>JAPFBL010000040.1:0-615000 GCA_026182355.1 Hermatobates lingyangjiaoensis | reverse complement strand
TGAATGAACAGAGAATGAAGAACAGAAAAGGTAGAATGATGAGAGAGTAGAATGAGAAAGGGAGTAAAAAAAGGAGTAAGTAACATAAAGGAGAAGGAGGAAGAGAGTGTAAGAGATTTAGAGAGATAGAATAAGAACATAGCATATCACAGAATGGCAACAAGTTCTTGTGAGAATGGGGAAAAGAAACAAACAAAAATATGTTATATACAAGAGATATGAATAAAGAGGATGCTAAAGAGAGAAACAAAAGGAAATGCAGAAATGTAGGAGAAAGAAGAGAATGAAGAAAAAAAACATGGTGAGTGAGAGATAGATTGATAGATAGAAAAATAAAAAAAAAGTGTTTGTGGAAAGATGGTCAGCAAGTTAGGATAGACAAGTAATAAAAGTCTGCCTGCTCTAAAGGCCAGAAAGAGTGGTCTATTGCATAATAGACTGTAAAGAAAGTTAGTTGATAAGAAGAATGTAAACTGCTTATGAATGAGCGGATCAATAGCACTCAAATCAGGAGGACCTTGTCTTCAGACTCTGCTGCACTGCTACTCTGAAGACGCAAACACGCGCACTCAGCAGATCACCTATCCCCATTTATAACCAACCTCTCCAAGCCTCTTTACAATTCTCATTCTCCTTATCACTCACTTGTTATTCACAGTAACATTTCTCATATGCATATATACATATATTTTACGAAGTTTTATAGTAAACTTCAAATAAAATCAACAACGAAACCTCTTTAAAAACTTTAAAATGTGACTAGGCCTTTCAACCAAAACAGTAGTCTTCGCCGTACTAGGGAATCTCTGAAGAGGACCACTTGTTCTGGTTGAAAAATCTTAGTCATATATCAGAATTTATATATATATATATATATATAAATGTTTGGTCAAAGAGACCGAAACATGTCAATTATAAATAATAAATCATTTGGAGAACTAGTGTATTTAGTACCAGAAAGATTTAAAACAAAAGTGAGAAAACTTGAAAGATGGACAATGAAATTTATTCATGCCACAGTACATTCAACAAAACATGTATAAAAGTAGGATTGCTTCCCAAATTTACAAATATTGTATTTATATATATATATTTCTCTATTTATAAATATATATATTTACATATATATATATATATTATATATATATTTATATTATTATTTATAAAATAATAATTTATATAAATTTATATAATATAAATATATATATTATATATTAATTTTGTATATATATATATATATATATATATATATATATATAAAAATAAATTCAAAACGAAGGAAACGTGTGTTTCCTTCGTTTTGAATTTATTTTATTTTAAAAAAGTCCGCTGGACCGTTTCTTTTAATTTTATATATATATATATACATATATATATTTATAACAAGACTACACAATAAACACGTGAAACAACAATCAATGTTCGAACTACAATAAGAAATGTTAAAAAAGACTAAATTCTTTCAACCGAAACAAGCGGTCTTCGTCAGAGTCATAAACCCGCTTGTTACGGTTGAAAGATCTTAGTCTTTGTTTCCCATTTCTTATTGTGTTTTGAACGTTGATATGTATTTATATATATATATATATCAATGTTTTCTAAACTCGACCACATACAATTACACTATTTGTCTTTTTGATTGAGGTTTATTTTAGCGTCACTCAGTAAAACATAGATAACAATGCTTAAAGCTAATAAAAATAAACATTGCTAAAATATTATTTTACTGTTTGACGCTAGACCAAACCTCGATAAAAAGGACAATAGTGTTTAAATATATAATAACTTGCTAATAATATCCACTGTTGAATATAATACAATAGCAGCTCTTTATAAAAAATGATTCACATTTCAAGGTTGAAATTAAACATTCAAAGTTGAAATTTTGTTTTTGTATAAAGTCTCTTCTATAGATCTCCATTATAAACGCTACTTTGCTGGTGTGTTTGGTTTCCTCTGTTTTGTTCTCTGATGACACTTGAACTGGAAATTAGAAACTAAGCATGGTATCTGTTTATTCTTTACCTATAGTTTATTTATGAGCGTTCGTTATTCGTCCTGGATCATTTCGTATATAAATACATAATTATATATATATTTATTACAAGTATACGTTTATTCATTATAATTAATTTTATTAATTTTAATGAGAAATAGAAATAAACAAATTAAGAGATTTAGTTTTTTTTTCTGTATTTGAGACTCGATTCTGAACTGGTTTATTTTTTGCTTGATTTCCGAGCTGTCGACTCTTTCTTCTCCTTGGGTAACTTTTACAAGGTTCATCATTAGGCCCTATAGAACATTTTATTCCAGTCTGGTCAAAACGTTTTCCCTCTCCTATCTCAATAGTTAGCGGTCTACTTAATTAAATTATTTTGCTTCCTGCAATGTTAACATGTGCTTGTTTAGGTATTAACAAGCAAGCTTGCAGGGAGAGCCTAGTTGTGTGTTTCTCTCGTTAGGATGATTAGGGACACTCATCCCTTTCCCTTCACGGCCACTGTGGCATATATAATGTTACGACAGTATAATCTCTCAGCAGGTTATTTTAAAGTGGCGCCATGGAGATATGTGCTTCAGTGAAGTCAATATTAGAAAAAAAGGAGAGAGAAAACGAACATTTCTTTGCGAAAAATGTGCTCTTTTTTTAATAAAATAACAAAGACTTGATCAGTTTGTCAGTAACCCGGATCTTAGTGCCTTCAAAGAGAACCACAGTCCCCTATGGATGATTCCGCCTCAGCTAGTGAGTCCTCGAATTATGAAGATGATGGCGCCTTACACTGCTATACAGTCCATTAATTAATTAATCAATTAATTTAATTAATTAACCATTAACAAAACTGCAGATTCCCGGTGTTTACAACCAACAACGATGTTCTATAGATAAAAGCCACAAGTTTACTTCCTTAAAATTAAACGTGTCAACTAACACCGCGAAGTTTCTTTGAGTCATGCTACGATGACGTGCTCCAGCAACCCCGTTCCTTTTTTTCCTTATTCAGTCGATCTCTTTCCATTCATTTTTTCTACATTTAATATACTTTGAATGACTATTATAAATCACTAAATTATAATTTTTATTTACACCTTATTTTTGATTGATAGTCCAATGTGTACATACAATTAAGCTACAAAACATTTACTGCATATTGATTTTGTAAGCATGAGATCTTCAAGCCTATATAATTCCAACATGAACAACATCAAATTTATAACTTCTCTTAACGTAATTTCACTTAAAAATGTATTGAAATTGTGTTTTTAGCCAGAACAAACCTTCATGTGGATATCTATGCAAAATATTTTAAACACTCTACAAGTAGCTTCATTTGAAAACTTGTAAAGTCGCTTGAAAATCATATAGTACAGAGTATGGAAAAGGGCTAATTGTATTCAGGTCATTTTGAAACATTGGAAAAGAACATTATTCTAAAATAGCTGCTCATTTGAAGTCGTGAAAATTTAATAAATTTAGAATATTGTACAAGGAAGTATTATGCAAAATGTGACAGCTATTATGTTCTTTATCCATTAAATTATCAGATTTTTTACAACAATTTACCATTTTTGTAGATATAGCTACATTAAAATGAATATATTAAAGTTACTTCCAACGAGTTTAATAATTCATATGTTTACTTAGATTGAAACATATTTACAAAGGTTTCTTTCTTTTGTTTTGTGTTTTTATATGGAGTTCTTTAATTTATATTAATAATAGTCACTTATAAGAAAATTATTTTATTTAATAATTTATAATATTATAAACAATATTTGTAAGTTGCATTGTTTTATTGAGATTTTAGAATACGAGTAAACGGTAAATCGTTGACAGGAGTTAAACTTTACAAATAGTTAAATAATAAAGGATGAGTGTATTGTATAGGAGGCTATCTTTAGTTATACCAAGGGCAAATTGAACAATTTGTTTTGGATAGTAACGAATGGAGGTGGCTGACCTCCCTCACCGCTTAGGTTAGTTTAAAGCTTTGTAAATGCCGCATTTATTCCTGAACGGTATAATTTAGTAGCCCTTGTGCTGTCTCTGGTCTTTAAATTCCCCTCTGTGCTTTGTTATGTTTGATTAATGTGGATTGTTTTCTGACAATCTAATCACACAATGCACAAGTCTAACGGTGCTAAAAAAAAAGTTGTATTCATCAAACTGTGGACGTCTGTCGCATTATATTGTCAGACTACTGCAACTGTGGCAAATGACTACGGTACTGTCTACTAATGACTCCGCAAGGAGAATCTAAATCTACCTTTGATCACCGTATTAGTAACTATATAGTCAAAGCAATCATTAATTATATATTCAACTTAACAAACTGTTAAGGTCATTAGAAAGACAGAGAATCTTTAATTAAACACAAATAAAGCTTCTTTGTTTAAGCTGTTTAAAGAAAGACTGTCTTCAGTAATTACTACTATTTAAACGTACAACCTAGCAGCTGTTATAAAACAGAACACAGGACCAGAGAAATGATACGGAAAAGCACTAGAATTTAAAACTATTGCTATAATATAACAACAATGCTAAAATCAAGGAAATAGAAACGTGATAAAAGTTGAATTTTTTTTTAACTAATTGAAAGTTGAAATTTTTTTACCGTAAGAAGTGTGTCTTACAGCTGGGAATACGACAAATGTATAGTTAGAGAGGCCTTAGATTAGAGTCAATCAAGCTATTAAATACTTGACTGGTGACTGTAGAGGGTACAGAATCTCATACCACCCAAAGCTGATTCAAGTGTGCCTAAGGACTAACAACCACGTAACTTACCTGAGTACAACTATATGGTCCATAACTAACTCAACGGAACTCAACTCTGAATACTTATTGACACTTTGCACTACAGTTGAACAGTCAATCTAGCAGGAATTTAACCATGATCTGAAACCACTGATTAAAATCTGCTCGACATTTTTCGAGGAAAGCATGGAAAGATTCTTCGGCAAGATCCAACCTTTACGTAAAAAGGGGTATTTTTAAAACATTCTAGGAAAGTCAAATATTTAAATCTTAAATGTAAATATAATATTTACAGATAAATATTTAAATATTTAACATTATTTTAATATAATTACTACATGATAAACTATAATGCAAATTTAATCTGTTTGAATTATCATGGATGCCAATAGAACATTAAAACGGATAGTTTTCAAGTGTAATTACAATCGCTTATCAGATTTATTGACCTTAATATTGGTTACTAACACCAGTAGTTGATATAACAACTTTATTAGAATTAAATTTATTTTCATAACGTGGATAAGAAATACAAATTCGATATTCATTTATGCCCCATAATAATAAAATATCTACACAACTAAGATCATTTAAAATAAAATTACATAATTATTATACTATTTTTCTTTTTTATCGAGGTTTGTTCTAGCTTCAATAATACAACACCTTTAAGCCGACGTTTCGTCTATATTTGTAGACATCTTCAGGGCTACATCAATACAGAATTTAATTACAATAACATGAAACATAATTATATTACATTATTTAATTAATATACATAATTACCTTGGTAATTATATTAATTAAATAATGTGATATATTTATGTTTCATTTTACTGTAATTAAATTCTGTATTGATGTAGTCCTGAAGATGTCTAGAAATATAGGCGAAACATGGGCTTAAAAGTGTTGTATTATTAAGCTGGACAAACCTCGAAAAGAAAAATAGTGTTAAATGTATGTAGTCGATATAAGGGAAACATTCGATAATTATTATATATAGAAATAAACGAAATGTAACAATTGAAAATAATAGTTTTTTATTATTAACTTCACTATTCACTTATCATATTTGTATTAATTCTCTGAAGTGTTAACCATAAGAAGATTAATTAATTAAGAACTTAATTACTCTACCGCGGTATGAAAACCCATTGTGTTGCATGGCTTCTTATCACTACTGATTACGTCTATCTGATAGGCAATGGAATTCAGTCAATGCTTCTCATGTTATGTATTTGTCTTTGTTACCTGGCTATTTTTTTTTTAAATGTGTAATTGAAATATATCGTTGTACTAACATATCATTGTCAATGCATATGATACGGTGTTAATTTCGCGAAGTTAAGTATATATTGAGCATTTGACCCCCCCCCCCCCCCACCCCACAAACATGATAACGTTATGTTGATTACCATATAACGTCCACGTTACATAACGTTACCACATATGGTTCGTCCACATAACGTCCGTTATGTTCATAGTGCTCTCTATGGAAGAACGAAAAATTTGGTTGAAATTGTCACATAGACAACTAAAATCTTGCCATTTTTCTGACTACTCTTCTCCCGTGCCCACTCCCCCCCCCCCTCTTTCAACACCCTCCTCTATAGACTTCACCATGAGCCACATGAACATCGCAGTTTAGCTATTCAAAACTATTGGCTTAAACAGTATGTGGTGAGCTTTGTATAGCAATAACTTAACGGCCCACTTCAGAATCATCCTGACACTTGTAAATAATAAATCTTTTCAACAAAATAATGCTTTTCATCTCATTCAAACAGTTTATTTACTTAGCCAGATGGATTAAAGATTATCTTTAAGATTTAAAATTGCTTTTTCAAAAGAGATAATAAAAGGGATATTTTTTTTTTAAGAACGATTGAAAAATCTAAGCAGCCATTGAAACTTTTACCTTCAAAGAAGTTGTTTTAATTCCCCTAATAGAATTAGTAAAGTATTATTATTAAAGTAAAGTATTGAAGCAGAATTTCCTTCGATTTTCAATTTGAATTATAGAAATTGTGCAAGTACATTAACTTATCAAATAAATTAATTTAAAACGATTCAGGTGCTTTTGTCTTGGAAGTAGCCCTTAAGTTTCTGAAGGGTTTTAATCCCTAACTAAAATACATTTGAAGTAGGCTTTTATAATTGTCGTTATTAAATAATATATTTACCTTAATTACATTATTCTTTTGGAATCTCTTCCATTCCACTTATTTTACCTCTAAATTAATAATTTCTTTCAATTTATCTTTTATTTGAGATTGTGACGTTACCGATCAATTCTCACCAACATTTCTTATCCCATTATTAAATTCCATATTTTAGATTACAGCAAGTTTGTAGACTGAGTAGATTATTACCCACACTGATCTAGTTATATGGTATACAATATAAATATATTTTAAAGTTTTCTTAACTCAACAACATATATTCAACACTTTTTTATTTATCGAAATTTAGTCAAGCGTCAAACAGGAAAACATCTTTTAAGCCCTGGAGATGTCTACAAAAATACAGACAAAACGTTGATTTAAAGGTGTTTATAAATTTGTAAACTTAATATCTGACTACAAATCCAACAAAGTATGCAACCAACCCAACTCGATAAATGTCTAAGCATGTAGCTCAGCTCTGTAATATAAAACACAGGACTTCATGAATGGATTCAAATCTAATTCAAGCATTTAACAGCAGCAACTTCAAAAGAAATTTAAAAACAACCTATTACGACTATATACGTAATTTTCAATGCATGCAAATCCGATTCTATAAATTTCGAGATATTCAAATTCATCCATAATTTCTCCAGGAATAAATTATTGGAGCTAATTATAACTGACTGCTGCCTCTGGCTGATATCCCTGTATATCTGCTAATTATATTGTACAGGACATTAAAAACCATCAATCTAGGTTAAGGCGTTTGAAATATTGGTGGATTTTCCCCATACTGCGGTATTACAAATATTTCTAACCTAGTATATTCCGAGTATTGATCGTCAACGAGTGTATAATACAGTTCAGGCTCAACTTCTCTGTTGAATAACTAACGTTATTCTTAAATGGTATTATGATAATAGTTTAAAAAAATTATATAAATGCCGAATAATAATCTATTAAAATCAGATACCAGAAAAAAGTGGCTTATCATCACAGTTCAAACCCTGAAAGAAATCCCAGTGAATGTTTTCTTATGTCAAGGTATTTAAGCGTTTGTATTTCAGTCATTTTAAATTCTCTGATAGAGGTACTAACAAAACTTTTTTTTTTTCAGTTTTACGTCCGGTCATAAAAGTCTATTATCCAAGCAGGTTTATCAGTTTGTTGACATTCTAAAGCCTTAGTCATTATAAAATAAACACCATCTAGTCTTTGCTTAGTTTAAATTAACCAGACCACTTAATATTTATGACATCATTCTATATTTTTTTTTGTAAAATAAATTTTCACTTTTTATGAGTGAGAAAAATCTTATTTTCTTAATATAAAATATTTTTTTATCATCTTCTTAGCAACAGTATTACATTTCACCTGTATGCTGGAATCGCTCAATGCAATATCTCTAGGAAATGAAAAGAAGTCTTTTAATTTTAGTGTACTTTTATATTTAGGTCTATATAACACTCTGCACAATCATCCCAAAATTGCATCTATCTGAATATTGACAGCACTGTGCCCAAAGCTAATTTCAACTACTCCGAACAACAGGAATTAGCGCATTTTGTGTATTTTTCTCTAAACTATTACAATGATGAAAAAAAATGCTTCGCGTATCAGTAGTTAGCACTGTTTCTTTAAATACATTATTGTACTTTCTTATAAAAGATAAACATTATCATTTTATCTATTTTTTTTATCTCTTAGTTGATAACACAGTATTATGAAAGAAAGTCATTGTATCAAGTTTGTTTAATACACTATGGATTCCTATAGTGCATTATATATTATTGTTTATTTTACTGAATTCCAGATCCACAAATTAATAGGTTTCGATTATCTTGAAACTTTAATGTACCTGGTTCGTAAACCTTATATTGTACTATGTAAGAAACCAATTAAAAATGTAATATCCGCATATAGATTATTATAGTATTTCGGAACAATTAAATTGATTGTGTCAAGTATAATTGTTTATTTAAAATTATACATTTATACCTCTTGATGGTAATACGGTAATATGAAAACGTTTTCTGTATTTGTATCTAAGATACCCTCGTTGTTCGATGTATGAACAATGATGATTGCTAAGTTAGAAAAATAATTAAATTTATTGCACTTTGATTTCTATGTTGGTGACACTGTTTCAAGTAAATCCTAACTTTATCACATCTATATATCAGTAATATTTTAGCCAGACAGGAAAATTACTTAAGAAAATATGAAGTTAAGTTCATCATATGAGACGCATTTTTAATATCTGAGATAAAATTATATATTTAATGTAACCTCGTTTTTCATAGGATTTTTACAGTCTATTATGTAAGTTAATATAGTAAGAGTTAAGTAAAATTTGGGCAGTTGGTATTTGATAAAACGTACAAATAATATTGGAATACTGATTTGTGAGCGTCTTAGTTTCTAGCCTAAGTTGTTTTTCTTTCTTGCAGGAGAAGCTCACCGAAAATGTTTGGAAGACGGCAGTTGGTTCAAACACCCATTGAGCAACAAGACATGGTCCAACTATACCACGTGTGTCGACATGGATGATCTTGAAGTAAGTGTTGGCTTTTCATGATTGTTCAGTATTTTTGATTACTTCTTCCTTTCTTACCTCGGTCTGTACTGCTTCAAATAATATATATATACCATGATAAACGAAAAACGGTCCGGCAGGACAAATAACAATTAAAATAAGCAGTGGCACATAAACTGAAACACCACAGAGACTCACTTTTCAATATTTCGACTTAAAAATATTTTTTCAATGGCGGTCGTCCTCAGGAGAAGAAGTGAATTGACGGAGGGACGACAGTCAACTAAAGAACTCACTGGGTGAGGGCTAAAGCAGTGCTGCCGCAAAGGAGACAAATAAAAAAGGAACTAGGAAGTCGAGAGCAAAAAGAAAAAAAAATTGTTTTTGAAAAGTAGAAAAAAGGTTAAGAAAAGAAAAAATAAAGAAAATATAAAAGGAAAGAAAATATAAAAAAGAAAAAAATTTTTTTTTTAATTGTTGCATATACTTTCTTTATTTTTCTTTTCTTAACCTTTGTTCTACTTTTCAAAGACAATTTTTTTTTTCTTTTTGCTCTCGACTTCCTAGTTCCTTTTTTATTTGTCTCCTTTGCGGCAGCACTGCTTTAGCCCTCACCCAGTGAGTTCTTTAGTTGACTGTCGTCCCTCCGTCAATTCACTTTTTCTCCTGAGGACGACCGCCATTACGGTCGAAATATTGAAAAGTGAGTCTTTGTTGTGTTTCAGTTTATGTGTCACTGCTTATTTTAATTGTTTTATATATATATTAGGACTCCATGGTAAACATCAGTCAGATCTATTCCTTATTTTGTTATAAACCTTCGGTTCCTCTATTACTTTTTCTATTGGTGCCGATAAGGTCACCTCTTCCTTGATGCCTGTTTTGATCGCTAGCCTTCCGACCATAACACCTAAAGATCAAATCAGGCCGACGATTTAACGTGTTGACCTTTTGTCACCTCGAAGTTTAGCCACCCAAACTTGAGGTGTCCGAGGTGGACCTCGCGGAGGCGGGCACCACGATTCTTCCTTGATGCCGTGGTAGTATTGGTTCCACATCTGTCCATGTAAAATTTACTAATGCCCTAGAGAAGGCTACTCCTAAATCCTTCTCTATACGCCTCCATAAAATTGACAATATCAAAGTTGACCGACGATATTATATTAAGATCTTAAAAGATGAACTCACTGAGCCTGACTATCCTCCTAATTTAATCAATAGTCGAGTCTTACCTGCTGAAGCTCTTTAGTGTTCCAGGTTTATTTATGCCCTATTAAGATGATCATGTCATGTTTATGACTACTTTTTTCCTTTGTACTCATTGGCACCTTAGTCCACCATAAGAAGTGCCCATACTATCTGTTGACAATTCCTAGTAAGAACCAAAACCACATGCAGATAGTTGGGGTCTGCAGGAATTCTGCGACTGTTAGGAGACACACCGACAGCTCATACCAAGGCTAATCCCTCGCAGTAACCCTACCTAATCCACCAATCAGCGCCCTCAAAATGACTTCAACTACCAGTTGAAACCTGTTGGCTACAAAACTCATGAAGCCGGTCTTGTAAAAGCAAAAAAATTATTTTTCGGAATCTTAAAATAGATAAAAAGAAACTCATCGATAATTGAATAGTCTGTTCTCCAAGTTTAATATATAATATATATATAAAAAAAGATTTCAAGTAAACACATGAAATAACAATCAATATTCAAACCACAATATGAAATGAAAAAAAAATCTGGAGTAGCCTACACTCAACTTTACTATAAGCAAACATAATAAGAAACTCATTAACCACCAACTGATGTTTTGTGCTCTTTACATTTAATCAGTATGTGTCATTTGTTTAATTTGACTGTAATCGTCAATTAGTCTATTAGTTATTAGACTATAGACAATCGTCAATTAGTCTATTAGTTATTAGACTATGGACAATCGTCAATTAGTCTA
Organism: Hermatobates lingyangjiaoensis; assembly: GCA_026182355.1. Taxonomy (NCBI): domain Eukaryota; kingdom Metazoa; phylum Arthropoda; class Insecta; order Hemiptera; family Hermatobatidae; genus Hermatobates; species Hermatobates lingyangjiaoensis. The sequence goes on along the minus strand of JAPFBL010000040.1, from coordinate 603,582 downwards.
TTAGTTATTAGAATCGTGAACATGACATCTGATAACAATGATTTATGATAATGACATTGACAATGATAACAATGACTTCTGAAACTCATCGGACTAGTAGGCTCTGCAGTCATACTGTTGTAACAACATATGACATACTGTTGGCATGCCATTGTTCTAACTCAATTTAACATCAGATTTTATGTTCATCAATGATCCTTATAATTGTAAATAGACAAGTATTCGTCACTTCTATAGCTTTAGGTAAGATCTGATAGAAATCTTTGTCTATTCTGAGATGATTGATCGAATACAGATATAATGTGATCGAGGGTTTCTACCTCTTCTAGCCACAGAGTTTGAATTCTTTATATGATCTCAAATACAGCTTCCATTCATAGTAATAAAGTAAATAATTTAAAATAAGAATAAGAGAAAAAATTGAGATAGCATTGTTTAAGGCCAGAAATTACTAAGGCAAATTATGAAAAATAGGTATAACTAATAAACTAAATAAATGTTTTCAAAGATATTAAAATACGTTTCTTGAATTATCTTATACAAATAATCATATTGAATCAATATTATTCAAAACTCAATAGGTGAACTTTTGCATTATGTACATGGTGTTAATTAAGTATTTTATTTTCCTGTTGAAGTGAAAATAAATATAAATTACACAGACTTATAGAAGAATTAGCAAAACAAGAATGGTTTAAAAATAATATAAATGATGTTAATAGCGTAGATAGTCTAAATAACAATTAATGCACTTGTAATATTGAAAAGAAAATTAATATAATATTTCCACTGACCTTATGATATTCAATACCTTCTGTATTCTTGCATTGTCATTTAATCAACGTAAACTCATATTTAAAACATATACTAAACTAAATATTTCAATGAATGTACTCTTTTAAAGACAGATATTAAACTAAATTTCTCAATAAGATCACATTTGAATTAATTTCAAACTGTTACAAATAACATTGACGTCGAATAGAAACGCAATTAAAAATTAAAATGAGGTGAAAAAATGAGAGCCAATGATTGGTCGAAATAATCATACGATGAAAAAGACATGCGCATTATGTACTGTTGGCGGGAAATAAAGGGACTTCCTGCCTTCAGAATTCTTCATTCTGCCTGAATCATTATTTATATACTAAATAGAGACCTATGATTCTTAAGTTGTATTGAATTCAACAATTTTAAAAATTTCTTTTCACTCGGTTTATACTTTGATAAGAGGAGCTTTGTTTTACTGGCATTATTTAATTTTATGGATTCCGTATTATAAAGTTTTCGTTTTATTTGCACCAAATCGTATAACATTGTAACAAATCTGGAGTAGCCTGCACTTAAGTTTGCTATAAGTAAAAAAAAATACCGAACTAATTTACAACATAATGATTTTTGCCTCCTCAATAGCATTCACATGCAATCATAGATCAAGATTTTCACATTTTTCTGATAAAATACATTTTTATTGTTTTAAAAATTTGACCATTTCTTTCGTTTACTTCTTCTTTAATGAAGTCATGAATATGCACTTTAAATCGCTGTCTTAAGGTCCTATCTCATTATCTAATATAGTGGTGTCTAAAATCATTGCATCTTATTCTCTAAAGCACATTTTAATTTATTAAAATCACTATTTAAAAGAAACTGGAGTAGCCTGCACTCAACTTTACTATAAGTAAACTTAATATCAATGTTCTTGGGTATATAATATATAATGTCTCATTTAAGTATAATGTAAAAATTTAAATGGGAGATGTTTATTAGTCTTTGTTTTCTGAGGTAGTACAGATAGTGATTGATCGATTTATCAATATATAATCTTATTTTTATACGTCCCACAGCTGATACAAATAATCTCATTAGTATAACTACAGCAGTAATAACATTTTTGAAAAGCCAAACTGAAAATTTCTTGACACGAAATGATCTCCTACAAGAGAACATGGCCTTTGTTCAAATAGCCCGTGGATTTCTTACATCGTTCACTTGACATCCTTCTACATTGAATATTAAAGTAAAATTTTCAAATTTAAATCAGAAAAATACCCTTATTTTCTCTGAAAAACATCATAAACATCCAAGAAAAATGTCGTTTTAATAAACATTGTCAAAAATGTCGTGATTGAAGGTCATATCAATATATAAGCTTATTTTTGTACATCACACAGCTGATGCAAATAATTTCATTAGTATAACTACAGCAGTAATAACATTTTTGAAAAACCAAAGTGAACATTTCTTGATACGAAATATTCTCCTACAAGTGAACATGGCTTTTGTTCAAATAGCCCGTGGATTTCTTACATCGTTCACTTGACATCCTTCTACATTGAATATTAAAGTAAAATTTTCAAATTTAAAACAGGAAAATAACCTTTTTTTCTCTAAAAAACATCATAAACAACGAAAAGAAATGTTGTTATAAGATGGTTTATAATTAAAGATGTACGATAATTACACTTATTAATCTCTAAACGAAAGATTTCAATTTTGAATTATCTTTTACATTTTTGGTTTTTTATAGAATTATTATACTGGGAATTTTATGTCTTCTTAGTATTTAATAAGCTCATTTTCCTTCCCCTTAGTCAAATAACATATATACGAATTTTTTCTGAGTGAGTGTTATCATTTTCCTGCACAATATTACTCCTCTTACATCTCATATAAGTCAATAAACTATTTGAATTGTTCCTTTATAAATATCAATTTTATCTCAGTGGATTCGCTCAAAAAATTTCTAAGTCAATGTAAACAATGTAAAAAATAAAAAATTCGACAAGTATAGCAGGTGATCTCTTAGTCTAGGATAAACAAACAGTTTTTATGGCGTTATTGCTCTTTTCCGTAATTGAAACTTCATGTTTTTTTTTATGAATTGCTAATTTTTCCTTCCACTTTTGGTCAAATTTTCATTATTTTTTAATGAGCCGTTTAGCGTCAAAAAAACATTTTCTGAAAACAGAAATCGTACTGTAACGCCCCTTTAGCGAATGGAATTTTGAAAAAATTCATATTTAAAATTCATAAAATTTAATTTAATTATTCATTTAACTATTCATTTCATATTTAAAAACAATGTTATGTTTTTATTGTTATGTAGTGTGTATAATTTAATTGTGTAAAAAATAACCTTGAAATTGGTCGATGTGGACCGAAACATGTTGGTGTACAAAAATAAAATTTTGGAGAATTGATATATCTAGTCCCGAACTCTCGGAAGCCAGAGGTCAGAAGGTGGGAAAATTTAACCCGAAAAAGAGTGAAATTAGAAATAGGCATAGGTTTCAACAAAACTTGTATATATATATATATATATATATATATATATTGAAATCTACATGAGGGGTCTGGTTCTAATATCTGATTGGTTGATGCAGGACCAAATAAGCTTGACTCATTTTTTGTGTACTGTTTTTAAAGTTGAAGGCTTCTAGCTCAAACTCGAAGTGGAGAATTCGACATCGCACGGCAACTGTTCATTTTCTGAGGGAGTGCGAGCCCTTATACTATTTGCTGTGTCGGCGTAGATGACTTCATTGAAGAGAAGAACCGCTGTACGTGACTTCGATCAGAGCTAGAAGCCTTCAACTTTGAAAACAGCACGCAAAAAATGAGTCAAGCTTATTTGGTCCTGCAATCAACTAATCATATATATATTATATATATATATATATATATATATATATATATGAAATTATGCATATAATTATGTGTGAATAATTTACTTGACTAAAGGTGGTAGTTAGCGATATAGAATATATAGATAATGGGGAAGACGCAGGAATGAGGTAGGGCGGGGGTGATAATGAGATTCACTGGCAGACCTACCAGACTTGATTAACTCGCAGGCAACATCAGAGTTTGATGTTGACTTCCCCACCTGACATGTGTCTTCATTCCGCCCTGGGCTGCCTATCGCCCCGCTCACACTTTGTATAGATATATATTTATTGATTTATAATCATAGACATCATAGCAGCATTCTCTATTCCGAAAGCATTGTTAAATGTTTCAGCTGCTCCCACATTTGCCAGGTCTTTACTGTTTTTCTAGCTTTTCTCAACGATCTTCAGTTGTTTTAATTTTAGTTACTGCTGTTCAATAGGTCAACACTTAAGTGTTGACTTCTGAAGTGGGTATAATCGTTGTTCTACTCCCTGAACCGATTATGTAGTAGGTATTTTGGTTACAACTGGCAATACGAATATATCTACATTTAATCATTAAATTAGTTTACTATCTGTAACTATGATAATACGTTTAATTTCAAATAAAAGTGTTAAATAAAAAATCTAAAACCAACCTTTATGTTTTATGTAAAACTTTTTTCACCAACCAGTAATCCATGGTTGTATTTGTGTATTCTTGGAATCATGGTTGTCATGATTTGTATTTGACTCTTTTTTTTTTTTGTTTAATAATGTTACAATGTAAGTCTTGACAAACTGAATTTCACTGTCTTTGGAAGGACATTTCATGCAGCACTTTGTATATACAGACAGTAGTGATATTAAGGCAGGAAGAAGCAGAACTATTACATGAAGCTCCCTAGTTCAATATTGCTCGCTTTAGAGTACGATGAAATAAGTCTCCTCTAATACTAGAACGTTACTGAAATGAAATCGAAAAGTTCAAATCTGGCCAATATTAGACCTTTTTCATCCCAGTTTTGCAGCAAATTAGGTTAGCAAGACCTCGCTAATCACGTTACATTTCAAAGCCCACATCTCATTGTATCCTAACCTTTATCAGATTTCATGAGCTACAATCAGCATTAAACGATTTGGCTTTTTATTCTCAATCCAATAGTCTTGTAGTAAAGGTCTTCCTATATGCCAGGAACTAGAGAGTTTTTTCGGAGTTTTAATCACAATAACATTTTTTTTTTGAATCATGCATAGACAAATTGTGGCCCACAAGCCTTTCGTATGTTTTGAATCCAACGAAACAAAGTTTATAATTACTGAAACTATAACACTTCAAATCTGTAAGCAATGTTACCTTGATATTAATAATTGCTATTACTACCTATCAGTCTAAATATTATACCCCTAATCTTGTCTTGATATCAAGCTTACACAACCCCTTTAAGCCTCTACAGCATCTTACGTCTTATTTTTCATAAAAAGAGCTTGGAATATTTCATAACCATTCCTTTATAAAAGCATAAGGTTGTAAATGCAATACCTGTGACAGACTAACTTAATATTGCACCAGACTGACTAACGATCCTACTGCTAGTAGCAAATCAGCAGTAGAGGGCCTCTGTTCTAGAACTGCTAGTTACAACGCGCACTCTACTACGCTGTATTCGTTAGCCGTTGAAAACTATTACCGTTCAACTGTGGATCTCTCTACATTGTTTGACTATTCACCCTTTCACCTCATATAACAACGTTATTCCTCCTTTTAGACGGAAGTCCCTCTAAAGCAACTGATAGCACATTTCGTTCAAATGCAGTTCATAGAACTGTGAAATATAACCGAGTACTCATTTGAGGAAAAAACTCCTTTATGTTATTGATTGATATTTATATACTCTGCATCACATTATGAGCTCTATTGTTAATCAAGAGTGATAAGAGTTATAAAATATCAATTACCTTGTAAAATGTAAGAACTGCTTCATTGACTTCAGACTCGGGACGGCGGAGTTACATCCACCAAGGAGGACATATATTCACAGCATATACATCCCCTGTACAACAACGGAAATGAAGAGTTGTGACAAAGAGTTTGTGACAAACATTGTATGTTCTTGATTAACGACATGTATTCTACGAATGGACGATCTATGATAGCACTACATGCTCCACCATACGAAACTCAATCAAGTTACTACGGTTGAATCAAGTTACTAAATGAAATATGCTAACAGTTCTTTCTGCTCTGTCTCTCTCTCTCTCTCTCTCTCTTTCTCTCTCTCTCCCTTTCTCTCTCTGTCTCCTCTCTCTCTCTCTCTCTCTCTCTCCTCTCTCTCTCTCTCTCTCTCTCTCTCTCTCTCTCTCTCTCTCTCTCTCTCTCTCTCTCTCTCTCTCTCTCTCTCTCTCTCTCCCTCTCCAAATGTCTCCAAACTTACAGGTTGACTCAGTTCAGATGGCTTTTTAGCAGAGATAGGAAAATAGAATGAAATGCAATTTATTACCTAAAATCTACTCATGTATGTTAATGATTGATGATACAGTCTTTACAAAACTACAGTTAGGTAAGTTAAAATAATTCCGATTGGTGTTCAACTTCTGAATTAAACTGTTTTGTTCCTTTGGAATTAGAATTTAGAAAGTTTTCAAAGCATTCCATTCTGGTTAACCAAATATAAGGATTTAAAAGATGTTAAAGCATTCTTGATATTAACCAAGCTATTTCAATATTAAATCAAGATAGTTCTACCTTTGGCACTTGTGTTGGGATTTGAGTAACCAACCAAGTTTAAATCGCTAAAAGATGTGGTCTGGTGAACCACGACAAAGGAGATGTGCACGGCACTAGTAAACTGTATAGACATTAAACATTTTAAGTTAAAACAAATAAACAACATAAATAAACATATTTAAACAAGTACACCTTAGCCGTAGACAACATTTGACTTCAATAGAAACTATATACTTGAATAATCATTGCAATGTATTGAATGTTATGGTCGAACACAGTTTAGACTGCACTCGGAGAATAGAAATGCCCTTGTAATTTACACTTTAGCAATAGAAAGTAAACCATTGTATTTGACCTACAGTAATGGAATAAGAAACGTTTTTTAAACAAATACATCTAAAAAAATGTTTCTAGGTTTGATAGTAAGTTAACGCTTGTTTTCTTTTATAATTCTGTAAAGTATAATAACGATTAAAAGAGTTTGCGGGCTTTCACGTTCAAGATCCACTCAATCCGTCTTTGATTGTCTTCCATATGTCTGATTAGGATTGTGTTCATTCATATTTTAAGTCAAACCGTTTGACAGTCATAATAATATTTCACAGACACACAATTATTAATATAGTAATCATAAAATTTATTACTTTTGTGAAATGTTAAAAATAAGAAACGTTTTTTACCGTACTTATACCGAATCCGATGATATCATTTTTTTCGTCTTATATGTTTGTATGCATGTGTTTTTACTGACATATATTCAAATTTAATACTTAAAACTAGTCACCATTAATATATAATTTAAATATATATATATATATATTTAAATTATATATATATATATATATATATATAAAGATTTCACATAAACACGTGAAACAACAATCAATGATCAAACCACAATAAGAAATGGGAAAACAAGACTAAGATCTTTCAACCGTAACAAGCGGTCTTCGTCAGAGTCAAAAACCCAACTGACAAGATCTTAGTCTTGTTTTCCCATTTCTTATTGTGGTTTGATCATATATATATATATATTTGATCTTCTCTTCTAGTGCTCCCACGAACATTAAGTTTTATATGAAGTACATATTACCCTAATATGAATATTTCATTATGGAAATTTTATGTATTATGATATTACAAGAGGAAAATAAGTCACTCAAAATGATAACATAAGTTCCATCTGCCGTAACTTGGCAGATTATTTTAGAAAATATGGCATTACTGTTATACTTATCACAATGGATGTACCTACATTAAAATAAATTCAATAATTAAATTGATCAACTATGATTTTACTTTTCTGACAGAGTTCGATAATTTGCCTAAAAGTATGGAACTTTGTCGTTAGTTTTGATAAATTGATTTTACACGAGTTTGTTAATACGTTTACATAAAGTATAATTGAGTGTAGGTCACTGCAGATTTTGTTTATTTTTCCTCCTCTCTTGTTACTGTATACGGATTGAGGAAAGGTAGGTCACAGTCGTCTAGAAAGCCGCAACAGTGTTTACTCTGAGAAGTTTGTTAATTGCAAGGCACTCTCGTAAGAGGGATTCTAACACATCTTTCTACTCCCTGCTTGGAGGTGTAGTGTGGTAGTTGTCTGCTTCAGTTCAGCTCTGTTCATGCCTTTGCTGTTGTAAGTGACTGTACGAGATAATTGTCTTAATTCCCCCCCCCCCCATAAGATTAGAAGGTAAGCCAACGTCGCATTTTGTACAACAACTAACTGCTTTTCTGAGTAAAAGTTGGATAATCCAACAAAAGTCCTCCACAAATGAAGGTTTATTCAACGCGTTTCGAACACTTTTGCTTCATCGTGGACATATATACATATTATATCTATATTAGTTACAAAAATTCACGTCTAATTTTTGTAACTATTAGATATAATTTGTATTATAGTGTCTTCCTGATGATGAACAAAAGTGTTCGAAACGCGTTGAATAAAACTTCATTTGTGTGGAGACTTTTGTTGGTTTAACCATTTTACCTCAGAATGAGTAAATACCACACAATTACGGATTGCACAACTAATGATTTAACCTGCTTTTGATTTAATCATGTGTTGGGCCTTTCGGTTAGTATGATAAAGCATATAGGTTGATGTTTTTTAACGTGAATCCCTTTCACTAAATCATTAGAAACCGACCACCTGGTTACGAATACGAAAAACGAAAGAGCCCTTGTGAAGTGCCCAAGTTGGACCTCGCAGAGTCCAACGAACTACATCCTGTTTTGATTTATTCGTGTTTCAGTGCCTCTCGGCCCTTATCATTACATGATAAAGCAGAATAGGTTGATGTTTTTTAACGTGGAACTCTTTCGCCACTCACAGAAACCAACCGTCATTTTAAGAATAAAACGGGGATGAAACGGTCTTCGTGAAGTGCCCAAGGTGGACCTCGCGAAAACGGGCATCCATGACCTACATCAACGAAAGCAACGACCTACCTACATCCGCACTACAAGTGCACGACTCTCCACCCACGGGCACTAGTCCATAACGGGGATCCCAAAGGAGCAGTTAAAGCCACTGTTGTGCCTCCACAGTGAGAAAAAATTCTTCAAAATGACAGACGACAGCCGCGCGAGGCCGAAAGGACGGAATATCTGACATGCTGGAACACGACGAACGGACTTGCGGAACTCGCAACAGTAGATTTACTGTGTTACTGAAGATCACCAGTGCACCTACAAATCCAATTCCTAATAGTTTCTTTTCGCTATTTAGAGGAACTTATGTTATGAAATGACATACAAGTAATAGTTCATCATTTTCTTTTGTACCATTCCAAAACTTATCTACACCTTTTTCTTTTTTATAAATCTTTTTTTTTTGTTCAAAGAAAAGTCAAAAGTTTAAGTTGCTAAAGAAAGTCTTTTGAAAAGTTAAGATTGAAAGATATTAGCATGCCTTGCCCTGCTCAATATTGAAGGCCCCCTTAAGTTATTCCATCTTCATAACCCTAAATAAGCAATAGGACTCCATCAATAATCGAACAGGAATTCAAACTCCCTTAAATCACCTCTCACCTCCATTTGAAAAAAAAACTTAGTTCTTCTATCCATTATCTAATAAACCAGTGTTGCTTATCAACTTATCTTTTAATCAAAATTTAGTTAAATAAGTTCATGATAGAACGTCTCCAAACTGAAAAGAACTTACTAAACAGAGAGCGTTTTTGACACCTAGTGTTTATTCTTCAGAGTATATACACAATATAAATCTTATGATAAACTATCGTACTTATTTAAGAATAATCAAAAATTAATTCATCTAATCATACAGTAAGTCTATATTGGTAAGTCTTGCGTTTACATACAAGGGTTTTATGTTATAAGACGTTTAAAGAATGTTTAAACAGTTCTGTATATTGGTTCATTAAAATGTTGATAGAAGGATTTGTTAGGTTATAACACAACTCTTGTTATAAACTTATAAAGTGTGGAAACGTTTTGATACAAGTAATACTAGATGGAGCTACACAGACTCGAAAAGTCTGCTAGTGTCTTAGTGTCGAGACTCCTGATGTCTTAGCATTCTTACATAATGAATGCGCCATATTCATCCAGCCTGCGAGTGTGTCCCGGCACAAAATAAACCAAAGTCGTGATATATATCTTTAGTGTCTTCACATCAACTGATGGTCGTCATGCTCAATTTTTTAATTTCTTTTACTATAATTTTCATAAATAATCATAAACAGAATTTAACCAAAAAAGTGTCTATATTGTCTCAGTTTTAGCGTTATAATGATTTACATCTATTATCGCAAACCATATTAGTAATAGTGTTCAATAATGTTATTAGGATTAAAATTTCCAAGTAATTTGGAACATCCAGCCTTGAAGGTATATTTCTAAACGAGCATCCCTCTTCGTAAGCTATCTAAGTTACTCAGAAGCCTTCAATCTCCTTTATCCACAACCTGGCTTGATAAACTTGATTAAACACAACACGATATCTTGGGAAAATTTTTAACTACTCAATAATAGATATTCACCAATAAAACTTAACTTTTATTCAACTTCTTTCACTTATAAATTTTCATTTTGTTATAACAAGTTAAAGTTCATTCAGAATTATTTCCTATCTTGAGCAAGACTTTGTGAAGTCGCTACCCTCTGTCATGTCTCTGTTTTTCCATTAACTTTTTTATTTATTACTTAGTGTGCTTCAATATATGCTACATTATAAAACAAGACTAAGATCTTCCAACCGTAACAAGCGGTCTTCGTCAGAGTCAAAAACCCAACTAAAACACTAGATGCAGAAAACATCTGGTGAGGGGTTGAGAAGAGTGGGAAGGAAGAGTGGTATTTTAAAAGGGTGAAAGCGCAGGAAAGGACTTATGTCCAGAAAGCGCTTTCAAAATTTCCTTTTAAAATACCACTGTTCCCTCCCACTCTTCTCAATCCCTCACCAGATGTTTTCTGAATCTAGTATTTCAGCTGGGTTTTTGACTCTGACGAAGACTGCTTGTTACGGTTGAAAGATCTTAATCTTATTTCTCCATTTTGATATTGTGGTTTGATCATTGATTGTTATTTCATGTGAAATCTTTTTATGCTATATATAAACACTTTACTCTTTCAAAAAGCAAATCTTAGTTATGGTTTGGTGGTTCCTTACAGTCAATTATTTTACAGGTCTTAAAGAATTGTCATAGATGAGCTGATAAATAACAAAGTGTTGTAAAAGATGTTGGCAAAGACACGCTTTTTCTTTATTTTTTTTAAAAAAATACACTGGCGAAATATAACTGGTGAGAATATTAACGGTAGCAACGTCATATAATGTAATAAACATATGTTACAATGAAGGGTTCCATTTATAATCTGATTTGCGGTCACCACTATTTGATTCCATTTATAGAAAACCTTTTGCTTTTAGCGCGTGGAGTAAACGTTTATGTGCACCTTTAAAAAAGTAGATGTTTGACCAACTGAATATAAACAAATTGCGTGGATTTATTCACTGTAATTGTGTTTTTTTTTTAGCCTTTATCTGTCATTGACAATGATAGAATAGAAAAATGTCAAAAGTTGAAATTTATTGTGAATGCAAAAGGATGATAAGGAGATATGGGTGAGAGATAGAGTTTTGTCGGCAGCAGTGGAGATAAATTAAGTCCTGGGACGGAATCAATTTGGCGATGAGAGGGAGGGGGGGGGGGGGGGGGGAGAAACACGCCAGTAACCAAGCCCTTCTCCAACTAGTCATCCCGTCTATTAATAACACACTGTTCGCATGCTATGAAATCCAGATTCCCGTATCTCTGCTCATTTTAGCATAAGTCTGACCTAGAATAGACCATAATTTATCGACAACTTCGGTGAAATTAAAACAAGCGAGCTTAAGTAAATAAACCATTTTACCTGTACTTTCCTTAGATCAATAGTGTTGCATGTTTTGGCTAGCTGAACTAAGCTGAAGATTGCTTGTATCACGTTAAGGACTATGGGAAAGTAGGAAATGAAAGCCATGTGCTTACTCGAGTCATCAACCGCTCAATGAAAGCTGGAAATGCTATTTACAACCTAAGTGGTAGTAGCAGAAATAATATAATATACAATAAAATATAAGTATCAAATTCTTTTCGACATTTATTTCAAATCTTTCATAATCACATTCTTTTTCTAACGTTGTCAGTTTCTTTAATTTATATCTATATGAAATCTAATATAATCTATATGAGATCTAATATATTGTAGGGTAAAAAGCTAATGAAATAGTCTCCACATATAAAAATTTAATCGTATAAACAATGTGTTTCGAACACATGGTGTTCTTCTTCAGGCATTAACTAAAAAATACAATGTCATCAGAGAGTTATCTATAGTACAAAGTAAATATAGTACAAAATAAAATAAGGAAGAGAGTATGAACCTAAGGGTGAGTGTCTATGCTACAACTGACTGGGAGTAGGATGGAAGTGGCATGTTCGAAACGTGTTGTTTATACGATTAAATTTTTATATGTGGAGACTATTTCATTAGCTTTTTACCCTGCAATGAGTAAATACCATATAATAACTGATTGCACTGCCTTAGAATTAGATTTAATATACTAAACTATGTGTATCAAAATTCTAAATATGCTAAATTGTTTCCAAAATTTCACAATAAATACGTGAAATGAAAATCAACCACGAAACTGCAGTAAGAAATAAAAAAAAAACTAAGATCTTTCAAAGATAACAAGCGGTCTTCTAAGAGTCAGATTTGACTCTGATGTAGGCCGCTTGTTAGAGTTGAAATATTTTAAATCTTTTTTGTAATTTGTATGTAATTTTGTATTTTGACACTAAATTTTGTATTAAATAATAAATCCTTGCTTTGAAAATGTTTCTTTGGACATTTTTTATTCTGGCATATTGAGCATACATATTGCCAGTAATGTACTGGAAATGCAACCCTACTCGAAAAAGCTTAAACACTTAAGCACTTAATTAAGTGCTCTCGGTGTAGAATAAATGTGCTGAGGTGGCCCACCCGTATCCAGTATTGAGACACAGCCTTTTCACTGCTAGCCCTGAAGGTGTAAGTGTTACATTGGAAACAAACAATAACTGTGGTGCTGCAGAGTACAAGTTCTCATGAAATATTGGCTGATTACTGAGATACTCGTATGGCCAATTACCATGGATGAATCAGCAATATCAGTCGACAGTAACTTACATATAAATAGCTAACAAATTTCAATTAAGCTAATAAAAAAAAAATTCAGAGTTTATAAATTTGGAAATTTACAACGTTTCTAAGGCAATCACCCTAAAGCGCAGAGAAATGAAATCCATCTTGGTACAAGTCCATTGGATACATTTTTGCATATATTTTTTGAATGATATCTGCATGTGAGTGAGTTGGTGGATTTTTGTAAAAACTTTATTATATTTGCTACGCGTCACTCCATTTGATATATCCTAATGAAATGTGACAAACATACTGCTCATGTGGAGAAGACAGCTGTATTGCTGAAGAGCATTGTTCAACTAATAAACCTTATCAGTTCAAATAGCTACTAATTTTTCCTGCACTTATAGTTATTTTAGAATTCTAAAAATATAAATTTAAAATTATTTATATAAAAAATAATATAACACTAAACAAAAAAAGAAGTGAGTTGACTTGTATGATTTCTTTACCATTAATATTAATAACTCAATAGTTTGAAATAGCATGAAGAATCCTATCTGAATCTTAACTCTTTCAAATTACTAGTTTAATTTAAAATATGATCTCTAATACGACATTTTATTAAAATTGGTTTTATATAAAATAGAGGTAATATATTTTTCAAATAATCATAATGAACTGAACTAATGCCAAGTATTCAGTGCATTTGAAATATATAAAAAGATTTCACATAAACACGTGAAACAACAATCAATGATCAAACCACAATAAGAAATGGGAAAACAAGACTAATCTTTCAACCGTAACAAGCGGTCTTCGTCAGAGTCAAAAACCCAACTGACTCTAACGAAGACCGCTTGTTACGGTTGAAAGATCTTAGTCTTGTTTTCCCATTTCTTATTGTGGTTTGATCATTGAAATATATATAAAATAACAATAATATTTTCTCAACAAAAATATTCAAATTGATATTTATTTTATTTATAAGCTTATAAATGTTTAACTATTAAATTTATAATGTTAAATATTCGTTAATGATGGTGTCGAAGTATTTGTTGAAGAAATATTAGGATAATAATAGTGTGTTTGTCCAGAATAGATATTTGTTTAAATTATGTGGGCAAATACAGTCATGGCCGACGTGGCAAGCTGAATATTTACTTACCAAGAAGGACCTTGTTCAAATTTTGACATACTGATATTCTTCTTACTGACAATTCAGATACTAGGAGCAAGTCAGTATTAACACCTATCTAATTCGAAAGTAATGAAGGAGTCCAGGGAATGAAAAATACAAGTTAAATAAAAGATATTATTATCAACCGTCATACCTCGTCTATCGCTGGTGAATAAGATATGACGGTTGATAATAATATCTTATTTACTAACCTCTGTGGCAGTAACAATATGCGTGTATTTAAATGAAAGAAATGAACACGACAAGGTTATGTTATTGACAAATATATAACATAATCTAATACAGCCTTGGGATAGGAAGGCACAGGATCAAATGCCTCGTACCTTCATACGGAGACCTTCAATCGCAAACATTCATTACTTAATGAACCATGATTCTTAATTAACTTATTATTACAATTAGAAAAGTCATAACAGTCACATAAAATAAATCAATTAAGCAAAGTAATGTTCCATTAGTTCTGATAATTGGTTTACTTTTAGTAAAGTTTAGTGCAGACAAATCCAGATTTATCCTTAATATTTATTGATAGTATTTAAGACTTCATTGGTTTATATTCCTTCTAATGGACTTACATTGACTAATCTTGCAAAATGGATTGAAGTTCAACTGAATTAAAACTTCACACATATAAGTTGGCCTGATAAATTTATATAAGTTAGGCGAAGCAGGATAAACAGATCTGTTAAACGGACATAATAAATATCTTAAAGCCTTAATCACATTGTATTATCTAAACAACTTTACTCTAAAATACTTATAAATATTTTTCATAGTGACACCTTTAGAAGAATGACACTTTGATATTTTAATGGAACTCAGGTAATCTTAAAAAAAGAATAAAATTGGAAAGGGCTACACTCATGTATGTGTACGTATATGAGGTGATAAGACGGTAGATTGATTTTTACTTGGAACTTTTGTTAAAATAACAATTACATGTATCTCTATTCGTTATATGGCAAAAATTGTCTAATATCTTTAATACAAAAACATACATTATACAGTTTTGATTATAAAATTTTGGTTAGTCATCAATAGTTTGAGTATCAAAATAGCGCCTTTTTGCTTCTCTTGACTCCTGAGGTGAATCATTGTCTAAAGGTGCTCTTCAAATAATTATCAATCAGACAATGAAATGCGAATGGATTCATTTCACCACCTTAAGCGTCTTAATGGTATAATGATATACACAGTTTAATAAATATACACATATTCTAATTGAGGAAGTGTCTATTTTAAGTGTGTACCTCTTTGAATACTTAAAAAACGTATACACTTAAATACAGGCATGTTAGTACCACTGAAGTTAGGTAACATCACATTAGTAGACTATACTGTCTTATCTTCTATACAGGAGTAGTATACAATACTATAGTGTGCACTTGTTACGATCACTACAACCCAGAATGATTAACTTCGATATTCAGTATTCATGCAGACTAAAATAAAAATAATTTGAATTCACAAAATGTATTGTCAATCACAAGCGAATGGATTCAGAAGCTAAACAAAGTTCTGAATGCACTACTTTGTTTCCAGCCCACATAATATATGTTTTACTCTTCTGTACTGTTTTCCAGAAGTGGGATGTGCAATATATTTGTTGCACTCATCTCAGTCACCCATTTAAGTCATGTACGAGCAGTATAGCTCTCGTAGCTCGTGATGCTACGTGCTATGAGTTTTATAGACTCATTTCTCAAGGTTATCTAAACTATAATCCTTTAATGATTATCCTCATTTTCAACTTAGTAGTACAAGTTTGCAATGAATAGCTCAACGTCTCAGACCAGAATGGAGTTGGTCAAGGGATTTCACACGACCCGTAGTCCTAATAACCGGGCTGGACAAAAAACTCACAAAGATTTCATTTCACCCAGGAATTCTGCAGTCATACTCGTATATTGCGTGATATTTTGCTCTAGTTGATATGAAATAGTTTTTTCTTTCCACTGTTGCATTTTTACTGTTCAAATTTTAATGTCTAAAAAAAAGCCATTAAGAAGAAAGATAAAACTTATGCCTCTAATTGCATTCTTTCATCTAATTTCCCATCTGATGATAAAGAATTCAATTTTACAAAGAATGTTTCTCATTAAAGTTAATGCCAGTCAAAGGACATCTCTCCAGCATTACTTCTTTAAACATTACTAATGTAAATGTCAACCCTTAACTTTATCAATTATTAAAAACAACACAGCTGATTTTAAACTAAAACAAGTTATTGAGTTATTTTTACGACTTATAATTTAGGTTTTTATACTCACTCTCTTTTGTATATCCTTTACAAATCTTACCTTGAACTCAACTACCTACCTATAAAAGATAAATTAAAACTAGTTAAAAAAATCTGGAGTGGCCTACACTCAACTTTTCTATAAGTAAACTTAATATCAAACTTCTTGGGTATATAATATATAATGTCTCATTTAAGCGTAATATAATCGTCTAAAAGGGAGATGTTTATTAGTCTTTCATTCCTGAAGTAGTACAGATAGTGATTGATCCACTTTTTTTGTATGTCACACAATTAACAGTTATACAATCATTAGTATAACTACAGCAATAATAACATTATAAAAAGTAAATTAAAAATTTGCTTGTACGAAATAATTTCCTACAAGAAAGCATTGCTTTTGCTCCAATAGCCAGTGGATCTCTTACATAGTTTATCTGACCTCCTTCTACATTTAATACTTAAGACAAATTTTCCCATTTAGAAATTAAAAATATTTTAGGTATATTAAAAGCACTACATTTTTTTATGTCTGAAATGTCAAAAATATGTAAGAAAAGATGTCGTTTTGAGATAATTTTTAATTTAAGATGTAGGTTAATTTCATTTATTATTATTAAAAGAATTTTTTTTTAATTCTGAATAATGTTCTACATTTTTAGTCTTTTATCAAATTATTATACTGGAAATTTTATGGCATGCTAGAGTTTTTTAAAAACTCACTTTTCTTTCCCTTAGTCAAAAATCATAAAAATCCAATTTACTCTGAGCGAATGTTATTTTTTCTCACGTGCTGTACTCTACACTTTGCTGTAAATGTATATTGAGAAAAAATATGTTGGTAAATAGAGACTTTTGTATTCTCAAATCAAGTTCGAAGCTGACTTTTCTGTACAATTTTAAATTTAAAAGCTGGAAGCTTGAAATTTTTAAGTATAATGGTATGAACTATCAGACAAGAATAGTGAAAAAAATGGATATTAGTCGAAAACATAGAAGGTCTCTTACAGGATGAAAAAGTTCATTCCACAAACTTCAGTATTAACCAAAAATAATGTCATTCATAAACATAAAAAAATCAGCATCTGATATTAATCCTTGTAGAATGTTGCAACATGTAGATCGATTAGAACATTTTGTTAGACAAACTCATCATACCATGAAAAGAATCAGAAATTATATGTTTAATATGCTCTATTGTCGTTGAATTTTTACATATAAGAATTATATTCTTTTTACATATAAGTCGTTAAATCATTTCAAAATTTTCATGATATCTATAAACATTATATTATTTCGGTCAGTTCACTCAAAAAAATTCTAAGTCAACGTAAACAATGTAAAAAAATTTCAAAAATTCGACAAGTATAGCAGGTGATCCATTAGTCTGGGATAAACGAACAGTTTTTATAGCTTTATTGCACTTTGCCATGATTGAACTTTCATGATTTTTTTTCTAAATTACTAATTTTTTGTTCCGTTTTTGGTAAAATGTTCATGGTTTCTTAATGAGCCGTTTAATGTTAAAAAAACATTTTCTGAAAACAGAAATCGTACTTTAACGCCCCTTTGGCGAATGTAATTTTAAAAACAAATATCTCATTTCATTCTCCATACAATGATCTAATTTTAGGTATTGTTTGATTTTGATCGGTCATACGGCATGGCTTTTATGGCTCTCTTAAGCTTTGAGATTGAATTGATGTTCTAATTTTTACATTTTATTGAAAAAAAATATTTGCAGTTTTTTTAAATTTTGAATATTTTTCTTTTATTGCATTTGTAACCTCAAAGATAGCGCCAACATTTCAAAACTCTAAAGTTAGGAGTTTAGGAGAAAAAATGTTGTCTATAAACAGGTTTTTGGCAAAAAAAGTGACTTTCCCATCATGCATAATTCTTCCCAAACAATAGAGATCTTCTTCCCTATAAGGCCCATTTTTGTGTAAAATATCAACTTGATCCATCAAAGATTCTGGACCGTAGCATGGTAATAAGCAATGCTAACACACTCACCCACCCACCCACACAAAAACATCATCAAAAAATCTGGAGTGGCCTACACTCTACTTTACTATAAGTAACTTAATGTCAAATTTCTTGAGTATATAAAACATAACGTCTCATTTAAGCATAACGTAAACATCTAAATGGGATATAATTATTAGCCTGTCATTCCTGAGGTAGTACAGATAGTGATTGAAGGACATATCAATTTATAAACTTATTTTTGTACATCACAAATAATTTATTATTTGCAAATAATTTCATTAGTATAACTACAGCAGTAATAACATTTTTGAAAAACCAAAGTGAACATTTCTTGAAACGAAATAGTATCCTACAAGAGAACATGGCTATTGTTCAAATAGCCAGTAGATTTCTCACATCGTTTATTTGACATCCTTCTACATTGAATATTAATGTAAAATTTTCAAATTTGAAACAGTAAAATACTCTTTTTTTCTCTGAAAAACTTCTTAAACAGCGAAGAAAATGTTGTTTTAAGGTGATTTGTTAATTAAAGATGTACGATAATTACAGTTATTAATCTCTAAACGAAAGATTTCAATTTTGAATTATCTTTTACATTTTTGGTTTTTAACAGAATTATTATACTGGGAATTTTATGGCTTCTTAGTATTTAATAAGATCATTTTCCTTCCCCTTTGTCAAATAACATATATACGAATTTTTTTTTAATGAGTGTTATCATTTACCTGCACAATATTATTCCTCCTACATCTCTTATAAGTCAATAATATATTTTCATTTTTCCATTAGAAACATCAATTTTATCTCAGTGGATTCGCTCAAAAAATTTCTAAGTCAATGTAAACAATGTAAAAAAATACAAAAAATTCGACAAGTATAGCAGGTGATCTCTTAGTCTAGAATAAACAAACAGTTTTTATATCGTTATTGCTCTTTCCCGTAATTGAAACTTCATGAATTTTTTTTTATGAATTGCTAATTGTTTGTTCCATTTTTGGTCAAATTTTCATTATTTTTTAACGAGCCGTTTAGCGTCAAAAAATCATTTTCTGAAAACACAAATCGTACTCTAACGCCCCTTTAGCGAAAGTAATTTCAAAAAAAAATATCTCAACTCATTTTCCATATAATGTTCTATTTGTAGGCATGGTTTCATTCTTGTCCGTCAAACAGTATGACTTGTATCGCTCTCACAAGGTTTGAGATTGAATTATAAGTCAAAATTTTTACATTTTATTGAAAAAAAAATATTTCCTGTTGTCTTAAAACTCTGAATATATTTTTCTTTTGTTGCATTTGAAACCTCAAAGATAATGTCAAAATTTCAAAACTCTAGGGTTATCAGTTTAGGAGAAATAAATGTTTTAAAAAAAAACGGTTTTTGGCAAAAAAAGTGACTTTCCCATCATGCATAATTCTTCCCAAACAATAGGGATCTTCGTCTAAATGGGGCCCATTTTTGTGTAAAATATCAACTTGATCCATCAAAGATTCTGGACCGTAGCGTGGTAACAAGCAATGCTAACACACGCACCCACCCACCCACCCACCCACCCACACACACACAGACATCATCGTAAAAACGTCATAAAACGACTTCTGGGACCTCAAAACATGTAATTCCGTCAAAATCTCGAGATCGAATTTTTTCACGATCACTATACTTTACTTATAGTAAAGTAAAAACTTCATAAAACAACCTCTGGGACCTCAAAACATGTAATTCTGTCAAAACCTCAAGATCAAATTTTTCATAATCACTATACTTTTTTTTATAGTAAAGTAAAAATTGATAATAAAACGACATTTAACAGCCTGTATTAGAAAATAGGAAAACCCTCATGTATTCTTCTACAACAGAAGGTTGTCAACCTCAAATTTCAGTAAGGCAAAATTGAATAGTGAAGTAAAGTCAGGAGCCATATTTAATATTTCTTGAAAAATTAAATGCAACTGATGTGGAATGTTCATCTTTTTCATATGTAAACAAACTTTAGTTTTGCTTAAACACAACTAAATGTGGTATTCAAACAAAAGCACAGATCTGGTATTCATTTCTTATTTAAATAAATAAAGTATGTTTCTCCCCATATCCTTTCAAGTTCCTTTTCAAACTAAACCTTTTTCAAAGCCAACAACAAAAGAACCAAAACGAAAAATGACATTTAATAAAAATCCAACTATTAATATATATATGTAAACTATATTCACAAAAAAGAACACACAGAAATGAAACAGAAACTCACTGCTATATTTTGATGGCTTCGTCATCAGGAAAATAGATGTGAATCACTCTGAAGACTGGTAACAACTCAGTGATCTATAAATATATCACAAACATGAATATCCTAAAACAAAAATCACAACCATATATCTTAATCTATTCTTTGTGATATATATTTCTTTGATATAAAATATATATCACAAACAAATATACTGAAGTAAGTTAAGATAAATGTTTTAAACATCTTGAAGTTTATTCGGTAATTACTAAAATAAAACAAATCCAATTTTAATAATTTTAAAAGGAAATTATTACCATAAATAAAGTTTCTTTTTGCTGAATTACCTTTAAAAAATTCATTATTTTCATTAAAACAAATGCTCAAATAATCAAAATAAAGTGTTAAAAAGTCTAGGAATTAGAGAAATTTGGCAAATTACTTCTTTAATAAACATGATATAGGATTAAATTTAGTTTAAACACATTTAAAAACTAATTTCATAGATACTTAAATAGTTTTTATATAATTGTGTTGATATAATTTTTAATAATAAACATTTCATAATATCAACATTATTAATATGATTAATCATATATAGAAACTACAGTTTCAAAGTATGAAAAAAAAATATGTGATAATGCAGAATGAACCAAAAGTAAGTTTACAATTGCCCAAATCTTTTCTTTGCTACATAAAGATTTCAATTGGTGAACAATATAATACAAGTATTAAATTAATAGTAAATTCAAATGGATATTAAATTTATATTACAAGGTAGAAAAGAACAGAGTAAATTAGTTGAAATTAAATACAATATATGAATGTTGAATTGAACTATTGAGGTTTTTAGCAAGAGGAATTAGTATGAAATTAGTAAATAACTTAATTAATCTACCAATAGGAAGAAATATGACATTATAACAGATTGAACAAGTAATCAACATTTAAAGTGCTCAACCTATCATTTAGTGTTGATATAATTTTTAATAATAAAGAATTCATAATGTCAAAATTATAAATATGACTATATATAGAAACTACAGTTTCAAAATATTAAAATTTTTCAATGAATTTAACAACTACGAGTATATGATAACAAAGAATGAACCAAAAGAAAGTTTACAGTTACCCAACTCTTTTCATTGCTTCATAATGATTTAAATTGGTAAACAATTATAATACAGGTAAAAGAAATGGATGTCAAATTATTATTGGAAGTTGTAAAATGCTCTCCTTGTTCTATGGGCAAGGTTATTTTAGCCATGGTTAGTCCTGTATTATGTTCTCATATTTTTTCTAAATCAGTTTTAGTTAACGTAATTTTCCATTATATGATTATAAAGAATGATTTTTATTTATTAATTAAAAGAATATGCCAGTAATTAGTAAAATGAACGTTAAATGATACATCATTACATTGTATAACAAAATTAATACTAATAACTGAATTGAAATAGTTAATTGTATTAAACATGAAACAACTATAATCATAAAAACAATGATAACTATTATTGAATTCAAACTGTAAGAGTTACACATAATATTAGAAAGTAATATATTCCATTAAACTTTAATAATTTAAAATGAAATTCTAATTATTTCAATAATTTATTTCTTTTAGGATATTTGTTTGACATTTTGATAAATAACGAACACATTATTCTGTATTTTTAATTAATTTGTCACACTGTGTATAAATATAGGTATGTATTGTTGATTTTAATATATTTTTTTTAAAGAAAGGACGC
Organism: Hermatobates lingyangjiaoensis; assembly: GCA_026182355.1. NCBI lineage: Eukaryota > Metazoa > Arthropoda > Insecta > Hemiptera > Hermatobatidae > Hermatobates > Hermatobates lingyangjiaoensis. The sequence continues at coordinate 581,151 of JAPFBL010000040.1, read as the reverse complement.
TAACCTATAACTGAAGTAGCCACTTGGTTAAACATAATCACTAAGAAATTGTCATCTAATTAATTATTTATTATTATTATTATTATTGAACTAATTTATTCTTAAAAATATACCTACAAATAGTTGCAGAAACGGTGGTACTTACGATTGTTTAAATATTCAGGAATATTGTTCTTTTCAGAGAATAATATTTCATTATGGCGGATGTATTAGAACACTACAGAGTCGTATTATGAACTGACCAATCTCAGTGCATGATGTGCATGACATGCACATGACGTCACTCAAGCAACATCATTTCAATTACGTCATTTATTGGTTCACTTAATCTCTTTAAATAAAACACTATTTTACTTGTTTTCTTTAAGGAAATATATGGAATGACTATATTACTATATATATATTATATATTACTATATTATATACTATATTATATATACTATTTGATAAATAACGAGCACATTATTCTGTATTTTAAATTAATTTGTCATATTGTGTGTAAATATAGGTATGTGTTATTGTTTTAATACACAAATCAATATAGTACTATGGTACTATAGTATATAATACTAGTACTATAATATACTATACTATATTACTATATATATGGATATTCATGATTTGTTTTCTTGACCCAATATTTATATGTGTGATTTTTTTTTGAGGGTTGAGGTCTAATGATTTTAAACAAGTCCTTTTGCCGACGCTACGACATAAATTTATGTCATCTCCAGGGCTACAACATGATTGTTTTACAATTACCACTACTATTACTACTATTTTGGTTATTTATTAAATTTTACATGTACAGAAACAGAAAGGTAATGTAAAGAAACAGTTTTAAAATTCTGAGTATATTTTTCGTTTGTTGCATTTCTAACCTCAAAGATAATGTCAAAATTTCAAAACTCTAGTGTTATCAGTTTAGGAGATATAAATGTTTTAAAAAAAACGGTTTTTGGCAAAAAAAGTGACTTTCCCATAATGCATAATTCTTCCCAAACAATAGGGATCTTCGTCTTTATGGGGCCCATTTTTGTGTAAAATATCAACTTGATCCATCAAAGATTCTGGACCGTAGCGTGGTAACAAGCAATGCTAACACACTCACCCACCCACCCACACACACACACACACACACACACACACACACACACACACACACACACACACACACACACACACACACACACACACACACACACACACACACACACACACACACACAAACATCATCGAAAAAACTTCATAAAACGACTTCTGGGACCTCAAAACATGTAATTCCGTCAAAATCTCGAGATCGGATTTTTTCACGATCACTATATTTTACTTATAGTAAAGTAAAAAAAAAATTTTGGGGCAAAAAATGTTAGCAAGAAAATTATATATATATGGTTTTAAGAAAAGCCAAACCCAAACCTGACTGTGTAAGCTTTTGTTAACCTGTTCATTTATGTTTATTATTTCAAGGTGACTTTAAATATTAGATTAATTTGCTAAGTGTAGTTTCAATTGTTTTTAAAAAAATTAACTGTTTTTTTGCTGATAATGGTGCATGTAACACCGAAACATGTCCAATAACACATTAAAAAATTATGGTGATTTAATTTTTATGTTGAACTCGGAATTAAAGCAAAATTTCGTAAATTGGAAAAATATAAGACGAAATTGAACAAAGTGGAAACAGACATCCAGTTTTTAAAAGCAAGCATTCAAGAAGGACTGCTCCCAACTTTTACAAATATATATATATATATATATATATATATATATATATATATATATATATATATATAATTATAAGAAACGGTCCAGCGGAATTTTTTAAATAAAATAAATTCAAAACGAAGGAAACACAGAGAAAGACACAGACATAACTCACATCGATATTTCGATGTGAGTTATGTCTGTGTCTTTCTCTGTGTTTCCTTCGTTTTGAATTTATTATATATATATATATATATATATATATATATATATATATATATATATATATATATATATATATATTGTCAACAAGAAAACGATCACGGAAACGTTTCACGGTGAATCACAAACACAGAGCTAAGGAACAAACACACTTACTGTCTCTAATTTTCGGTTGAACTGTCATCAGGAGAGTTGAGATAGGGACACCAAGCGCACTTGTGAAGTGACGGTTGGAGACTTGGGTCTGCAAGTTGAGTCTGCATATTGAGATATCTTGACTGAAATCTTTTTCAGATCTTGATCTGCAGCAAAAGAGATATGTTGATTGAAATGTTGCCTTGGAATGCTGGTGAACAACACCTTTCAGTTTGGTCCAGTCACGCAGTGAAAGCTCCACTGGGCGGCTGGCTTTACATGTATTAAAGCGTAATTGACTGGACCACTGTCATTTCCTCCTTGATAAATTGATCTACTGTCTATTCTAATTCCGCCTGGCTTAGTGAACAGGTGGGCTCTACAGTGTCCCCTTTAATTTATGTTCTTTCTCTTGAAAATTTATTGAAAATCAGTCAAGTAAAGGATATTAATCATGTCAAGAGTTCAGAGAATATCTGACAACACCAATAATTTATAACGTAAAAAATCCAAATATTTTACAACAAACTCAAATAATTCTGCAATTAGAGAAATAACCACCACATCAAGAGCTAAGTTTTTGTTAAACAATTATGGTAATAATCAATAAGTCTTAGAATATTCTATTTTTTTTATTAAATTTATGAAGATTAATTTTCTGATATATAAATTCATTAGGTCTAAAAATATAACAATTAAGAATGACAGAAAGTCAAATTTTTGAAAAAAAAACATTCATAAAGTATTTTATGAAAACGAATTTTTGTAAATTTGTACAGTCGTACTTCTTTATTTATAAATCAGCAATAAAGGTGACCTGCTATGTAGAAAAGAAACAACTGAGGAATCAGAAATTGGGAAACTTTCATTAATTGTTACCACTGTTAAAGAAGAAAAATTAAAGAACGTTCAAATGTGAGGATAAATTAAGATAAATGAATGCAGTGAAAACTTAATGGTAATAAATTAAATAGTTGAAGAAATAAAATAAGCTAAAAAGTAATAACGTATAAGCATTGGGACCTGGAGTTGACAAAGCACCACGTATAAATTTTTATCATTATTTTCTTCAATTTTTTCTTTAAATTCTGTTAATTTATATTGTATGGATTACTTTTAGTATGCTTTCTATATTTGTCTTTACTTTTACTGACAATGATTACTTTTTTTTACTTTTCATCCTATTTGCTTGGAAGGTAACACAGACTGGCACTTTGAACTTGCCGATTACTCAGTCCGTGTTTTCTTTGGTGCTTAACATCAGTAGAAGTACATAATAAAAGTCTAAATATATCCCATTTTAATGACCTTTACATCATATGTGACACATTTATTGAGACACAATTTTAATTCTTGTAAATATTTCAAGATATGATATGTGAAAGTAAAAAATTTGGTATCACAGTTATAATGAAAGAAATGTTTATAAACAAAAATAAAAGTTTCTATAAATATTTTTTGTCTAAATATTTAAGACAGCAACCGAAACATTAAAGGAAGCACGCATTAATCTTGAATTTCAGAACAGATGTATTTCAAATTCATCTATTGATGGATTATCCCAATTGATGAAAAAAATGTTGAAACATAATGCATCTGAAGTAATTTTAGCGTTTTTTGAAACCTGAAATATCAAATTATCATTTTCTAATTAAATGAAAAGATGCAAAGTAATATCGTGTATGTAGTTAATATGAAGCCCTGTTTTGATTTATTCATGCGCCCTGCCTTTCGGTTATATATTCATAAAGCAGAAAAGGTTGATGTTTTATAACGTCGAGGCCTTTCACCAGGTCACTTTAAACAACTGAGCCCTCACGAATCAGACAAAACGAGACGGTCTTCGTGAAGTATCCAAGATGGTTCTCATGGAGGTGATCTTCACAATCTATATCGACGAAAGCTATGAAGATCAGCTTTATAGTCTCTATAATACTGATAGTTACTTTATGAAGGAGGTTATGAAGAATTAATAGCCGAAAGGCATAGACACACGGTAATAGATCAGAACAGGTTATGAAGAATTAATAGCCGAAAGGCATAGGCACACGGTAATAGATCAAAACAGGTTATGAAGAATTAGAGGGGAAAACATGATAAGGGAAACAATAAAAGTAAGAGCCAATAAGGAGTTGAGATATAGCAAAGATAGATAACTAAAGGTGGGAGTCGACGATAACAAGAAAATGTATAGCGAGAAGGAATGAGAAGAATCTAGACGAAACCGCATCGCGACTGATGATAAGCGAATACATCATAAGCCTGATAAGCAGACAAAGTTACTGGATTTTACTGCGGTTGAGAAAATAGTTTTAGAAAAAAATAGGCGAAAGCTGAAACAAGAAAAGAAGAATTTGGGATCCAACTCCCGAAGCAGTGCCTGACTGTGCAGATTTTTCACCCGCAGACACCAGCCCAATATCGGGAACACGAAAGTAGCGACTAAAGTCGATGTTGTGACATGACAGTGAAAGAGACCGATAAGGGTGGACGCCTCAAGTCCGAGCGGACATTCCACATCTGCCCAGGCCATTATATAAAGATTTATAATAAAAAGCTAACCCGGTCAGCTTGTGCCTTGAGAGCTATCTTAGTTCATGCTATGAGAGAACAACCACTCAGACATGCTAAGCCCCCCCACCACGACAAGGTGAAGGCACATCGGGGGGGATATGAAGACCATAACAAAGATATTGTAGAGAAACGACTTTATCAACATAGTTGCACAATAAAAATATATAAAACTAACAAAACTGACCTTTCATTGCTAACCAACGTCACACCTTTAACTTTGGATATCAGTATTTATGAAACATAACAAAATGAGCGCAGAAAAAAACTCTAGAAATGCTTTATGTTAAAAAAAATAATTAAGTCTTCGTTAATTATAGGATTGACGTAGCTGATGTGAATAGTGTACACTCAGGCATATTGTGGTGAATTCTATGAGGTTTATATGAAATTATGGTTGTGGCTTTTTTAATTAATTAATATTAAATTATTTTTCAATTTTTTTAATTGTAGTGGAAATGTTTCTGGGTGTTTTGTAAACATTGCTTCTTTGGTTATTCAATGCCAAAACTTGTTAAATCTTGTTACATCAAACCACAAGTGTTATCACTATCTTCACACTGAAGTTATTAAGATACGAGTACTTAGTACGAGTAGTAAAGAGCAAAGTAAAATCAAGAGTGTCAATGAAAAACTAGCCCAAATATTTATTATTTGGGTTGGAGACCGTCTCTGAACCAGTGCGCTTGGTTTCCCTCTCTTATCTCTCCTGAAGACGGTTCAAACCGAAAATTAGAGACTGTAAGTGTGTTCTTTTGATTTCTCTATGTTTTTTTTTTGTCTATATTGAACTATATTTGTCCGTTTTGGATCGTATTTCCAACGAAAAAGTGTATATATATATATATATATAAGACAAAAAGAGAGAACAAAACAGAGAGAAAGAGAAAAAATGTAATAAACAGCACAAAAATGAAAAGAAAAAGATGGAGGGAGAATGAGAGGGAGCTGAAAATTGTTTTCTTAATAATTGAAAATGATATATTTTTATTAGGATTGATTTAATTGTTTGAAACATTTTCATTATAAGAAATGAAATATCCGCTATGAAATAGCCTTTGAAGTTTTCTTAATAAAATAGAAATACTCCTCATTGTTTTCAGATGAATATTTTAAGATCAAAGTGACAAAGCTGATGCTGACTCCTACGAATCTCTTTTCTATCTTACACTGGCAGCTTATTTTATAAAAAAAAAAAAATAATGAAAAATTATAAAGAAACATTATTTAATTTTAATATAAATATAATTCTACCATGAAAACTGAAATATCTAAAAAAAAAATAATAAGATCTTTGATAAAAGGGTAATTTAGTAGAATATAAGAAAATTGATATTGTTATAAAAGAAGAGATTGAACATTAAGAAAGAAGTCAAAATATCAGTTTAAACTATACTAGTTGAATAAATTGTCAGGATACAGCATCAATATTACTAATATAAAAGATAAATCAATGATACATTAAATATCTAACCTTCTGTCTGGCTGAGTCGAGTGGACTCAGTACGAATTTCCACGTATCCAATAACTTGGGTATCATTCATTCATAATTGCTAAATAATGAAAGTAACAAGTAAATTTGAGTTTAAAATTTAATGTTGCCAATTATAAAAGAAATTTAATTATTAACTATAGCAATTGATTTTGCGTTAACGCGTTGTTTATACCATTAAATTTTTATATGTGGAGACCATTTCATTAGCTTTTTACCCTACAATCAATTCCTTACACTTCAACATTACGGAAAGTTAATATCATTCATAAATAAAAATAATTTTACATGATATTCAGTTTTGTTCAAGGGTGCAACATACAGATAGATTGATTACATCATTTTCTGAGGCAAATCCTTCATACCATGGAAAGCATCAGAAATTATATGCTTGATTGGCATTAATTCTTTACATGTAAGCATTTTATTACAGCTCACATTAAGTTCAAGATTTCTATAAATTGTTTATTGAAACTCTAAACATCAAGTTTATTTCAGTGGATGCACACAAAAAATTTGTAAGTCAATGTAAACAAATACGACAAGTATAGACAATAAACCATTAGTCCAGGATCAATATCCAGTTATCATACCTTTATTGTTCTTTGCCATTATTGAAATACCATGAATTTTTTTTAAGCATTTTTAATTTTCTGTTCAATTTTTTGGTAAATTCATGCTTTTAGCATTAAAAAAAAACACTTTCTGAGAACAGTAAATGTATTTTAATATAGCTGAATTTTAATACTCCTTTGGTAAAAATAATTTTGAAAAAATTATCTCAACTCATCCTCCACATAAAGATTTATTATTAGGTATAGTTTCCTTTTAGTTCGTTAAACGAAACGGGTTTTGTCGCTCTCACATGCTTTCAGATTGAATTTTATGTCAAAATTTTTACACTTTATTGAAAAAAATATATTTTCTTTTGTTTTAAAAAATCATTATATTTTTCATTTATTGCTTTTATAGCCTCAAAGACAATGCCAAAATTTCAAGAATCTAGACTTAGTAGTTTAGGAGCAATATTGTTGGCTACTCGTAAAAACAGGTTTTTTGTTGGACTTTCCCATCATCCATAATTGCTCCCAAACAATAGGGCACATCTACAAAATGTTTGTGTAAAATATCAACTTGATCTATAAAAGATTCTGGATCGTAACATTGCCACAAACTTTGGATACATACCCACCCACACGCATACACACACATACATCATCGAAAAAACTTCATAAAGCGACTTCTGGAACCTCAAAACATGCAATTCTATCAAACTCGCAAGATTAAATTTTTTTACGATCACTATACTTTTACTTCCAGTAAAAAATGTAAAAAAAATTGATTTATGTTATGCTACCGATCATGTTCAATATTCATTTTGAAGTATGTTTCAACTAAATTTTATATTTACCATAAAATACAATATTATTTTTAACAAAACAGAAAAATTTTGAAAAATATGAAAAGAAAAGAAGATTTTTAATCAAATAAAAAAATAATGGTTTTCGAATAATAAAAGTTGTTGTGTTTCCCATGGGTATGTAGATAAAGTTAGATGCATTACCAGCAAGGGCCACTCCTGGGACTCAAACCCATGGGTCCAGTCGTTAATTCTCTACAGCTTTATCACTAAACAAATTCACTTTATTATTTTATTCTTTCACGTTATTAAATCCAAGCGTTTATGTGCCGTCAGTAAATCATTGATTTTTACTTTTATTTTAAAAGAACTGCTAGTAGACCGTTCATTAAACTAATGAACAGATTTCAAGTTACACCTGCTCAATTATTCACTTTTATAGCTGTCGTACTAATTAATAACTCTTCCACTCTTCTGTGTGTGTGTGTGCGTGTGGGTGTACCTGGTTTTATCTATATCTTTGACACTGTTGACAAGTTTTCTTTGTCCTGCTTCCCGGTAATCTTTTATGCGTGACTATATGTACGGGTATTTGTAAAAATTACAAACAACAACCTACTTTTTATATGTATAGAAATAAGTTGTAGTTAAATACATTCCATAATGTATTCCATTAATTAACACGATCCATATTTTTTTTTAAACATAGTTCAAAACAGTGTTTGTACATCCCGATTCATTTTAATAAAAAAGATGAAAAGTCATCTTGTTCATTACTGAACAGTTGGCGATTTACACTGGCCAGTCGATTCCGTACCTCTAGAAATTTGAATCTGCTTGATACTTCGGTTGATTACTTTAACGATAGAACAGTAATGTTACCTGTAGTCACAAAATTCAATTCGACTTCTCAGATTTTTCCAGTTCAACAAAACGATCTGTTTCTCTTTGGCTTCAATTTTTTTTAAAAATAAAGACAAGAAATCTCTATGAATAAGTTTACTTATTTACTCTTACTTGCTCTTTACTTATCTCTGAAGTCAATTCATATTTGTGCTTCATTAATACTGGAAAACAGAAAAGATTGATATTATAGACTGACAAAAAAATTACAATAAACGATAAAGGCTGAACAAAATGTAAACAGATAAAAATATCTTTTAAAAAAATCGTTATATTACTTTAAGCTATAAGCTGATACTGATGTTAAGTAAATGGTATATTTAAGAGTATATATAAATAATAAACTGAAATGGATAAACAAACAAAAGTCTCCATACAAATGAAGATTTATTCAATAGCAACAACGCGTTTCGAACACTTTGTGTTCATCATCAGGAAGACACCAAGTATGTGGTGCTGAAGGGTTGGTCCAGTGAAAACAACCTGGTGTTCGTGTTTGAAACGTGTTGTTGCTGTTGAATAAAACTTCATTTGTGTGGAGACTTTTGTTTGTTTATCAGTTTTACCTCAGAATGAGTAAATACCACACAATTACGGATTGCACAACTAATGATTTAAATAATAAAGTAGTTAAAAACAAACAAAATATTATTAAAAAATAAGAATGGTGTCTGACACTGTGTGTTGAGAACTTGCATTTTGACGAAACTATCCATGGAGTCCCAAGTTAGACATATAGCCACTGAGAGGTGCTCGAGTTTGTAAAAACAAAACTTTGTTGTAATAACAAAAGTGGGGTTGAACAAATCAGCTGCTCTTGGACTAAACCGTCACAGTATGTATTAGAGCAGGCCTTCTTAAACTATGGGTCGCGACCCCAAATGGGGTCGTGTCGCAAAATTGTAGGGGTCGCGAGAGATTTTAATGTTAAATATTTAAATACACGATTTTATAACATCTGGATGTGTATTTGTGCAGTGACACCACGGGAGTAATATTTCATATAAAAAAAATTGAACAAGATGGCTGACAAAAAAATATTTGAATTTGTATTGTAACCCATGATTTCGATTGCAACTATGTTAATCTTCTTGAGAAATGTGCGAAGACGAATTCAGTATGAAGACGAACATAGTAACCATTGAAATCATTTGTTTCAATGCAAAGAAATATATTTTTTTTAGCGATATTGGACCATTTATGTGTTACATTTAGAACTGAATTTTCTAAAATCGCTGATATGACGTTAAATGTTCTGCTATTCAACACCATGTATTTATGTGAATGTTACTTCGCAGCTTTAACACATATTAAATCCCAATATCGCTCATCGCTAAAAAATGTAGAAGGGTCTTACGTCCAGCAGTGTCAAACATTCAACCAACATTTAATTTTTTAAGCAATAAAAAACAGGCACATACATCTCATTACATTTTTTCCTTTAAATTTAATACTTACCACTCAACGACTGCGTGCGAATATATATTTTCATATGTATATGAATATTGTTACCTAATAAATAAATCATCAAACAATATTTATTTATCTTTCTTTTATATTTATATGGGGTCGCCAGGAAACTCACAATCATAAATGGGGTCGTGAATGAAAAAAGTTTAAGAAGCCCTGTATTAGAGCAGGGGTGTCAAAGTCAAAATGGACAGAGGGTTACATAAAAAATTTAGCAACAAGCCGAGGGCCTGATCAAATGTTTATTGAATTTTTTTAAAAATAACCACATATAGTATAGTGAACCAAATTGAACTGAAAACCTAACAAATATATTACAATATGTTAGGATAAATAAAACAATATTTTCTTACGGTTTTGTCAACTATTTTTCAACATCACAAAAGACAAATTTCCTTTTTATATAAATCCCCATAACGTGAATATTAAACGACTGAAGCGGTATTATTCAAGGCAGCATCAGTATATTTTCTCATTTAGACACTCAGGTTTTCCAGCTAGCTCCGTGATCATGTACTTCGACTTCCACCTTGTTTGATACCACCGGTTCTCAGTGCCCGCCTTCCGTTTTGCCATTTTTTAAAGGGTATCTGAAAGTTAACTTTTCCTATTATGCCAATGACTGCTGATAAATTATGAAATGAAGCCACACTCGCTTCGTTGCCTTTGCATTGTGAGAAATGTAGTATTGGTGTATGTAAAACTTCTGCAGCCTGCGGGTCGGTTTTAATAATAAGCTAATATCATTCTGCGGGCCATAGAAAACCCTCTCGTGGGCCTTGACTCTGACATATTAGTATTAGAGTATTACGTAATAAATAACGACCTTTAATACAAAATAAAGGATTAGTGTGTGTAATATTAAATAAGGCACTGGGCCGCAGACTATTTACCCTGTGGTGGCATTTCTCCCTCTTGTTTGCTTCTATGTACGTGACTGGCTAGCCAAGGCATGAGCTCACAGCCCTTGGTTTTCATTGACATTGCCTTTCTCCCGTTATGTCAACACACCTTCACCTAATAACCTTTATTTTGGCTAGTCAAACTCTTTTCTGTTTTTATAACCTTCATTTCTATGAATTATATATGTTTTGCCAGTTACTTATGTTATGGATTGGGTTTAAGTGGTGACACGTAGACCATCAGACACGTTTTCTTTATCATTATCAGATATGTTATCTTATCAGAAACTGCACAATCCAACTCAAAACTAAACATCAAAGTTGATGTGTTATTCTATAAATAGACGTTTAGACTCAAAATCAATTGTCAATTTAGTGTTCAAAGAGTCGGAGTTATTGTTTTGTAAAGAAAAGAATCTGTGAAGTCAAAGCAGCAGTAAATTTATAATTTCAATACCCGTGGCCAGTCAGCATCTGTGTTAAGTGGAATCCAATCTCCCCATGCTGCCGGCCTAACCATTTGGGGAAGTCCTGGATGAGCCTTATACAACCAGCATGACGTGTATATCATTAAGCTTACTTTCTTTACTATTGATTTATCTTTCTTATCAAAACCTACTACATTTTATTAACTTAAAAGTTCATGTTTTTTTTTGAAATACTGTGATTTTCACAATAAGGACCTGAAATATTCATTTTTAATCATAAAGTCCTCCCTTGTGGTTTGGTTTAATTTTTAATTAATATATCATCAATACACTTAAACCTAAAGTTAATAATGCTCACGTTATTTTCAGCATTCACTATTGCAACAATAACTGTATGGTATGTTCAGATTTGTATATTTTATATATAATATATATATATATATATATATATATATATATATATATATTATATGTTATATATATTATATATATTTTATATTTATATTATGAAAAAAGTCTCTTATAGATAGTTTTTACATACTACTAAGTAATACGCAATTCAACGCACAATGCTATTCTTCAAGTTAATCTAAAGGTACTTTTAACATGACACTTAGTAAAGATGATGATACTTATCATCATAATATCATCATAAGTATCTTGAGTATGATACTTAGTAAAGACACTTACTAAGTAATTAAATTATGAACAGGAAATCAAATGTCAAGGAGATATACTTAGTGATAGTGAAAATCACTAATAGTAATGGTGAATAGGGAGTGATGCTGTATGTGATGTGGGCCGAGCAGGTCATGTTACAATTCAGAGTCTCAAATAAAGTCTCAAAGTTTAATTCAAATCACTCATTTATTTAGAGAAAAAATATTGTTTTTATCACTGATTGCACTGGTGACTCGATGAAGTCGTTTTCTCAAATCATTCTATTCAATTATAGCAAAAAAGATGAAATGAAGTTGAAGCCAAAAAGAAAATGAGGTTATAGTTTAGGTTTCAACTTGTGATCGTTTCAAGCATAAGCTTACTCGAATTGTTGCTATATAAAGGCAGTTGTATTCCATTTGGCTAATAAGTTTGCCACTAATATACACTTGCTCGGGCGCAAAGCACATTTCCTGTAACTCATACCTCATCAGTCTCGACAACACTAATTTAGTTTCAATTGCTTTTCGCTTGTCACCCTTTATCAAGCCGTACTAATCACTTTTAAACTGCAGCACAACTTCATCATTCAATCATTGCAGATTAGTCTCTCTTCTTGTTCCATAATAAACACTGCCTTCTCCAACCAGTTTGTTGTTTTAAACAATTTCATTGTTACGAGCACTTATCTTATACCATACATCTTATTATTATTATTAAATTGTATATATGCACTAATAGTAAATTATATGTTAAGAATCATTAATCAATAAGACACATGAAATGGAAACAACAGATTTTTAACAGACACATTTTAAACATGTACTATAAACATATTTATTAATAATTTTGTCTTATTTTATTAATAAGCATGAATATTGATTAATATTCATAATTAAAATATAATTTATATTTTAAATTATATTTTATAGAAAAAAAATAAAATTGAAAAAAGTTGTGGGTTTTCTTTGTTTTTCTAATAAACAGAAAACTTTTGATCAGGTTTTAATATTAAAATTTCTATTTAATAATAATATCAGTCTCGGGACCGACTGCTTCTCAACCTCTCCGATCAACGACATGCTCAGATTTTTTCATTTCCCTTGTGAATAAACTGAGGGCCAGAGTTGCCATTGAACCCTGGATCTACTAGTCCAAAGAGTAGAACTCAAGTCATTTATGCCAACATGCCCAGATATATATATATATATATATATAGAATTATAAAAAAGAACATAGAAAAGGAAACACTATGAACTCACTACATACATACTATATATCATACATACATACATAAACATACACTATATAATACATACATAATATAATATATATATATATATATATATATATATATATATATATATATATATATAAGTATATATATGATGACGAACAACAGTTCGAAATATTGAATTTTGTAAGTGTTCTCTTTATTCTTTTTTCTGTGTCGTGCTTTGTGTAATTTAAAGTTCTAAATATATATATATATTTTCCACGTTCCTTCCAAAAAAGAACCCTGGAACATTTTATAGAGTATATGCAAAGAAAAAATTACAATAAGAATAATAAAGATTTTTTTTTACATTTTGTAAAACAGCTAGTCACTACACAACCAGAATTTTGACCTTAACAAGAACCTTGCCATCTTACATTTTAACAACAAATTTAAAGAAATTTCAAACTTCCATGCTTTTGAAATAAATATTTCAAATTTGTGTCTAAATTTTCTCAAATTGTTTGAATGAGATGAGATCAATCAAAAAAAAAAAAAATAAAATAAAAAAATACTCTAGGATAGTGTTTTCTGGTTTGCTTTATATCACATCACTGTGAGCATCCCCAAACTCCTTTGTCCCCTTATATCTTAACTACCCCTCCCCACTCTATCTCACATGACCTAATTCCTTCAGTAAACGTTAGACTGTTCCGTCCTCCGCTCCTTCCATTGCCTATGTCATTCATTTTTCATTTTATTGTATATACTTCTGGTTTATTTTTGTGACTTTTAATTTGTAATTTGTATTGTAGAAGTTAACCTGACGATTAACACAAAGTGTTGTTAACGCGTAGAATAAAATTTGTGTGGAGAGTTTGTTTTATTCTTTATCAGAATATACAGTTTATATACATATTTATTTATCATTTATTCCGCTTTTAAATGTATAGGATTAAAAAAATTATCACGAAATAAATTATATTTAAATATGATAAAATTATATTATTAAAGTATGTTTGAAACATTTATTTAAAAATGCATTTATGGCTTCATAATTAATATGACATTAAGCTTATAAAAGTGTGATTATTTCATATTTACGAAAACATTGCCACCGATAAATAATTTAAATAAGAAAGTTATTTGTTGATTTAATTTAATTACTAAAATTCATAATATGAAATGCATTAGAAATTCAATTATAAGCCGCTATCTCTGGGAGAGTTATGTAATTACTCTAGAAGAGAAAATGAAGCATACATGAGCAAATATTACAGATTCAACCAATGCGAATTTAGGATGGGTGCATAATTTAATAGACGAAAATTCGAGTTGAGAGGCCAACTGGAGCAATCAGATTCACGAAATGGCACTAATCTTGTTTGGCTTCATACAAAATGATGCAGGCTGTATGTTAGTTATTTCCGCATTTCTTACACTTGCCAGAATAATTTTAGAAGTACTCTCTTTAATTATCCTTTTTGCCTAGTAATTGATTTTGATTAATGCCTTCTATTTCCCTAATGAATTATTGAGAGCTAACTGAAAGTTTTAAATGGAGGAATTTAGTTTTTATTTTGGAAGTAGCTCTGTAAAAAAGTTTGTACGAAATTGGCCCATTCTAAAGACAAAAAGAATCTGAACCGGCCTACACTCAGTTTATCAGAAAAAAAAATATAGTATCAAACTCGTTAACAAGCAATTGAATTTGGTTTTAGTTTAAAGTGGCTATCCTGAAGATGTAATATAAAACTCCCAGGTAATGTATTATCAAAATCAGAGGAAAAAAATTAATGATTTTATTTGTTTATTTATTATATTTATTTATTTATTGTTATTTATTTTAAAATAAAATATCCATTTTAGCAATTGAAATAAATATTACATCGTTGTTTTAGAACGATTTGACATATTATTATTATTATTATTTTCATTATAGTGATGACGATGATGATTATTATTATTATTTATATTATTATTATTAATTATTATATTTATTATTATGTTATTAGTTGTAAACTAAAAGGTTTTGAAACTCATCTTACAAGTGGTCACCGCGGTCATATCTGCCCTACTGTTTTCCCTTTGTCTTTTCTAAAATCAACTTTAGTTTTTAAGTTCTTGAATAAAAATTTTAATTATAAGTTCTTAGAGAATTATCTTTTTCATTTCTGTTATTTTTTGGTACGATTTCTTAAAAATTGTTAATCACTTAAAGGTGATTGTCTTGCATTCTCATAGAATGTGTTCCCAAGCTTCTGCCTCTTACAGACAGCATTTCCATTCTTCGTATGATGTTAATTGCTGCATGAATAAGTGCAAATTAAGAGAACAATGTTCGATTAGATATTATATTATATTTTGAAATCCTTCTTTCATGGTTTACTATTTTCATTACAAATGTAAGTTTAGTTGGAATGAGATTTTTGTTCTAAATTAGACACAGTTCTTCTAGCCACCATATATCTCCTTTTTTCATCAACCATTCATCATTTCCATCCTTGAGAAAGGTGGATGTGTTTTGCAAAAGACTCCAAGCTGCAGGTTTCTTGGGTCCATTTCGTTGTGTCTATATACAAATATATTTTCCTGGTTTTATTACTAATCTTTTCAGTTTACTAAACTAGACCCTCTTTTTTTGAAATAACGGAGACTAAAATCCAGATACTCACTCGTTATCACATCGACGCCGGTTGTAAAACATTCTATGATAAGAATTGGGAATATACAGGCAAAATTAATAATTTATATTAGAAATAGGTAAAACCTTCATACCTCGTAAGATGATCTTGGAGTCGTTGGAGCGCTTTCGGACGTTATCCATCTTCGCTCCAACGACTCTTAAGATCATCTTACGAGGTATGACGGTCTTACCTATTTCTAATAAAAATCATATTAACCTCAGTGGTATTAAAAATATGCATGTATTTAAAATTAATAATGTTTTATTCAATTAAATTTTTTAACATTTCAAAAATTTTTTTAACATTTGTAAATTTTTACAAATTCAAAAACGTGTAATCCATTAAAACTCTTTAACTGATTTTTCTTATAATCACTATAGTTTACTCAGGGCAAATTACAAAAGAATGGAAAGTGGTTGTTTCGACAGGAAGGGAGAGAGCCTAATTGAATATTGTTTTACCTAGGTGGGACGAAGAACAAACTAAGAAAAGTATATAAATGAAAAATTGAAGTAGTAATTAAAATGAATGTAATTTAATCTATTGAGGTTAAAACAAGAAACAAGAAACAAGAAAATGTTTTGAAACAGTAGACTGGAAAGTACAAAGTCCAGTGAAACTTAGGACTGATGGTCCAGTGTGATACATTGCAGCCATTTTTCCTTTAGTACCAAACCTATTCACTACTCCTTCAGAAAAAACACTCTCGATTTAAAACTCACTCACACTCTACCAAATCAGGAACTGATATTAACAATTCAAATTTTCGCTAAAATAAATTGTAACAATAAATTAATTTTTTTCTAAATTATAGCGTACTGCTGTTATTAAATTTAGGTTTAATATTTTAAAAAATGTAAAAAAGTATATACCAATGAAATACTTTTTCTAATGTAGTGCAATCAGTTATTATGTGGTATTTACTCATTGTAGGGTAAAAATCTAATGAAATGGTCTCCACATATAAAAATGTTAATGATATAAACAATGCGTTTCGAACACGTAGTGTTCTTCCTCAGGCATTAACTAAGGATGTTAATCCTTAGACTCTGAAGACTCTGAATAAGAGTCTTATTCAGAGGCACGCATCCTTAGTTAATGCCTGAGGAAGAACACTACGTGTTCGAAACGCATTGTTTATATCATTAAACTTTTTATATGTGGAGACCATTTCACTAGATTTTTACCCTACAATGAAATACTTTTTGTTGGAAATATTGGTGATACTTTTTTTTACGGATGACTTTCATTCTGCGTCTGTTCTGATATTACGTACGATTAAGATTGTCTTTTCTGTTTCAGTTAAGAAACCAAGTGAACCTCATCTACACAGCAGGTTACTCCGTGTCGCTGTGCGCCCTTCTCATTTCCCTCTTCATCTTCTTCTATTTCAGGTAATGAGACTTGTTTTTCTTTTAAGTTGGATAGAAAACACGTGTAGGTTAGGTTAGGTTGTAGGGGCAGTCCCACAAGGGAACACACTTAGGCCGAGCATTGGCCCATTGTGATACCACACAATGAAGATTGATTCTACACTGGGAGCCTTAAATTTAGCCTAACTCAGGTGTATTTAGAGTAGGGATCTTTAACGAGTACCTGACATCGTACAGGCTCGGGACCGACAGTTTAACGTCCTTCTCCGAGGGACGACGTGCTCAGATTTATTCACCTCCCGCATGAATAAATCGAGGGCCAGGTGGGGATCGAACCCCGGTCCTATCAGTTCAGAGGCGAGCACGTAACCACTGAGCTAACCCTGACCCCCAAAAACACGTGTAACTCCTAACATAAGGTTTGATCATCTCAAGGTCTTCTTCTGAGTTCAATCATTCGATTTCGAGAAGTAGGGAGTGTTCATTATTGAAAAGTTAAATATTAATTGGTGAAAAATTCACTTTAACAATTGATAGAGACTAGATATAAAAATACTATTTATTTGATGATATCATCTGATATGTTCACACAGAATTCATATTCGGTTTAAGTTCATATCATATATCGAAAAGATACACGTATAATTTACTCAGGAAGTGAAGAAGCAATCAGCTAGAAGGGAATAATCAAATGCTGTTATCTCTGAGGATTAAGCAACATCAGAAGTACTGACAGGCAAAAACATTGATGGTATTTTATAATGCCAATTACACGATCTCAATTTAATATACATTTCAAAATTACAGAGTTTCAAAAAGAAATGTAACTGATTAAAATAAACATTTCAGTTGCCTCACTTGGTATCATTCTAAAGACTCACAACGACGGCTTCGAGTCCTCTCTGATAGAGAGGCGTCTATCTCCTTCGAGAAAAATCCTTACAAGGAGTAAAGTTCTGAAAAATCTGAACTAAGAGCAAGCATGTTCCCTCTGGACTACACGTCACGTTTCGTACAAGATGTTATTAAATGCGTACACTTTTATCGTAATTAAATCTCATGTTGTGTAGTCATAGACCATTATAGTAGAGTAAGGCACGGTCGTATACATCTAACGTTTAGTATGTGTAGTATTTGATTTTTCTAACCCTGCTTTAATGTCTAATATCTTGTTTCCTTTCCTTTAATTGTTAATGTTAATTTTAAACATTAAATTTTGCTGCTGGTTCAGTTATTAAATTATTTTATAATCTGCTATCAACATTAAACAACAAATAAAACAGTCTTAATTGTTTGACACTGTCACTAAAAGCTAATTTTCTGCGTTTACAAATACTCTGAGATCAAGTTGAGGAGAGTCCGGTCTGAGAAGGGGATTTGGCGTGTATGTTATCAGTATCACACTTCGCCGCCTTGAACGACCCTTTAGTGCCTACACCTTACCTAGACCTGCAGTCATTACTCAGCTCTTGTCACCGGAATTTTATTTTCCCAATAAATATGAAAATGTTTACATTCGAAAAAACATCTTATTAGCGAGATTTGAAATACAACTTTGCTATAAATCAGTAATCATTCACAACCAAAAATTAATTTGTTTGATGGATTTCCATTTCTTTAGACACTAGGAACCTATTGATGAAGTTTTTCTGAGGTCAAAGGTCAACAGGGACGCCAAGTTCAAGGTCGTCTAGTGGTTATTGTTCTTACGAATGGTGCATTTTGGGTCTGCTGGATGAGTAGTTATCGACAATTGCTCTCTATTACTTACCCTTAGAACCTATGACAACTATGCCCTGGTAAACAGTCGCATCCATAACAATGTAATAGAAAAAATCAATATAGAAAACAAGTAGTCGATAAATGAAATGCATATATGATCTTCTCAGTGAAAATAGAAAGCCCAGTTAGTTCGATCTGAGATGTTCAGATCTCAAAAATAACTTTTGACTAAATAAATTTGATTATTGTATAAGCTATGTATGCCCTACTATAATATCACCCTACTATAATATAATAATCACCCGATCGTTTCGTAATTTCTTGTCTATAAAAAATAGCCCGGTTTTTCACGTCCAACAATACTGTTAGATTATGCTTCTCTATCGATGGTGAGATTGAGAGTACGATAAGCTACACCTCTGCCGCTGATTACTCAAGGAAATATTCAATCTTCGGAATATTTCTACATTGAGAGCCCTAAATTATACCTAAATCAAGGTATATTACTAATAATAAATTATTTTTATTAATTTATTATCATCTTTATCGAGTCGTTGATATCGTATGAACGCTCTGAGAGGAAACGAGCATGAAAAAATCTACAATCAACATTAGAATTGAACCTAGATCTACCAGTCGTAAGGGGAGCGTGACAGTCACTGATGAGAAAGTCACTGGTATATCTTGGCCCCAAGTTATCCTAAAACTAGAAAAAAATAAAATTAATAATTAACTGTTATTTTGGAGCTGGAGTATGCCTATTAGTTTTTTAATGATAAATTGAAACAAACAATAAATAACAAATTATTACCTTCAAGTGTTAAAATTAACATTTGAAATAACCTATGGGAAATGACTTTATCTAATTTGTATTAGAGGAGGAACGATATAATAAAATAATCAAGTGTTAAAATTAACATTTGAAATAACCTATGGGAAATGACTTTATCTAATTTGTATTAGAGGAGGAACGATATAATAAAATAAACAAGAAATACAAACAATAAATAAATAGATTTACCTTTAAGTGTAAATATGAACATTTCAAATATCCTATGAGAAACAAATTTATCTAATTTCTATTAGATGAATAACGATATAAATAAACAATGAAATTTTGATTAATTAATGATACTTCTTTTTGTTAAACAAATTAATTTACTTTTTTTTGTAGTTATTTTGGCTTGCTCTCGTCTTAAGGAATCTTCGAAATGACCGATACGTTGAAATAAACCATATACATATAGAAATCATGTAGCTATGTTCTGGTATCATTGTTTTAGTAGCAGTCATAAATTTCGAGAATTCGTATTATTATAAGAGTTCAAAGGTGTTTCGGTACTTTGTTCTGAAGGTTATCAAAAATTATTTGAACTTTTGAGGTAAAGTTTATTTTTAACAAGATCTATATTTATATATATTCATATAAGGATTAAATAAGTTATCAGTTCACTCTGAACTTGATGAACTTATCGTTATCTACA
Source organism: Hermatobates lingyangjiaoensis (assembly GCA_026182355.1). Lineage (NCBI taxonomy): Eukaryota > Metazoa > Arthropoda > Insecta > Hemiptera > Hermatobatidae > Hermatobates > Hermatobates lingyangjiaoensis. The sequence continues at coordinate 560,819 of JAPFBL010000040.1, read as the reverse complement.
TTTGTTGAAGCCACATGTAAACAAATTATCATTATTGATTATCTACAAGTTTTCACATTACATCTACATACCATATTATGTTAACGTTAACGAGTTGGATATTATGTTTTCTTACAATCAAATTGAGTGCAGAACCCTCTAAGCTTTTAACAACGTATCTATAATATATTAAAGTTCTTAGCAAAGTATGGCCCTGCATGTCTCTCCTCGGCTGTTCCAATGTATTTGTAAAGAAAGTTGAATGATTAGCTGTGTGGGTGTAGGAAAATGTTGTGTATACAGATAATTATACTGCTCATCCTCATGTATTCAATATTCACTTGAATGACTTGCCAGTGAGCAGCATCTCACCTCAAACTGCTACCCTCTTTCTGACATACTCATTAAGAGCAGAACTAAACACATTAATTACTTGCATCTTGACTGTTACCAAGAGAAAACTCTCCTCCCCTTGTGTGTATATGATAACCAACCAAACTTTCTCTGAGTTCGCAAAGACTCTTGTTCATTAACAACCTAAAATTATAAACTTCAACTCCTTAAAATCTCGCCTTTTTTTTCAAAAACAAAGTCATTTCTCTTTCCAATCTTAATAAGTTGTAACAGGTAACTTTTTTTTCATCATAATCCTTTGCTTTTACTCTATTTCATTAATATCACATTCCGCTTTTTTCTTTTATTTTGACCTTCTATAACTACATTCAGTACCTGCTTCAGACACCAGTACCTAGACCAATGGTTGACTATCATTGTTTACTCCAAATCTTCAGTTATTTTGATAGGTCCAGCACCTAGGAGAAATGGTTCCAAACTTTGTTTACTCTTGTACTTCTAAAAAAAATTGCCCTGACCTCGCACATCCAACATTTTATGCTTTGTCCAAGGATAAAAGTTATGGACTAAATTTCATCTAAATTTTTTCAAAAGAACATATTTCTTTTACTTTTAATATATATATATATATATATAAATCAGACTGTTAGACAAGAAACTTCACAGATTGATATTTGAATAAACTTTAGGAAAATAATAACTTTTATTACTATGTAAAATAGTAAAATGAAGAACTGGCTTCAAAACGACTAAAATAGAATTTAATTTTGTAATAAGTAAAAAACATATGGACTAGAAATGATATCCGAGATTAACATTTGAATATACCTGACAAAAAATAATTGCTATCTTAAAATATTTACAATTTAATAAAATCAAACGTACTATTTTTTTTTTGAATTAAAACACTAGTAATTTTGGATTTCCATGACGCTATCAGTTTGAAAACTTCTTTAGAATTTCCTTAAAAAAATGTCATATCCATTTTAAGGATACTAATTTTACTAAGTATAATTAGTGTTGGTATAGGATTTACAGTGGCGGAAAAAGGAATCATTACTGATCACTTGGATGGAACAGGTTCCAGTTTGGTATAGTAACGAATAAAAACTTAATAATGGAACTAGTAAAAATAAGTTACCTCTCAGCTTCTACCTGTAAATAAGAGAATTGAGGGGAATAAGGCAGTGTTCTGTTTGAAAAGTTTAGAGCAATGGATGGTGAAGAAAAAAGCAGATAAAAAGAGGGTGCAACAGCCGAGTCTAATTTAGTTTAAAAACTCATTCGAACAGAACTTGTATTTGTAAGAAAAAATATATACTCAAAGGAAGGATTTCCTATCCTTATATATATATAGACGAAATGTTATGATTTTAAGTATTAGATTAATTTGTTAAGTGTAGTTTTAATTGTGTTTGCTGAAGATGGTGGATGTAACACCGAAACATATCCAATAATAAATTAAAAAATTATGGTGATTTAATTTTTATGTTGAGCTCTGAATTAAAGAAAAAATTTCGTAATTTGGAAAAATATAAGACGAAATTGAACCAAGCGGAAACAGACATCCAGTTTTTAAAAGCATATATATATATACATATATATATTGAAAAAGACGAGCCAATCCCTGTTGCGTATTACTTTGGACACTTCTTATTGGTTGTGGGTGTTTTTTCGTTAAACACGTTTCTCCTTAGCACACTCCGTCTGCTTGGCCGCCTCAGCCTTCACTTCAGGAGAGGGCTCGCAGTCCCTACTTAATTTTCCAATAGAGTTGGATGAAGGTCGTGGCGTCCTGGCTAGGAAGTGTACCTCGTCGAACTCGGTGTTTACTATGGGCTTAGTGGATTTCATTAGATACTGGTTGTTGGTGTTTTCTGTAGATTCTATTGTTGTGGGTGTATGTAGAACCTTTCCTCGTCGGTTTCCTCGTACGCTTGGCCGCATCCGCCGTCCTTCCTGAAGAGGGCTCGCAGTCCCTACTTTAATTTCACAGAGGGCAGGAATGGCATAGGCGTCCTCACGCAGAAGAGTACCTCGTAAGAATCTGGTCCGGGCTATGGGCATTATGAGTTGAAGTTTGAGTGTGTGTGGCGTTTGTCGTTAGACCCTTTTCTGCAGTGTTTTCTTGAAGAATGCGTGGCGCCTTCCTCGTGTCGTTGCGACCGGTTTCGACCGTTCCTCGGTCATTCTCAAGCTGGTGGGTTGAGAATATATATATATATATATATATATATATATATATATATATATATATAAATGACCAAACCACAATAAGAAATGGGAAAACAAGACTAAGATCTTTCAACCGTAACAAGTGGTCTTCGTTAGAGTCAAAAAGCCAACTGATGGGTTGGGTCAAAACCCTCAGTTGGGTTTTTGACTCTGACGAGGACCGCTTGTTACGGTTGAAAGATCTTAGCTTGTTTTCCCATTTCTTATTGTGGTTTGATCATTGATTGATATTTCATGTGTTTATGTGAAATCTTTATATATATATATATATATATATATATATATATAAAAGTATCGACCGTGGAATAGAAACAAAAACTAAAGTTTATCGGGACTCGGTCAGTTCTTCAGGTTTAAACTCTCATTGTCAACGTTTTGGTTTTTATTTAAAAACTTTTTCATACGCTGTAGTATAAATTTTGAAACAGAAAAACTTATATTACAAATTATTTCACAAAAAAATAGTCTCTAGACAAAAATAGACTATTTTTTTTTGTAAAATAATTTGTAATGTAATACTTACTTTTCCTGTTTCAAAATTTTATTTCTGCCTATGAAAAAGGTTTTAAATAAAAACCGAAACTTTGGCAATGAGAGTTTAATTTGAACCTGAAGATCTGACCGTGTCCCGATAAACTTTAGTTATATATTTATATATATATACAATTAAAAGAAACGGTCCAGCGGACTTTTTTAAATAAAATAAATTCAAAACGAAGGAAACACACATAAAGACACAGACATAACTCACATCGATATTTCGACCATCGTCGTCATCAGGAGGTCTCGCCGCCTTGCCTTCCTGCGGGACTCTTCGCTCTTCACACCTCCTGATGATGACGATGGTCGAAATATCGATGTGAGTTATGTCTGTGTCTTTATGTGTGTTTCCTTTGTTTTGAATTTATTATATATATATATATATATAACAAATTCAATAATATATCGACCGTTTGATTTTAAAAGAAGGTTTGCTCCCAAAGTATACCAAAATATATATATATACATACAGACAAAGTTCTTTTAAGGTTTGATCCGTGATGAATCTTCTTGACGTAATTTTTACAGTAACATCATCGTAGGAAATTAAATTAAAGTAATAAGTAATATAGGTTAAACTATATATTAAAGTTAACAAATATATTAAAGTTAAAGGGCACATTATATGCCCATTTTACCAGTATAAGTTCCAGGGATTGAGTTTAAACTATTTGTCTAATTTCATTACTTTATATGACACCTGGTTGTTGCTGGATCTGGTGTCCTGCATTTACCTTTAATCTAGTTTAATGGAGTAGGTTTCTTTGACAAGTACTTGCATCGCTTGGGTTTGACTGGTATAAGCCCTTTGCTACAGACGTCGTGCACAAGTTTTTGTATTTATAAAAACTCTAGAATCCTGACTAAGATTTGAACCTGTAACAGTAAGCAGTCAACTCATGCATAATATCTGCCCTCCTGATAACACTTAATAAATCCAGCATTAATTAACCTGATTATCTGGTCATATTTACAATACATAAGCCAGCATGTACTGTATTATACTTTGAATAACTGATATTTTGTTTGATTGAGGCTGTAAGATGTTGGCTGACGTGTCTTTATATTTGTTGCAGGTCACTTTCGTGCACTCGGATTCAAATCCACAAGAATCTCTTCATCTCTTTGGCCATCAGCAACCTGCTTTGGCTACTCTGGTATGAAACAGTCGTCGACAATATCCCTCTGTTGGCTGATAACTCGGTAACTATTCCACTGCTATATCATTATGTGCATAATTATTGGACTCAGGAATATTAAGTATGCCTAAATGAAGGAGTTTGCAAGAAATAATTGAATAAATTTTAGTTATATTTATTTAGTTTTTAATACATGCATATTGTTAATACCACTGAGGTTAATATGATTTATATTAGAAATAGGTAAAACCGTCATACCTCGTAAGAGATCTTGGGATTCGTTGGAGCGAAGATGTATAACGTCTGAAAGCCCTCCAAGGACTCCAAGACCATCTTACGAGGTATGACGGTTTTACCTATTTCTAATAAAAATATTTAGTTTTTGGTTCATAATGGCTATAAAGTTACCAAAGTTTTTATGATGGAAAAGCATTATGGTAGAGGGAAGTTACTTGGTTTAGAAAGAGTGTGGGAGAACCCAACCAGATGCAATCCCTCATCAATATTTAAAATAAACAAAAAAAACAGGTATAGCCAATGCAGTTGGTATTTATATTTGTTAGAATTAGTAATAATACAATCCGTCATACCTCGTAAAGTCTCCGAAAAGCTCAACTGGTTTCGGGTCCATCTGGATCCAGACGGACCCGAAACCGGTCGAGCTTTTCAGAGACTTTACGAGGTATGACGGATTGTATTATTACTAATTCTAACATTACTAACCTCAGTGGAACTAACCCATTAACTATATTTATATTTGTTTTCTTGCGAACAGAAAAAGGTTTTCCTAGAATCATTATAGTTATATATTATAATTATAATATAATAATAATTATATTATATTTATATTGATACAGTATCAATTAGGCAAACATATAATATAAGAAAAGAACAATATTGTCGTGTAGCAATGTTATTGCCCCTTATATACTGTACACGATTTCACTCTCCGAGATTTGACCCTTTGGTCACACAAATTCAGTTTTCAACAATCCCTAGCGTATGATTATATTTTTTTTCGTAATTTTTCAAAATGATATACTTATCATTAGTTGTGCAATCCGTAATTGTGTGGTATTTACTCATTCTGAGGTAAAATAGATAAACAAACAAAAGTTTCTTAGTGGTTCTGGCCTTCTGTATTTCAATTAACGGTTTTCAAGCATACCCGACACCTTTGTCACCTTATCTCCTAAATGCCTATTCCCTTTCTTTCGCAGTGGATCTATTTCCTACTTGTTGTTTTCACTGGACCAACCCGTCAGCACCACATCCTTGGGTATGTCTTGAATTCTCTTAATTGAATTTTATTATTTCACTCTAATTTTGTAACTGATTAGATATAATTTGTATTATAGTGTCTTCCTGATGATGAACACAAAGTGTTCGAAACGCGTTTAATAAAACTTCATTTGTGTGGAGACTTTTGTTTGTTTATCCATTTTACCTCAGAATGATATATTTATGTTGTCTGAAATGAACATACCGAATAAGTTTTCTTCTCGTAAATTTTTCTATTTCTTAATATTATTGTAGTCATATTTAAATGTATTATTATTATTTATTTGGCTTCATATGCACACATTTAAGTTTTGACTCCTTTTCTCCCACCTGTTTAGTGGTAACACTGATATTACTGCTCAGTCTGCGTCTTATCATATCTTCTCCTGATGACGCCGAGGTTGAGTATAGTTGTGATTCTTGCTCAGTATTTGTATGCGCTTTTTTTTCTAATTTAGATTCTTCTCTTCGTGGAAGATTACAAGTTACTTGAAGGTATATGATAAGACATTATTCCAGAAGACTCCAGGATAATATTTGTTTATTCTTAGGTAAAATGGATAAACAAACAAAAGTCTCCACACAAATGAAGTTTCATTCAACAGCAACAACGCGTTTCGAACACTTTGTGTTCATCATCAACTAAATATTTGTTTAGTTGAGTAAGCACTCGTTCAAAAGGTTTTTTTTTTAAAGTTGAAAATAAAATTGAGTTAAAGGAATGAAAAAAAGTTAACTGTCAAACTTAAGGAAAAATATGATTAAAAAGAAAATTGTTGGTATTAAAGGTAGAGGTGTGAAGAAGAAAGGATAGGAGAAACCGCAACTTGTCAAATATTAATCATGCCTGTAAGGGAGCAGAGGAGGAAATGGGAGGTCTAATGGGTCATATTGGGTGATATATTAGGAGAAGCGTGGCGTCTAACCGCAGCATTGCTCGAGTTCTCTAGAGAGATGATTAAACATACTGAGCGAGAGTTAAACTATGGGCGAGAGTGAGACACAGAGAGCGTCTCAGGGCGAGGGAAAGAAAGCTGGCTGCCTTTAGAGTATTTAATGCCGAGTCACGGGCAGATCAAAGACCTCAAACATCGATGAGTTAAATAATCGCGAGTAAACATAGAAACGTCATGTTCATGTATTCTACTAAACAAATATCAACAATTATCATACAGATCAGAATGTACAACTAGACTACTTTTTTTAACAAGTCCTATACATACTCGTATTTTCAGAATGCTATGTACTGAATTACAGTACATAGTATTCTGAAATATGTACTGAATACTATACTATGTATATATATATATATATATATATATATATATATTCTATATTTTGTTATTGAGGGCTAGGTCAAATAAAAGAAAATAAACTCCTTCCTAGGCCGACGTTTCGATGTATTTGTACATCATCTTCAGGGCTAAAATTAGAGTAAGAACTATAATACATTTACCAAAACAATATACAACTCACATAGAGAACTAACACATTTTTTTTTTTTTTTTTGAGACCAACAGATACATACAAAAGGTATATATCAGGCTTTTAGCCCTGAAGATGATGTACAAATACATCGAAAAGTCGGCCTAGGAAGGAGTTTATTTTCTTTTATTTGACCTAGCCCTCAATAAAAAAATATAGAATAGAATAGAAGAGGTCAAGAACAATTTTTGGAGATTTTATATATATATATACCTCATTAAATATCTTGCCAACATTAAGTTTAGTATGTTTCCTACATACTTTTTCAAGATTTCTAATGCTACTTTTCCATATTTAATGACGTACGTTTAAAAGAAGGTCTGCTCCCAAAGTATATATATATATAAAGATTTCACATAAACACGTGAAATAACTATCAATGATCAAACCACAATAAGAAAATGGGAAAATAAGACCAAGATCCTTCATCAGTATTTCCGACATCAGGATCAGTGGTCCCCAGCAAACGTTATCAGAAGCAGTGGGCCCCAGCACACGTTATCAGGGTCAGTAGGACCCAGTAGACATTATTAGGGGCACTGGGCCCCAGCAGACGTTATCAGGAGCACTGGACTACAGCAGACGTTATCAGGGGCACTGGGCCTCAGCAGACGTTATCAGAGACACTGGGCCTCAGCAAACGTTATCAGGGGCACTGAACACCAGCAGACGTTATCAGGGGCACTGGGCCCCAGCAGACATTATCAGGGCACTGAGTCTACTGGGCTGATATCACCTAAAGCTCCCTTAAGCAAGTATATTTCGTAAAAATGCTCACCTTTCCTCTGCTTTAGAAAGGAAAAAGTAATTAATAAAGACAAAGAAAAGTACTTGTCAGGGAAAGGGGTGCGGGGGTGAAGCAGTGATTATAAACAATGTATAGGAAGTGTTGAAATATTCAGGAAGTGACTTAAACCACCCTTCTCAACAGTCACCAGTCACTCTCTATTCAAAGGTAAGAAAACAGTCCTTTCTGCAAACTTGAATTACATTTCTCTTTCGAAAAAAATTAATTTATATATATTTAATAATTACATTAGCAAAACGAAATAAGGTGAAAAAGTAACACTATTTTAGAGTTACGTAAGTTTAAAATTTAAAAAAATCTCACACATGTAAAACCCGGAAGAAACTTTTTTGATGGTTACCATACTTATAGTATTATTATAGTATTATAGTATTAGTACATAGTTATAGTAAAATAAAAGAAATATCTATGAATGAATTACTGTAGAAAATGGAAATGAGTAAGATTTAAAGAATGAATGGAACAAACTTAAAAGTGGTGGACGTGCAGTGAATTGAGGAGCCAGAAATTGTTTAATGGACATGATATTAAAAAAAGTATTAAGCTGTCATTTACTTATACAATAATAGTTCCTAAAATTCTGTTCTAAAACAAAATAAAAGTAGAAAATTATGAAGAAGTTGCCAACTAAGTCCCGAAAATCAATAACTGATTGTTCAAGACTTTCTGAAATCACAGTTAACCAAACTGGGTGTTTTTTTAGGCATTGCTTGTTTTTTACTTTGTAACATTCCTTCAATGGAATGTTTTTTTCTTAAATATATTTTGAGTATCTCTGCAGGATGAAAACTCTTTGTGAAATGATGAATTGACAAACCTAGGAGCAGAGCGTTTGCAAATATTTATCAGTAAGAGGATAGCAGGAAGAGGTCAAAGAGAACACGTATGTTATGTTATGAATGCATTCTACAGACTTCATCATCAGTAGAATGAGACTAGATGAAAAAGGAAATCTTCAGAAAAGTAGATATTATTAGAATTAAAGGGAATTTATTATTGAAAAAAAAAAAAGATTGTGGGGAAAAACAAAGACGGTCGCAATGAGAGAGACCTTTTAGCAGTCTAAAGCACTTGAGACTTAAAAATGAATTGAGGCAATAGAATGAAAAAGTATAGAAAGTCTGGAATAATTCACAAACAGGTCATATGTTTAGTTAGGGCGGCAAAGTAAGCCGGCTGTGTGCTTGCCTCCGGTTACTATACATAAATAATCAAGCATTTGTGAAAATTTTTTGAATATCAGAATATCGTATAATATAAATAAAAACATTTCACATAAACACGTGAAATAACAATCAATGATCAAACCACAATAAGAAATGGGAAAACAAGACTAAGATATTTCAACCGTAACAAGCGGTCTTCGTAAAAGTCAAAAACCCAACCTGACGAAGACGGCTTGTTACGGTTGAAATATCTTAGTCTTCTTTACCCATTTCTTATTGTGGTTTGATTATTGATTGTATAATATAAGTAAAGATGTACACTATTACAATATACTATTCTACATATAAATATAGTTACAGTTCTACATGAACAAAGGAACATAAATGCATTAAAAATACAGACTCTAATTTTAGTTTGAACAGCCATCAGGAGACGTAACATAGAGAAACAAAGCTCACTGGTGCAGCGACCGTTGCACCAGTGAGCTTTGTTGACCTCTCCCGATAACAGTTCAAACAAAAAATTTGAAACTGTAAGTGTGCGAGTTGATCTATGCATGTATTTTTGTTTATATTGAACTTTGATTATCCGTTTCGAACAACATCGTTTGTTCATCTTTAAATAATATATATATATATATATATATATATATATATAATAACGTCTAAATCACAATAAGAAATAAAAAAAAATACTAAAATCTTTCAGACAAAACAAGTAGTCTATGTCAGAGCACAAACTAACACTCTAGTATCAGTATCAGTTTGGGATGTGACGAAGATCACTTGTTTTGTTTGAACGATCTTAGTCATTTTTCTAATGACTAAGCTAGTATTTCACGGACTTATTGTGAAATCTTGCTTTATATGTATAAATATATATATAGGTGTGTGTGTAAATTTTGGTAGTACTCTTTTCCGTATACAAACGTTGGTACAAATAAGACTGTATTTAGCTAAAACTTTCTAAAACTTCTATACAAGTTTCTGAAGTTTCCTAAATAACATACTTGTTACGACATCCACACTATAAAATGCACTACCGTATTACATGTCAATATGTTTCAACTGTCACCAGTCATTTTCAAGACATAAATGAGTATTGAAGTGGATTACTCCTTAATATAAGAAAATGTTAATACGTTGAAGGGATTTAGGAGTCTAAATTTGTTTTCCTGTACAGTAAAGGTTGACTGACCTATAAGGTCGTTGCATTGCCTAAAAAGATCGCGCTTGTCTTTCAATTAATCTAAACAATTTTAATTGCTCATCACATTTGAATATTGATACATGGCTTCTTTTTCTGAATAAGCATAGCTTCTGTTATTTTAAGCCATTTTAAGTTTCGTTCTTTTTTTTTATTATTATTTTACTCCTGACATACGTAGGCCCTTTCGTAGTTAGCTTAGGTCTTAAAGGCTCTAGCTACCACGTTCATATGAGTCTCCTGGACAGTGTGGCTTAATGTACATATAAGTCTCTATATATGTACATATATATATATATACATATATGGGGTTTCAAGGTCTCTATGATTACATACATTTGTCACCATACACTAGATTCCTTCCTTTCCATAGAGAGCTCTTATTGCAGTGTTACTGACCATCACGATACTACTGATTGTAGAGTTTTTATAGTATGCAACCAGAGAAACTCTCTCATCGACGTTTCCCATCTTATATTATTATTTATAATGTTCTTTATTATTCCTTCATTGGTTTTGTTTTTATCTGAATCCTAACTTCTGTAGTGTACTTTATGGTTGGTTCCAGATAATCCTATATTCCTTTGCTTATTTTTCCCTCCTATCTCTCTTAATATTGTCAGACCTTTCATTGAATTATCCGTTGTTTATAAATGTCTGACTCGTCCTCTTGAATGTAGGAAATCTCAAAGGTTGAAGCTATAGTAGTGGTCCTCTGTATTAAGGCAGTTACGGTTGCTGTATTAACGCAGCGTTGCGGCGTTCACTACATGTATTAGTCAGTAGTGCTAGATGATTGTACTGATTCACTTCCCGATTAATTAGTTGATTTTGACTACTAATGACTAGTGACAGAAACATTTTAACTATTCGAATATATAATAACAAAAACTATATGCAAGTATTTATAAACTTGAGAAACGCTTAAATGTCGTCATAAGGAAGAAACTAGAAAGGAAGAAGAAGAGGTTCGTTCGTTCAAGACGATCAGTGGAAAGTGACAATGTTTATATATGTACATATATCAAATATAACATGCAATATTATATCACATGCATTATAATAGATATAATATATAAATTATTTAAAAAGAATACCATATAATTTTATAGAAATTTATATTTTATATAATAATGAAATTATCAGGTATATTATTATCAACACAGTTAAACTAATTTTAAAATATCTTATACAATTTAACTAACTAATATTTAGGAAGACAGCCGTTAATTATATTATTATTCTTGTTTTAAGTTTTCATATATATATATATATATATATATATATATATATATGTATATGTATATTGATAAAAGTATCGACCATGGAATAGAAACAAAACTAAAGTTTATCGGGACTTGGTCAGTTTTTCAGGTTCTTTTCTTTATAAAGAGTCTGTAGTTTACTGAAAGAGCACCTTGTATACCGTTTCATTGAAGGGACATATAACTGTTGATCTCGAGGCTTTCAGATGGTATGAAACATACAATTATAAGCTTAAGGTTTGTGGCTTACCCATAACTGTTTTCACCTGGGACTCCACGAATTCCAAGACTGGTCTTTCAGCACAGCAATGGTGATGTTCATGTCTGATTGGCAGGTGTGGTGCCGGATGCTGTTTCTTGCTGTTCACTACTTCATGGTGGCCTCCTACTTCTGGATGTTCTGCGAAGGCCTCTATCTACACACTCTTCTTGTTGTCACCTTCCTAACTGAGTCCAAAGTAATGCCTGTTCTTCATGTCATTGGCTGGGGAGTTCCTCTGATTCTTATTATCACTTACGCTTCTCTCAGAGCTTCAGATCCTCAAGAAAACCTACAGTAAGTAACATTTTAATTAACTTTCTATTAAATCATTAACTGCGATTTTATAATTAATCTTATATCTATTTATCTATGATTGCAACTGTTTTCACCTACAGGGTTCATAGCACACAGTAGACACCTTCACTGTAGAGTAACAGTAGACACAGTAGACGCACAGCATACAGTAGTAGTGTCACTTTCAGACCTCTCATGTCAAAGTTCCTACTTAAATCCTCTATAGAGAGCGATCCCGATCCCTTCACAATGGCACCAGACACAGTAGTACAGTGTTTGCCTCAAGGGATCTAGACTTCTTCTAGATCCCTTGGGGATCTATCCTTATGGTAGTTCTTCTTTATAAAGAGTCATAAATAATATTTGCATATGTGTCTTGTTTACACTATATTAAAGCTTTGAAATATAACCTGCGGCAACAACTAATATAAATCATAACTTTTTAAATAATAATAATTATAACAATCGTAATCTAAGACTTTATGCATTACAGCATGGTAAATGGCCCTTAGTAGAATAGGAGTTCATTCAAAATGAAAAATAATGAAATCAATTATGAGTGATAATAATAAATATTTGTCTAATAATAAATAGTTGTCTTAGAATAAAGAAGGTATTGAGTAATATAAGGGAGTGACGAAGCAATCCCAGTAAATTACCTTCTAGATTTTCAATTTGTGTGTAAAGAGCTTCAAATCTTACTACAGCCAACGATTTATACTCCTAAAAAAAAAATAAAATAATGAATATTTGTACAATATCTAACACCCCTATAATAAAATCAGTTATATTTCTAATGAATCAGCTTTTTACAAAAACCTGATTTTTCTAAAATTGTTTTTTCATAATAAATAACTTGTACTTATATTTAGAAACTAATTAAACTATAAATTAAAGCCAGCTTTGTATACTCACAGGACACAATATACACTGCTCTATTAAAATCGCATGTTCTTCTGTAGTGGGTTACGACTATGCATTTATTGATTTCTTTATATGTTTACAATGACCTGGAAAATACAGAAATGGTTTTATTTCAGTTATAAAATCATACTTTGGTTATTTTTTGGTTGTTATTATCCCCAGTTGTTGATTAGTTTCACAATGGAAATAAGAATAATTTTTGGATAAGTAGTGAGTCTTGTCAGCCTATATGACGATTACTTTAAAATATTTTCAAAAGACTTGAATGTCATAAATTCGTCTTTAATGATGTGAGCACGACATGTAAGCAGGACTTGAATTAGTCAAAAAAAGGAGGATTATTCTTTATTTCGATGATTACTATTATTTTATTATTATTATTATTTATTTCGTACAAAGTAGACTGATGATAGCCTGATGCTAGGCGTCTCCAAGACATCAGGCACAATGCGGGTTTTTACAATTATGTTTGTAGGACGAATTTGAAGAGATTTAAAGGAAGTCGAGATTAACCAAATATATCATAATTATCATTCGTTCAGAATAAGAATGATAATTATGAACATTATTATACAGTGCAACATATTATTAAATAATCATGCAATCCGTATTGACGAGCCCTCAGAGCCAAGCCATTTCGAGCAAAACCAGTTCGTCCATATGAGTGAATAAACTAGACATGCCCAGATGTTACAGCATGTTATCTGTTATAAGTTAACTTGACAACAAGTTAAATTTAACTATAATATACACTATTATAAGCAAAATGATAGGTGTTCAAAAAATATAAAAATATGAACGGAAGTTTTTTTTTTTGAGTTTTTCGTAGTGTTGCTTGTAATTTGCCTTGCGCCCTCATGGTACGCATACTTTTGATTGCATACGCATTCGCGTACACCACTATTGCGTGGTTTGTAGGCTGAGGTAAATGCAAGAAGGGATGCTGGTCGGTGGTAAGTAGCAAGTTGAGGGTGCATGGGACAGTGACCGCATCGCTACTCAGATGGTATTAAGGCACGTCTCAGACCTTATTGATTTCCTCAACATGTTCTAGATTCTAACAACTAACTCATTCTCCTTCGCCACCTTTTAATCTAGTATTTTCCCCCTTTCAGCTTTCTTTGATGACGTCATGACGCCTACTACTTGTTAATTACCCTTCTTTTTTTTCTAATCAACCAGAGGATTGTACTCTGTTAAGACCGTTAAACTTCCAATCTTGCTAAAGTTTATCGTCTCAACAGCTAATCCTATAATTGATATTGCAAACATACAGGCTTACTCTATACATAGCGATTATTTCACCATCAACACAATCTTCAATTTTTCGTCCGCTTCACTTTACTGTAAAATTTAAACAGATGTCAGCCAAGAAAGGACGACTGGCCTAAGAAAGGCCATAGAGATTCTACTTTCTTTGTTACATCTTTTTCCTTCAACACTCATAGACTAGATCTGTTAGTAAAGACTCTTGTACGATCATCTATTCTTTCTCTTCTGGATGAACTTTTCATTCATAGAAGGTTCATTATATTCTTTTACTTATTCAAATATTCTTCATTTTCTAAGCTCATATAATATTTCTAAATTACTTTCACAACTAATATTGTTGGACCCTTTCAGAGTTATCTGATCAAGAACTCAAAGACAACCATGAAAGAGTCCAACAACATTAATTCTGTAGTGTATTAAACTTTTCACTGTTCCTGGCAGAAGTAAGAATTTTTTAACTAAGAAAATAAAATTTACATTATTTAAAGGAACAACAATGTTAACCGGTTGTTGTTGTTGCTGCTGTTCCTTTAAATAATGTAAATTTAATTTTCTTAGTTAAAAAATTCTTAGTTCTGCCTATGAAAAAGATTTTAAATAAAACCGAAACGTTGGCAACGAGAGTTGATTTTTTTTATCCTAGAAAATTGACAGAATCCCGATTAGAGGACACACCTATTCTATCAAGTGATCGATATATTATTGAATCTCCTATATATATATATATACGTTTCACGATGAATCACAAACACAGAACTAAGGAACAAACAGACTTACTGTCTCTAATTTTTGGTTGAACCGTCATCAGGATAGTTGAGGTAGGGACACCAAGCGCACTAGTGAAGCTATATATATATATATATATATATATATATTAGTGTATATTGGCAGCAGATTCTCTTGTAAACATATTTTATTAAAGTAGATGGCAGCTTCCGCATTTACGACTTTTTTGCTCGTTTTTTCTAGTTTTCTTACTAGTTTTTTCTGATAGGGAGTGATTTCATGGAGGAGTTGTAAATGCGGAAGCTGCCGTCTACTTTAATAAAATATACATATATATATATCATTGGTCATATAACATGCTGATGTACGAGTATAATTTCTGGATTAGTTAATTAAGTTAATTCTTTTGAGATAAACGAGGTTAATTTTGTTAATTGGCGTGTCGGCGCCATTGCAGGAGACACTAATTGTAGGAGGAAGGCCATGAATAGGCTGTAAGAGAAGGATTTTGAAAGTGAAGAGGGTTGGTGCTCGATATCATCTGGCTCCATTCACACCATCCGTCCCTAATCATCTTAGTCAACCATTAATAATCTCTTTAGTTACCCTCATTAATTATCTAATGACCTTTCATTACCTCCACTGATTCTTACAATCTTTAAAAAAGTATCATCATCACCAGGCCTAACAACAGTCACGTTTTTTTTTTAACCTAAAATACAAAATAAAAGGTAGAAAATATGGTATCATCTCTGTAGTGTGGACAAGGGACGAGCCTGTCTAGCCCGTGAAAGTGACGCACCACTATTAAAACATATAACAAACGAGTTTTTAATTTGCTTTGAGAAAATATAATGATCGCGAAAAAAATTGGAGATTTTGGTCTACTCGTTTTGATGTCCCTTGAGTCTTTTTTTTGACATTTTTACTTTACTCTAACTGAAATTTTGTGATCACAAATAAAATAAATTTTTACATTTTGATGGTTTTTGTTAGATATTATTATTTACCATTTTTTTTTATAATTGTCTTTTTATGGGTGGGTCGCTGAGGATGCACCATGGATGGTGAGAGTCTAAGCACCTACTATAGGAGGTGGGTGGCCAAGCATGTATTCACAGCAGTATGTGTACTGCACCACAGTATATGTGTACTGAGCCAAATCAGTATGTGAACTACACCACAGCAGTATGTGTACTGCGCCACAGCAATATGTGTACTACGCCACAGCAATATGTGTACTGCGCCATAGCAGTATGTGTACTACGCCACATCAGTATGTACTGCACCACAGCAATATGTAAACTACACCACAGCAGTATGTGTTTTGCGCCACATCAGTATGTGTACTGCGTCACAGCAATATGTGTACTGCACCACAGCATATGTGTACTGCGCCAAATCAGTATGTGAACTACACCACAGCAGTATGTGTACTGTGCCACAGCAGTATGTCTACTGCACTACAGCAATACATATATGTGTATTGCTCCACATCAGTATGTGTACTGCGCCACAGCAATATGTGTATTGCGCCACATCAGTATGTGTACTACGCCACAGCAGTTACACCCAGTGGAAGCTTACCTAAAGAAAAAAAAGCAAAAGTAGATGGCATGGCACCCACATCTATCTAATATATAAACTAAGCAACATTTGTGAGTTTTATTTAGTAATTTATATCTAATTTAATTTTAATATAAAAACTTTACTGTCTCTTTTATAATAACCATATAAATGCAAAACAACTGTATTTTGAAAATTCATTTATCACCACTGGAAAACTGTTTTTAAAGTTTTGAACCTAAAGGAAAACTTCTCTGCGTATCCTATCTTATGTATACAATAGCTCAACTAAAAATGTAGACTCAAAGGGCTTTAATCATAATCCAGAGACCAGTTATCTAGCAAACACAAAACTCATTTTCTTTCAAATAAAGCAGCCCTAAGATACTGGAATTTGCATGAAAGCTTGCTACTCGTATTTCGTCTAAGGGAAAGTAGAAACTGGAATATCAAGTTCAATGATTATAGTTGTTTTGTTTTTGAGATATCCTGCTCACACACACACACACACACACACACACACACACATATATATATATATATATATATATATATATATATATATATATATATAACAGATTCAATAATATATCGACTGTTTGATAGAATAGGTGTGTCAACTAATAGGGACTCTGTCAAATTTTCTAGGTTCAAAAATCAAACTCTCATTGCCGACGTTTCGGTTTTATTATAAAACCTTTTTTATAGGCAGAAGTAAGAATTTTTTTACTAAGAAAATGAACTTTACATTATTTAAAGGAACATTAATCTTAACCGGACAAAACCTTCGACTAGACTAATAAGATAACATTACAAGTTTATATATATATATATATTCGTAAATTTTGGTAGCAGTCCTTCCTTGATATACACATTATTGAAAATGACACCAAATTTAGCTGATACCTGTTTCTTAACAAGTTTCTCAATTTTTCTAAATAACACTCTCGTTATTTCGTCTACACAATAAAGTATATCTCCTATGGTCGACATGTTTCGAATGATCAACATTCATCATCAGGACGTGAATAAGATCTAATGTGAAAACCTTAGATCGTCTTATTCACGTCCTGATGATGAATGTTGATCATTCGAAACATGTCGACCATAGGAGATATACTTTATTGTGTTGACGAAATAACGAGAGTGTTATTTAGAAAAATTGAGAAATTTGTTAAGAAACAGGTATCAGCTAAATTTGGTGTCATTTTCAATAATGTATATATATATATATAAAGATTTCACATAAACACGTGAAATAACAATCAATGATCAAACCACAATAAAAATGGGAAAACAAGACTAAGATCTTTCAACCGTAACAAGCGGTCTTCGTCAGAGTTGGGTTTTTGACTCTGACGAAGACCGCTTGTTACGGTTGAAAGATCTTAGTCTTGTTTTCCCATTTCTTATTGTGGTTTAATCATTGATATATATATATATATATATATATAAATATATATAACAATTATAACAAAAGTAACACAAAGCAGTGGAGTAGCAACTATTTTTACCGCCTGAGGGGGTCGTAAGATTGTCCCCCTCCCCCCTCTTGCCATTGAGAATCTGTTAACATTCAAAACTCTAGAACGTCCTGAAAATATTGATTTTCATGAAATTACAATAAAGGATCTAATTTTAGGCTGCTGTCATTGGTTTCAGACTTACATCTTATTACAGTACTCGTATAAATATACAGTCGTCATAAAAAAAAACAAAAATTTTAAAAACAAAAACGTTTAATTGAAATCATAAAAAATTGTTAAATTAAATTAACTGGCTTCGTAAATAAATTTAATATATTTTAAACCAAATTGAAAAAAAATATTACAGTTGAAAATTCGTTTAAAACAGTATTACACAAATAAAACATAAAAACAATTACAATCTTGAAAATTCATTTTGGTGTAAAATTTCAGATTTTTTTGTTAGTTTTTTTCTATTTTCTATTTTTACGTCCTCAAAAGTGCGCCTGCTGGCATGTGCCGCCCTGGGCAGATCTCTATGGACATGGAAACCTAAGTAGTATGGAGTGCACCGACCAGCGAGAATCAAAGTATATCAACAGACTCTTGTTTACTTAGATTACTATTTAGGATTAGTGATGATGATAGTCTTTGCTGTTGAAAGATATAAAAAAAAAAATAATATTTTCTTAAATGCAGTTGTAATTTAAGTATTTTTAACATAGTGCTGCTTTTAAATGAAGTAGGTATAATATTAAATAATGTTATGTTGACTCAATCTGTCTGAAGACATGAAATGAAGCCGGTTGGTTGGATTTTGAGATTAATATTTCCCGGGGATAGATATTAGGCAGTAGGTTAGGGAAGGAAATTGACGGGAGACCTGAGTTCCCAATAAGGTTGCTAGACGTCATTAAAGACTGCCCTCTCTCACTCTTCGCCGGCTCAATATTCTGCGCGAGACCAGGTCGAGTCCTCAGGGCAGTCCCCTTTCAATCGCCTCCCACAATCTCGGGCTCTTTGACACTAAAGTATCCCAACTATTTTACTTAAGTCAAACTTTAACTCGCTACGACCTTAATTATAACGTATCCGCCTTATCCTGGACTTGTCTTTAATATATTATTATATGCTCTTTACTTAATACTTTATTAGTTACACCTTTTAAACTAATAAAGTATCTAATCAACTACACTATTAGGCTTTAATCTCTCAGTCTATACATCAGCTTTTAAGAAGTTCTTGGAATCACAGATAAGATCTGCCTCATTCGCTGCTCTGAAAAAAGTTTCTGCTTCCTGTATAAAGTGATTTTTAAAATAATGAATTCAATGAGTGATATTATTTAATACTTTGAGCTATGAACCCATTTTGACACAAGTGATCTACATATTGGTCTGAATTTTTTACTAGTATGAAGGATTAATTGCTTCGGTTGTATACTTTTAATAGAAGGAATACATTGCACCATTTGCATAGATAAAGTATTAAGTAAACTTTATTACTTAGGTGAAGTGAAAAAGACATGAACATTTGGTTGTATCTCTGGACTGATTTTAAAAACAGAGAAAAAAGGAGTAATAAATTACTTCGTAATCAAACGATAATAATGAATTATTGCCTATTTAAACACACTGGAGTTAAGGGACGAGTACATTAGGCGTCTGACTATCAATGAAGACAGACAACTTCCCTTACACTCTAACCTGCTAGTAAGAACACTTTTACCTCAAATTCCCTGAAACCAATCCCTCTCCGACTAATCAGGTCACCAAATTCACGATAACTGACGACTTTAGACTCAAAGACCATACGACCACGAAATATACTCACCATAGACAGGACGGAAACTAACATACCGACCTACCCAACAGACCTAAACAATTTAAGTAGAACAAACAGACAAGCAGGTGAAAGCGTCTGGCTTGGAACTGCCTAACCCCAACGTGCATCAATGCACGGAAAATCTCGTTGGTCGTTGGTCTGTCCTTTTTTAGTCATCAAGTTTATAGTGTACGAGCAAGTTCAAATTTCGTCGAAAGGGGATAAAAGATTATCCTTGCAGTGTATCAGTTGGCAAAGGTATATATCCACACCAGAAGTGATTACAAAACCTTACAAATAGTTTTGGAGGTAGAAGATTGAATGCCATAATATGTTTAAGTAGAAGGAATATTAAGTGTAGAAATATTATCTGACACGTATATCACTTTGTGAGTTAGGAATTGGTAGGATGGTAACGTTAATAAAATGGTTAGCAAATGTCGACATCTTATTAGAAATATTTGAACAAAGTTTGGGTAGTTTTAAAAAAAGACACCATTTTATACAGTTGTGACCTGTAACAAATTTTCATAAGAATTTAAGTATTTAAGATAAATAATTTGTTAGATAAATTTATTTTAACTAGAAAATAACCTATTGGCGATTGAAATAATTATTATTTTAAGGTATTTATGAAAAGAACACTTAAGCTTCACATCATTTAAAATGAATTATTCTAACCAAAATTTTCAATTAAGTGAAATTATCTATATACGTATAAATACTCTATAATGGAACCATCTGGTTTATTTTATTTCTTGCCACCGTGCATTGTCTGAGTAAATAACACAATCTATGTAGTAATTATCTGAGATTCGAACCCACGACCTTTGCACTGTAAGTCCAGTGCGCTACGCTCTGGGCTATGAGGGCTTTCTTACAATACACTTCCAAAACCTGATATAAATGATCTCTTTGTGTGTGTAAGTCTACTAAGGATGAAGTCTTAGATGTTGTGCTCAGGTGAAACTTGGAATACCTGTTAATTTCAGTTTATACTGGATGATTAAAATAAATATTAAAGAAAACAGTGAGTAATATATGACTTTACAAATAGCTGAATTAAAAAGGAAAGAACAATGAAAAATAAATTCTCTCAGCATAAGTCAGGTAAAATTACTGACTCCAGATGTAAAATTTATTTCTTCTTGTTTAGACGATGTTTTTTTTATTGCACATATTTACTTTTAATTCTTGGCGACAAAAGGACTTTTTGCATTTCACTTCCAAAACATAAGCATGAATTCAAAAAAGGAGCTCCTGTCATGTGTATGAGAAATGCTGATCTACCGTGCTTATATAATGAAACTAGACTAATAACTGAGGAGCTTTACGATAGAGTAATTGTTTGCAAAATTATCGCATCACACTGGAGTTTTAGAAACACAGAAAAAGGAGTAATATAATAAATTACTTCGTAATCATACGATAATAATAAATTATTGCCAGATATTTAAACACACAATAGGTTCAAGGGGAAATAGTTTTAATTCCATGAATGAAATTTGTTATATCCAAAGAGGGCAACATTTCTTTTTTCAATTTCCAATTCAGTTAGCATTTGCCATGACTATTCATAAGTCACAAGGGGAGACTGTACAGAAAGTAGAGTCCATTTTACTATAATGTTAGTCCTTTTAGGTAAAGCAATATTTCAGTATGGTCAATTACATTTTGCTCTTAGTAGGATCATTTAGAGTTTATCTGCATTTACGTAAACATGATTGCATTAAAAAGGAAGGTGATGGATGAGCAAACGCGTCACGGGTAGTCTAGTTATTTATAATAGTTAGAGGGAATTTATTATAGTCTCTCTAAAAGATGAACAAAACTAATAATCAATATAATGACAGCCTAACTGTATGCACGCAGAGACAATCCATCATGACGCACCATTGATTTCTTTTATTATACTCAATGCTTTGTTTAAAAATACTTTTCAATGAGGGTTAAAAAGCTAGCTTATTAGGTGCGATTCCGTGTATGATATTAATTTTGTTTGAAATCAAAAAATATAAATTGACGCTAATATTACCTGTTCTCTTTTTTTTTTCAATTACAGTTATTCATGAGCATTGTGCTTTATCTTGATATGTGCTCACATGAAAGTCGCATGAATTGGTGCTAAATATGACTCTTTACAGCAGATACACTTGGCTTCTCAAGACTCAGAAAGTAGCCTTTCTACTTTCTTTGTTTGAACAAATTTATGTTGAAGTTCCAAAATTCTAAATAATAATTTATTATGATTAGTAAATCTCATGATTTGTCATCATAAGATTTACATTATCATGATAATTTACTCTTCCATTAGTTATGGAGAGTAAATTTCATCTATATATTGCTCGACATTGGTAAAAGATTCACTGGTTAACTAAAGTGTACAAATTCCCTTTAATACAAAATACAAAATCATAATACTTTAATACTTTACGAAATCATAATACAAGAGATAACTAGGCCATTAGGCTCTTGACTTAAGTTTGAAGAAGAATAACACCAGTTCGAAACTACTTCAAATGGCAAAGTCAGATGAAGTGTCACAAGTTTAAAAACAATATTTACTTATAAAAACAATTACGGACTTCAATATGTGTACTGCAATCACACTGCCAATTGAACAGAGCTACACACTAATGGATTCTAATCACACTAATCTACTGGCAATGTAGGTGTTTGGCAACTACAGGGATTATCATTAGTTGTGCAATCCGTAATTGTGTGGTATTTACTCATTCTGAGGTAAAATGGATAAACCAACAAAAGTCTCCACACAAATGAAGTTTTATTCAACGCGTTTCGAACACTTTGTGTTCATCATCAGGAAGACACTATAATTCAGTTGTGTTCACTGGACCAACCCGTCAGTACCACATCCTTGGGTATGTCTTGAATTCTTTTAATTGAATTTTATTATTTCACTCTAATTTTTGTAACTAATTAGATATAATTTGTATTATAGTGTCTTCCTGATGATGAACACAAAGTGTTCGAAACGCGTTGAATAAAACTTCATTTGTGTGGAGACTTTTGTTGGTTTATCCATTTTACCTCAGTACAGGGATTATACTTACCACACATTTTATTGGCTTGGTTTATAATCACAACACCAACTAAAAGTGGTATTCAATTGTTATAAAACAATTTATTTATTAATGAAAGGTGCAATAAATTAAATGAGCAATGGATACAAAGTAACTTTCTCACAAGTCATATGATAAATATTATTAAACTTAATAATAATAAAGAAATTGAAGAGTTTGCCCGATGTTTTCTGTTTTTGTTTTTTTAGGCAGTAAATAACTAACTCTATATGTCATTACATAAAACTATATTAGTCATATAAAGTAATCACAACATTTGGAGGCTTAATATTTCTGCATAAATTAATTAGATCATTATAACTTTCAATAATTTATTAGTTCAAAATGATTTATTCATGTTCAATGAAGAAATAAATATGTTTGAAGTTAAAGATAAAAAATAATTTACTATCAAGTAATATTTCACTAATAATGGGCAAATAAGTAACCCAGTAACTGATACTCATAGCCTGATATGTCAGGTCAGGTAAATCAATAGGCATGTTTAAATAATAAAATAAAACACATACCTGAATTCCTGATAAGAATTCATTCTATCAAGCACTCAGGTAAGCACCTCATTCAATAGTAAACTCCAAGTTTCTTGGAAACCAACAATTAACAGCCCAGCTTCCTTTGTGTGTTTAATACTAAAGAGGAGTCGAGAAGAGGTATAAAGGACTTATTCATAGCACCAGAGCTACTCGCAATTCAATTTAAACAACCTGTGTTAGTTATATCTTCAAACATCACCCCAACGAGTGTATTATATAGAAAACCTCCTTCGACTGAATGTAACAGAGTCAAATGCTTCAAAAGAAAACAGCTAAGGAAAAAGAAATCATAAGCAGGAAACTAGGCAGTTAGTGTTTCTCGCAGGGTTGTAAAATGGTGACTTTCCGTGTCCTTCTTCGGCAATAGCTGGAGGGAGAATGGAGTTTTTCTTTTCCCGCCATTCCCTTTCCTTTCTTTACTAACAACCACCCATGCTTGCCAGATGTCGCTAATGACTATCCAGTGAAACTGTTCAATAACACGTAACGAAACTCTCACTAAAAACTTATTTTCAATATTCGCGCAACAGCACCATACATTCTAAGCATTCATCAATCTGCTAAACAGTCTTCCTCACTACATTTCATTCATAGATTTCTCAATATCCTAACCACATGAAAATAAATTAATTATTTGACCTTAATTATTTTTTACAACTTCAATTACACTAAAGTTGAGCATAAACCTCTCTAAATTATTAATGCATATATTTATTTATAACTCATCTAGACATTATCAATTAACTCCAATTGTATCTATTAGTTGAAACTTTATGTTAGTTCAATCCTTTTCTATTATTAGAATTATTAGTAATAATATCCGTCATACCTCGTACAGTTTCTGTAGAGCTTGACCGGTTTCGGGTCCGTCTGATTCCCATCTGACTGTCAAACAGTCAGTTACTCTTGAAGATGGGAACCAGACGGACCCGAAACCGGTTGAGTTCTACAGAAACTTTACGAAGTATGACAGGCATTATTACTAGTAATTCTAATATTACTAACCTCAGTGGAACTAATCCAATAACCTTTTCTATTAGTTAAACTATTAACTAAATATATATCTATTAGACTAACTACAGTCAGCAACTAGATTCAGTCAATAAATAATGTTAGCATTCCTTTATTAAGAATATAGCCTGGTCATTTAACTTGCTTGTCAAAATTTTCATATTTGTTCTGTTCTTAAAGTTGAAATTCCTTTTGCTTTTTTTTTTGTTGAAAAATATTTCTTTGATGGAATTATCTTAACAGTTTCTAAAAGTTTTTAATAATAAGTGTTTCATTATTTACCCTTGAAAAATTCATCAAGTTATTAAAACTTCATCTATTACTGTTTATATTCGTTAGTTAGAATCTTCATTATAAGTCTAGCATTATACTTATCTTAAAGATAATAAAAGCAACATGAAACCCTTAAAATAAAGTTTGTATTTATCCTGTCTTTTACTGTTATCTGATAAAAAAGGTTGTTCACAATAATTTGAGAACTATTTGTTTAAATAGCTCCATATATTAGAGATACTAACTCTTATTTTGATACCTCATAACTTCTGCTAGAACTACCCTCTATCAGTGAATGAATCAGCAACTGATTTTTACTTATTCAATAGGTAGAAACATGATTGACGAACCATCGTCAATAACAAAAAAAAATAGAAAAGAAATCTTACAATTAACATTATCATCAACAAATCATCATCATCATTGCGTAACAAACGTTATGTGTGTTCACTCCTATGTGTCTTTTTAGTTTACTAAATTTAATTATTCTTTGTAGCTTTATAATAAATAATTGCTCTTGCTTTTTACATTATTTGATGGATTTCTTAAGCAGAAGAAATTAGCAATCAAATTTTGATTGAATGATAGAAATGTTGTTTAATGTAATTTAGTATAAAACGTCTTCATCTCCCTTTCAGTCTATCAGTCTATCTCCTTTCTCTGTCTCTGACTCCCTTTCTCATTCTGTCTTCCTCCGTTACTTTCTCTCTCCTTCTATCTAATTAGAGTGCTATTGCTCTCCTCCCTTTCTCCCGCTTTCTCTTTCTGTCTCTCACTCTTACCCTCATTCTTTCTGTCAATCTATTTTACAATCACTGAATCACTTCTCTCTCTCTCCCTCCCTCTCTCTCTCTCTCTCTCTCTCTCTCTATCTTATCTGTCTATCTCTCTGTCTCTTGCAGTTATTAAAGTGACAAATTGGTCTAGAGAAAAAGCAGTTGGAAGGACACAAGTTTGGTACTTTTCGTTGTTATCACTGGAATGAGCCCAGATCAGCTCAAGGGGTAGTATTGTTGTGTTTATAACGTAAAACCTAAGTTTAACGATGACGAGTCTACTAGATTCAATAGAGAATGTAATTCTACATTGGTTTAAAAAAGTATATAGTGAAAGTTTCATAAAGCTCTGTAAATCTAAAATAGGAAGAACAGTTCACAAGTGGTATAGACTCAGTGGCAGGTGAACACCGTCCGGCCGGCCAGTTTAGGTTTCAACTCCATCACAGGAAACTCGAATTGGTGAAATTAAAGTGACGACCACCTTGCTACATGTGAAAGTATTGCAGAAAAAGTTGAAATTAATATCGGTACTATTTATAACATAATCTTAATAATAAATTGATGTACTCAAATCTTGTGCAAGATAAGTCCCAAAGGAGTTGACACAACAATATAAAGATGCAAGATTGAGAGAATGCATAGAAGTAAAAAAACGTTATAAATAGAAAGGTGAGTACTTTCCTAACATAATTTTAACTTTTGATGAAACGTGGAGTTACATTTATGAGCAAGGACCCAAAAGACAAATCAAGGAGTAGAAACATACCAACTCACCTATCAGTAAGAAATTCAAAGCAAGAGAATCAGTCGAAAAAGTCTTATCTACGATGTTTTGAGACGCTGAAGGTGTAGTTTTTTTATACATTAAACAGCCAATACTGCTTACATGATTTGAACATGATGAAGTCAGCGAGATAGAAATGTCGTCGATCGCAGAAGAAGGTGTCAATCTTCAGCAATACCTAGAGACCTCTAACCTGTTTTGACTTTATATGTGTTCCTAAGTCTTTCGGCCATATAACCACCAAAAATCAAATCAGGCCGACTAGTTTAACGTGCTGCCCTTTAGCCACTTTAGATTACTCCAAAGTGCCCGAGGTGACCACGCGGATGCGGGCCCGCACGATATAACCACCTCTAACCATCTCTAACCACTCAAGTCCTCACACTACTCAACACAACCGTCAACCCATCGACAGAGAGGTTCTCTTCTTTCCCTTTCCAATCCCTATTTATCAGAATCTCATCTCCAGTTGTTTGATCTATTAAAGAAGGCATTAGGTTAGAAATAGTTCTGGATGGCAAAACATTTGTAGGAAATTGGCCCAAATAACAATACGAATAGCTCTTTCAGCTGGTATAAAAAAAATTGGTAACTCTTTGCGACAAATGCATGAATGTTGGCGGGGATTATATTGAAAAGTAGGAAACATACAGTAAACATAAACTGTCATTTCTCGAGAACATATTTCCCTTTAGTTATTGAATCACTGAAGCCAATGAAGTGATTACTCAACTGTTTAAACATTTTCATTCTTTTCGTCTAGTTTATTTCTGGATACGACGCACACGATATTACTAATGCATTATAATATACAGTTGAATTACGCCTTAACAAAATCAAGATAGGCAATACAAAGTTTTGATTTAATCATCAGTTTTTATAATGTTAATATATCGCCTTATATGAATCATCATCAAAATCATCACTAAGTCTATACCCTATTCATCATTTCCATCAATATTTGTTTATATCATGAGCTTTCTTCTCACAATAAATGATTTGTACTTGATTGAAACTTCACCACTCTACATTGAAACCAAAGATTCATTTGCAGTAATCAAGTAAATTAAACAGACTAATGCAGCAGCCGACTGGCGGTGCTTCACATAAAAAGCTTGTTT
The DNA here is from genome assembly GCA_026182355.1 of Hermatobates lingyangjiaoensis. NCBI lineage: Eukaryota > Metazoa > Arthropoda > Insecta > Hemiptera > Hermatobatidae > Hermatobates > Hermatobates lingyangjiaoensis. The sequence goes on along the minus strand of JAPFBL010000040.1, from coordinate 533,421 downwards.
ACAGCCAGAATCAGTCTTGCCAACAGCAATACACTTAGCAACTCAAGTAGGTTTCCACTTTAACTCTCCTCGCCAATTCATTATTCAAATTAAATTCATTGCTTTTAAAGACCAAACACAATATTCCTTGTCAGATTGCTTTCTTTGCTCTCTGTTATTTACATCTGTTTTGCTTCTTACATGTGTCAATCTAATAGATCAGCAGTCAATGTGTGTCTACATTTTTTTTTAATTTGATCCCAAATCATACTTCTTGAGGTCTACTGCATAAAAGAATACAATTTTACACATTAACATTTATATGTATATATATATATAACAATTGTTTTTCTTTATCGATGTTTTACTTGCTCTTCCAACGGCACCAAACAATGAAACAACTTTAAGACTATATTTCATCTATATTTGTAGTTATCTTCAGGGCTACATCAATACAGAGATTAATTACAGTAACATCAATAAAGTACTATAATTAGTAGTACTATAATGCTGTAATTAATCTCTGTTACTGTTATTAATCTCTCTATTGATGTAGCCTTGGAGAATTCTACAAATATTGAAAAAGTGAATGGACGACAGTCAACTAAATAAATCACTGGGTGAGGGCTAAAGCAGTGCTGCCGCAAAGAAGACAAATAAAAAAGGAACTAGGGAATTGATATCAAGGAAAAAAAAATTAAAAAAGGAGAATAAAGGTGAAAAAAACAAAAAATAAAGGAAATACAAAGAAAAAAATTTGGAGTGGCCAGCACTCAACTTTACTATAAGTAAATTTAATATAATTCTTCTTGGGTATATAATATATAAATAATATCTCATTTAGGCATAATGTAAACATCTAAATGGGAGATGTTTATTAGTCTTTCATTCCTGAGGTAGTACAGATAGTGATTGATCGACTTATCAATATATAAGCTTATTTTTGTATATCACACCACTGAAGTAAATAAGTCAAATTTTGAAATTTAATACAAGAAAATACTCTTATTCTCTCTAAAAAACATCGATGAAAAAAATGACGTTTTAAGATAATTTATAATTAAGGTTGCACTATAATTACATTTATTAATCTTCAAACGAAAGATTTCAATTTTGAATTATGTTTTACATTTTTGGTCTTTTATAGAATTATTATACTGGTAATTTGATGGCTTCTTAGTATTTATTAAAATCATTTTCCTTCCCCTTTGTCAAAAATCATATATACCAATTTTTTCTGAGCCAGTGGTACCTTTTTTCATGCATTTTGTACTGTCTTATAAGGTTGCTAAGAATGTATATTGAGAAAAAATATATTAGTAATTAGACAGGTTACATACTCAAATCAAAGTCAAAGCCAGCTATTCAGTATAATTTAAAACTTTTATAGTTGGGAGCTTCTAATTTTTGAAAATAATAAATATGAACTATTAGACTAGAATAGTGAAAAACCTGGATATTTGTCAACAAACATAACACTTCTTTCTTTAGGAAGGAGTCCATTCGTCACATTTCAATATCATGGAAAGATATTTGAACCTGAAGAACTGACCGAGTCCCGATAAACTATAGTTTTGTATATATATATATATATATATATATATATATATATATATTCAAGATTAATCATAAACACGTGAAATAACAATCAATGATCAAACCACAACCTGAATTGGGAAAAAAAACTAAGATCTTTTAACCGTAACAAGAAACCATTTCATATTGTGATTTGATCATTTATATATATAAATAACGAGTTGAATGATGAAATGGACAATATGGTTGCAGTTGCTGGATTCACGAGTCGAAGTTCTCCCTGACGCTGAGCGCCCCTGTCTGCATATCCATGATTGCCAACTTCATTTTTTTAATCAATATCGTCAGGCTGTTGCTGACCAAACTGCACGCCACCTCCACTAGCCCCACCAGACCACCTGTTGATTCCAACCTTAGATCCAACAAGTAAGTCTAGCTAAAAACTTTTTTACTGTTAAACGATTTATAATGAGTTTGTTTGGCATTCGATATATCTTTTAATCTGACTAACTTTCCACGAAATCATGCAGTTTCTACTCTGTTTTGGCTTATTCAAGGCGCTACAGTCTTCACGTATTTTCAAGACCATACTCCATCAGAAATGTATAACTTACTCAATTTAGCAACAAATTTTCGCAAAATATAAAAAACCTTATGTTATTAAATTAATTAGTTACCTTTTTTAAAAACAAGAAGTCAAAGGTTTTCCTAAATCAAAAAAGAACTCAACCTATCTAATTAACCTTTTATTATAAGATTAACTAATGCATTTGTTTTAAAAGAGATTTTATTTTATTTTTTGTTAAGAAAACTTATTTTAAAACAAAATACTGACCACATCATCCTGATGACTATAGTTTAAATTAAGTAGAAACCAAAAAGTTAAGTAAAGTAAATAGTTTAATGATTGTGATACCCGATAAAGTAAAACGATTTACAAAAAAAATGGTTTGTACTTATAAAATTACAAACTAGCACAATAAAAAACAGACACCACCATTCTTATAATAATAAAGTATATTGCAATCTATTTAACTTGTAATTCTTGATCTTTCTGGTTAACTTTGGATTAGGAATCTGTTAGTAGTATAATGTATGTAAAGATTGCATACCATTATAGAAATCTTTAATAAATATGAAATCTGTTATCTGAGGTTATAAGAGATTATAAATAAATGTTAATTCATGTATGTCAGGTCATTATCTGTTTATGAATATCTTCAACTATACAAATATAGTGAATGTTTGCTTAGGTGATTTGAGTGTGTGTGTGTGTGTGTGTGTGTGTGTGTGTGTGTGTGTGTGTGTGTGTGTGTGTGTGTGTGTGTGTGTCTGAATTTCAGCTGCTTTGTCTGAATTGCAGCTGTGTCTGTCGAAAACAGCTGCTTTGGGCACGCCTATACACATATTTCTGAATTTCTACATTATATTTTACGTATCGTTTGGACTCATAAATATTAATCATTTTTTCCCATTTAATATTGTAGTTTGACTGTCTGACATTATTGCTATATATCTGTTCTTATATCCTTCATCCATATTAAATTGTGCACATCTTTCGATGGCACAGATTTCAGCTTAGAAGACACTGGTATACATGCCCATTGATTTGGAGTATTTGGTCTTAGGCCGAAATACTCCAGCTCCTGTACCTTCCGCTGCCCATCCTTTACCATCGGATCACATTTCCACCAATGTCCTCTCTGTTTCCTTTCCTAATTCCACCTTAACAATAACTTGAAGGCTCTTTGAGTATTCTCTCCAGAAACTTAGGTATTCATTTGAAATGCAGCCAGTGCCTTCTATATCTGTATTTCTTCCACTAAGCTCAGTTTTAATGGCAATATAGTTTACGTTTGACTCTATTGAACTCCATCAAATAAACATATTTTAAATTTACACTTATTGAACGCTCGTTAAATAAATGTTTCATGTTGATATGTTTCAACATAATTCAAATCATGCGGGTACCTGATTATCTTAAAACAGCAAGAGACTCACATTTCAATACTTGAGGTCTGTTCACTGTTTAAACCTAAAGTGCTATACAATAATTACTGTACTTTTCAATAATTTTACTATGTTTTATTATTTACTTTCATTTTTTTAATCATTATTATTTCTGTTACAATAATTTAATTAGTTTTAAATAGAATTAAAAAATTGCGAGATGCTGAAGATGACTTGTTCTAAGCCTAAAGTCTCCTCTTGTATCTTTAATTCCCATGAAGTAGGGTTTTTTTTTAAATATTGAAACAACACCTGGATAAGCCATTATTATTCAAAAGCACATGATATTTAAGCAAACTAAAAACTAAGAGATTTGCACCGAAATGGTTTAACCGACTGCTTTAACGAACCCATGGAGTCAGGCGAGGTGTAATGAAGATTGCAAGTTAGGACTTTGGGCATGACGTTAGACTTTTCAAGCAGGAGATGGACAACTTCGCACACATGGTTTTATAAACTGTCAGTTCTGACGCATGTCAGTGCTAGCTCCCTGCCTAATAAACTTGGCTAATGTAAAATTTACAGCACCTGACGTAAAATCAATGGGATAACGTGCCTTTCTCATAACTAGATGGGTGTCAAATAATAAATGAGCCATACTTTCCACCCCCTAGACAATGTGGGTGTTCTTGAACATTAATGAACCTATAAGTGCAAAAATAGGAATGTTAATTGGCTAGGAGAGATGAAATTAAAATGTTTATTGATGCAATAGAAATAGTAAAAGAGGCGCAAACGAAACATTAAGATATTCTTCAATATATGCTTATAAATAACTAAGATACCTTCAACCAAAAGCCAAAGACGACACAATCAGACAATTACAACAATAAGATACAATCAAAGACTAAGAGACATGAATGTCAACGTTGACGCTGCTACGTCACACATTCTCCCACCTGTCATCATGTATATCAAGATGAATTGAAAACTTTTTTAAAGTTTTATCCGATTAGTTGACTATTTAGTTTCATTATCAAACAGTTTTGAGGGTAATAAATCTTAATGAAGCACACTTGGTTTAATCAAGCCTCCTTACTAGGCTGCTTTACTCTAAGAGCTTTCCTCTCGTCTCCGTGCTCTGTTGAGCATTTGGGTTGAATATCGCTCAGCGAGACTAGTCTCGCCTGCTCCAAACTGAAAACAACCCAACACACCGACTTCAATCAAAGCATAAAACACATTACCATCAGTACTCTCTGGAATTTCATATTACGAGTGGTAATAGTATGCGTCATAAATTCAATTAGGACATAAAAGAAAACGAAACAATTGTACTAATAAAAACAAAAATAAGATTGACAAATTTCATGAAACTAAAATTTGATTGATTTATAAAATTTTGGATATAAGCTTTGGATTTACTACAGTCTAAAAACCATTATATATTGAATTAATAACCGATTTTATTCCAGTTGGGATTTGACTCTGACGAAGAACACTTGCAATGGTTGAAAGATCTTATTATTTTTCTCATTTCTTATTGTGGTTTATAAGTTGATATATATTGATATATATATATATATATATATACATATATAACAGATTCAATATATATCGACCGTTTGATAGAATAGGTGTAGTTCTCTAATCGGGCGTTCGGTCAATTTTCTCAGGATAAAAAATCAAACTCTCTAGTTTATGCCATACGTTTCGGTTTTATTTATAAAACATTTTGTATAATTTTAGGAGAAGATGCCTATGTTAAAACCTAGGTTTTAATAAACTTCGAAACATTCGGCATCGATGAGTTTGATTTTGTTATACTGGAAAATTGACCGAACCCAACGATTAGAGCCAACACACCTACTTCTATCAAACGGTCATAATATTGAATCTGTTATATATACATTCTGGATTTATATAGAAGAAATATGGGTATAATTTATGAGGATAAAGAAGAGTAATATGATAAAAAAAAAATAAGATGCAATTATGAAACTAAAGGTTTTAATATAAAACTTTGGAAAGTTTGGATTACGAAGTCTAATGATTTTATTATACCTGAGAAAATTGACCGAACCCCAGATTATGAGAAACACATTCTATCTAAAGGTCTGATATTTATTTATTGGTAATCTGTTATATATACATTTGGGTATTATATAAGAAAAATATGGGTTTTTATGAGGATATAAAAGAGTATATGGATGAAGATGCCTATGAAAAAGGTTTTAATATAAAACCGAAAACGTTGGCATCAGAAGATGTTTGATTTTTTATCCTTGGATAATATTGATCACGTATACCCTGATTAGTAGAACATACATATATATATATATATATATATATTATAATTCACTTGATAAACGGAAAGACTATCCAAACTGGACCAATAACAATTCAAAATGAAGATAGGTAGCACACAAAGCAAAGAAACACACAAAATCAAATTTTCGGGCAATCCGCCTTCAGGGGAAAAGAGAAAGGGAGACCAAGCACGTTGTAGAAACAACGGGTAGTAACTTTCGGCTAGTAACTTTTTGGGTTACTAGCCGTTGCGTCTACAACGTGCTTGGTCTCCCTTTCTCTTTTCTCCTGAAGACGAATTGCCCAAAAATTTTAGTTTGTAAGTGTGTTTTTCTTTACTTTGTGTGCTACCTATCTTCAACTTTGAACTGTTATATATATATATATATATATATATAATGAAATATATATTATATCAAGAGTTATTGTTGATTATATATATATATGAGTTTAAAATCGGAGAAGAGTAACACACTAGAATAAACAAACACACCTTCAAACTCAGATTTTTGGACAATCCATCTTCAGAAGAAAAGAGAAAGGCAGACAAGCACGTTGTGCTTCGTCTACATGCTTTTAAATAAAGACCGAAACGTTGGCAATCAGAGTTTAATTTGAACCTGAAGAACTGACCGAGTCCCGATAAACATTAGTTTTGTATTATATATATATATATATATATATATATAGTTTATATATATATGGTTGGTCACAATAATCACTTGATATAAATATTCAGGTAACTCACCACAAATTGTTTTATCTGAAGATTAATCGACTCTTGAGAGCCTTTCGTTTATCAACGTCGTCAGAGAGCATTTGCTCTCTTATATAAGTATATATTACCTATATGTAATATAGAAAAGTATGGACCGTGGAGTAGACACAAAATATAATTTATCAGCACGATAAGTTTTTTGAAATAAAATTAAACGTTTCAATCCCAACGTTTCAGTTTAATAAAAGGAAACCTTAAACGTAAGGGATTGAGAGTTTAATTTAAATCTAATCAACTGACCGATTTTCCAGATCGTATTTGAAAAAATATATATATATATATATATATATATATATTTATACAACTGTATATAAAAGTAACTATATTCTAAAGAAGTCCAATACCTACTTTTACCATTGCGCTTTGAATTCCGGTCTAAGATGTTATCATATCCTAAGATGTTAATTCGCACTTGAGTAATTGATTACTAGTTTATTACGCAGTTTGCTGTGCTTTACTTATTGCGTTTAGAATCCTTGTTTAAGACAGAGACTTATATTGATTAATGTAACAATAACTTGAAATAAACAATGTTATTCAGGTAACTCACCACAAATGATTGAAGATAATCGCTCTGAGGCCTTTCGTTTATCACGTCGTCAGAGAGCATTTGCTCTCTTACATAAGTATATATTACCTATATGTATATATAGAAAAGTATGGACCGTGGAGTAGACACAAAATATAATTTATCAGCACCGATAAGTTTTTTGAAATAAAATTAAACTTTCAATCCCAACGTTTCAGTTTTAAATAAAAACCTTAAACGAAGGGATTGAGAGTTTAATTTAAATCTAATCAACTGACCGATTCTTCCAGATAATTTGTATATATATATATATATATATATAATATATATATCAACGAATAAAAGTAACTATATTCTAAAGAAGACCAATACCTACTTTTTCATTGCCTTTGAATTCCGGTCTAAGATGTTACATATCCTAAGATGTTATTCGCACTTGAGTATTGATTACTAGTTTATACGCGTTTGCGTGCTTACTTAGCGTTAGAATCCTTGTTTAAGACAGCAGACTTATTTGCGTTGTAAAGACCATGCTTACTTGTTTCAAATAGAACAAGTGGTTATGAAATCTGTTTTTCTTTCCCCTGCCTTGCCTCAGCCACTTGACTGGTTTTCCTTCACAAGTTTCCCCAGACTTAACGCCTGTTTACAGGCCTCCTTAATTCAATGAAGCCTCCTGAGACCTTACAGGTGTTTCTCCCTCCACTAGCAATCTCTTTTCGATCCCGTATTTTTCTTTTATTCTCTTCTTTCACTGAATTTATCTCATGTTCAATTTAAATCACAAACCAAATAACAGTATTCATTGAAACACGTAAAGTGTTTTGTTTCTTTTTTATTGAACGGTATAATATTTTATGCCCACTCAAACGCACAAATGTACACAAACACACACACATACATATACAAACACACACACTCACATACAAATACAGAGACTATATATCACTAGTTGTGCAATCCGTAATTGTGTGGTATTTACTCATTTTATCCATTTTACCTCAGAATAAGTAAATACCACACAATTACGGACTGCACATCGTTTGTATGGCGATCTTTGTTTGTTTATCCATTTACCTCAGAAAGAGACCATATATATATATATACACTGTATCTAAAATTAGAGGCAGTAAGTCTGTTTGTTCCTTAGTTCTGTGTTTGTGATTCATCGTATATATATACGTTGCACGATGAATCACAAACACAGAACTGAGGAACAAACAGACTTACTGTCTCTAATTTTCGGTTGAACCGTGATCAGGAGAGTTGAGATAGGGACACCAAGCGCACTTGTGAAGCGACGGTTGGAGACGGTCTCCAACCGCCACTTCACAAGTGCGCTTTTTGTCCCTATCTCAACTAGGCATATGTTTAAGAATAAGCATAATTTCCAAGCATTTTTATTATTTCATGAAAAGGAGGCCAGGTTAGCTCAGTGGTTAAAGTATGTACTCATCTCTGAAATGATAAGGTCCGGGGTAATTCAATAGGACATGAAGAAATGCCCAATAAGTATGACTAAATTATTGAAAGAAATATGTAACTGTATGAGTCGGGGAATGAAATCACTTAACTGTTTGAAATATTTTATAAGTTAGTTAGCCTTGTGAGTGTATAACAATTCATGAGATATAACGTTATAAAAAGAGTTATGTAAGAAAGAAACTTTATAATACCTGAAGACAAAAATCTGCTTGGCACTGCGAATGTCTATTCCTTAAAATTAACTACAGAAATCCCATAAGGCCACGGCTTCATTCAATTAAACTTGTCTTAAAACTCCAACTTGTGAAATTTACTTTTTTTTTTGTTTTCTTTTAAAACTTTTTTTTCACAAAGTAAAACAGAAAAAAAGAACAGTTTATTTTTTTTTTCTTTCCTGAGAATAATTTATGACTGCTTCGAAGTGAATTTTAATGAACGTCTAAAACAGTGTTGGAATATTTTTTAAATATTAATTAATTACTTTAGTCGTTAAGTATAAAAAAAATAATCTTTAAGGAGTTTTAGAAATAATATAATTGCTATTAAGTAATTGAGTAAATTTTTTCTTTCTAAATTGTTATGTAAATTAATAAGTGACTTCTTTTTAGTAAAAGATTATTTTTAAAGAATATTAATTAATTGTTTAACTATGAAACAAAGTTAAATTGTGTACATTTATATCAATGAAGGTATTGTTTTCTTGACCACAATTACTAATAAGTACTTTTCTTTTTCTCTGAATTCGGTCAGAGTTAATTATTTGAAATCACCTTTTTACCAACGTTTCGTCTTTATTTTATAACATCATCAGGGCTAGAAACCCAAAAACAATAGACATTTATCTTATCTACATCACATTCATCACAAAAATTCAAAAATCTTACTTACTTAAGATTGGAAGCTAGCTTACTTAAGGTAGAAGCTATCCTTAAGTAAGTAAGATTTATGAATTGTTATTATGAATGTAATGTATATAAGATAAATCTCCATTGTTTTTTGGGTTCTAGCCCTGAGGATGTCTTAAAATAAAGACGAAACGTTGGTAAAAAGGTGATTTCAAATAATTAACTCTGACCAAATTCCGAGAAGAAGAAAAGTATTTATCATATATATTAATGTTGTAGCAGACTTTATTTATAATAAAGTTTTTGTTTTTAAATCACTTTGTTAAAAAACATATTACATGTCAGTTTGACTACAGCAGTATATTAAATTACAGGTTCTAGAAATCCGTATTAAGCGTACTGGTTTTATAAAATAAACATTTATTGCGCATCACTTTAACTAATTGCGTATGAGAAATTAACAAAATTGGTACCCTAACAAAGAGCATCACTTTGGCCAATATATTTTGCACCATTATTAAAATGTTTAATGAATCCCAAAATTACTTGAATATATTTCAACTGTAATCGCGAAATGAAAATAAGTTTTTACATTAAAAAGAACAGGAACCTACGAAATGTGCTCGAAAATGCCAGTACAGGTAGACCTCATGAACAAAAAATAAATTTATTTCTTTATCATGATGTACCATTTATTAAAAGTTATATTCAAATCATATACTGCATAACGGTTGGTCTCCGTGACCAACTATACAGCCAAATGTGAATTGTACATCACTGCATATCCTCGGAACCCCACGCCCGATGTAGCTTTACAGATTCGAAAAATGACCATGAATTCTCTGCTAGCTCTAGCTACAATTTCACAAACACGCATGTTAAATGACAATCTTTCATCAGTATATAATCCGAAGAATTTTATACTTTACACACCCTCAACCTGCTATCATTGTAAACGAATTTGTTACATTGAATTGTTTTCATTTAATCTGTCTTTTTAGGGACGTAGCACAACATTTAAATATTAAAATCACTTTGATGTATTCACTTTAACTTGAACAAATGTCGAGCAAAAGAGTTTTAAAAACTAAAAAGGACCAAAGAGTAGGCCCTTAAACGGAGCCCTGTGGTCAGCCTCACTGAGCTCTTGCACGAGTTAGACCTCAGCTCTCACCAATCAACTCCCCACATAAGATTATGATCGAAGTAAGATCGTAAGATGCGGTTAGTGTTATCAGGTAACTAACAATAAACGGATGATCAGTGTGCACATCTCAGTACTAAAGATGGGTAAAGGCCATCTTGCCACTTTATATTGACTGCAAGACGCCGCATGAGAGAGAGAGAGAGAGAGAGAGAGAGAGAGAAGAGAGAGTGAGTGAGAGAGAGAGAGAGAGTGAGTGAGAGAGAGGGAGAGCGAGAGAGAGAGTGAGAGAGAGAGAGAGAGAGAGAGAGAGAGGTCCAAGAGTAGATGTAGAATACAAATATTAAAAAAAAAATCAAATATTTACTTATAATTCATAAGTCTCCAATAAAAAGCCTTTTATTATTCATTTTATTGTCTATCCCCTATCTAAGGACGAATGGGCTCTAAATATCCCTATTCCTAGGACAAAGAAAGCCGTGAGAGCGACCCTCATTCTGATCCCTCTGCTTGGACTTCAGTACCTAGTGATGCCCTTCAGACCTGAGCAAGGCACCGCTTGGGAAACCGTCTACCAGGTCACCTCCGCACTCGTCGCAAGCTGTCAGGTAACTGAATCCTTGAACAGAATCTTGCTATATGACTATCAGTGTATGCATGCATTTGTATGTTCTTCTGATATTGTGTCACCATTAACATACTAATATCAATAAATTTACCATTGACATTTTGATACAGATCCCATTTCAACTTAAATATTGGAATGTTCCGCTCTTAACTCAACTGTAATAGAATAATCGTTCATTATTTATGTTACAGTCATGTCAACTTTGTCTATTTTAGAAAAAAGAACGTAGTAAAATGTTTGCGCTTGAATTAAGTAGCAATAGCAAAAAATGAGTAACTTTCATTGAAAACTACCATTAATGAAATCGTTAAATGAATTGGGAGTATATAAAGCTGTTGCAGAGTTTACTTGTTAAATAATATTGCCTGTATACTCCGGTTATTGCTTTAGAGAGGTGGTATGAATAGTAAAATAAAGTAAAGGTTATAATATTTATATTATATTACATAAAATACTTATAGCTTAAACTAGTTGTTGTTATATTGTAAGTATACTTACACTTACTATAATACTTATAGTAATTATAGTTACATAAGAGGCCAGCTTAGCTCAGTGGTTAACGTACTCGCCTCTGGGTTGGTAGTCCGTTATTCGATCCCCATCTGGCCCTCGATTAAATTACGGCCTCGAATAAGGACGTTAAGCCGTCGGTCCCGAGCCTGTACGGTGTCAGGTACTCGTTAAAGATCCCCTACTCGAAATTTAGTTGAGTTAGGCAAACTTTAGGACTCCCAATGTAGAATCTGTAGAATCACCGATCAAACAAAAAGCTGTTTAATACATCTGTAATATATCTGTAAAAGTTGTTTGAAATATTTATGGCAAATTATGTATTAAGTTCTATAATTTTGAGGACTATATTTTGTATCAGTGAAGTGACTGGTTACGTTTTTTCCATTCACTTTTCTTCGAATATGTATTGTTTGAATGGAGAACTGATTATCACCTTATTGTTATCAACAATTTATTCTAATAAAATACTGATTTTGACTTTTGAGATTTGATTAAAAGTTAAGTAAAAAAATTGAACGGACGATTTCATGGTGAGCTAAAAATTAGCTTTTAATTAGAGCTTTTAATGCTCTACTTCCTCTTAAAATAATCAAAAATTAATTAAATTTTCCTTATTCTACACTCTTATAAAGATAACATTATAGACAGTAAACCTCAAGTTTCTGAAATAGCAGGAAAAATGGGGAAAACTTTAACTGTTTTAATATAAAGTGCTATGAAATAGCATTCTCATACAGCAGTGTTGCTAAAATCAATAGTGCTTTTACAATCACTCCCTGAGTTCTTTGCATAACTGTAAAATTGCATTATGATCTGTCAAATGGTGCATCCATTTCTTTTAGCACATAATTATTTCGTACCGACTCAATATTTCAAAAAAAGAAAACTAAAATATTTGCTCAAATTAACCATACTACTTAAAATTTGAAATTTTACCACTTAGTTACTGCAACATACCATACATTAACAAGAAATATTAAATTAATTTACTCAATATTGTTTTAAACATTTTATCATTTGATTTTTGTAGTTTTATATTTCTTTTTATGAATTTAAGTAGTTTAAAAAAAATGAAATTGTTACTTTTGTAAGTTCCTCATTCTTATATGCGATGCTGATATTTTTCTTGAGCAACGCGAGGACATTAGCTGGTTTTTGCAAAATAATCAGACACTGAAAATATCTTGAGGTTAAGTGATCGCTAAATGTGATGTTTAACACGAAAATAATGAGTTACTGAAAATACACAATAAAGTAAATAAAACATTATAATATATTATTGACCCGATACCTACGTTTAAGACGTAGGTTTCAAAAGAATTCATATATGAGTATATACCGAAAAAAGTGTATTTAAGCAGTGATTGCAATTATTAATGCGAGAAAAACGATAAGAGCTGCAAGAAACGCCAATACCCGACAATCCCTGTAGGCATCCCAGGGCAACCACTATACATCAGTGTACGGGGCAACCACTGTACATCAGTGTACAGGGCAACCACTGTACATCAGTGTACAGGGCGACCACTGTACATCAGTGTACAGGGCGACCACTGTACATCAGTGTACAGGGCAACCACCATGTACAAAGGTTAACAGTACGAAAGTACAACAGATTAAAGCATCATTTTTAGCTTTCTTTCAGTAAAGTATAGTGGTAGTGATCAAATCTAGTTTGAGGATTTGTCGCATTCATTAGTATTGATGTTCTCTCAGTTCAGTTTTGATCATTTTTCTTTATTACGGTATGTACGTAAATAGCGGAATAACTGACTGTCTGGACATTTCCTGCAACAAGATTTTCTGATTTTCACGATTTTCTGAAACACTGTGAAAATTTCACCATTTGACAAAACTTAATCAAATTTGACAGATATATGGTTCTTGATAGCGAAAAGTGTCTATTTCGTTTGAAAATATAACATCATATTTTTCAAAACACAAATCAATATAAAAAGGAAGGTGCATCACTGTATTGAAAGTTCGTCTTAGCATTAAGTCATACCTCCGATATTTGTTGGACATTCTAATTGAAGTGCTTAGTCGACGCTTCATGCTATTCAAATCTCTAATCGTCAAAATTAGTAATTTATTGATTTTTATTACATTTATGATAATGATTATTCATTATCAAGTTAACAATTTATTGTTAAAAATAAATAAAAACATTGTATAACTATTAGAATCATTCAAATAAATGATTATTTAAATAATCGCTTATTTTAAATTATTTATTTTTTAATTGTATTTTAATTTTAATTAAAATAATTTTAGATTTTATTGAAATAATTATTTAAAATAATTTTTTCAAACATGTTAAAAAATTATTAAATAAATACTTAAATAAACCTAAAATTATTTCAATTTAGATAAAATTAGAAAAATATTTTCTCTCTCTATTAGTAAGATAACTTTTTCATTGAAATATTGTTTTACTAATTACTTATTTTGTTTTTTTAAACTCTCTGAAATGGTGACCAACACAAGTTTAGGGTATAATGAACTATGCAAACTCTAACAAACTGAAATCCGACAAGAAAGATTAAAATTAAAATTGTCCAGATTAAATTTAGCTGTCTTATTGGTAGAATACCTTTAGACGCCAGAAATGTGAACATTCAATATAATCTGAGATGAGGTTCTGTAAATATGTAGCTACATTATTCGAATTACAACCAATAAAGACAAAAAGCTATCTATCTATCGTAATTCCATTCAAATACCATGCTCCCAAGTTCCCTGAAGTTTCTTGCCTCGCCAAAGAATAATTCTCGCAGCGTCTGTTTAATAGTAAGATAGTGCTATTTCAGACTTAGTACTCGTAGGACTATGCTATGACTTACACTTGGATGGGATATAGACAGTTCGACCAGTTTCACTGGCCTTCCTTTTCACTACTGATTCAGCAGTAGTGGTACCTGATCTAGACTGCTAATGAAGACGTACGCAATAGCGCATGATTATATGAGCCGTTTATTTTGAAAGTGGCCTAATTCCATTTTCCAAAAAAATTTAGTTACCTATTTAAATAATTACATTTTTACGTTATCTTTACCTTTTGCAGCAAATTGTACAAAATTTATTTAAAATTACTAAGTTTTTTTATAACAAAAATTAGTTGATAAATAAAATGACAATATTTTTAAATTTTGTAAAACGCAAACCCTTAAATATCTCGATTTTAACATAAATGGAATTAGGCCACTTTCAAAATAAGCGGCTCATATGTGCTCATAGTTGGTGTTTAGTAATGAATCAGATCATAATAAATATAACGAATGATGTGATTAATAAGTCAATAATTATTAGTCGTAGTTTCCGTGTCGGGTATTGCCAGAAAATAGGATGTGGTTTTTTAGTGGGTCGGGATTAGTAGGTCAATAAGTAGTAGAGGGTTTCCATATCGGGTATTGCCAGGAAATAGGATGTGGTTTTTTAGTAGGTCGGGACCCCCAACCCCACATACCCTAAGCAAGACGTCTTGCTAAGGGATCTGATGAACAGATTTTTCCACATCCTACGACGAAAAAAAAAGAAGTTTGATTTTTTTCTAGTTTATCCCATATCCGTCGAACTGTATTACCTATATGGGTCATAAGTTTCCATTTCTGGAGTATTTCAATTCCAGTAATGGAAAGGTACTCGTAACAGTCTGCCTGACTGAATGACTTACAGACGATCGACTAAGGCAACTAAGACAAGGGCTTCCTGGCCGATTGGAAAGGGAGGGGTGGATAACCTTCTCTTTTGCTAACACATCGGTTACCAAATAAATAAAAAGACAAATATCTCCTTAAGACATTGTGATTTGTGTGAACAGTAAAGAAGGGTAACTACAAACTAACTTACTTTGGTAGGTTACTGTGTTTGAATATCTAAAATCTAATATTTTCTTGGTTTATTCCATATTCTAGTCTTCATTTTAATTGTCCGAATTAGATTCTAACCTTACTACGCAGTTGGCTGAAATAATCAGGTTAACTTTTCTAGTTTGATTAGTAGTAATGTATCATTCCGAAGCCCTTGTATTATGCATTGCCTAGTGTGAATCGTGTACCAGTGTATTTGCTCCTTTATCATCTCCATACTAGGCTCTGTCTTATATATAGAAATCTAATATATGTTCCATAGTGATGATAGTCCACCGCAGAACGGCTGAATATTGAAGCACACCTAGCCTTCATATATCATTTTAGTAGCATCATTTATTTCACTTGATTTCAATATTCATATTTCTTTCTATCTATTCCAGATTACTTTTTCTTATTGTATTTTTTCTTTTTGTCTTTTAAGATAACTTTCTTTGAATTTATTTGGTTATTTTACATTCTAACAGTTTCACAATCAGTTACCATGTACCATGTTACTTATGTTAAGAAAACTTTGATAAAGTGTAACATAAAGCAGTTTTTCAAACATAAAAGCATTCTGAACACTCACGACCTTACTCAACTTGCATCAAAAATACCAACTAAATTAAAAAACAAATATCTCCTGATTTAAGACATTGTGATTTGTATAGCACTTGATGTGTGAACGAACAGTAAAGAAGGTTAAATACTAACTTACCTACTTTGGTAGGTTAATGTGTTTGAAAAACCATCCAGAGTAACAATATGAAAAATAAGCAGTTAAACAATTATAATATGCATGAAAATGTAGTTAATTAAAATATATGTGGAGAATAATGCTTAATTTTGTCACGGTATTTTCTATTGGTTGTGTCACAATTTTGATTTGCACATTTCACAATGAGTCTTCGCTACTTTATAAATACCCAAAGCTATTGTTTTAATAACTCTAATGAACAGATGAGTTGGCACTCGCTCACGGATGCACAGTTTTAGTCTTTAGCAAATAAATATTTCTGATTCCGCTATCAAACTTGCTTCCTATGAAATTTATAAACACAACTATTAAAGGCATGTTTCTACCTAAGAGCCCCATTTTCCCTTACTTTTTTTTATACCTTCTTCAGATCATGTTCATTGCGTTGTTCATTTGAGATCGTTTTTTTTTCCTTTGTTGCAGGGTCTCTGTGTAGCTCTACTTTTCTGCTTCTTCAATGGAGAGGTAATCAATTTTTTTTTAAAAAAGCTTTTACTATAAATTATTTCTTCTAACATTTCATAATATATTAAATATATATATATATATAAAATAAATTCAAAACAAAGGAAACACACAGAAAGACTCAGACATAACTCACATCGATATTTCGACCATCGTCGTCATCAGGAGGTGTGAAGAGCAAAGAGCGAAGAGTCCCGCGGCGACCTGCCTTCCTGCGGGACTCTTCGCTCTTTGCTCTTCACACCTCCTGATGACGACTATGGTCGAAATATCTGTGTCTTTCTGTGTGTTTCCTTAGTTTTGAATTTATTTTATATATATATTCACTTGATAAACGGAAAGACGATCCAAACTGGACACAATAACAGTTCAAAATTGAAGATAGGTAGCACACAAAGTAAAGAAACACACTTACAAACTCAAATTTTTGGGCAATCCGTCTTCAGGAGAAAAGAGAAAGAGAGACCAAGCATGTTGAGGACGCAACGGCTAGTAACCCATTACTGCAGTGCAATATGTAATCTGAATTACATAAAATAATACATATAATAATTTAAAACAATACAATAAATGAATTAATATAAATAATTAATTAATTTTTGCCGAAAAATTAGTTACTAATACTGCAGTTGAAGATATTTGTCAGATTTGAAACTTTTTAGATAATTTTCATATGTTGATACAGTTACTTCGCTCTACCCTATGATACGTAACTGAAGGGGATTTAATTACTAGTAACCACATACAATAGATTCTACGTATTTTATATTTGTGAATATATAAAATGGAATAAATATTTTTGAAGTAGTACGTACACTAATTGTAAAAGGGGAAGTTAGGACTACCAATCAGAGCGCTTATTTAGCGTTTTGTGATTACTAAGAGGGGATGGGAAGAGAAAACAAATGAATTCGTTACATTTTAGGAAAAGTGGGTGATGTTACAATAACGCACTATGTCCAACCTTGAGCTTTTAGTGTAACAAAATACAACTGTTAACGAAGAAATGAAACTTTTATGTTTATAGGAAAACTTGAAGAACTGTGGTTCGATTTGGAATTTTCTTATTAAAACAGATAACGGACTTTTGCATAAGAATTTATTGCAGATTTGATAAGAAAATTAAATTTAAAATAAGAAACTTTTAGATTTGATATTTTATGAAATTCGTTATTGAACTGTAAAATGTTTAAATTTCTATGCAGATTAAAATAGTGATTACTTGAGACTTGGTGTTTGTCATACTGAGTCAAAGTTTTTCTAACTACTTTTGTAATTGTGTTCTTTTATATAGCCAATGCCTCCTTGGTAAGATGATCTAAGTCTCATAGCTTAGTAAAACCTGGTAATTTTAATCATGTCAAGTGCTGAACGTCACTAAGTGAAACGGACACTTCAACTATTTCCAGGATTAACATTTTTTGGATGTAAATCAGAATAAACATATCCTTTTTATATTTTAATGATAAAAATCACTTATTAATGCAGCAGTTGAAGATATTGTGTCAAATTCGAAACTTTTTTAGATAACTTCCATATTTTGATACAGTTACTTCCTTCTACCCTATGATATGTAACTGAAGCAGATTTTATTACTAGTAACCACATACAATAAGGGGCCAGGTTAGCTCGGTGGTTAACAACGTACTCGCCTCTGAACTGGTAGTACCGGGGTTCGATCCGCACCTGGCCCTCGATTTATTCACGCGGAAGGTGAATAAATCTGAGCACGTTGTCCCTCATAGAAGGCGTTAAACCGTCGGTTCCGAGCTTGTACGATGTTAGGTACTCGTTGCAGATCCCTACTTAAATACACTTGACCGTCCGTCCCGAGCATTTACGATTTCAGGTACTCGTTAAAGATCCCTACTCTAAATACACTTGATTTAGACTTTTTAAACCCTGGTAGTTAAACTGATAGTTCAGGGTTCGATAACCATCTAGCGTTCGATTTATTCACGCAGGAGGTGAATAAATCTGAGTACGTCGTCCCTCAAAGAGGACGTTAAGCTGTCGGTCCCGAGCCTGTACGATGTTAGGTACTCGTTACAGATCCCTACTTAAATGCACTTAACCGTCCGTCCCGAGCCTGTACGATATCAGGTATTCGTTAAAGATCCCTACTTTAAATATCCTTGAGTTAGGAAAAATTTAGGGCTCCCACTGTAGAACCGATCTTCATTGTGTGGTATCACAAAGGGCCAATGCTTGGCCTACGTGGGTTGCCTTGTGGGACTGCCACTGCAACCGAACGTAACCAAACCTACTTCCTTCTACCCTATGATACATAACTGAAGCGGATTTCATTAATAGTAACCACATACAATAGATATTTTAATTAATATTCTTCAAGGGACACTCCATTATTGATTTCTAACGTCGTGTGTTCTTAACAAAAGAGCTTTTTGTTATAATATTTTCTATATGTATGGACTCTCCCTTTTTTTCCCTAGAATGATGAATACACAACTTATGAGATTTTGTTTATAATAAACATTAGCTTTTTCATTGTTCACGGCTGAATATTGCCTCTTAAATAAGTATTAACTTTATTTAAACCATTATAAATACAGTGAAATTAAAATAAAGGAAGGCGAATATAATTAAGTACTGTTTTCGGAGCAGCTGCCCTACAGAAGGGCGTTATTAGATTGACATGCCCTGATTCATAATTGTATTCATGGTGAAGCAGGTTCTGCAAACACTCCTTAAGCCACTCTTTCAATTTCATCCTTCATTCTCTTTCTTCTTCTATCTCTCAATGAAAACTTATTGCTCTTCTTGTTTAATTTTGCCGACGTTTAAATCTAATCAGTGAGCAAATTTTCCATTCTTATGCTAATCATTTTGACGTGTTTTTTTTTTTGTCTTTTATTCTTGGTCAGAATAACAATTCTTGGTAATTCCTGGTTTAAAAAAAAACACTAATGAAAGAAATATCAAATGGCTTAAATTGAATTATATTTTGAGTTTCTGGTAAGGAGAGAACTCATCTCTTTTATTTGAATGCGATTCCAGTTAGGATAGAAAAAGTTTAAAGTTTTTCATTTCTTCGTCTCGGCTCCCATTTTTCATGTGTGAGATTGAACATCTAACTACAGCCAACCTTTGGAAAGGACATAGAAACATCAATCAATAAGCTGAATCATATTAATCTCTCTTTAAAGTTCTTAAGTGCAACATATAGTTGCTTAATGAAGATTTACTTACATTGGAGTTTGGCAGCATTTAGAAAACACGTGTACAATCAATCATGTAATATGGCCGCCCATACTGGACGAATGAGTTGGACTTAGGAGCTACTAGTTCAGCTCTCAGGCCCAAGTGTGTTAGTCAGAAACTAACTGAAACATCGTTTAACTTAAATGAAAAGAGTCAGCTGTTATCAATGTTTCTATTAATTGAGTTTTCAGTCCCTTTATTTTATTCTCTCTTTTAGATAGAAAAAATATATATATACATGTTTTGTTAAACACGGCAGAGTAGTTCCTGTCTATAAGTTTCTTCTGGAGAACTTCGATTTGCCGAAAAACAGTTTTTTCGTTGTTAGAACAACGGTTGAGGAGGTCTGCAATTGTAGTCGACGCGTTTCGATCACTTTCCGTGGTCAACTTCAGGACATCAATAGTGGTGGGGTGGGTGGGATGAGGGTCTTATACGTTGTAGAGGGTGCAATAGTCGAGCCAATGGGATGATAGTATTGAATATTATAGTTTTATTTGCCCTGGTTCTGGTCTAGAGTAGGTGATTGGTCCCCGAGTAGGCGGAGGGTCCTCGTAGTACCGGTTTGTTGTCTGTTTATTGCTGCAATTGATGTCCTGAAGATGACCACGAAAAGTGATCGAAACGCGTCAACTACAATTGCAGACCTCCTCAACCGTTGTTCTAACAACGAAAAAACTGTTTTTCGGCAAATCGAAGTTCTCCAGAAGAAACTTATTGACAGGAACTACTCTGTCGTGTTTAACAAAACATGTATATCCGAAGGACTGCTACCAAAGTACACTAATATATATATATAGTTCAATATAAACAAAGAAACATAGAGAAATCAGAAGAACACACTTACAGTCTCTAATTTTCGGTTTGAACCGTCTTCAGGAGAGATAAGAGAGGGAAACCAAGCGCACTGGATCAGAGACGGTTGGAGACCAACAGTGTTGCCGCATGCGCGCCCGTTCACAGAAAATAAGGTAGACAGGAATCAATTTATAATTAATTTATAATTTATAAAATAAAATAATGGAATATGAAACAATAAATATATAAAAAGAAAAAATTGAAAAAATAAGGGAAATTGATACAGAGAAATTGATACATAAACAAAAGTGCTGACTAAGCTATGATAAAATAAAATAAAACTAAGAATACAAATAATAATAATAAATGAAATAATTTAATAAAAAATGTGAAAAGGCAAGGAACTTTTAGACATTATCGCTTTAGATTGAGGCCAGGTGCACTACGCGCACTTAATAGCCAAATATGGGCTTCTTCGGAGGCTCGTAGTGTGAGATCTTTGCTGTCAGGGGGTATTTGTCGCAGAATCTGTAACCTGTAGCACTCATTAAAAGGGTCTCCCTACCTTATAACAACCTACTTCCCAGGTATCCACAGACTGGGTACCATCATTAAAGAACTTTTCCCGATCATATCCTCTTCCCCAGCCACCTCCAAAACCTTTCCTAATCCGCCACGCCTATCCTACAGACGTCCTCCCAACCTTGGCAATTTTCTTTCGCACAGGAAGCTAACCTCCACGAGGGCAAACAGTTTGCCCTCTGGAGCGCAACTGTGCGGACGTCGAGGTTGCCTCACGTGTCCCATTATAAATCCCCAACCACACTTCACAGCTCCCCCCATAACACCCTCTATCCTGTTGCAACTGACTGCTCGTGTACCTCCAAAAACTGTGTGTACCGTTTGGAGTGTACCAAGTGTGATTCGTTCTACGTAGGCCAAGCATCCACCAAGCTTAGTCTCCGTATGAACAATCACAGAGCTTCAGTCAATAGTCGCTCCCATCTTCCCATTGCCATACATGCCAATAGCCACGGTCTCCCTTTTAATGAGTGCTACAGGTTACAGATTCTGCGACAAATACCCCCTGACAGCAAAGATCTCACACTACGAGCCTCCGAAGAAGCCCATATTTGGCTATTAAGTGCGCGTAGTGCACCTGGTCTCAATCTAAAGCGATAATGTCTAAAAGTTCCTTGCCTTTTCACATTTTTTATTAAATTATTTCATTTATTATTATTATTTGTATTCTTAGTTTTATTTTATTTTATCATAGCTTAGTCAGCACTTTTGTTTATGTATCAATTTCTCTGTATCAATTTCCCTTATTTTTTCAATTTTTTCTTTTTTATATATTTATTGTTTTCATATTCCATTATTTTATTTTATAAATTATAAATCAATTATAAATTGATTCCTGTCTACCTTATTTTCTGTGAACGGGCGCGCATGCGGCAACACTGTTGGTCTCCAACCGTCTCTGATCCAGTGCGCTTGGTTTCCCTCTCTTATCTCTCCTGAAGACGGTTCAAACCGAAAATTAGAGACTGTAAGTGTGTTCTTCTGATTTCTCTATGTTTCTTTGTTTATATTGAACTATATTTGTCCGTTTTGGATCGTATTTCCAACGAAAAATATATATATATATATATATATATATATATATGAATAATAATCAATAATAATCAAAATAACACTTGATGTAATAGATGGATTAATTTACCCCAATGAAACAAATTTGGAAAATACTTTCGTCAATGAAAAAAATAATAAATACTTGTTAACCTGGTTGATTGAAGTTTCTAGAATTGTTGGTAACCCTGAATGTGTTTAATGATGAAGAAGTCTTCATCTGTTTAATTATTCCGTTTAAAAATTGACCTAGTCATGTTTTGTTATAAAAAACTAACATAATTTATATACAATCTAGTAAAGTGTTAATGCATAAAATGTTAGTTTTTAACAATGTTATTGTTAACTTAAACTGGCCGTAAAAACACTATAATGACCTACTAATATCAACATGGCTAATTACTTTGAAGGGTTATATGTTGATGACTTTTTAGATTGTATCAATGTCTAAAAGCATAAGTTATGTCTGATAAAATATATAAAAAATGGAATAAAAGAATTAAATATACCATTTACAATATTTTTTAAAGAAATGTCTTTAGAAAAATTTATTCTTTTCCACTTTGATTTGAATATTTTCTCTGTGATAATATCTAAGGTTTCAAAATCCCAGAAAACTAAAAAAGTCATTAGGGCCTGCCATTTGTTTACATTTTAGTATTATTCCCCTTCTAATGATTAGGATGCCTTTAACGTGTAAATTTATATTATTTTTTTTTTGTTCCACTTTATTTCTGAAAAAAATAAAAAACTGTAAGTTAATGAAATATAAGTATGGCAATAGCCATACTCATAGGCTTTCACCTGCAGTGTGGCTCATTTGGTGTTTGGCACACACTTTAATCATGGGTGAGTCACATCGTAGTAATTAACAGTAACTGATAAAAATTATTTATTCCTATTTTTATAATAAATCATAAATTCATAGATAAGCTTTTATCTATTTTTATGAATTGGATTCATTTGTATTTCATGCATTGATGTAAACAAATTTGATTCACTCGCAATCCACCACGGATATTCAAAACAAAGCATACTAAGCATATATGTATACCTTTATATATATATATTAGTATACTAGGTGACGTCATGTGTACGATGAAAGTCACATGATGGTTGGTAGCGGTCTACTAAAGTTACAAATCATTGTAATTTGCGTTGGTTGATAACAAGAAAGAAATGCGGCTATGATTCGCTCATTAGGAACATACGAAAGCAATCGGGGCAAAGTAAATCGGTTGGATGAGAAGGGCTCGAAGGGAGCAGAGTCTAAAAGTAAGGAGCATGTAGAGCTCGTATTTCACTTCTCTAAGCCAACGTGTTCCCAACTTTCCGCAATCTGCTTCAAACATTTTGATTTATTGGTTCTCATTCATTTTTAACCTATAGCTTTTTCATACTTACTTTTTCCTCCGCAGAAGAGTTTTATGTTCACTTCTATCCGTCCCGGCTGAAACAACCTACATTTTAGAAATATTGCGACACAGTAATGGTTTATTAAACTAACTATTATTGCTAAAACACGTCATGACGATATGATCGGACGACTGCCATCACGAAAATCGTCTTATCCTAGATTCTGCTTGCTAGCTTGCCAGCTCACGTGCTTATTTAATTACCACATTTATTTTTTGCAAAACACATATCTACTTGAAATGAGATTTTGTAACTCCATATTAGTGTTATATGCTGTGCCTACGCATACATTAATACACTTATGTTGACTCGTAAGTAACTACGCACTAATAACGTAGCCACGTCTTCACACATATGTGTCGAAACTCAATACGATCTAAAATCAAATACACCCAAATGTATTTGACAAACTGTTGTAACATCCATATGAATCTCTAATGGTTATTAATATTTTTCAATTATAGAGAAATAAGTATGGCGTCAATGGATCTCACAGCAAGACAGCTATGCATACATCTTTTTAACCAATAATTAGTTAAAAAAGATATTATCAACCGTCATACCTCGTCTATCGCTGGTGAAGTCGCCCGACCGGTTTCGCAATGCCTGCATCATCAATGGGCTAATTAATCCCATAATAATTAATTAATCCCATTGATGATGCAGCCATTGCGAAACCGGTCGGGCGACTTCACCAGCGATAGACAAGGTATGATGGTTAATAATAATATATTTTTTACTAACCTCTGTGGCACTAACAATATGCATGTAATTAGTTAAAAATCTATTACTCTATCTCAATTATAATGAAATAGAAATGCTTAAAACCTCAAAACACATTCGCACCATCAAATATTATAAAACCGCTTAAAGAAGTAATAATAATTTCATTTTAATGTTACTATACTTTAATTTTAGGAACAATTAAATATACTGAATACACTCAGTAGTTGTATAATCCGTAATTATGTCGTATTTACCCCATTATATTGAATATAACTGTAATTCTAAATATAATACATAATAGTAATCTTTAATTTTTATTTTTTTGTGAAATTAATCACTAAAATAATATGCCAAGGCTGCAACAGTGCAGACTCTCAATTTATTTTAACATAACCACCTAACAATATAACAATTTAATCAATTCAAAATTTTCCATAATACAGATGGTCCAGATGCGACCAAAATAATAATAACGCATTTAAAAGAACTAATATAAATTAACGGAAATTTATAGCGTTTCTTATAAAACCGAATTTATCTATTACCTATTCATCTAATCGTATTTATATTACCGTATAAACCGTATTTTTTCTTATATATCCGTATAGCGGACATTATAAAAGACGTTAATACAGATCATCTGAAAATGTATTCACATTTTAATACATTTAAAGCCGATGTGATATGAAAATCAAGTTTTTTTTTTCCTTTTCTAACATTACGGTAATGAATAATTGCGTAAAATAAGTTTGGAACTGATTATCAATTCCAAGTCAATTTCACTTCGTAACGATTACAATACTTGAATTATAGAAATAAAAAAAAAAGAAAAGGATGGTGAAAAAGAAAAGAAAGAGCAGTGGCATTGGGAAAACACCCAATAGGATTGAAAACGTAACTCTCAGGAAGACAGATAAATGCAGAAAGACAAATTTATCGCACGAGGCGTGAGAGCGGAGGCATTAAACTTCTCCCAGAGGACATTGCCTGACAGCCACACTTGTACTCCCTTTTTTTTTTCCTCTATTTCTTAGAATGAAACTGAATATATTAGATTTCTCACAATTGAAAGAAATACATTGTTTGCTTTTATTGCCTTAAATGACAGAATGTAAAATTGTCATTATAATTCTTATTAAAGAATTATACGGGTACTGATACTTTTTGTTCACGCAGCCGTTTTACGAACCAAAACGTTCTTTTTCAAGTGTTGGCATAGTTCTGTTACATCCTCTGTAATATATTTTCGTGTGACTTGCCCACCTGACACGCTCTTCTTTAGTGCAAATCCTCCTTTCAGATTCTTTTCCATTCTCTCTGATTTAGCTTAGTCACCTGTTGTGTTCTTCGGTCCACACTCTTCCTGAACAGAAAGTGGCTGTATTGATAGAGTTTTGTTTTATTTACCCACCTGTCATGATTTTATTTCCAAACCTTCCTAGTCTGGATTTTAATAGCCTTGATAAAGCCGTATTACTGCGGCTTTATTGTTGAACTTAAAATTGAACTTAAAAGTCTTTTGACTCTGACGAAGACCGCTTGTTACGGTTGAAAGATCTTAGTCTTGTTTTCCCATTCTTATTGTGGTTTAATCATTGATTGTTGTTTCACGTGTTTATGTGAAATCTTTATATATACATATATATATATTGATAAAAGTATCGACCGTGGAATAGAAACAAAACTATAGTTTATCGGGACTCGGTCCAATTATCAGTTCTTCAGGTCAAATTAAACTCTCATTGCCAACGTTCGGTTTTTATTAAAAACCTTTTTCATTGGCAGAAGTATTAATTTTGAAAAAGGAAAACTAAGTATTACATTAGAAATTATTTTACAAAGAAAAATAGTATGTGGATTTTTAACAACTGTAGTCTGAATGAACACGCGACACTCTTTTTTATACTTCTTATATGTGTGTCTTGTTTCTTCTTGTATATTCTTATAAGACACTTAAACACTTCTTATATATTCTTATTTTATACTTTTTACACTTCATTTATACTTCTGCCTATGAAACAGGTTTTAAATAAAAACCGAAACGTTGGCAATGAGAGTTTAATTTGAATCTGAAGAACTGACCGAGTTCCAATAAACTATAGTTTTGTTTGTATTCCACTGTCGATACTTTTATCAATATTTATATAATTTGGGAAAAAAAGAGTGTCGCATGTTCATTCAGACTACAGTTGTTAAAAATCCACAAACTATTTTTCTTTGTAAAATAATTTGTAATGTAATACTTAGTTTTTCTGTTTCAAAATTTATACTTCTGCCTATGAAAAAGGTTTTAAATAAAAACCGAAACGTTAGCAATGAGAGTTTAATTTGAACCTGAAGAACTGACCGAGTCCCGATAAACTTTAGTTTTGTTTATATATATAGATTTTGATGAACTTATCCACCTGAAAAGGTTTTGCTCAATATCTATCTTTATCTATATATATAATATATATATATATATATATATATATATATATATATATATATATATTATACCTTAAACTGGTGTTCAATGAGCCAGATGTAGCTATATTGAGATATTTTTTAGAAGCCGCCAATGTGATATGCAATTCTTTGCTCATATCCAAATACGATTCTGTACATCCAAATGACTTACCAAAATACAATTCTGTGAGAGGCCACAGTTCTATATGCATCATAGTTTTTAAAACAAAAAAAAAATACTTCGTAAACGAAATCCAAACAATATTACAGGAAAAGAAAACAGTTGTAACTTCTATAAATGTTGATAGTTATCTACTGGAAGTTTCTTATGCTAAATAGCATTTAAATTCATTGATAATGAGATGCAGGAAAAGTCTTAGAACTTTTCAATTTTTTCATTACATTTTGGTGTTTTCCATTAATTGAAAGTTTTAACTATCCAACAATCGTTAAAATACCTGTATTTAGATATATTTTCTTTTAGTTCGATAAGGAGTTTGCTGATCTAAATTTCTAAATGATCAAATGTTCAACATTATTTTTATTGTTTACTCATTAAAATAATTCACATTTTGCATTGATAAAGCTTTAAGTCATGCTGAAAAAAAAAAACGTTCTCCAATCTTATAGCAGAAACCTTCTTTAATGTCAAATGTCGTTGAATTACCATATCGTTAATAAATCGACCAGCTTGTTAGGTTTGACCATAATATTAACTTTAATATAGGTATCTCTAACAATAATAACAGGTAATTGGTTAATTAAAAACCCTAATAGGTAACTGCAGTACAGTGGTATTTATAGAATCTCGCGTTTTGTCCTGAATTATTCATAGGTCAGACTGCTAAATCCAATTGCGTGTAAAGAACATGAATACCCTTTAGTTAGGGCATGAACATACTGACTTACTTTCCCATATTAATAATGGAAATCTTGATATAAGTTGGACCCAATCTTCTTTTAGCAGATCAAATATTATTATCAATACTATAAACATTAGTAACTGTTTATTGAAATCAGATTCACTATTATCGAGAGTAAAACACGTGGTTATTAACCGCGATAGACAAGTGTTTTACTTATTATAACAAACTATTTTAGTTACGCTGACATCTCAAGGATTTTGTTCAATTTTCTAGCCTTTAACACTCTTTAAAAAAACTTCTCCTGCCTCTCTTTCTTTTCAATACCAGATTAGATGTCAGGTTTCAGTTAATTTATGACTATGATGAAGACCTTGTTTTTGTTGAAAGATCTTGGTCACATTTCTGAATTTTACATGGTGGTTTAGACTTTGATTTTTATTTCACGTGTTTATTGTGATATCTTGTTATATATATATCAATGATCAAAGCACAAATAAAATGAGAAAACAAGACTAAGATCTTTCAACCGCAACAAGCGGTCTTGGTCAGAGTCAAAAATGATATAATAACTAACGTCTAAACAACAGTAAGAAAATCAAAACATACTAAATCTTTGAACTAAAGCCAATAGTCTTTGTCCGACATCATAATCTTTGTCTTTGTCTTACTGATGCCTAGTAGAATACTGAAATGTTAATAATTTTTTGTTTATAAAAGTTATTTTCAAATTCAAAATGACAGTGAACCACAGATAACTTAATTAAATCACTTATAATGGTGGTAGGCATGGGGAAGGAATAACTAACTAGGCTCTCCTGGAGTAAGATCAAGGGATCAGTTACTCGTACATTGGTAAATAGGGATTTCAGATCACAGATAAAAACTAATCAATTTATATTCTTCCCTCATTCTGACGCATTTTAATTTATTGATTAAATCTATATTATTTTTAATAAGGTTGTTTGAAATTTTACCAATTATAGAGCTCAAAGCACTAACCAAACATTTGGATAAGCACTAATAGACATTTTCCGTATGGGGAAATTATTTTTTTGCTTCGTGATCAAAACTAACATATAGGGCAGTGAAAGAGATTTTGATTGAAATTTATTAATTAGTTCGGGTTGTTTTTCAAAATGGATTTTATCCTTTTATTAAAAGATATATATTGACTCTTTCTCTCGATACCTTGAGCATACATAGTTAACTATTCCTTCTTCCTTCCTATTACCACTATAATCGAGTTAATATAGTTATGAGATTAATTCCCATTTTCAATTTTTAATTTGACTTTTACAAACAAAAATGTGTTTATGCAATAATTAATTCTTTATCCCCCTCCACTCTCCTAAGTAATTTATATTTCAAATTTTTTTAAACTAAAATACTTTTAACTTTGCCTAATCAAGTTAAATGATTTAGATATGTTGACTATATATTGTGAATTTGTGCTAAATCCATGAGATACATTTTTAATGAAATTAAATCGATTGGTGCCGACAATCTAATTCACAATGAAAGAAAACGTAAATTGTAATTTAGTGTTGTCTTTCTCAGATGTTAAACCATATTCATATGATACCTAAAGAGTTACGTTTTAGTGTATATATAAAACCTACTAATGTACTTGCATATGTCAATGTTTAATCTTGACATGCAAGAAATGTTAAAATACCTCATTCTGAGGTAAAATGGATAAACAAACAAAAGTCTCCACACAAATGAAGTTTTATTCAACGCGTTTCGAACACTTTGTGTTCATCATCAGGAAGACACCAAGGATGTGGTGCTGACGGGTTGGTCCAGTGAAGACAACCAACCGGGTTGTTTTACTGGTCCAACTGGACCAACCCGTCACCACCACATCCTTGGTGTCTTCCTGATGATGAACACAAAGTGTTCGAAACGCGTTGGATAAAACTTCATTTTGTGTGGAGACTTTTGTTTGTTTATCCATTTTACCTCAGAATGAGTAAATACCACACAATTACGGATCGCACAACTAATGAGTTAAATATCTGTTTTCAGACACATCTTTTTGAGGGCGTTAAGAGTATACTCCCCTGAATTTCTTAATGATAAAACTAATAACATTACTCCTATTGTGCTAACATTAAAAGACCCCTCCTCTTATATCGACAAATCTTTAAAGGATGTTAAAAACCCGTTCTTCAATGATTTAACAGAATCCCGCTGAATGTCATTCTTTTTCAATATTAAATTGATTTATTTGAGCTATTCGTTCGCGTGACCTCAGTAACTATTTGTGCAACAAATTATAAAGTGTTCCTTACATACAGCATTTATATTTGTTTTTTAGAGCGCTATTTTATTTTCATTAATTTGTACTCGTATTACATTAATGAAAATTTCATTAAATTATATGTGAATTCTTATTTTTACTGCTTTGTTATTGCATTTAATGAAGAATATAAAAAGAAATATATTAAGCTATTTGATTGTTCTGCTTCATTTCTTTGCTTAATTAATGAAATTATACCTCATCACTATTAAAATATTTAAATAGTGATAATATAATAATTATAACATCAATTAAAATAAGATTTAGAGAATAAGGTGCAATAATTTTGAACACCAATATACTGGAAAAACAGATAAGAGTTTAAGACAGCAATATGAAGTACATATTCATGTTTTAATCAGAGGAGTAATAAATGAAAGATATCTTCAAATTTTTATAACAAAAAAAAATTTTTTTTTAATAAAATTTAACAATTTTGACTTTGAGAATGTAAAAAATTTGAAGATACATAAAGCATTATGAATTTCAGTTTGTACCTATTATGTTTATATCAATTCTTTGAATTTATAACAATAACGACTGAAAATATAAATAACTACCGAAGTTAAATAAACTGCAATACTTGTTGTAACATCGAATGACACCGCTGGTAACTAATGTTTCCTTTAATGCTTTCGTACATAGTATAATCAGTCAGTTCTAGCCTTATTAGTAATCGTGCTCTATCTGGCTTTAAGTGTTGTAAAAATGATTGCATGGTGATTATTATATGCCAGACAGAGATAGCCATCTCTGAAAGAAATAATTGAATCTATTGATCTAATCAATGTTGTTGATCATAGGATTCGAATTATTGTGGCAATGGACATATTTCTCGTTTTTTTTTTTTAAACGTGCACAAAGTCGAAGTTAAACTAGCACATGTAGAAGTCACGCAGCTCAAATAGAGGTATGAGCTTCCTTCTGCAAAGCCTTGCCACCTTGAGAGAATGAAAAAGAAACTAAGTTTGACCTGATACTCGGATTGATTTGCATAAAGACTTGAAAGCCTGCTGCGACACACGACCGACTGCTCCATTCAGCAGATTTAGCAGGCGATAAGCCTTACACGCTCCTATTGAACCCAATTCATTCCTGCCTCCACTGAGCCACCCCTGCTCTAATCTATTTATACAAACATCTAAAACTAAAATACCTTTATTTACATATCAACATGAATCATCATCCACTTGGAACGAAATTAACTTATCACTTTTCCAATCTCCCGCTTATCTCAAACTGCTTTTATTCAGTAATTTGTTTCGAGACCCCGTACTTGCCAACATTTCAATGATTAACCCATTCCTTACAGGCTAAAATAAATCTAGTTCACAATGCAACTTCTAAATCCCTTTTATACCCACAGGCGTTATAGTTTTTTACTTGTCATTAAGCATTGATGTTTTGTATTCAGAAATGTAATATCAGGCATGCTAGTGTTATGAAGTGGCGTGATACTACGCCCAACTTGTAGTACTCACAAGTATGCAGCCCAAACAACTGTAACACAATAGTAACTTTGTTTGAGGGAATCCATGTTGTAGGAGCTGAGTGGCAATTTATTTCATAAACATCACACTGCTATCAGTAATGAATATAAATTTCTTAGCTATACTAAATATAATACTTTCATCTATTCTCAGTATGACAGATAACACTATCAGATTTCCATATAGATCAAAGATTAAATATCTAATTGTCAAATGTTTTTGATACCTCTAAATAGATTTTTTTAAAATAGCCTGAGTCAAATAAAATAGATTACTCAAATTGGTCTACATGCGTATAAATCATGTATAAAATATAACATATATTTTTATATATATTATATATAGCGTACCATTATGTTATATATCATGTTATATAACATATAACAGAAAAGTGAGACCATAGTTTATTACGTCAAACGAGATTGACTACGATATTAAGTTAGTCTGTACAATAATGATGTCGTATTCGCGGTCATGTGGTCTTGTTAGTCATGGTTTTCAATGTTATTAGTCATTAGTTAGAAAGGTAGTCAGATAGTCAGTGGATGAACCATATCGAGCATTGATAAAGTTAGTAGAGTAACTGTGCTCAGTGAATTTATGTTTTCAGTTTAAATGTTACGTTTGTTACTACTAGAGGAAAGAGATCGTGTCATTAACTCTTCATATGTGGTGGATGACAACTTTGTAATAAAGGCACTGTTATGTTTCAGTTGAACACAAGTAGTGAAACTTCTATTGTAAAAATGATGCCAACATCTATAAAGGTTGTAATAATCAAGGAAGTAAGATACAAACAATAAGGAGCAAAGAGGTCAGGTTGGCAATCGGCTTGGATTGCTTTTCTCTATTTCGAAGCATATAAACTCTTTGAACGGTGAGAAACGTTCAAGTGCAATAGAGATATACAAATAAGGAAAGACTAACACTTACAGTCTCCAATTCTCAGTTTCACCGTCATCAGGGGATGAAATAGAGAGTACACAGACGTAGAAGTGGTGGTAACTCCTGTTTGCAACCGTCTCTGCGCTGTCCAACTTACTTCCTCTAAAGAACTGTAAAAAAAAAATTGAACATTAGAAAATTGTATGTTAATATTCAGTCAGTCAGTAATGTTCAGGTATTCTACAATGAAATCACAAATGAAAAATACTACAAAAGGAAGAATTTTAAATGTCTCGAAAACCTGCTAAACACCTGAAACACGGTTTTTTTCAAGGAGCTGAATGGATCATTTAAAAACAAGTTCTCTGTAACACGTAAACACCTCATTTCTGTCCATTTGTCTTGGAGCTATAAGCTTCTTATTTTAAATAAACTTTTTCTCTTAGACAAAGTTATTGAGAGGTTATCCTTGTTATCCTGAAATCCAACGTGAAATGAATTATTATCTACAAGTAAAATTTTTTTGTGGGTACTAATGGAAGCCCAATCAATTCTTGACTCAATCTCTGGATTTTTTCTTCTTTTAGCGATATCATAATTGCAAGATTATGATCTAACTGGCCACTACGCAGATGTCATGTTTTCAGTATAACTGTTAACCAGCTGAGTTTTCCTGTTTGTTTTTTTTTTTGTATGATGTATAACTGACTTGGTAGTAAATGAGCGGTGTGTTTCAGGTGGGCAGCGTGATCCAGAAGAGATGGCGAGAATGCAGGATGAGTAAGAAAAGGCCTTGGCACTCGTGCTCCGGAGTGACTTCAGTCTCGGTGAGACGCAAGTCGACTAACTGTCGCCTCTTCTCTCTATCGCTGGGGCCACTCAGGTTGCTGGGTGACAAGCCTTCCTTGCCCGCGCCTCCAGTAAGCCCCAGTCCTCAATAGAGTCCCACCAACTCCTCCCCCTAAAAAACAAAAACAAAAAATCAAAAAAATCCTGTTCCTCTCTCAGAATCAGTCAATTAACATTCATGTATTTTTGTAATCAATGTTTCGGAGCCCCCACAACCGCTCCCTTATCCAAAAAAAAGCTCATTCTATTCCTTCCCTTAAAATCAGTTAATTGACTTTTGTGTACCTTGTTAAACAAGATCTGGGAGCTCCATAAACTCCATTCCTTCCAATAAAATTGCTTCAGTTTTTTTATCTCTCAGAATCAATAAATTGGCTTGTAATCAGGGTTTCGGAGCTAATGAACACAGCTCCTGAGACATTATCAAGTTAATAAGCTATTTGAAATGAAACTATTGAGAAAAACGGAGCATGATGATGATATGGGTTAAAATTCTAAAGAGACTATTCCCGGTTTCCACCCCTGATACTCTGTTTGCAATGTATTTAGTTTATCCCTATTCTAGTTTGTTTTTAATAAGTGAGAACTATATTAAGTGATCCCAAATGACGTTTTAATATGTCAAAATGACTCATATTTTGTCAAATCAACAACAAAATGATTTAATTATCGACCATCGATAATCAAAAGTCATTTTAAGTCAGTCCAATGAACGAAACATCCACCAATGAGACAGTTAACCCTGTATTTAAATAATTCAGTTGGTCTGAGTTTAATAACATTCTTTAATTTTACTAACTAGATGTATGGCCGGTTAATGTGATTAATTGCGCCTAATTAGTCAACATGAACCATTATGACCTGGAGTCACAATCTTCAGGTAGAGTCAGCCAGCAAACAAAACGGGACAGGAAAGCAGCAGGGGTTTACGGCTTCCATATTGAAATATTATAGTAATATTTTAATACAAGGGTTAAAGAATACGAGTGTAAGTCTTTAAGAAACTAATATAATTAGCGATATACTTGAGCTATCCTCAGACTACAACCAAAAACATATTTAAATAACTTAAATTCTCTATCATTTTGAAAATATTCAAAACCTAATATATTTTATGCACCTGGTATTTAATTAAAACATCTTTAAACAATATTATGTTACTTAACAATATAATGAATAATCGCCTGTGATAAAATAATGCAAAACAAACCAGCGTTCATTATAATTGTTATAAAATTGGCTACTATTCATTAACTTGATTGACTTATTTATATAGATTATAAATTTCTATAAAATGGGGGACCAATGAAGTCCTTGTGTTATCTTGGTGTGACCATGGGTTGATGAATACAGTCAGAAGCTCACAATTTTTTACCCTTTAGCTAACTAACGACTCGAAATGTAGTAGTTTTTGTGATCTCTTTTATGTGTGTTCTTCCTGTGAGTGTAGTTTATATCTAAACTATATATATATAATATATATATATATATATATTGTGTGTGTGTGTGTGTGTGTGTGTGTGTGTGTGTATGTCTGTATGTGTGTCATGACGACATATCAAAACTCATTCGACTATCGCAATTTAATTCAAACATATAACTTTTGTTTAAAACTACTTAAGAAGTCTTAACTACAACAAAAAATATAAGATCTTATAAACAATCAACAACTTAACACTTATCAATGCAAAACTACAAGACGTAAAACTATACAAATATAAATACTCTATTCAAAAATTGAAAAATATTCATATATATAAATATGAAATTTTGAACTATAAGATCTATTACTAGTACATTTGAGATTAAACTAAGAATGTTTAGGAATACAAATTATACACAAAATTGTCGCCAATCCTCAGACACGTTGCACAATCGAAAATCTATATTCACTAAATAATACAAAACTTCACCGAACTTATATCACCAGCAGATATTGTTTAACTTGATACAAGGGAATAAGTTGTATATTTGAATTTGTAATATCGGCTCTCTTGTTACGATAGTTTGCTTTGATTACATAACATTTCTAGGGGTTTTCGACCCTTTTCATCTTATTCCTTGGCAATAACTTTTATATCATGCTATCTTTTGAAAAACACAACATTAAGCAACAAGTACTAGTAAATAATTATACGTGATGAACAATAGATTTCTAATAATCTCATAAAACATCAATTTTAATAAGGAAGTATTATTAACGTTTTTAATTAATGATTAGTACTTTGAAGAGATGAATTGATTTCATGACCTAAATACATTTAACCTTTATTTAAGCTAACAATGAAGTTTAAAACTTATAGTTTTAAAATTTTAATACTATTTTCCAATAGACCGACCCAGATTAGCCAGGTAGTAGGTGAGTCCAACCACACACTACCTTAACCCCCTCCCCCCCTTAATGCTCCGTGATCCAATACACACACGCGATATCCTGTAAACATTCCTATACAAATCCACCTTGTGTATGTATATATAAACTGAAAAACTCACATTATTGTTATTTTCATTATTATCCTGACGATGAATGTGGTACATTCGAAGCATGTCGACGAGTAGTAAAATTATAAAGCTGATAATCTTTATAGTTTTAATGAAGAGATGAGGAAGGAATTCTGGAAATTGGATAATTATGTAAGAAGCAGATACAAGCCAAATATGGGGCGTTATTTAACAATTTATGTTTAAATGAAGGACTGCTTCCAACTTTTACAAATATATATTTATAAGGTCAAAAAAACAATACCTTATTATATATATGAATGAAACACAACAATAAACAAATATATATTAATTACAATGCTCTAAGGCCTTTCGTTACAACATCATCAGGGAGATAAATGAACCAAACTAAAAATATAATAACAAGTTAACCTAGTTGATTGAAGTCTTCAGGATTGCTGGCATCCCTGTCTGAATTTAATGTTCCTAAAATTGAAGGAGTCTTGATCTGCTTACTTATTTCTTTTATTAATATTTCATCTAGTTTGTAAAGTCACGGACTATTGTTAATTAAATTTCCATAGAAGTGCACTTTCAATAAAGTTCTTTCATAAAGAACTTCTATGGAAGTTTAATGAACAATAGTCCGAGACTTTACAAACTAGATGAAATATTAATAAAAGGAATAAGTAAGCAGATCAAGACTTCTTCAATTTTAGGAACATTAAATTCAGACAGGGATGCCAGTCTGAATCCTGAAGACTTCAATCAACCAGGTTAACTTGTTATTATATTTTTAGTTTGGTTCATTTAGCTCTCTGATGATGTTGTAACGAAAGGGCTTAGACGGTTGTAATTAATTTATATTTGTTTATTGCGGTGTTTAATTCATATATTATATCAAGAGTTATTGTTGTTTATTAATTTTGATATATATATATATATATATATATGTATTGAACACGGTATTGATCACTGTTCTCCGCCAACACCGTTTATTCTTAATAGTGTTGCAGAGAAGGCCTCGAGTTAACAAAAGCTTGTCACGCCTGTTAATTTGCCAATGCCAAGTCATTTCACTTTAAAATGTAGTTTCCCAGGCTTGAGTGTTAATCATCAATTTAGATTGACACTGGCCAAGTTCTATTGTTAGTCCAAATCCACCTGAGCAAGCAAACGAAAACTGTCCTTTGTTCAAGCAAATTGATCTACTCCGTATTGTCTTTCAACAAGTCACCCTAAACATCAAACTGAAAATTATAAATCAGTCCAAAGTAGATGTTTTAATTTTCTGACTTTTAGTGTAGCAATATTTTATGCAGAGTATACCCCACAATAAGTACAATCTTTGTATGTACTACAATATTTATTCATAACAAATTAAATGTAAAAAAAGTTACTCGTTAAACCTTAACGAACATTTAACAATAACTATTAACATGTAAACTAAAACGCACTAGAGCATATACATAAATATAAGTTAAAAATATGATAGTGCTTCTAATTTTTATCATTATCTCAAAATTGTACTAATTTCTTGAAAATACAATAATTCGATTGATTGGATTATTTTATATATTTCTATCTTAGTGCAAAAAGTTTTTAATGATGACGTGTACTATAAACTGGCACTCCTAGAACAAACTTTACTGAGTATAATCAACTACAAATAAACATGACCTAGTTTCAGTTTATATTGGATGACGCCTTAATCTCTAAACTCAGCATTCTTGTGGTGATGGAATAATGAATTGCAAAACTAGTGGATTTAAATTAATACAATACCACAGCCATCCAAATAAAACATAAATTACATTAAATTAATCCAGGCTAAAAAAGAATTTCTTTTACAAATGATGTGTGAGATAATAAAAAGCATAAAGTAAATCAAAATTAAATTGAAGGCAGGAAGAAATTATTTGCCGTGGAATTGTATTAAAGGGAGCAAAGAAGATTAGGTTGTAATTTGATCTGGCCCACTAATTACAATTACGTGGCGTATCATGAGTCATTAGTAAGTTATGAATTCGCTACATCATCTTATACATTATTGGCAATGAACCTGCTTAATGCCTCAGCTCGTCTTTCAAAAAATTACTCTTCAATTTTATAACACCTGTAGTTTTTAATACTCGTTTAATCCAACAATAAAAAAATTATTATTGCAATTTTAAAGAATTGGATAAGTTTAATATTTATGAAAAATATTATAATAACCTAATTACAATACGATCAACAATAAAAACAAAGACATCAGATTAAATTAGCAATAAAATGAATTAATTAAATACTAGAAGTTCTAATTAAAACCAGACAACGAAATATATTGAATACAAAGCAGAAATATGATTTCTTTTATAACGTTGTAAAAAACTTAGAAATGCATGAACTATGTTAATCAAAGTTACACAAATAATTTAAAATGATTATATATAAAACTGAATTAAATATTAATGCTAAAGTCAAAACTATAATAATTATACTTATAATAATGAAATTTAACAGGTTTTGTTTAAAAAAAAAATTAATACTGGAGTGTCATCAATTTCAACTGAACCAAAATTTCTTTGAATTAAACTAGAAAATAATAAAGGAATATATTTCAAATTAATATGTTAAAAGTTATCAATGAATTTATGATAATACGCATATATTGAGAAAAGAATCCCCTGGCTACATCCTGGCTAAACTTTCACGTCCTCAGTGCATCGCGGATTTTTCAAAAATATCCAAACATTCATATTGTTAGAGGTGGGTTACGTATTTATTATAAGAAGAAAGAGTTTTGAAATCATATTTATGTATGCATATTTACAAAAACGTATGTACACTTACGCACACACGAATCATATGAGACAGAGTGTAAGACAATGAATGTACAATAGTTATGATTTATATTATTTATGTATTATTTTATGAATGTTATTTATATGTTATTTACATGATTCAAAGTATTACTTAATGATATAATGATAACATATGCACTTAAAGGGTTTTACATGTATGTATGATACTATATATACACAAAGAAATGTATGTTGAAAATGGGGAGGGGGTAACACTACTTGGCTGTTTTTACTTTACTATAAGTAAAATATAGTGATCGTGAAAAAATTCGATCTCGAGATTTTGACGGAATTACATGTTTTGAGGTCCCAGAAGTCGTTTTATGAAGTTTTTTCGATGATGTCTGTGTGTGTGTGGTGGGTGGGTGGGTGGGTGAGTGTGTTAGCATTGCTTGTTACCACGTTACGGTCCAGAATCTTTGATGGATCAAGTTGATATTTTAAACAAAAATGGGCCCCATAGGGAGGAAGATCCCTATTGTTTGGGAAGAATTATTGATATGTCCTTCAATCACTATCTGTACTATCTCAGGAATGAAAGACTAATAATCATATCCCATTTAGATGTTTACATTATGCTTCAATGAGACGTTATATATTATATACTCAAGAAATTTGATATTAAGTTACTTATAGTAAAGTTGAGTGTAGGCCACTCCAGATTTTTTCTTTACGTGGTCGGTTCTACTTCCCATTAACTGCAATAATTGAGGGATCACTGTAATTTTAAACAATTTCCGTTAGTTAACTTAAGCTCTTAAGATCACTAATGTAGTATATTGTCAACGAATGGTACATTATTACAATTTTAGAGAACCAAAAATTAATATAGTATGCCTGGTTAGAACATATGTATCATTAACGGGTGAATGTTACAAAACAACCGACGAAAGTTGATTAGTAGCACGTATTTCTCTGAATAAATATAAGAATTTTCTGTTTGAACGAAAATTGAAATCGTTTATTAGATTAATTGATCAACCGTGCGTGATTAATATCGTAAAAAAATTATTTCCTAATTTGAATTATTTTTATATTTAATTCTCGAATCTGTTGCAGGTAAATAAAAAATAAGGTATTTCAATATGAGAAGACCAAGTCTTTGATCGTTAGGAAGACAACTATCAAAGTTTCTTTATTTTACATTACTTTGCCGTATGATAGTAACATCTCAATTTGCCTTTATGCGTGATATCTAGATGTCTAACCTACTTTATTTTGTTGATTTGTAATTGTCTACTCTTCTGTAGCGTCAACACTTCTAACCCTCTTTACTTCAACCGTTAATATTTGCTGAATTCTTGTTAAAACTGTTAAAAAGAAACTGGCATTCTTACGAATTACCCCTCCCTCTCCTCAACGAAAAATGAATCGTGTTAGACTATCCCTCAAAAAACAATTAAATCAATTTTGCCAAATAACTTCCTGCCTTTTTTTAAAAAAAAAAGTTCTATAAGTTTTTAATTGCAAATTAACTAGTTAATGAATAACGCACTATCCGTTGTTATTTACAGGTTCTCTTACACTCTGTCCCATATGATTCGTGTGTGTGTACGTATATATATATATATATATGAGCCGTTTATTTTGAAAGTGGCCTAATTCCATTTTCCAAAAAAATTTAGCTAGCTATTTAAATAATTACATTTTTACGTTATCTTTACCTTTTGCAGCAAATTGTACAAAATTTATTTAAAATTACTAAGAATTTTTATAACAAAAATTAGTTGATAAATAAAATGACAATATTTTTAAATTTTGTAAAACGCAAACCCTTAAATATCTCGATTTTAACATAAATGGAATTAGGCCACTTTCAAAATAAGCGGCTCATATATATATATATACACTTTAACACATAGAAAAGAACACAGAAAGACACTATAGAACTCACTTCGATATTTCGACATCCGTCGTCATCGGGAAGAAGTGCGAAGTACTCGCGTTGAGAAGCAAACTGCTACTCAGTTTGTCGTATATATATATATATATATATATATATATATATATATATATATATATATAACGTGTTGTTGTAAATATATATACATCGACATGTTTTTAAAACTCTTTCTTCTTATAATAAATACGTAATCCACCTAACAATTGTGTTGCGAGATTTTCAATCATTGTAGGTAGAAATTACCCGGTTTCAACTAGAAAACTTCATATAAACGAGATATTCATTCTGCGCAGAGGATTTAAAAAAGATCCAAAAGGGTAGAAATCCGTTACGACAAATCGAGTATATTAGCAGCTTACAGTCATCTGTTTGTATTGCCCTTGACTGACATTGATGCAGAGAGTGTGAACCAAAAAGATTCCATGCTTCGATTAGGTATTTCCCTTTCAATAGGCGTCTTGAGCAGTTCTATCTTTTAAACATAGAATTTTGTATCAACCATTTGGTTCCGTTTTATCTTGCCAAAGATAATACTGCTTTCTGTTTCGTACTGTATTATTTATATATATATAAATGTGACTCTCTGACATGAGTAAATATTTTACTACACGACTTACTCTATCCTAGAAAAACATCGTCTCAATAGCCAAGAACCATGTTTTACGCTTTGCTCATAACTCCTGCAACCACAACAATCACCTTCCCACATTAAACCTACATTCCAACTATGTTCATCTGATAATCTAGAATCTAGACACTCCTTATTCCTTAGTTTCTTAAGTATATTTCCAGTTAAGTCTGTAAAACTTAACGTGTACCTCATTTAATTCTGCAAATATTTTTTTCTGCGCATATATAAAATGTTAACAATTTATTTGCCAATGTTGCTACTCTTTTTCTCCATCGTGTAGTGAGCAATAACGAATATTAATCAGCAACTCAAAAATATTATAGCACAAAAGCTACATTTTATCAATTATTTGTAACTTTTGCAAGTAATAGCATATATCAAGGTTGTGAACGCTGTTTTTGGTTGTAGTCTGAGGATATGACATGTATAGCTGAAATAGATCACTAATATATTACTTACAATCTATATTTGAAGTTCTTTACAGTAAACTTACTCTATATTCTGAGGTAAAATGGAAAAAAACAAACAAAAGTCTCCACACAAATTAAGTTTTATTCAACAACAACAACACGTTTCGAACACTTTGTGTTCATCATCAGGAAGACACCAAGGATGTTGTGCTGAAGGTTTGGTCCAGTGAAAACAACCCTGTGAGTTGGTCCAGTGAGTTGTTTTCACTGGAGCAACCCTTCAGCACCAAATCCTTTGTGTCTTCCTGATGATGAACACAAAGTGTTCGAAAAGCGTTGTTGTTCTTGAATAAAACTTCATTTATGTGGAGACTTTTGTCTGTTTATCAATTTTACCTCAGAATAGGTAAATATATATATAAAACACAATTACGGATTGCACAACTAAAGATTTACTATATACCAATATATATACTATATACCAATATATTAGTATTAGTATATTAGTATATACTAATGATTTACTATAATATATTTACTATATACTATTTGAAATATAGTATTATATTTCAATAAAATAACTTATTGCAAAAATGATAGTAAACCATTAACCTTTACATGAAATTACACTTTTAATGTACAAGAGAACACATTTTTAATAGAGAAATTACTCTGAAAAATACTTTTGAGTATTTACTGATATTTTGAGTATAACAGATAAGTTAGAAAATGATTTTTCATGAGGCTCTTTACTCCACCCCAATGAAACGTATTCTCATGATTAGATTTATTCATAATTTATACTCTAATGTCAAATAGATATTACTATATAATTAAGTTTTACTTTTAAGTTCTTGGAAGTTGAGTCGTTTTTAATCAGTTCCCCATTCAATGTTGACACAAGTGTCCCTAAATAGATATTCTTCTCCAATTATTATTTCTCAATTCAATTTGAGGAAGGAGGCTTGTTAGTTTAATCTCTTTCATTCATAAATTCAATTTTATTACACCTGAAAAAAAATCGAATAATGCATATAATAAAATCTGTTTTGGCTATGACAAAACAGTAAGCTGTTATGAATAATGCATCTATAGCTATGGCAGCACGCTAAAGATACAAACCTGAAAATTCTCTCCCACTCTCACTCCCTATATATATATATATATATATATATATATATATAAAGATTTCCCATAAACACGAGAAATAACAATCAATGATCAAACCACAATATGAAATGGGAAAACAAGACTAAGAGATCTTTCAACCGTAACAAGCGGTCTTCCGGTTTTTGACTCTGACGAAGACTGCTTGTTACGGTTGAAAGATCTTAGTCTTGTATTCCCATTTCATATTGTGGTTTGATCATATATAATATATATATATATAAGTTTTATTAAAGCTGATGCCTAGTTGGAGTTTTACACAATTTTTTAGTAGTTTTTCCTTAGCTCTTTAGCTCCTTAGCTTCTTTAGCTCTTGGTTACCTTCCATCCGTCATTTGCGTCTGGGAAGGTAACAAATTGACTTCTAAACCTCTCCATGATTGGTTCGCCTTCGGACTGCCTTCGTATAGTTTTAAAATTCTTGAAAATCCTCCGCACTGGCTGTTAATACTGGGTTGTTTATCCAGGATTAAGATGTCTTCCATCTTAAGATTAAGATGGATTTTCAGGATTAAGATGGTTGTGTTCTGTTGTAATATCACATTGTTGTCCGTTTACATTTCCCTGCATCACTCCAACTAGGCATCAGCTTTAATAAAATTTATATAAATGAAGGCCTGCTCCCTAATTATATATATATATATAAATCACAATAAACAAACATGTGATGCAATCAATGAAGTTTAAACCACAAGGAAAAAGGAAAACAATAGAAATAAATGGCCTGAGACCTTTCAATTTATGTCATCATTGATTTTATACTTTGTTTGCTCCCTGATAAGATAAATTGAAAGGTCTCAGAACATTTATTTCTATTGTTTTCCTTTTCCTTGTGGATTAAACTTCATATATATATATATATATATATATATTTGTAGCAGTCTTTCTTTGACACACATATTATTGAAAATGACATCAAATTTAGCTGATAACTGTTTGTTAAGAAGTTTCTCAATTTTTCTAAATAACACTCTCA
This sequence comes from Hermatobates lingyangjiaoensis, assembly GCA_026182355.1. Lineage (NCBI taxonomy): Eukaryota > Metazoa > Arthropoda > Insecta > Hemiptera > Hermatobatidae > Hermatobates > Hermatobates lingyangjiaoensis. Next base: position 489,642 of record JAPFBL010000040.1, on the reverse strand, counting down.
TTATTTCGTCTACACAATAAAGTACATCTCCTATAGTCGACATGTTTCGAATGATCAACATTCATAATCAGGACGTGAATAACTTATTGGGTGAATTTTCTGGTTTATTATATTTATAAAGTGAAGGTAGTAGGGGTGTTTCTTCAAGTTTAAGAGAAGAAACAACCCCTACTACCTTCACTTTATATATCTAATAAACCAGAAAATTCACCCAAGAAGTTACTCACGTCCTGATGAATGTTGATCATTCGAAACATGTCGACTATTAGATGTACTTTATTTTGTAGACGAAATAACGAGAGTGTTATTTAGGAAAATTGAGGAACTTGTTAACAAACAGGTATCAGCTAACTTTTGGTGTCAGTTTCAATATATATATATATAAGATTCTACAAAAAACATGTGAAATAGAAACTAATGTCTAAACCACAGTAAAAAAAAACAGAAAAATGACTGAGATCTTTCAACTAAAACAAGTGGTTTTCAGGAGTATGAATGACACTCTGGTGCAGACCACTTGTTTCAGTTGAAAGATCTCATTTTTCTGATTTCCTTACTGTGTTGTAGACGTTGACATATATATATATATATATATATATATATATATATATATATTTTCGTTGAACAACTGACCGTATTTCACTGATGTCATTTTCTTCACCAGTTTTTCAAGGTTTCTGAATACCTTCTTCTTTCCTTCATCCAAACGTTGGAGAATGTTAATTAAGTGGGAACCGACATGTTTCGACTGGCTTCCAGTCATCTTCAGGGTGATTAATTAAAAAAAAAATTTTTTTTTTAATCCTTCATCCAATCAGCGTCTGATTGGATGAAGAAACCGTTAACTGTCAATACCCCCACCCCACCACCCAACCCAATACAGCCAGTAGCTCTCGAGAACCAGGACCAAGAGCAGCTACTTTAAACTTTTACTGTTAAATGTGTCTTAATACCAACTCTAAAAACTAATAATTTTTCTTTCTTTTTTTTTAATTAATCACCCTGAAGATGACTGGAAGCCAGTCGAAACATGTCGGTTCCCACTTAATTAACATTCTCCAACATTTGGATGAAGGAAAGAAGAAGGTATTCAGAAACCTTGAAAAACTGGTGAAGAAAATGACATCAGTGAAATACGGTCAGTTGTTCAACGAAATATGCTTAAATGAAGGACTGCTTCCACATTTTACAAACATATATATATATATATATCGTTGCTCACCCCTCACCCTCTTGCTCTTACCATGTTCCACTGACCTCTCACTAGTGCGCATACTCACACACACGCTCTCTTTCCCTCTCATTCCCTCTTACTCAGATTTTACTGTCCTTATCCCACTCTGTCTCTATCTCTCCCTTACTTCGTTCAAACCCACTACCTATCTCCCTCTTATGTCATCTCCTCACTCAACGTAGTAAAAACAAATTTTTTTTTTAAATGCATCAAAATATTTTTGGAATAAGTTTACAGGTCAAACATTTCTTTTAGCGGGTTTCAGGGTGTTGGGTGGCGAGAGAAAGGAAGGTTTTATTTTAGATCCCTTCACCGTGAAACATGTAAAACAATTATAAATCATATAGCACTCCGACAGTGGAAGTGTATATCTATATGTGGCCTCTCTGCTCTCTTTAACGTATTGATACCTATTTCAGTATCAAGACCCATCTATGAATACCAACTACTTTGGTAATTTATTTAGGAATAATTGTTAAACAAAGTGTTAAGTGTAAAAACAGGGACAATATTTAATGGATTTTTTCAAGTTATCATAGATCATAGAATCTTGGGAAAACACAAGAAAGGTCTCTACTTAAAGTATGCTTTTGCAACATCTAATGTTCTTCCTCAGGTGAAATGCATATCTCGATACCCACTGAATCGAAAGACGTTGTTTTGTTAAGTTCCTTACGCGTGGATTCTTGGGCTTTAGATTCCTCACTGTCATAATTCAATAGTCGCTGATTACAAAACTACTGAATTAGACTATACCTGTTAAAACCCTTCTAGTCGTCATAATCTCTATTGTTTGCTTTGTGCATCAAATGCTTTGGTGAAACAGGTTCTGTTATGTGTTATTCTCAATAGTTCTGCTTGTTTTCTAATTAAAAACCTTTTCTTTTAATAACCAAAATTATAAGGCTTAGCTTTTTAATTTTAACCGAACTAATAGCATGCTAGTAAGAACACTAATTTGGTGAAGGGTTAATTACAATTGTTGTGGTGTTGGTAGTTCAGTAGAACTTCATACGTACAGGAAATGGCTACAACGGTGACGACCAAGGACTTTAACTTGGACAACGACAACTATCAACTGTAAAGGAGACGACGTCATCCGAGTCTTGGAGCTGCTGACAACCATGGGCTTACACTGCTCCAGACACTCTAACATCTTATACTAACTGTACTAAATAGTGGTATTAAATATGTGTTAAGCAACTTTATATATGGGGTATAAGACTAATAAACATCATGGGGGTGACTTTCTTAAGGCACATAAGAAATCACTCAGATAATTAAATAGGTACCTAGTTTCTTTAAACATATATATGACAAAAAAAAAACTTTTTAAGCAAACGAAATCATCATCAAAAACAGTTAAACATACTTGCTGTTTCACAATTTTGGTATAAGCATCATCTTTAAGACTTTAAATGTGTTAAAAGTTCAACACAATGTCTTCTCTTAAGAGTCGACTCGATGATGATTTTACCAAAAAATAGGAAGCCGTAATTATATCTGTCGACTGTGATGATTAAGTTTGTTTCTAAAGATTTTTATAGTTGATTTTATGATAACCTCGTGCAATAAAAACCACCTAGCAACCAAAATATGAAATTGATATATACAGCCAGGATCTTTCGATATTCCAACAGTTCTCATGAAACTCCAAAAGAGAATTGTAGAAAGCTTTAGAATGTTATATAGCGTTTTATTTCCAATATTTTAGATTCATATTTATATTGTAAAAGAATTTCTCATAAAACGCGAGAAAAAATTACATAAACAAACAGGTTTTATATCCAAGAAAATGTTGGTACAAATATTATATGTCAACATTTTTACTAATACAAAAATATACAGAAAGTAACTGACGAAAACTCCTTAGTTTCTACGTTCCTCATTATCAGAAGTAGAAATTACCTTTTTTTTTCAGTTACAAAACATCTATTGAGGAGATAAAATACCTGTACGAAAAGTCATAGTTACCGCTAGGTGAATGAAGAAAAATATTATCTGATTAGAAATATTAGCAGAATTTGTATACAATACATATGTACATACATAATTATAATCAGATTTAATTTTATCTAAAAGTTGATTCTGTCATTTTCTTGGTGGTAACATTGGCAATTATCTTGGAGACCACTTCTTCTCCAAATAAAATATAGAATGAATTTCTTCAAGTGTGTTTCTTATTACACTGTATATGTACCTGTATATGTAGATATATGTATGTATTCAGGTTTGACTGTTGCATCTTTTAAGAATTTAAGAGTGTTAAATATATATTTATATATTATTTTTTTATTAATTAATTTTTTTTCATTTCATCATGTACATAGTATATATTTCATTCTATATTAAAGACTCTTTAGAATTACGCATGTGAAAAAGAATATATATATATATATAAATAATAATAACACAGATCGCATAAATAGAATGAAAAAAAATATTTTGAGAAACGTTTAGTTTTCTAGATCAAAATTAACTTCATAACCCGAACGCTTCCGTTTTATTTGAATACTTTCTTTTAAAATATGACAAAAGTTTTTATCTTTTGTTATGTGTGTGATTTATAGAATATAAGTTTCCTTACTTATCTGAGTTTTAAATTAAGTCAAAATGTTTGAAATGATAATATGATTTGATCCTGAAAAGGCAAATGATCCCTCAATAATATTCTTATATATTATATATAAAAAGATTTCACATAAACACGTGAATTAACAATCAATCATCAAACCACAATAAGAAATGGGGAAACAAGACTAAGATCTTTCAACCGTAACAAGCGGTCTTCGTCAGAGTCAAAAACCCAACATTAACAGTTGGGTTTTTTGACTCTGACGAAGACCGCTTGTTACGGTTGAAAGATCTTAGTCTTGTTTCCCCATTTCTTATTGTGGTTTGATCATTGATATATATAATTATATATATATATATATTTAGGGAACAGTCCTTCGTTAATACATATGAGATTGAATTTACAGCCTATTGAATTATTGAACTTTGAACTTCAATAGTTTTTAAGACATTGTATATACATTTTACACCCTGAAGATGGTCGAAGACGATAGAGAGGTCGGAAGAAATAAAAGCATTGAAAACAAAACGTATGGTGAGTTGATGTACCTAGTTCCTGGTGAATTTAAAAGACTCTTAAGGGATTTGGAAAAATTATCGAAGAAATTAATTAAAAAAACAATAGGCCGTAAATTCAATCTCACATATATATGTAATATTTTAATTTGAAAATATTGTTGAAAAGTCCAGTCTTTTTAATGAATGAAATTCACTGCAAAGGTACAACTGTACAATTTATTGTAATATAATCCTAAAACATAATTAACAAAGGTATGCCAAGACTCTGAGTATTGGTCTAATATTTGAGTGAGTGAAAAAGTCACTTGATGACTCTGGAATATTATTACATTTTTTTGTTTCAAAGATCCATATATCATAAATATAATTCTCAGTTCAATACGGGAAAAAATGAATAACTGTTTCCACAATTATTATAGATCGGTTCGTTTAAGCAAAAAATTAGCCATTTCAAATTTTAGTTTTCTAATTCTTATTTAAAATTGAAATATATATATATATATATATATTATATAATAAGATCTGATAAACTGATTCGTTATTCTTTTTTCCTTTATTCTACTTAATATTTTCGTAGTGTCAGCTATCTTAACATATTTCCTTTTTCCTTTATTTATATCTTTTCACTCTTTTCTTTTTCAGTTTTTCATTATCCACCTAACAAGACATTTACATTAGGGAAATGTAAAATTTTCTTTGAATGCGCGATGATTTGTTTTTATATATAAATAAATCAATTTTGAAAAGAAAAACAATCCTAAAATATGCAAAGGAAGTTAAAAAACAAGTAATTGGAAGTCCCGATGGTTTTCATTTGACGCTTATCTGAGGTTTATTGGGTTCTTGTAAATTAGAAAAGCACAAAAAGTGCACTGGAACTTACGGGAACCTGCTGCTAAGTGTAACCTCACATAAGCATCAACAATCAAAAATGTAAATAAATTCTCTTTATTTAGTTAAAAAAATTTAAGTGTTTACAGCTGCACGTAACCGTCATTAACATGTACTCTTCTTATTGGTCAGATTGAAAGTTTCTTGTAATTTAATGTTAATAGTTAAATCTTGTATAAAAAAAAACGCTAAGTGTTATGTATGGTACGCAAAAGATGAAAAAACTATTTCAGAAAATATCAAAAACTAGCAAGAAAATGTACAAAGATCAAAATGGGCAAATTATTTATTAAAACATATTTCATTGAGGGTCAGCTACTAAAGTATACAAATATGTATTATATACAACAAGACTTTATACTAAAAACGTGAAATAAACATCAATGTAAGAAATACATAACAGGACTACGAGTTGTCATCCAAAGTAATTGGTCATAATTAGTTTGAGTGTGACTGACGAAGTGAAGGGAGGAAGGCAAGAGAGGTTAAAGGGTGTAAAGTGAAGGAACAACGAACAAACTGCTGGGAAGGCAACTCAGAGTAAAAAAAAAGTTCAGTAGGAAATAAGTAGCGAATATTTGCTAGTTGTCAATCGTTATACACAAAGCTGTTGATCTCGTGAGTACTGAGTCCTACTTAAATAAACTATAACTAGTGTTTTTAGTGTTTCACCTTTTAAATATAAACAAAAAAGATTTGATAATATTTCTTAACACCGATTTTTCATATGTTTTCATTTTAGCTTCTCTCCAATTTAAATCATATTCTCATTACGTATACGTAAGAATAAGACGCTAGCTTGTTCACCTGTAGTTACTTTGTATTGGTGTTATATAACACGTGTCCTTAATGACTTACCAGTTTGACAATATAAGTTACTTATTACTTATGAAGTGCTAAAGGAGCTTTTGTTAGGGATGTAACGGAATCACATTCAATGCCAAATGTCATGGTTTTACCTTATCATGAAATCTTAATTTTAATACAGTTTTTTCTGATCGTAATAACGATTAAAACAGGGGTGCTCACACTTTTTCAGTATGGGAGCTACTTATAAAATGACCAAGCCAAAATGATCAACCGACCCATAAAAGCGAATGTTATTTTAAAATTTATTGAAGATTCTTACCTTACATTACCACTTGAGCCAATATTGCTACAAAATAAGCTCTGATCATGTTATTGTAATTACCAAATAATAATAACAATACATTGACAATGTATAATAATAATAATAATAATTAAAAATAAGGACTGACTGTGACCCTGGAACTTTTTTTTTTCAAACCTTGTTTGCGATCTACCACTATTGGCCTCGCGATCGACGTATTGGGCACCCCTGGATTAAAAGCTCATCTGGAAACTGAAGTACACTGATATTTATAAATCCCGTGTAAATGCTGTTATAAACATTATTGGTGAAACTAGTAAATCATTAAAAACATGTGTCAAACAACAATAATACAACGCGACTAGAGGAGTACGAAGTAGCGTCTTATTCCCACATATAAATAATGAGAATCATAAAATAAATTACACAGAAGCTAAAATAACTATATATACAACAACAGTGTTGTTATGAAAGATAATAGAATTCTATCTGATTAAAATTTAAAAGATCAAATACTATAAGCATTAGTAATGGTTTATTCAAACTTGGCTCAGTACTGGCGAAAGCGCTATCCACGACAGTTGACAGCTAGGAGATAGTTTTTTACTTATTTCTTCCTGAACTTCTTTTTTTACCCCGACTTTCCTTACCAGCTCTTTGTTCACTTTCCTGCACTTTACAACCTTTAAAATACCCCTCTTGAATTCCACTCTTTTCAACCTCACATCAGATGTTTTAAAATCACTTGTTTCAATATCAGTTAGACTTTGACAAAAACTACTTATTATTGTTGAAATATCTTCACCATTTTTGTGACTTTTTTATTGTGATTTAGACGTTGATTTTTATTTCCTGTGTGTATTGTGAAGTCTTGTATATATATATATATATATATATATATATATATATATATATATATATATGTTGAATGCCAGATTAGATATTGCAAAAGACGAGCCAATCCCTGTTACGTATTACTTTGGGCACTTCTTATTAGTTGTGGGTGTTTTTTCGACCAAGCCAGGACGCCAAGACCTTCATCCAACTCTATTTGAAAATTAAGTAGGGACTGCGAGCCCTCTCCCGGAGTGAAGGCTGAGGCGGCCGAGCAGACGGAGTGTGCTAAGGAGAAACGTGTTCAACGAAAAAAACACCCACAACCAATAAGAAGTGCCCAAAGTAATACGTAACAGGGATTGGCTCGTCTTTTGCAATATATATATATATATATATATATATATACTCACTTGATAAACAGAAAGACGATCCAAACTGGACACAATAACAGTTCAAAATTGAAGATACATTAAAGGAAACACACTTACAAACTCAAATTTTCGGATAATCCGTCTTCAGGAGAAAAAAGAAAGGGAGACCAAGCAAGTTGTAGACGCAACGGCTAGTAACCATAGTGTTACTATAAGCACTAAACGTGCTTGGTCTCCCTTTCTCTTTTTTCCTGAAGACGGATTACCCGAAAATTTGAGTCTGTAAGTGTGTTTCTTTTACTTTCTGTTCTACTTATCTTCAATTTTGAACTGTTATATATATATATATATATATATATATATATATACGTATATTTTTAAAAAAAGTAGAAAATTTGATCAAATACAATTAATAAGGAGGGGGGGAGTATTTAAAGTTATCATTTCAAATTTGCAGAATCATTAGGATCGTATACGATAGAATTTATGTTCGCTCGACATCAGAAAGTCCATCTCGACAAATGTTATTGCCGATCCTCATTGCAATGATGCTAAGAAGTTAGTTATAGTGAACGTTTCACGTAAACTCATCATCAGCTGTGAAATAAATTACTTGTCATAGTCAATCATTTAATGTTTTTATAAATGTATTCATGTATGAAATGTATATATATATTCTAGACTACTATCAAAATATCTCTTAAGCCATTTCAATAATGTGACTTCCATATAACTTTTCATTATCTTGTTTTATGACCAAATGATAGATGATTAAACTGAAAATCAAGAAATATATCGAACAATTTTTTTTATCTTTTTACTATTCTTATGTATACGGTATTTTCACTGCAATCAGTCAGTCCAACATCTCAGTTTTATATTACAACCTTCTTTATAACCTTATCAATACAGTCCAATATAAAATATCATACAATCTATAATGAAATATACAAAGGCAGTAAAAAGGACAGAAAGTATCAGTTAGGTTGTTTGCAATGTTTTTTTCTAATCGGAGTGAATAGTCTGGTATTTTCCTTTAAGTAGTTACTTTAGATTGCTTTAGGATTTTTACGAAAAACCTAAGAACATTCACCTTTTTCATGTTTTGCTCGACAAATATGTAAACGCCTAGGGTTCTATTTTGATAAGCGCTCGCCTTAAACCCCAAGCAATTCAATATCTCCTCAGATATCTTTACTTCTTCACTATTCCCCTGAAGAATGTCTCATTTCAGAATTATATAGAAAAATCCTTCTTCTATTTCTTTACATTTTTCTCAATTTTGACTAAATTTTTTTTTTTTCTATACCATTTGATAATTTTCTTTTCTTCATTTGTTTTTATCGCTGTATGGAGCATTTTGATGTCGATTTTAACATTTGAACAACAACAGTTTAAAAATAAACACTTTACTTACAGGCAATAGAAACTAGCAAAAGTATAACATGTGAAGTATAAATGGTAAGAAGACGAAATCATACTAGACAACTTCACAAAATATGTGCAAATTAGTTACAATAAAACCGAAAAAAAACACTAAAAAAATAGTTAAAAACGAAAATAATTAGTATACTAAAAAATAATTCCCTAAATTAAAATCAAATAAAATGATAATTAATAATTACCAAGTGGAATTAAAAGAAAATAATTGGATTGTAATTAAAAAGTACAGAAAAATTGAAAATATGCATACATTTGAAAAATGATACGATATTGGAAAAGTAAAAGTTGAAAAATATACTAGAAAAACAAACAATTGAAAAAGACACACTTACAGTCTCTAATTTTAGGTTGAACCATTATCAGGAAATGAGAAAGAGGGAAAAACCAAAAACACGGAGCTCGGGACACGACAAGAAACCAACCCGTTTGTACCCAACGCGACACGTATGCTTAGTATCACTTTTTGTTCTCTCCTAATGACGATGAAACCTAAAGGTAGAGACTGTTATCTGTGTGTATTTCAATTGTTTTTTCTTTAGTACATTTCTATATTTTTTTTTAAATATATACATATATAAAAAGTACATATGTATATACTTTCACAGAAAAACGTAAATAATAAACAATTTTTAAACCACAATTAGAAATGTGACTAAGGTCCTTCAACCCAAAACAACTGGTCTTTGTCAGAGTCACACTCAAACTGTTGGGGTTGTTTCGGTTGAAAGACGTTAGTCACATTTCTGAATATTTTATTGTGGTTGGAAGTTTATAATGAATATATGTTTTATTATTGGACCAGGTGTATTATTATTGTGATAGTTGTATATATACACACATTTATGTATGTGTGTATCATGGTATATATAGTTAATGAATATATATGTGCCGCTCGGGAATAGTTTGTGAACCACTTGGCTTTATTCGTCCTTCCGTGTTTTTCATTCCTGACAACGGCATGTTGCCAACATTTTACTGAGAATCCTAAAAGACTGTTTTCTCTCTATAATTCTTACTTTGAACTTTTATTTTTATAAAAAAAAAATTGACTTTGTCACTTTACCTATAAAAAACATTCATAACCTTTCAACTTAGATTTCATATTCTGGTTTTACCCACATTTACATTTTATAAAACTATGACAATGAGTTAGTCAACTATGGCAGTTCCATATTTTTTTGTATATTCGTAGTATTATTTAATGTCGTTAATGTATTTTTTTTATAAGCGTACGTAGTTATAAACACTGCACAGAAGTAATATCGCACTGTACCTGTTATGAATGTATTGTTAAATTAAAATGTATATAAAATTAGTATATTTGACTGTCCTTATGAGTTTTTGGTAGATTCTCTGATGTTTTGGGTCGAAGAGATATGATTAAATTCATCCTATGTGATATGGTTAAATATTAAAATATTTATTATTACTAACAAGCCCTATGTAGCAACAATAATATGATTTTTATTATACGTTTAAACTTTATTTTAATAAATATCATTAAAATAAAACACGCTACAGTAATAATTAAAGAAGTATTGTGTTCATACAAACTAAATTGGGACCTGATTTGACTATTAATGTTTTGCCTTCAAATCCAACAATTGTGTCCAAGTTTTTCAAGCAATTAATATGAAAGACTTTTAATTTTATCTTGTTCACCCAATGGTTTTATTAATAATATTAAAAAAAAAAGACTGCGCACAAAATAAAACATGCAATTTGAACACGTAGTGATCATTCTCAGGTTACATCAACAATTCAAAATAGAGCTTCTTAAAATTAAAAGTGAATAATACGAGGGTTATAAAATAATTAGGAACTAATTAGTCTGAAAAAAAACATTTCTTTTGAACAAATCACGAGTATTGGCTATTTATTTTGCGTTGTTCTTGGAGATAATCATAAATACTTCTGCTTCAGAAAACACGGTTGATATGAATTTTCCAGTTGATGCCCTTGTTTTGATTTTTGCCCTGACAGATGATTCCACTCCATGCTTTGGTTATTTTGCCTGGTAATAGCGATTTCATGTTCCAACAGAAGATAAAATTTTGTTAATCAATTGCTCACTTTTTCATTTGTATCGTTGTGTGCATACTCTCAATCTAGTGTGTCTGTATTGTTGTGTCAACTACTTTGGGACCTACCTTAAACAAGTTTTGCGGTACTTAAACTCTGTTATGAGCAGTTCCAATAATAACCTGAACTGTTTTGTAGTCACATCCATTGATGTGACACAACAGTCGTCACTTATAATGTCATAAACTCGAGTTTCCTGTGAAAGTGTGGAAACTTAAACTGGCCGACTCAGTCTCTGAGTCTCGACCACTTTCGAACTGTACTTCTCTTTTAGATTTAGAGTGGTTCATACAACTTTCACTATACACTTTAAAACGAGTATACCATATATAACCTCGTTTTACATCTTTGGTAAAAAACGAACAATAAAACGTTTTCAATCAATGCAGAATTTTCTTGTAGAGTCGCCACCATTAACTTATCATTGAGGTTACTAACACATTAATGCTAATCCACCAGCTGATGAGGCCTCATTCCAGTGATGCCAACTTAAAGTCCTAAAAGTACCAAACTTGTTCTACCATCTGTTTTTGCTTCAGAGCAATCTGTCCCTTTAATTCTTGAATGACCCACGTAATATAGAAAGCCAAATATAAATATGCAGATGCTTATAATAGCAGAAGACGGGCAGAGGGATATCCTTTTCCCTTGTTCGAGAGGAGTTTTATTTCTCCTTAATTAATTATAACGTTATTATAAATAACTTTGTAATGGTAGTACTGTTTAACTTATTATAAGCAATATATTTCACCATGTGGCCTTTTGTTTAAGTTGACAGCCTGAGGCTTTCCATACGGCTGAAATATATATCTTATGATAAAGCTTTTTAAAACAGACAAGCCTTGTGTACCTTTACTTTTCAAACGTTATAATTTCCTTGTTAGGCTTTCCTTTCTCTATGATAGTTCTTGGGTCACACACTGACACCCAACATTTGCAGTTGTAGCATCACCCTATGAGCCAAAGCTCTTGGCCGTCCGTAACGGGTACTTTATCACAGGTCCAAACCTGAGAGAATCCGAGTACCAGTTGTCTAGAACATGATCGCGGGGCAGTTGTCAAGTATACTTGTACGATACTGGCTATTGCGGACAAGGCGTAACTACTTCCAGCATAGGAAAGAGACAGTTCTTGGCGAGCCCAGGTCATTCCATCTACCCAACTCTGTGTTGGAGCCACAGTCACGAAGAGACTAACACCACATTATGAGCTCACACAACAAGTTTGAGTCATACCTGTCCCTCTGGTATGCAGTCACATTAATAACCTTTCTGGTCATACACTGAGCCTATAAGAGCCCTACTAAGTGTATCAGTGATAGTAGCATGGTAGTACTATGATCACAACTTTTATTATCCCCTACCTTCATCTGGAGGACTTCTTTGGAATAAGACAGGCGACTCCGTTTCCCAGTGATATGGCATGGACAGAACAGATATGTACTTATCAAATAAGTTGCCTACCTCACGTATGTAGGTAGGATGTATCCCGGAGACCTTCCTGCCAAGCATCTCTCCCTTAACCCTTTCGTCGTCCACCAAGCAAAACTCGCCGTGTACAAAAGCGACAGACGTCTATATCCGTCCTTTTCTTAGCCAGCATAAAATGACCCAGACGTGCCATGCCGTCGTGTTCATAATGCTATTTAGGGCAAAGATATTAAAAGTGTGTATGTTGTGCACTGCTTTAGCTCACTCAGTGGGAATTTTGCGCAAATTTCAGTAGCAACTGTGTAAATTTCTCCGAAACGATTAGATGTGCGTGGCTTCACAAGGTCAGTGTGCTCTCAGCTATTGAAGGGTGAGGTTGTGCGTCGCGTGCGCCCCGTATGAACCTTTGTTGTTGTTTCACAAGAAGTAACCCGGTTTATCATCTGAATTTTGACGTATACATTTTAAATTACTAATTTTTTTCTATTTTATAGATATTTTATGAATTATAAACCTAGAATAATGGCTAAGAGAAGTCTAAATGATATGGAAATTAGTGAAATGTTATTCCAATTATCAGATGTAGACGACTAAGTCATTGTCAAAACTTTTAATCCAAATGAGAGAAGTAGTGACAGCACTGATGTATCAGAGGATTATTAATTTGTTAAATTAATTATTGATATTAATTAGTTTATCAATGTGACAAAAAACTACTTGTTTGCGTCTGTTATAAATACGTGTAATGAAGTGGCATCAATTGTGCAAAATGGTGACGACAGTTACAGCCGCCATGGACCGCGGAAGGGTTAATAACCCTCCTCCGAAGGGATATTGCAATTTTCTCAAGAAACGATTGGCTCACACCTTTAGTTTTGTGGTATAAGACTAAGTGTTAGAAGTTAAAAAATATCAAGAAATATGCTTCTTTTTAAATTTTATTAAGAAGAATATTTTTTGTTTAGTGAGACCTTTTTGCTTTGCTTTTATTAAATTGTTATAAGATTTTTTTTTCATTTTTTTTTTTTGTGATGTAGGGTCGTGGAAGCTTGCCTCCGCGTGGTCCATTTCGGGCATATCTCGGAGGTTTTGTTTGCCTCTATCCTAGGCTAGAGCTTATAGGTTGTAGCTCCCGAGATGCGGCAAAAGAGCTTTCACGTAAAAAAGGCATGAGTCTGTTTTGTTGTTGTTTTCAGCGATATGGCTGAATAAGCTGGGAGCGCTAAATAATACCAAAACAGGCTGACACCTTGGAATGATCATAACACCTTGACAACTGCCACTCTCGGCATGCTTTCCTGGTCTAGAAAACCTCTCAACAATAAAATAACAAAACATGTAGAGGATACCACCTTGTCTAATGGTTTGTTTGCTTTATTTTGTAATAGAGGTCAAGAGTTGAGTTCTTGGTCCGCTCTGAACCTAAAGGTAACTAACTAGTATGGTAGAAAAATCTTCGCATGGTTATAACAACCTTCTATATGGGTTCAGACACCCTGATGGCCGCTAATACTGAATATTATAAGAACAAACACTAACAGATTTTTAATATCGAAGATGGTCAAATCGAGTTGACGCCATCCAACGTTTACGAGAAAACATAAGGTCGTTGCGCCCTACGGCAAAACTAAATAAAGCACTATCTATGATTCCCATTGATATATAGTTCTAATAACCTTTGTTATTCAGAACTCTTGACCTCACAAAAAAAACAGCTAACAAGCGAAACATTCAAGAATCTCCCAAACTCATATTATGGTGTTTTCGGTGTAGAAAAAAAATTATATTTAAATAATTATATGTATTTTTGGTATTTTATTTTTCTATTGTAAATAAATACATGTAGAAGACTTGACTGTAAAAAGCGATATTAAGCGTATATAAATGTATCTATGTGTATTCTTTGTGTAATATAAATGTATACTATTAAACTGTTTAGAAATCGCATTTCTAGAAATGATTTATTCATTTACAGATGTTCCCCAAAATTCTCCAAGCGTCAGGTAAGTTGGATAGCGTTACATTTAATTACATTGTTTAGTTTATCTAAGTATCATGCCTTACAATGTGATATATTAAGCATGTATACGTATATGTCTATGTCCCTATTCGTTTTTGAGCGGGTTTTGTGTTAACAAATTGTTTAAAAATCAAACCTAAGGACGTAATACTCAATATAGCTTTCTAAATTACTGATATTGTATCCGTTAACATACACTTATACTGTATTAAATGCACAACCATTTTGATTTGATACTGTTTTCTGAATTATTTTTTAAATTTCCTAAATAACTCTCTCGATATTCGATTCACAACAATATATTACCGATAGTCAACATGTTTCACTGATCACCTTTCATCATCACAACATAGTACTTCATTTTGTCATATATATATATATATATATATTATATAAATCTTGATACAAGTATCGAACGTGGAATAGAAACAAAACTATAGTTTATCGGGACTCGGTCAGTTCTTCAGGTTCAAATTAAACTCTAATTGCCAACGTTTCGATCATATTTAAAACCTTTTTCATAGGCCTACAAAAACAGAGGAAATATAAGAAAAAATACAATCATTCAAAAATCAAACATACAGAAAAGTGCAATTAGTTACAATTAAGAAATTACAATAGAAATTTTGATAGATGAAAAATTGTGTTAGTGTATTTTTGGTTGTCTGGTGAAATTTGGTTACCTTGCTTGGTTATTTCAGTTCAGTGTCACGTGTTCATTCAGACTACAGTTAAAATCCACATACTAATTTTTCTTTGTAAAAAATTTGTAATGTAATACTTAGTTTTTCGGTTTCAAAATTTATACTTCTGTAAGTTTTCTCACTAACCTATAGCCAAAATTTCTATTGTAATTTCTTAATTGTAACTAATTGCACTTTTATGTATGTTTGATTTTTGAACGATTGTATTATTTCTTATATTTCCTCTGTTTTTGTAGGCCTATGAAAAAGGTTTTAAATAAAGACCAAAACGTTGGCAATAAGAGTTTAATTTGAACCTGAAGAACTGACAGAGTCCCGATAAACTATAGTTGTGTATATAAATATATATATATATAGGTAACTCACCACAAATGAATGAAGATAGTCGCTCTGTGGCCTTTCGTTTTCACGTCGTCAGAGAGCAAGTGAATACAAGTTGTAGGCCCTCATAAAAGGCTTTCCTAAGAGCTTAGTCAACACTAGACCAGGCCTTTTTAAATTAGATGAATTTCTAATTGAAGGAATCGTTAAACAAATCAAGACTATTTCAACTGTAATAGGGAAAAATACTGTCAATGATGCTAATCTTAATCCAACTATAAATCAAAATTCATAACCTGCCTACAACTTGTATTCACTTGGTCTCTGACGACGTGAAAGCGAAAGGCCTTAGAGCGACTATCTTCATTCATTTGTGGTGAGTTACCTGAATATTTATATCACGTGTTATTGTGACAATTTTGTATATATATATATATAAATGACTCACGCTCCGTCCTTCCACGTGGGGAGATCTCTGTCATTTCGTCCTCTCTTCTAGTCTTCTCCTAATGACGAACAGCAACTCGAAATATTGACTTTACTAAGTGTGTTTTTATCTTTTTTCTGTGTTGTATTTTGTGTAAATTAAGGTTATATATATATATATGAAATGGGAAAACAAGACTAAGATCTTTCAACCGTAACAAGTGGTCTTCGTCAGAGTCAAAACCCAACTCAATTAGTCAATTAATCAATACCCAAACTCAATCTTATATTTATCTTTCAATATATATATATATATATTTTGGCAACGAGAGTTTGATTTTTTATCCTGGAAAATTGACCGAACCCCGATTAGAGAACACAGCTATTCTATCAAACGGTCGATATATTATTGAATCTGTTATATATATATACCTTAAAATAAATATTCGACCGCCATTACGGTCAAAATATTGAAAAGTGAGTCTTTTGTTATGTTTCAGTCTATATGTCACTGTTTATTTTAAGTGTTATCTGTCCTGCCGGACCGTTTTTCGTTTATCATGTATATATATACTTATATATATATATATATTATATATATTATACTTTAACACATAGAAAAGAACACAGAAAGACACTACAGAACTCACTTCGATATTTTGTGTTCTGTGTTCTTTTCTATGTGTTAAAGTGTTTATTGTCCACACGGACCTTTCATTATATATATATATTATGTGTGTCTGTGTGTGTTATATATATACATCAATGATTAAACCACAATAAGAAATGGGAAAACAAGACTAAGATCTTTCAACCGTAACAAGCGGTCTTCGTCAGAGTCAAAAACCCAACTGATATTGAGTTAGGTTTTTGACTCTGAAGAAGACCGCTTGTTACGGTTGAAAGATCTTAGTCTTGTTTTCCCATTTCTTATTGTGGTTTAATCATTGATTGTTGTTTCACGTGTTTATGTGAAATCTTTTATATAATATATATATATATATATATATATATATATATATATGTTAAATATAAGAATTTTTAATATAAGGTTACGCTAAACTCGGCAAAATTAGTGAAATATTTGTTGTAAAAAGAGTTTTGATATAGACTGAAGACGGGAAGCTGTGAAGTGTGTGGGTGGGGGGGGGGTGGGTTTAAGGCGTTACTAACGACAAGGAGAATTAGAGAGGAGGGTAAGAAATGAACTGAGGGCGCTCGACATGTGTAGAGAGTGATAAATGGTTCGTATTTAGGCCATACATCTCGTGTGAAGAATGGAAGATAGTGTGTTTCAACCTGTATTACAAGATAGCATACTACCTAATGTCATGGAGGACATCTTAACGCTTATATCGGTTTTTTTAAAAATAATGACGAATCATGATAATGTTCTTAATTCTGTTTTGCATTTATATCAACTGTGATGTGAAATGCGTTAAGTATCGGCCAATGATATTGACATATAAATATAACAAAAACTTTTTCTTCTTCTCGGAATTTGGTCAGGGTTAATATACAGAATCACCTTTTTGCTAACGTTTCGTCTTTAGTTTAAGGCATCCTCGGGGCTAGAAATCAAGGCTAGCTTCTACTACCCTTTATTTATAACCCTGAGGATGTTTTAAAATAAAGACGAAACGTTGGCAAAAAGGTGATTCCGTAAATTAACCCTGACCAAATTCCGAGAAGAAGAAAAAGTGTTTGTTATTAATTTGTGGTCAAGAAAACAATACCTTCTCATATATATATATATATATTTACAAGTAACGCACCAGAAATAAAAATAGGAAAGAACACTCTGAGGGTGATGTGTAATACAAAAGCCCTCATAGAGGAAATTTCTTTTTTTAGTTTTGGTGGGTTACTTGATATATATAACAACTGTCCCTGTGATAATTTTGCATATATACAAAATTGAAGACAGGTAGCACACAAAATAAAGAAACACACTTACAAACTCAAATTTTTGGGCAATCCGTCTTCAGGAGAAAAGAGAAAGGGAGACTTAATTTTAATATATAACTTAAAAAATATATCGACCGTTCAATAATATATTTATGTATAAAGATTTCACATAAACACGTGAAATAATAATCAATGATCAAACCACAAAATGAAATGAGAAAACATGACCAAGATCTTTCAACCGTAACAAGCGGTCTTCGTCAGAGTCAAAAACCCAACTGAAACAATAGATGCACGACACATCTGGTGAAGGTTGAGAAGAGTGGGAGGGAAGAGTGATACTTTAAAAGGATGAAAGCGCTGGAAATACAGGTAAAATACCACTATTCCCTCCCACTCTTCTCAACCTTCACCAGATGTGTTGTACATCTAGTGTTTCAGTTGGGTTTTTGACTCTGACGAAGACCGCTTATGACGGTTGAAAGATCTTAGTCTTGTTTTCCTACTTCATTTTGTTGTTTGATCATTTATATATATATATATATATATATATATATATATATCTTGAAAAATATATCGACCGTTCAATAAAAAAAAATCAAATGTTCCAATAATCTGTTAGTTTTAAAATTCAAGTTAACTTTTTACAGACGGTGTTTCCATTTGATTCAAAGTCTTCTTTATAGTCATACATTAGAAAAGAAAATACAAGAAACGATACAATTATGCACTTTTATGTTTCTTTTGATTTAATAAAACCAGTTTTTCACTGAGCTTGATATTTTTTTGTAACAGAAAATTGAATATAAAAAAAAATGGTGTTGTAATTCAAATAATCCTTTACTAATCAAGTAATTGCTGAAAAAGCGACATTGTGGCCAAAAAAAGCCTCTTTTTTATTGCGAGAGTTGTCATAAGAAGAAGAACTCTTTAGAGTCAAAAGCAACTCTAGCAGAGTAAAGATTTCAAGAAATGTTCAAGAGAATGTGCTTCTCTTTATTTAATGTATATCTCTCAAGCAATGTTTAATTTGATTGTATATATAGATCAGTAAATACTATATAACTAACTAACGTATCATAAGTAACTACTAACAAACCATACTACTTTGCAACACAAAGCTGATGAATTAACCACATCAATATGAATCAAGACATGCTCACTTTTTCAAGCTTACTTATTTGTCTTCATTTTTTTTCCAGAACCTAAAAGAAGCCCAGAAAGTTTTACTCCACAGAAATTCAGTTCAACAGTAAGCCACCTAATCATCAAGACTGATTCGTGTTTTGTTTAAATATTTTTTTTTTATTTAATTAGCTAAATATTATATTTAATTTTTTTTTATTATACTCTTTATATTTAAATCATTATTATATAAAATGTTCATCAATGTGATTTTATATATAATGTAAATATTAAATTTGTAAAATATATTTAATTATATTAAATTATAAATAAAATACCATTTTTAAAATTTCAAACTGTGCTACTCTAATGACATATTGTAAATAATAACATCTATTCTAGAATCAAAACATGTAATATAAAAATTTTAAAAGATTTATGCTATTTTCTTTCTTCAGGCCCCAGAGTTTGATATTAGTTCAACAACGCTGTATGAGTGTTTGGCAATATAATTATTTATAGGAAAGTGTAACAAGAATATTTACTAAATTTGTTTCATTTAGTTAGTCATTAGAAATAATTAATCAAGATAATTCTACAAATTGTAAAGTGTAGCCATCCATTTATTTCTTCCCTTCCTCACTCACTCACAATGGAGGATTACATATCCAAAGTTAAAAACAGTAAAATGTTTTTAAAGGTAGTTGATATGAGATTTTAGACATAATCTGTTAACTGCTGCCATTAAAATAGCGAATAAGATACTCTGTAGAGTTCATATATTTGTAAATCTGACCTGAGATGAAGTCAGTGCCTCACATTCTATGAACTTCACCGCACGTCACTGCTTCTTCGATATGGAAAGAGCTCATGATAGACATCTTTAAACCGATCAATCAGTACTAATATATAGATGAATAAACCAACGAACTATAAAATAGACTAAAGTAATCTTATAGCAGAACAATTTGTTTAAATACTATCCAACTTAAATTGTAAACACTAAAGTCTGTCCTCAGGGAGGTGTTCTACCACTTCTGTTATAGTGATTGGTTGTAAATGTCCATCTGGATACCGTAAATAATGATGGTTATGATACGCAAAGATCTGGAGATGACTTTGATATTATAAGAGGACGCTTGATCGCCTGCCTTTCTGAGTATGCAGCTTTTACTTTCCAAATTGTGGAAAGATAGGTCAAGGAGAAAAGTTTGGACATATCTGACTAAAACCGTCCCAAAGAGAAAAAAAAATATTAATCCAGAACTAGCAAAAATACGGACATAGAAAGATCTAAAAATATATGTAGAATACCCATCCAGAATTTGTCTTCTTAACTGTTACTAATGCAAGCTGTATAAATAACTTTCAAAGAATGTTATACAGCACCTGTCTAAAAAAAGGCGGAAACCTTTGAGAACGCACTTTAAACATAGAACACGACTCTTCAAACTGGGGTCAACCCCCAGGTGGGTCGCGAAAGGTCACAATGGGTGTCGCGAGATGCTTCAAATACATTATGAATGTATTGATTGATATGCAAACATTTTAAACAAGAGAATATCCATTCCACGTGCTTTAAGTTAATTGTTCTGTTATACTTATGTTAGATAAGGTTAGATATAGAATCATTACTGAGACCTGCCATAACCAAAATTGAACCAAGGATTCGATCTCTTGTGTGAGAATATGCAAGCACATCCGTCTCATTAAAGCTAATGTCACTTTTTGGTTGTTTTTTTTATGTACTTAATTTCTGTAGTAATAAATTTTATTAAATTTTTAGTTTAATCCCTAGAGGTCGCATGTTATAATAACATAGAATAGAAGCATAGAATATTCAACTACTATGTTTGAACTCCTTAGGGTAACCTGTGACTTAGAATAGATGAGGAAACTACGAAATTTTCCTTTAATATCTCATTTTGTTTTTTGTGACGTTATTAGTTTAATTCCATAATAGAACTTATTTTAAGAGGTTTAAAATTACTATTAAAATATTACTATAATAAAATTAAATTAATTTTTTAAAATAAATTATTATTTTTATTTCACTAATAAAAAAATGTCTCGTCCTTCTAACAAAATCTAAGAAACTTTCTTCATACTCATCATTTTATGAAAATTGTTTAAATGATTTTCTTTAACAAGTCACACAATCATTATTCTGATGATATTTTAAATGATTATTCTGTTTATCAATAATTATAATTTATGAAACGATGTTAAATTATTGCACTATCCAAAAATAAAACTTCTTGACTTTGATAAGAATGTTACAAAATAGTTAAGAGTTTTGGGGCTAATTTGAGAAAATCCATTTCGGCTATTACATATCAGTGTTTCTCCATACAATCAGGTAGGTTCCAAATTTGTTTCATTTAGTTAGTCATTAGAAATAATTAATCAAGATAGTTCTACAAATTGTAAAGTGTAGCCGTCCATGTATTTCTTCCCTCCCTCACTTTTTGAAATGGAGGATTACATATCCAAAGTTAAAAACAGCAAAATGTTTTTAAAAGTAGTTGATATGAGATTTTAAACATAATTCGTTAACTGCTGCCCAGCAGTTGATATATTCCAGCTTTCGAGCTCGTATACATAAAACATGTTCACTAGGATATATATTACATTTTATGGAATAAAAGATATCAAATGACTTCATATTAGTAGTAACATAGATTGTCAATGAGGTGGTTAATGATTAAATCTTTATTACTCTCATTTATCTCTTTATAAAATATAGAATAAATGAAGTATTTCATTCAGGTCAAAACTCCCATAATGACTTTTCAATAGAAATACACGTCTAAAGACCAACTGAGGCCAATAAAATTCTTTTCACAAATTGGTGTGTCCCTCTTTAGGATATTTCAAAATCCAAAAATATTGTGATAACAAAATTTCATATTAAAGATCTGCTCGGTCCTGAGATGGAACAGAATCTTCGTGTCACTACCATACTCTTTAGAGATATTAGAAAAAATATATTATTAGAAAAAAATATATATTAGAAAAAAATAGTCATTCGATTTTGTGAAAATCAGTTCAGACCGATTTCGACTAAAATAATTATAGTTCTGGTCTTTTAGTTCACAATTAGTATAGATAATTACCCTTTAGGTTTATGAGTTTAAAAAACCCTTATACATTAAATGAGTTTTTGAAGTACTCTGGCTTTATACAGTCAAAGGACATATGATACATTAAATATACTAATTTAATATTAAATAAAGTTAGTTAAACTGAGAAAGTGAAAAAGATCAGAGAATTAACTTTTCTTTAGCGAAAAAAACAAGACGGGAACTAGCGACTATATAGCAGCGTTACTAGCGAGAAGATTCGATGGTCCTGTACAGTCACATGGTATAAGGTCTATACCAGAGGTGGACAACCTGCGGCACGCGAGTCACATGCGGCTCTTTCAAGGATTATTTGTATCTCTCAATAAATGTACCAGAGTTCCATTTTCATTTTTGTGTTATTATATTTTAAAGAATTATTAACGTTCTGTATACTTTTTTTTTTTAAATACGTATTTAATTGCGGCTCGCGAAAAATTCAAATTTTGAAGAACGGCTCAGACTGTTTAAGGAGCTTGGCCATCCCTGGTCTATACCAAGGGTCTTCAACCGGTGGGTCGCGAAATGTTTGAAATTGTTTACTTTCAAATAGAAAATGAAGGACTAAATTAAATAAATAATTTATTAATTATTAATGCGGCACAGTAATCTCATTAAAGTTACTATTGATCAAATTTATTCTAATTTTACCTTTTTTATTTGTTGTACATTTTATTTTTGTTCTCACTAAAGGGTCGCGAATACATTTTGGCGTCAAAAATGGGTCGCGATGTAAAAAAGGTTGAAGATCCCTGGTCTATACCATGCTATTCACACAGCAGCGCCACATGCTCAGTCTTTGGATGCGATCAAACTTGTCTTAAATAATTGACTTTTTTACATTAAAGATCTGAAAACCTTCAATCGCTTCAACATCTTTCCATTATTGAAACTTATATTACATATCGTAATTGTTAGAAATTATTCTTTTCTGATATACAAATAAATTCATTCCTAACCTTTTGTTAATTCGACTAATATCTCCATATTAGATAGGCTTACAATATATTGATTTACTTAAAATTCAGCTAAAAACTGTACATTACAGAAATCACAAAACGACTGTGCCAGTATTTTTCTCAATCATGCGAGGCTACTAGTTGGGGGCTCAACCAAGTATTTTTTTAATTACAAATAAACATTAAAAAAACAGAAAATAAACAACCAGAAAAACATTATAAATAATATGCTAAATTCATTAATTTAAATTAAATTGTTTACTTTACTGTAATGATTAAGTAAACAAAATGATCCATCTATATATTATTTTTAGAAACTATATATAGAAAATAAACGAAAATATAATTTCATTTGCTATTACTACCATAAACTAATATATAATCTTATGGTATAATTATTAGAAATATTGCGTACCTTAAATTATTGGGCAGGCTTCCTACACTTCCTTAAAGTTTTAGAACACCATAGTATTCTTTTGAACTGGATCGTCACCTTCCGAAGACAGCAGTGCCCGTTACCACGGGCTTGCTACTAGTTTGATTGAACTCCATCAGGGCGTCATTGTGAGGAGTCTCAGTACCTCATGTGAAACGACTCATGGAGAGATTACAAATCTCTCGTTGGCTAAACGCCACCTGTATGGGCGAGTTATGAGAGCCCCTAAGGTGGCTCGTTGGCTAACTGTAACCTGCGCTGAACATAAAAGGGCTCGATGGGATGGTATCTAATCACCCTCACTCCGAGAACCCATCAAGAGTCCGAGCTTCTACCAGGCAAGTACCAGTTGTCCAGTCCAATCAGCTGAGTTCAAGGCCTGTTCCCACTGGTAAGGGTTTGGGGTCTCTAGCTCCCCTGTATGCTAAGCAGGCATCCTCCTGAGAAGTTACTGCTTCTCACATAGAGACTACAAGGGTCTACCCAACTTGGCTGAGAACCAACAGCAACTACGAGTCCAACATCAGTTGGCGGGATGGAGAGAGAACCCCTTCCTGGGCCCCTCCACCCGTAGAAGTGACTTATTTTAAGAGTTTCGGTGAAACTCCGGACCAGAGGTCCTACTGAACCTACTCAGGTACACGTAACGCCTTTTAGCCCCCGGTTCAAAGAACCTGTGGATATATATAAGCCAATGCAGCCTGTGGATGTAGCTGCATGGCCCCACTTGGGGCGTTTTGCGTATTCTTAAATGTTTTTTTTTGCAACGGCTGAAAAATTTACAATACAGTAATATCTGTATCTGTTACAATACAATATCTGCGACATCACCCCATAGGATGGGGAACACATATATGAATATCGTCCAACTTCACTTTATTGTTAAGTTTGTAATTGCACATTTAATATAAAATACTAACTGATACAAGGTGCGATACGGTCCAGCAAAAAGCTTAGAAATAAAGTCTGATTTCAAACACATGTCATGAAATTTGTTCCACGCGGGATTTGTATTCACTGTATGATGATTCATAGGTTAGAAACACAAAGAACAATCGAATCTATTGTCCCAGGCAAACAAAATTTTCAAACATATCAAAGAAAGTTCCTTCAATCCTGAACTTTTAGTGTGAAAATTTTCGACCTGATATCACGTAGGAATGTTGTTTAACAACGAAATTAATTGTTTCAAATGTTCAATGCTGCAACCATACCACATCCACAAATATAGAAAATTAATACTTTAATAAAAAATAATGAATGCCTACTCAAGTACGCTTACCTAGTTCACATTTCTGAAGGTATACATTTATTAAACCGAAGTATCCAAAAATAAATGAATCAATTGGTAACTTCGAGCAAGTTCAAAACTTTACAGAAAAAAAAAATCTTCTTTAGAAAACAAATTACAAAGAAACATTAACTTTCAGAATTTGTTTGAAATGGATAACAATATAATTTAGATACTACCAACTTGAAAGCATCACGAACTGACGAACTCTCTATAAATCAACGAACGAATTGCATGGTTATTGGGTTCGTTTGCAACAAATTGGTCATTTGCAACAAATTCATTGCTCCCAGAATCTGGTGAACAAGAGACTCTGATAGGTATGCATTAGATCAAGGTGAGTGGCTCCCGATGTTCACTCCACAGAAGATCGAAGTCCTTGGAGTAAAATGTATAAAGTCTATGTCGCAATTGCCTCTTTTTTGCTCTCTTGGCGTTGAGACCTACAATTTCAATATTGGTGGGAATTAAATCAAGACAGATAAAGAAAATGAAAACAATAAACAATATGCAGGATGTGCAATATCAAAAATAAATCTACATAAGATAAACATTCTTGAACATAGTTTATCTTTCATATAAGTTAAGTAAAACAAAAATGTATTATTATCACTTCAAAAGCTTTTAACATTTTCTATAGATTTGTTATTTCATAACAAATTTCAAAAACTGAATCCATAATAAGAACAGTTTCAAAAACTGCTATTATACTTTAGGCCTATTTTTATAATTGTCATAATGTGGCCCTCTGAGGAATTTGAGTTTGAGACCACAGGTCGCGATGATCTTAATAACTTGCCTTACTAATATGTCAAAAGCCATGGAGAAAGACTTCACCTCTAGTGAAGTTAGTTATACAAAGTGACTAAACAGCTGCAATCTCCCTTTAGATGAGGTATCTCATCTAAATCTGCTTCGAGATATCCGTCAGAAATATGAGTAGATCCCTCAAAACAGTATATTACGAGAGCAATGTGGCCAACTAAAGCTTTCATTTACAGTTTTAGTTACTTTGTGGATTACTAAAAAGAAATAGGTGGTGATTACCCGTTTATGGTTGAATCCGCCTTCCCTAAAGATGTCCTTTGCGTCTGGGTAAGATTCAAAACGATGTCCCATAAATCTAATAAGTAAGAAGGTTTGAGTCACGACATGGATTATAATTTCTTTCGTCTTTACGCAATAAAGTAGTTGGTAATGTTTACCTTGTTAGTTTCTATATTTCCCACTAGACAGTTCTGTAAGGTGAGTGGCCTTGCAGTGCCTTAATATCAAAGTAAACTTTCGTTCGATTAATCTTCACTTGGAGTAAGTTATTTTAATAATTCACAGAGAACTATTAATAATCCAGGACAAGATGCAAGCATAGCATAGATATTGTGGGGCGCAGCGGATTGCACCTTTAAACTATCACCTGTTACTTGGATGAAGTTCTCTTTTATTTCGAATATACTTTCTACAATCCATATTGAAGGTATTTGACATACACAACTATTAACAATAAGTTTAATTAACTATGTACAAAGGAGCGTAAACTCGAGCTACAACAACACCGACTACTGCCAAAACATGAGATTGTAGTGCTTTCTCATATTCTCAACGGCAGTGTGACAGTAGAACTCAAAGTACTGTGGCTTCAACAACTCATCAGGCTTGGCTGTCTTGTATACGGGCTCTCCATAGAGTGTGCCGGTCTCCCAGCCTTCCACATTGGCCATCAGACGTTCCTCCTCGTCACGCATGCGCCTCAGCTCTTTCAGGTACCTACAAAAAGCAGCTCATTCATAATGCAATCACAATAACACATTCAGGTAGCTAACAGACTACTATAAATAACCAGAGTAACTTATTCATATACATACAAGGAATCACAATATCAAATACCAATATAACCAATTCACTTATCAAATGGAATAACAATAATAGAATACTAACTCACTTATTAGAAAAGTTAACATCTGATGAAGGCATAAACCAATAAATTTATTTTACACATCTGAACCAGTAATGGAGCCATGTTAGCTCAGTGGTTAACGTTCTCGCCTCTACGCTGGTAGTCTGGGGTTCCATTCCCACCTGGCCCTCGATTTATTCACACGGGAGGTGAAATAAATCAGAGTACGTCGTACCTCGGAGAGGACGTTAAGCCGTCGGTCCCGAGCCTGTACGATGTGATGTACTCGTTAAAGATCTCCTACTCGAAATGCACTTGAGTTAAGCAAAATTTAGGACTCCCAATGTAGAATCTGTAGAATCACCGATCAAACAAAAAACCGGTAAACGGCTAACATTATCACCCGATAGGGGATCGGTTTAAACAATAAAAAAAACAGTAAAAAATGAAAATAATTTTAGTACTTCAAAATACGAGTACACAATATAAACTATAACAATTTTTAAATAATACCTATTTATGCAACTTTCAAAAATAACTAATACAAAAATCTGTATGAAATTTCATGCGTACAACGAAGGAAATTAATTGTTCATTAGGGAATACTATGCTGGACTAGAGGAAACGCTTTTATTAAATGTTTAAATAATGAACGCAAGTATAATGGCTATGTTAAGCACGAGTCAAAGAGCAGATTATAAACTTCGTAATAAGTTAGTCAGTACAACAAACCACACCCCTGATAAGTATCAATTAACAAGAGTTTAGGTACAAAGCAGATATACTGAAGAACGACAGTCTTATTCTTAAACTCTGACAACATAGGGTCTCTAAAAAGAAAGAATTTGACAGACAGAATGGTAATTCAACGTAACATATTACAACAGTAAACAATACAGTAATGTAAAACACTTACAAGCTTGATGTAATTGTGCTCTAGATCGAATAACTAATAGTTCCAGAAAAAGTGTTAAAATCAGTAAACCATTACAGTTTATAGTGCTTAATTATTTATTAAATAGTGAAAACTTTAACAAGGCACCATTTAGAGTGATACAAATTCTGAGAAGAAAAATAATTCTTGCAATAAAAGAAACATCCCACGTGATCCATTTCTGAGAAGTAAAATAATTCTTGCAAAAAAAGAAACATCCCACGTGATCCATACTCTGAGAAGAAAAAAAATTCTTGAAATAAAAGAAACATCCCACGTGATCCATTCTCTGAGAAGAAAAATAATTTTTGCAATAAAAGAAACATCCCACGTGATCCATACTCTGAGAAGAAAAATAATTCTTGCAATAAAAGAAACATCCCACGTGATCCATTCTCTGAGAAGTAAAATAATTCTTGCAATAAAAGAAACATCCCACGTGATCCATTCTCTGAGAAGTAAAATAATTCTTGCAATAAAAGAAACATCCCACGTGATCCATTCTCTGAGAAGTAAAATAATTCTTGCAATAAAAGAAACATCCCACGTGATCCATACTCTGAGAAGAAAAATAATTCTTGCAATAAAAGAAACATCCCACGTGATCCATTCTCTGAGAAGAAAAATAATTTTTGCAATAAAAGAAACATCCCACGTGATCCATTCTCTGAGAAGAGAAATAATTTTAAAATTAAAATAAATTAAATAAAACTAAAATATATTTGAAAGGAGTTTTACCTAAAGAAGTCATTGAAATAAGAAAAAAATTGATACCAGACTTAAGGCAAGAGAAAACAAAAAATACGCAACAATTAAATATAATGAACTGATTATAAAGGATCATTAGTTGTGGAATCCCAATTGTGTGATATTTACCACAGTATGATTATAAAGGATCATTAGTTGTGCAATCCCAATTGTGTGATATTTACCACAGTATGATTATAAAGGATCATTAGTTGTGCAATCCCAATTGTGTGATATTTACCACAGTATGATTATAAAGGATCATTAGTTATGCAATCCCAATTATGTGATATTTACCACAGTATAATTATAAAGGATTATGCTTAACCTATGGAAAGTAGAGAAAACTCTCCTCAAAAACGTTTACTGCTATGATCTCCATCAAATACTCCTGTGACAAGTGCGCAAAAAATAGCTAGCAAGAAGTAACTAATGACTCTGTACAACATCCAATTTAAAAAAAAACCTGGACTCAAAAGGAAACTCTCCTACATTAAAAAAAAATGACGGACAAAGAATGAAATAGCAATTCATAAATGAAACCTGAATTTAGTCCACTACTATCTTGATATCATTATTAGATTTTATTGCGTTATTTTTAATTTTATTTTCTTTTTAGTTATTATCAAGTCGGACTCAATAGTAGGTTAGTTGCGATCGAAGATGGACAACATCCGAAAGCGCTCTAACAACTCCATGATCATATTACAAGGTACGACGGTTTCCCATATTAATAATATAAATCATAATAACCTCAATGGGACTAACATTATGCATGTATTACAGAAAATTATTGGAGATATCGAGATACATTTTTGCAACGAATTAATTATGATGGGAGACTTCAATAGCCAGATAGGTTAGGCAATAAAGGAAGAAAAAGACGTTTTAGGAGCATATGGTTATGGATCAAGAAACACAAGAGGCCTGTCAACTTCTATCAAATCAATGTATTCCAAATAGTGTACACCTTCTTCAAGAAACGATCTGGCAGAAGATGGACCTGGCTGACACCAAACAGTATACAAAACTCTCAAACTGATTTTGTATTAACCAAGAACTTAAAATTAATAACAAACTGGGTTATCAGAGATAAATTTGACTGGCACTCAGATCATAGATTATTTATATTACAAATTATAATATCAAGTATGGAAATGAGAAAGACTTAAACCTTGCGAATATAGTACATAAAGTTTGTAACGAAAAAAAAAGAAGAAAAGGAAAAATAAATCAAAAGCTACTTTGAAAAGGTAGTTAAAACAAATATCAGTGAGGTAAAATGGGTAAACAAACAAAAGTCTCCACACAAATGAAGTTTTATTCAACAACAACAACGCGTTTCGAACACTTTGTATTCATCATCAGGAAGACACTATAATACAAATTATATCAAATCAGTTACAAAATTAGAGTGAAATAATAAAATTCAATTAAGAGAATTAAAGACATACCCCAGGATGTGGTGCTGAAGGGTTGGTCCAGTGAAAACAACTACCTAGTGTGGACCAACCCTTCAGCACCACATCCTTGGGTATGTCTTTAATTCTCTTAATTGAATTTTATTATTTCACTCTAATTTTGTATAACTGATTAGATATAATTTGTATTGTAGTGTTTTCCTGATGATGAATACAAAGTGTTCGAAACGCGTTGTTGTTGTTGAAAAAAACTTCATTTGTATGGAGACTTTTGTTTGTTTATCTATTTTACCTCATAATGGGTAAATACCACACAATTACAGATTGCACAACTAATGAAATAACAGTGATATCGATGTACAAACAAAGTAAAATAAATTAGAAGAAACGATTTTAATAAACTCAGCAAAATTTACTAAACAATTTTCTAAAATGGGTAAATTCTCACAAAACACAATGAATTTTATTAAAAAAAAAAGAACTAAATTGAAACAAAAAATAAAAACTGATTTAGATACGATCAACAAATCAGTGTAAACAAGTTCGAATTAACATCTGGACAGACTTGCGAGAATACAAGATCATTTAACTCTACTTAGACCCCAATAGTACAGTTAGCAAAATAAATATAGCAATCAGACAAGGTCACTGTTGGGTGAAAGGCTTAAAAAATAAAGACAACACTAAAACCTATAGGAAACATATAATTGATTGTGCCACTGAATTTTATAAGAACTTATAAAATGACTAGGATTTTGAGATGGAAAATGAATTAGTAAAGAGATGTCTTAAGATAAAGAAGTTACCTTGACTGTGGAGAATATGAATTAGAAAGAATAATAAAAACAATAAAACTAGAAAAAATATCGGGACCGGACTTAATTACAAATGACATGATCAAACTGTTTTCAAATTAAATAACTAAGCCTCTGAGTCTATTGTTCAATAAAATTATCAGCACCAAACCAATGGCTGCACTCCAATGTAATAATATCATTTATTAAAGAGATAAAGAGTCTATTAAAAGCTACTCCCCGCTCAGTTTGACTTTCAATATAGGCAAAATAATCATTAAATTGATTAAACATAGATTAACTAGTATTATTAATTCAACCATCAGAACAAGCGGAATTTAGACCTGACACTCCACGTGTGACCACTACTTTAAATCAACTAATGCAAAAAAATAACTAATATCAAATGAATTGCCATTTAGCATTCATAGATTTTACTATGGCCTTTGATACCGTCAAACACAAGTATATGATAGAAGCTCTTCTTGCACACTTATTACGTAGATTTATAATACCTATAAGAACAGTATATCCAGGATAGCATTGGAAAAGCAGGGATATTACTTTCATATTAAGAGATGACTAGAGCAGAGGGATCCTTTATCACCAAACTTATTTAACTGAGTTCTGTAAAAATCTTTAAAGAAATAAAATGGAATCAAGAGAGCATCAAGATCAACGGTGTATTTTTAAGAGAATTAAGATTTGCTGATGATGTAGTCCTAATAGCCTCAAATATAAGAAACCTAGAAAAACTGATAAATGATCTACCAGTAGCCGGCAAAAAGGCAGGACTTGAAATAAATTTAGAAAAAAACTGCCTTACTGACAAACGGTCAGCAAAAAGAAATTAAACTGCAAAATAAGACGATTAAATGTTCGGATGAAGTGACATACCTTGGCTAATTACTTAGCTTCAAGGATTGTTCATATAAAGAAATCAGAAGAAGAATTAGGATTAGCTGGAGGAGGTATTGGACGCTTAGGTTCATATGAAAGACACAAAGGTTGAAATATACCGGAAAAAGCGGGTTCTAGAAAAGTGTGGGTTTTCTGCATTGATCAGAGGACAGCCACAGTAAGGAATAGGAGGAAACTTAGGAACATACAAAGAGCAATGGAGAGAAGTTTACTAGGGATTAAAAAAAACATAAGGTGTGAAATAACACATAGAAAAACAGGAATAAAAAATATTTTAACTACAGTATGTGAACTAAAATGGAAGTGAAAGGGGCATGTCATGAGGATGAAGAACGATAGATAGGGAAAAATAATTACTGAATGGTATCCTTGAGAAACTAGAAGAAAAGAGGGAAGACAAAGAAGAACTTAAACTGTTGTGCGACCAATGTGGCTCAGAGATTCTCGAGAAAGCAAAAAATGTATGGAGTTCGGAGAGACCTATGTCCAGAACTGGAGAATTGTCAAATAACAGTTTCACAATTGGAAAAAAAATATATTCCTTTTTATTAACAAGTCTAATTATGTTTTGTGAAATAAAATGGCTATTATTATTATTATTAAAACACTAACTAAGTAAGAGTTAGATTCAGTCAGTAGGTGACAGTGATTAAAAAAAGTAATTATACAATTAAATTAAACACTTGAACATAATTACAACAAAATACACTATCATCAAATATAGGATGAAGTGTACTGATTAAAACAAATACAGTAATTTATCATGTTTTCACCTAAAAACAAAGACTACTCAAAAATGAATAACACAATACTAAGAAATCGAGATCGTATGTTAAAAAATACTATATATTATCCATGATTATATATACTGTAATGATTATTAAAAACTAAAACAGTGGTCAAACTATTATAAACTAATAGTGACATAAAATACAAAACAAATTACTTACGACGATTGAAATTGATCATATGATATAGTAACATGAGCTGCATCGCTACTACTGTTCATCCTACCATTTTCCTAGAGACAACATAGTCACTAAATTGTAAAGAAATGTTAGTCTTTGTCTCCTTCTTTAATCAATGACTTTTAACTTATAAAATATATATTGTATGTGGTAGGTTGTGTTTTTTGGAGGGCTAGGTCATATAAAAGAAAATAAACTCCTTCCTAGGCCAACGCATCGATTTATTTGTACATCATCTCCAGGGCTAAAATTAGAGTAAGAACTATAATACATTTACCAAAACAATCTACAACCTACATCAATAACTAAATTATTGAGAACAACACATACGTACAAAAGGTTATTTTACAATCAGAGTTGTTAAGTACACATCTATTTCAAAATATCAAACAAAAGGAAATTAGTTTTACCTTGGAACGTTGGCCTAGGAAGGAGTTTATTTTCTTTTATATGACCTAGCCCTCAAAAAACAAAACCTGCCACATACAATAGAATAGAAGAGGTCAAGAACATTTTTTTGAGAATATATATATTTGTAAATACTGGTATGAGTGTTATATAAGAGTAGCAAAAATACCAAAAAATTGGCCACATTTGCCTGAATAAGGTTTTCAATCTTCCTACACAGCGAAGTCATTATTATATGTCACAATATAATACAGTTCCACTGGTGAATGAGGGCCATAATTCTGATTGGTATGAAGTAAGGATTATATTTAGGGAACAAGATTGGTAAAGAAGATAAACGTTAGAAATACTTTATATTAAAAAGGAATAGTTATCCCTTAAGTAAAGAAGTGTTATATATACATACATTATATGTATCTATATAACATTTGTACTTATGATTTCCCCTAACAAGTTATTAAGTGTGTTACTAATCCTTGAAGAGCTAATTTTATACAAGACGTTTCAATTATTCTTCTGAAACAATAAGTTTTACACAAACACTACCTATTAGCTTACAAACAAACAAATAAGTACACATAGAATGTATGATCAAACTAATAGAATACAAAAAGAATAAAAGCTCATTCTACAGTGGTCAGTCAGTCATCCAATCGCCCAGACGTGGTATTTAAAATTATACAAGTGTAATCTGGTGTCACATTAATAAAGTTCAACGCCTCTCTCTCTATAGAACGCAATTATAATCTTCAGTAATAATTGTAACTCAACATCTCTAATTCACAAAATACAAGTCTGCAATGATTCACATGGTCTCTCAACGAACAGTAATACAAAAACAGTGTTGCCAGATAGTGGAACAGTGTTCACAATCAAAGTCAGACTACACAAGTACAGAAATATTGACCATTTCTAGCAAAGCTAAATAGTTTTCAGATCAGATCTATTAACCAACTGATAACATGAAAGGGTAATTTTATCATCCTCTTTAGGTGTTTTGAAGGGCTTTCCTTTTGAAGTTTTGAAGGTTAGGAAGATTTCACTCTATATACAATAAACTAATGATAACTATACTTTAAAAAAACTACACATTGATACAATGAATAACTTTCTCAAAAAACTAACTGAAATATAGTGAAAACTATAACTGAAAAATACTAAGTTCAATAGCTATATACATAACTGAACTACGATAACAATTAATTTGCAATAAATCCAACAATGAACACAATATTAAACATATAATTCACACTTCTCAGCCATAGACACCTGAACTACAAATTAGCTAAAATAACAATGTAGCAAAATTCTCAGGACAAAAATTTAGTTTATACATAACAATTCCAGCACTATGCAAAACACTGTTTACTGGTAATAAATTAACTTAAAAAAACTTACGCTCTATCTCTCTCTGCTTGAAGAAGTGGAGTAATTGCTAACCTAGCACTTCGATCTTCAATAGTCAGCTGTCGAATCCGCTTATAATTTAGAGAATAAAGATAAAGTGCTCCTGCAGTAACAGCAAAATGAGCAAATATCAAACCTTTACCTAAAAATTTAAATTAAGTTAATTTTATGTCACAAACTACTGTTTAACGAACACTTCTAATACAATCACATAAAACAAAGTTCAATTTGTATTACATATAAGTATTAATCATAAAATGTATAAGTAGCAAATCATCAGACATATTCATACCGCTTATCAATGATTTTGCAGGAATTCGAGAATAATCCAACGGCTTGTATCCACCTGGAGGTGGTAATTCCTGCTTTCGTGTAAGAGCAGCCATTATTAAACTTAAAAAGAAAATTAATCAGACTAGCAAACACATTAAAAATAATAGCAAAAAGTAAACGATCAGCTGTTAGATAACAGCCAGGTTAACCACTAAGAAGGAGTCAATGAAACTTTGCACTATTGAAATTTACAAAAACATTTTAAACAATTATAATAATTACATCTTACGTATATACATCTTGATTTCATGTTAGGGTGATTAACTTTTATAACAACTTTACTAAAAACGTCTGTAGTGCTAACAAGGATGTTATGTAAACAAATTAAATTTTATAAACTATTACTCAAGATATAATTAATCACTTAATTCACTATAATTCTAATCAATTAATTAATATTCAATAACACAGGTAAGAATATAGAAGAATAATTTGGATTATATCGTCAGTTAAAACATATTCTTAATCATTTGAGATTATTGAGATGAAAAAAAGGTCTATGCAAAATGCACCAAATAATACGATAACAATAACAAAATTAAAACTCAGTGTTAAAATGTACTTTTTATCACACAGAAAATGAAAAGAAAATCATTATACCAAACACAAGCACTTTAACTGTTCATTGTTTTGAAAACTGAATTATTCTTTACTGTTGAATATTGTACTTCATCCTGTCAAATAGCTATATTCAGTTAAAATATAAAAATTAGACTTTGAATATCCATAATTTAATTAAGTCATTAATATTATTAAATAGTTTAAAATTTAAAAAATCCTAAAACATTGTTTCCATAGTAGCTGTAGATCATTAGAAATAAAGTTTATTTTTTATTCATAAGAGTATGATGAAATTATTGAGAGGTTGTATTTATTCTGTTTATTCAGATGTCTTTATTATTTATTGTATTTATTAATGCATCAGCCTTGTTAAAAGTAGGATAAAAATATTTAAGAATCCATAATGGGATATATATTTAAATATTACATTATTTAACTATATTATTATTTCAATAATATAAATTTTTATAACGTTTATATTATGAAGCAATATAATATTATATTATATTAGTTTATAAATATTAATGTAATATAATTGTAACTTTGTTTTAATAGTACTGCCTCATTTAAGATAGTTCATATTGTTAGAGTAAATTAAGACTTAATTTCTCAATTCAAGTGGTATCCTTAGAATTTAATCTGAAACAATGTAAATAAAGATTAAATGGATTTGATAGTGTTTATTGTGTTGTGTTTATAGAGTTAATATATGTGTCATAAATAATTAACAGAAATATTTTGCTAACTATGTTAATCTATTGATGTAAGAATTATTCTTACATCATATAACTTATAATTATTAATCAGATAGTTATAATTATATAATCATATAACAATATTAAATCCTTAAAATCTTAATGTATGGAAAAATAATCTTTATTACTTTACATGTAACACAGTTTTAAGTTGAAACGTAATAACCACTGTTGTTTGTTTACCGTATCACTACCATAGTCCCTGCAGTAAATAAATAGAGATATAGACCAATAGTAAAACAGAATGATAAGAAGCCAAGCTAGCATGATTAGTTTCACCACCTCATTAACAATGAATCAGCTGGCCTGACATGTCTCTTTATCCTTCTTCTCTTTCCTTCTACTTTCTTCTGAACACGTTGTAGATTAAAGAAAACCATTAATGATCGCTTTTTTCTTGTGTTGAAAGTAAAAGCTATATTTATGTAGAAAAGTTGTACACGTTTTAATTACAATACATTGCTAAATGGCAGTGACATCGACCTTTACACCAGTGGTTTACAACTTCAGAACATCAGAGAGGTAATATATGTCATTCTATTCGAGAACGCACAGAAACAAATCTAATGATATAATGTATTTTGATTATAAGATTCTAAAGGACGTTTAATTTCAAGTATCTGAACTTCCAATGAAATTGTAGCTTCCTTTAGCAATGATCAATTTAGAGTTGCTTTTATTTATGATGGTTATAAATATGAATAATAATAATATTATTAT
The DNA here is from genome assembly GCA_026182355.1 of Hermatobates lingyangjiaoensis. Taxonomy (NCBI): domain Eukaryota; kingdom Metazoa; phylum Arthropoda; class Insecta; order Hemiptera; family Hermatobatidae; genus Hermatobates; species Hermatobates lingyangjiaoensis. The sequence goes on along the minus strand of JAPFBL010000040.1, from coordinate 452,975 downwards.
AAATAATTATTATTATAATAATTAATAATATTAAAACCAGTTATAAACTGGTTTTGTGATGTTTATCGATCGCACCTTATGGTAGTCCGTGAGAATATATTTTACAGCTGTTTGAGGATACTGGACTACACCATACCAGAGAACTCCTGTAGCAGAGGATGTGTAACCACTCTGTAGTCTTAGATGGTTGGACGACTTAGTGCTCCTCTATTAGTTTCAACTATCAATACTGGAAATAATATAATTTCATTCACACAAAGAAATATATATTTAACAGAAATAATGAAACATAATTTTGAACATTTTTTAAATGTGTATTTCCAATTTTTTTCTACATAATAATTTCAAAGTTCCACTTTTTTATCAATTTTTTTTTTATTATTTTGGGAACATAACTCACATGTATGCTTCATTTTCCCTGCAATCTAATTTTGTAGATAAAACACTTCGTTTAATTTCTGTTTATAGTCTACTTATTGACTCATTAATTAGCACAATATGAGGTGTTATATTATTTGTAAAAAAAAATCACTGATATATAACTGTAGCTATTAATGTATTATATATTAATTAATACAGAGTGACTAGCCTCTGAGTGTAAAATAAAGAAGAAAAACTGAAAGACTGAAGGTGTCGATATGTTTCAAACACAATGAACTGATTATTTCCAAAGTTTCATTGAACTCTACACAAAATTTCTTTCAACTCCCACAACTCAGCCTTTTGAACTTAAATCTTATAAGAGCAGAAGTGTCTGGCTCATTTGTCGCTTGACACTTTTACATTTATTAGATTTAATATTCATATCAGCCATTAATGAGTGCCTAAAATAGTCCAAGTTCCTGAGTACAAATATTTCACGGTGTCTACAACATTTTCAGTTTTTCGAATGTAAAAATCCAGATAAAGATGGTATTTTTAAACGCGGAGCCCTTTCCTCAACCACATCTTCACAGATGAAGGAAAAGATAGTGTCCCAGCTGGACTTTGTGGAGGTGGGATTCCATTACCATAAATCAACAGGAGCTAAAAACTGTCGAAAGGACGGAAACCCCAGGACACTGACCCAGGGACACAATCCACCCCACAGTAAATTCAAGAGAAAGTCAACCATTAGCCACGTAAGACTCATACAGGCAGACAGCGCGTAATTGAGCAAACTTTCCACCTGTTGACCCCGCCCAAAAGTTAACCATTCACTCGCTAGTGCCTTTCTTAGTTCATGCCATGAAGGAACAACCACCCAGGCATGTTAAGCCCCCCCACCACGACAAGGTGAAGGCACATCGGGGGGGTCCAACCATACTACCAGCACCTCAAGAAGTAAGACACCATCAATCATTTGTCATTAACATGTTTGACTTTAATCTACAAAGCTTACACGTTACTATCAAATTTTGATTATATATATTTATGCTGTTTTACACGTCTTACATATATACCTCATTCGGAGTTTCATTAGTTTGATTCACTCAAGGGAGGATTTCATAGAAACAAATTTCAGCAAGAAATAGGAATTCAAAAATAAGACATAATTTCTTTGCGTCAGGTTTAAGAAAGTTAAGTCTTCGTTGCACATGTCCAACATTGAGGACATATTGGTGGGGATTATTATTACAAGTAAAAGTATAATTTTGGGAAAATAAATAGTACTTTTTTTATCAATTTTTCTCTTTATTATTAGATTAAGTATTGTCTGGGTACAAATATTTCATGACCTTAAGAGTATTTTGAAGAGTAATATTGCATTAAAAATGACAACTATTAAGTTCAGTCTGCAGAAGCTTGCTAAATTGTTCTATAATAATGATGCCATCTTTAGTCATACCTGATAAAATGAATAACCATATTAAACAAATTTAACTTTGAAATTATATTTATGAGTTTGAAAATACTATATCACAGGGTTGGATAGTACGACTACTCGAAAGCCATATTAATAAAAAACCAAAACTAAATTTGCTGTCACCAAATCTGATATTGTTTTGTTAATTGTAAGTTTAATGTAGGCAACACCAAATTTCATGCATCTTATATTTCCACTGAGGGTAGAATCAATAATATTAGAACTATAATATACCGTCTTACCTTGTATATTGTTACTGTAGCTCTCTGACCGGTTCGGGTGTCAACCATCTTCTCCTATATCAACTCTTTTTGAAGATGGGTGACACCCGAAACCAGTCAGAGAGCTACAGCAACAATATACAAGGTAAGACGGTGTATTATAGTTCTAATATTAACACCAAATTTGTTTATAATCCCGTTTCAGAAAAATTGAAAAGTGACTGATAATGTGAATTTCTGAGTCACGTGTTTATCATGATTTTAAGGGGTCAGGCTAGCTCAGTGGTTACGTGCTCGCCTCTGAACTGATAGGACCGGGGTTCGATCCCCACCTGTCCCTCGATTTATTCACGCGGGAGGTGAATAACTCTGAGCACGTCATCCCTCGGAGAAGGACGTTAAACTGTCAGTTCCGAGCCTGTACGATGTCAGGTACTCGTTAAAGATCCCTACTCTAAATAGACTTGAGTTAGGCAAAATTGAGAACTCCCACTGTAGAAAATAAATCTTCACTGTGTGTATCACAAAGGGCCAATGCTAGGCCTAAGTGTGTTTCCTTGTGGGACTGCCACTGCAACCTAACCTAACCTAACCTAACCATATCATGATTTCTTGAGAAGCTCAAGTTTACTCCAGAGTACGCACTCCGCTCTTAGCACCGTTTGCATAGCTGGAATTAACTAGTGTCATTTTTGTGAGTATTTTTTGTTTTATCTTAAGTGTAATATTTTTTTGTTTTTCTTTTTTTTAAAAAATATTTTGAGCTGTGAATTATTCTCTATATTAATTAAATATAAATATTAACTTAAATTTTTGCGATTTTCTATACCAGTCTCCCTATTATTATTACAATGCAGATATCATTTTGTAACACTGTGTTACATGTCAGTATATTTCGATGCAAATTTTAAGAACTTCAGGTGTAACAATTGTACACTGTTGATCATTATTACATTCTATCACAAGTGTTGTTAGAGTCACTGTAATAATTCCGTAAAAGTTAATGAGGAGTGAAAATGCATTCGGTTTTTAAAGACATAAAGGCTTGGTACCCCCATTTACTAATATATAAAAAGATTTCACATAAACACGTAAAATAACAATTTAATTTTAATATTTTCACAGTCTTTTGGTACGAAGCCATGTGAAAGGTGACATTTTTTGATTATCTATCCTATCAACAACCCCGACCGTCATTTCACCTTAACTGTTAGTTCAGGCCTTCTTAAACTATGGGGTCGCGAGAGATTTTAATGTCAAATATTTAAATACACGATTTTATAACATCTGGATGTGTATTTGTGCAGTTACACCACGGGAGTAATACTTCATATCAAAAAAAATTGAACAATATAGCTGACAAAAAAATATTTGAATTTGTATTGTAACCCATGATTTCGATTGCAACTATGTTAATCTTCATGATAAATGTGCTTTTTTTTGCATTCAGTTCAGTATGAAGACGAACATAGTAACCATTGAAATCATCTGTTTCAATGCTAAAAAATATTTTTTTTTAGCCATATTGGACCATTTATGTGTTACATTTAGAACTGAATTTTCTAAAATCGCTGATATGGCGTTAAATGTTCTTCTGCTATTCAACACGACATATTTATGTGAAGCTACTTCGCAGCTTTAACACATATTAAATCCCAATATCGCTCATCGCTAAAAAATGTATAAGGGTCTTAAGTCCAGCAGTGTCAAACATATCAACCAACATTTAATTTGTTAAGCAATAAAAAACAGGCACATACATCTCATTAAATTTGTTTCCTTTAATTTTAATTTAATACTTACCACTCAACGACTGCGTGCGAATATATATTTTCATATGTGTATGAATATTGTTACCTTATAAATAAATCATCAAAAAATATTTATTTATCTTTCTTTTGTATTTATATGGGGTCGTCAGGAAACTCACAATCATAAATGGGGTCGTGAATGAAAAAAGTTTAAGAAGCCCTGTGTAGTTATTATTATTACCCTCTCACCCTTACTAGTTCTTGTCACGTTCTCAGCAACTTCATTTATCATTTGAACTATACAGATTATGACTCTTCCTAAGTTACCCTAAAGTTAAGTTACACTTCTACATTGAATGTCAATCACCCTTTATATGAATGACCACAGGTCAACGCTGGCAAACATTGGTCAACGTAGAAAACTAACTATTCTTATCCACACTGATCTCTACAGCATTCCCGTCAATGACTGCTTTAGAGTCCAAATTATGAGACAACTCTCCAATAACCACACTGATCTCTGCAGCATTCCCGTCAATGACTGCTTTAGAGTCCAAATTATGAGACAACTCTCCAATAACCACACTGATCTCTGCAGCATTCCCGTCAATGACTGCTTTAGAGTCCAAATTATGAGACAACTCTCCAATAACAACACCCTAACTACTTTAAAGATGCTCAGGAAGGCTTTTTGGCTGTTGGGGGCTAGAAATACTCCTGGTCTTAATTTAATCAGATGACTATCTTTATTTTATTCTATTTTTTTTTTATTTCCCAATTATTTAGTCAATACAGAAATTTGTTTTCGTTGTGACCTTGTTTTCTTCTTAGCTTTCTAAAAACGTGTTTTTAGATTCTACGCATTACCATTCTAATGGTTTACTTTTTACTTTTTTTTTTTCAGTTATACTTTCATTTGTTCTCAATTCTGCCTCTTTTTAATTCTTCATTTATGATTTTATTTTTCTTTCTTTTTCCTTTCCCTTTTCATTTACATTAGGTCTAAGTTCCACTCACAACTGAAGGCATGATTGGATGGATGGATGGGCGAGGGAGGGGGGAAGAGGTGGGGTGAGTGGGAAAGGAGAGGGCCAATATACACCAACATATATATGACCAAACCCACAATATGAAATGGGAAAACAAGACTAAGATCTTCCAACCGAAACAAGCGGTCTTCGTCAGAGTCAAAAACCAACTGGTCTATAGTTGGGTTTTTGACTCTGACGAAGACCGCTTCTTACGGTTGAAATATCTTAGTATTGTTTCCCATTTCATACAGTGGTTTAGTCATTGATTGCTATTTCACGTGTTTATGTGAAATCTTTATATATATATATATATATATATATATATATATATATATATATATATATATATCGGCATTCAAACTAAAAAGAGAACCATAGTCTGAAATTTTGAGTTGAACCTTCTTCAAGAGAGAAAATGAGGGAAAGCAAGAAAACTGTTATTAGAGTGGCCATCAATATTAACTTTCACTATTCAGAAAGTCACAATGGTAAAGACAGTAATATACCAACTTCCTTTAGCAATTCTAAGCAGATTTTGAGGACTACACAAACAACAAATATTTAAGAGGATTCAACCTGTATCTTTAGAAAAAGCAATTATTTTTTCTAAGACGAAAACACATGAACACGAACAGGGGTTTACTTTCATACACATCCGCTCACATGAAATCATAGTTGGTTAACATATTACATTATAAACACAGATTTACATGAAATTTAATTAGTATAGTAAGCCATTTGAGCTTAACGCTCGACATTTAGTGAAGACATAGTGTTTTAATTAAAGACTTCATATCCGAGTATACTTTGATATTAGTGATCCATTTGTAGCAGTAATTTAGCAACGGCTGTAAATAATAAACAAATTAAGTAAAAACAAGTACAGAAAAACAAATAAACACCTTAAAAACATTTTTATTTTTAAAATATACAGTTTAATGAATGATGATAATGGATGAATGACACAAGATGAAATGACGAGCTCTGAACGTGAACAGATTCAGAATGAGTGTGTAGCTCTTGCTTATGACTAGTGGAAGGCGAGAGTGCTTCAAACAATTCTAGAAGGAATTTCAGTACAGAAGACCTCAGATTTGGTTTTGGCATCTTCCAGGGACCATCGGACAAGGACACTCACCTGAAAAAGAGAAACAGTCATAAAAATGTTAAAACTAGAGTTAGGACCAAAAAACGTTTTTATTGAAATCACAGCTCTATCATCCAGGACTATAGTATCTAAATATTCATGCTATAAACTGACATTAAACTAGAAAATATATACGACTTGAAGGAGAAAATGGAATATGTTGTCAGATTTAGTTGACAAAAGATTTTCAGTAATTTTTTTCCTGAGGTTTAACAAGGTTCAAAATAACTTGATTTTTATTCCATCTTTTTATTTTTAAATGTTGTTGTCTATATATATTCACGGAAATAAAGTGAAACCAGAGAAATAACTTTTTAAGAATCACTTAGTCACTTTATAAATGCATACGTAATCGACTAGAGTGTTTTAGCTGGATAGATGGTCATTCTACTCACAAAACACTAAAATAGGTAATAAAGAAATTTGGGTCAACATCAACAACAAACTTTAAAAGAGAATTGTAGCGATGTTTCTTTAAAAGATGGAATATTGGCTGTTTCAGACTAACTAACAAGGCAGCTGAATAACCCTCGTGAGCGAGCATACACACTGTGGAACTTACACAAAGAACAAATATTTAAGAAGATTCAACCTGTATCTTTAGAAAAAGCAATTATTTTTCCAACTAAGTAACCGTGTTAAAATATCATGTTTTAGAATTAGTAATTCATTTTTAGCATATCAAGGTCGCTTCTCTTTTTTACATATTTCTGTTATAATAAAGGAAATGAACTAATGATATGCGCATTTTATTAAGAGCACACACACTTTATAACCATGATAAGTGAGAAAATAAATTAATAAATTAAACAATAACTAGCAGCCTTAAGAGGACTGATTGACAGACAACACCGAATGGATTTCTCACTCATGAACATTGGTTTATTATGGTCGTGTGAAAGACATCACGATACATTATGTTAATAATTAACTCAGCAAAACGAAAAAAAAAATTGGATTTCCCTAATGAGAGATTATAAAAAAAAACATGTACGGCGAAACTAAAATGTTCTTTAGTGCGTGACACTGGGGGAAGCAGAAATGAGAATAAGATGATATTGCTGTTTGTATGACTGTGACCCATAAGCGTCCCACCTTGAAGGTGATTGTGCGCTTCGATGAGCCAAATGATGATTGGTCGCGGAGGCCCGTGTCCACAAGGGCAGCCACGATGACTGTCATACAGAGTACGCCTTCCATTGGGAAAGACGAGTGCCTTAGTCATTTTGTTGTAATATTCTTAACTTATACTTTAACTAATTAACATACTAATTGTGCCTTTTCACCATGACAAGCTTTTGAATATATCACACAAGTGATATTAATTACAATTGCAAACTATAGTTTGTTATGCTGTAACTACAGTTTGTTATAACTGTATAACTACAGTTAAGCAAAGTCGTATGTGTGGCACGTTACATTATATATTAGTAATATAACTAGCATACTAGCCCGTGGCTTCACGATCTTGATTCCCATAATGGTCCAGTAACCATTGTTCAATTAGTTCTATTAAAGCTATTTTACTTTACTAATCATTGTACATTGTTAATCCTGTACGCACAAACAAATAAGAAATATGTTTACCTTTTCATTTACATTAAAATTTGGTTTAATCTCCATCACACATATTTCTATTGTTCATTCTTTTATGCACATTACGGTCGCATATCAGTAAAACAGGTTATGTCTTCATTATGATGTGACATTGTCCAGAATGTGTATTATTCATCTCAATTAAAGTAATACGGTAACCTTTGTTTTCAAAATCTTAAAGTGTGCTTGTCATTTGATTAGCAATATTAAAAATACTGTTACCTTAGGAAAGACTGGAAGAACGTCGATGGACTCCTTGAAAACGTAATTCTTGCCTGCTTCCAGCGGGCAGCCTGCCTTCTGCTCACCGTCTTCCATGTAGATCTTGCTGCAGACAATAGTGTTATCTGTGCCTAAGAATGGTAGAGGCACGCCAGCCAACTGGCCTGACACGCGCTGTCTAATCGAGTCGATGTTCTCCTCTGAAACAAACCAGTCATTACTCTCTCCATCAAGTCAGTGTAAGCATTAATAAACATGCTGCACCGAAAAAGTGCTTTGCTACATACTTTTAGCAATGAAACCCGAGTATCCCTGCTAAAAACCTTTCAGCAGCATTTGTACTTACAGAAGATTTATCTAATTTGAGTCAAACAAAGTCGATGTCAGATGTAGTGACACTGCGCACAGGTTTAGTAACAAATATGTCAACTATTAAAAACCATCTTCACCACTGAGAACTTGCAATTTGGAGTATCAAAATATCATAGAAATATACACGGAATGTTAAAGATTCAATTAAATCACTTTATTTTAAATCCATTTATTTAGCATGCTCCATATATTATATTACATACTATCGAATCTATAATTACCTTTATTGTTGACTTATGTGAATTAATTTGAAAACAATGCTCTTATTTAACGTTTCTACTGAACATAAACCTTTCATAAATATTCTCTTTTCAAAGTGTTGAGAAAATCAATATATATCAATTATATTCTTTATATTGATAAAGAATATAATCAGCATTTTAATCAATTCTCTCAGCAAATAGATAATGAGTACCTGACCATCTTATTTTAAATTTGTTATTAATTGAGGTGTGTCATTAAATTAATTAACAACACTAATTAACATTATTTTATAATCTATTTATAAAATTGCCGCATTTTCTGCTGCACAACTTGCTTTATGCTTTTCAAGTATTGAGGCTAAATTAGAGCCTATGTCTTATCTTAACCACCTTTTTTTGCGAGTTCAATTGAAATATAATGTTAATTGGCTAAATCCTCTGCATTAAAACATAATGACTAAAAAACAGAAGGTTTTATCAACTGTCGGTTAGGTTAGGTTGCAGTGGTAGTATCACAAGAGAACACTCATAGGCTAAACATTGGCCCTTTGTCATACCACACATTGGAAGCGCTAAACTTTCCCTAACTGAAGTGTATTTAGAATAGGGATCTTTAACAAGTACCAGACATTGTACAGACATGGGACAGTCGGTTTAATGTTCTCTCTGAGCGATGACGTGCTCAAATTTATTCACCTCCCACGTGAATAAATCGAGGACCAGGGTGGATATTGAGCCCCGGATTGACCAGTCATATGGCAATGCTAATTGGCTGGTGAAATTGAATCCACTATTTCAATTAAGCTAAATCCAAGTCCTTTACTACTCCAAAAGCATGTGATATATTATGAAACCTTCTGTCAATTATGATGAAATAATAAGTTGAAAGCCAAAGTGTTGTTCAGAGAGGCTAACCTGCTCTAGTGGTGCTTCAATAGACGAATCCAGTTATATGACGTCAATTACTCGGCTGTCAGTCATACAAAGAAATGGAAACAATTAAAGTGATTTAATCAGCTTATCTTGGCAACCAGTCACGCTATTTAAGTATTTTTCTAAATTACCCCCTTCATTATAAACAAACAAAAAGAATCTCCAATTTTTTAGTTATTATCTATAATAATACATCACTATTTCAGGCATCTACTCAGCAAAATGTAAGTGGTCTCTTTTATATATATATATAAAATATTAATAAAAATAAATGTTTTGTTGCCCCCTGGCACATACAATCATAACCGAATGACAATTGATGTCAAAATACGGAAAACAAGTTCTTCTCAGTTGTCTTTGTGATCGTTCCTTCATAATTTGACTTCTTATGAACTATTGCACTTCTTAATTTAAAGTTTACCGTAATCATAAGGAATTTACGATATTTCAGCTAATACATTTTCACTATTTTCCTATTATTAAGGAAGCAATTGATACAAAAGTTTCCCAAATAACATACTGTATAATAAATAAACAAGAAAAAGAATATATAGCTAAATATTTTCTAATTTATTTATTCCTTAAATATGACTTTTGAACAACTTTGTTTGAATTTTCATAAAAATATCAATCAAACACCTATGAATGCAAAAACTGTGACGAACTTTAAGAATACATATTTAAAAAAAAAATCTAATGCTAATTTATAAGGCACATATAGCCCCCAAAATTATTATCTGCGGTCCAATCAAAGTTTATAAAAGAAAATTTTCGCAGAACATAAAAGAGTAAAACTTAAAACACACTTGGAACGATAGTAACGTCAGTCAATATATTGTCATCTCATGATGACAACAGAAGAAAAAGCGAGGGAAATGTTTTCAGAGTTGGTTATATCCATGGGAAGCAATTCGATATGCCAGACCCAGAACATCCCTTCCTCTTTATCATCTCTTCAAATCTTCACCTGATAGCAAAATATGGTTCAAAATAGTAACGTAGTAAGTGTTTGCTCTGAACGTTGATATATATCTATTCTTCTTTGATATGTTCTATTGTTCTTAGATATATCTCTATTATATCTTTGATATATATATATATATATATATATATATATATTAGTAAAAGTTAGTAGCAGTCCTTCTTGAATACATGCATTTAAAAACTTTATGTCTGATTCCACTTAATTCGACGAAGTTAAATCAAGTGGAATCAGACATAAAGTTTTTAAATGCATATATATATAAATCATGATTTGTTTTCTTGACCCAATATTTATATGATGTAATTTTTTTGAGGGTTGAGGTACAATGATTTTAAACTAGTCCTTTTGCCGACGTTTCGACATATATTTATGTCATCTTCAGAGCTACAATATGATTGTTTTACAATTAGCACTACTATTACTACTATTTGGTTATTTATTACATTTTAATATGTACAGTAACAAAGAGGAATTTATTGATAAATCAGTTATTTCAACTATGGATTTTTTTTTATATATTGACATAAGGATATTGTTATAATTATTCTATTGCTTTAGAATTATTTCATACGTATAGAGATCACCATTTGATTACCTTGGAAATCTGCTTTTGTTGCAGCATACCTTAATTTACTACTGTTACATGATGGCTACTATTTGTTTGTTTGGAGGTTTCTATACGGTTATGTTCTCTTTTGCTTGTTGAGACCCAGTGTTTTTTTCTTTTTTTTATTATTTATTTATTTTTTTAATGATTATTTCTTATAAAATAATAATGATGATTATTATTATAAAGAAAAATCCACATAATATTTTTCTTTGTAAAATAATTTGTAATGTAATACTTAGTTTTTCTTTTTCAAAATTTATACTTTTGCCTATGAAAAAGATTTTAAATAAAGACCGAAACGTTGTCAATGAGAGTTTAATTTGAACCTGAAGAATTGACCGAGTCCTGATAAACTTTAGTTTTGTATATATAAATGAAAAAAGACAACACATAGAAGAAACGAGAAAACTTACTGGATCGATATTTCGAACTGAAGTTCGTCGTCAGGAAGAGAGTAGAAGGGAAGAAGAAGAGGTACGTCCGTTCACGTGTACCAGTGGAATGCAATTCATATATATATATAATTATGTATAATTAAATATATATATACAGAGAGCGAGAGTTAAAGAGTTCCTGTGTTCCTGTGGGTATATATATATATGTGTGTGTGTGTGTGAGTGTGTTATATGTATTATTATGATAAAAAAATTAGTAATCCTAAATTTTAATTGATATTGTTTTTCAAGTATTTATTAAAAGATCAATTCGTAAATCAAATTATTTTGAGTTTGGTGATAAGCTGACTTATAGTATATTAAACTTAGACCACAAATTGTTTGTTAGATGTTCTATATTATTCTATACCAGGTGTGAGAAACCTTTCTTCGAGTAAAGGCAATTTAGCATCGTCCTTTTCCCCAAAAAACCACCACGAATGGAGAAGTCAATTATTATATAATAGTTATACTGTAAAATATTTGAATCTATCATTATATTACTCGATCAGTGCATCTAAAACTGTTTCGCATGTTTCAAAAGATTCAGCAGTGTCCTCACTGCCTTCGTTTATTATCTTTGTTAACTCAGGAAAATGATTTTCTAAAAGCTCAGACTTTTCAAGTAATGATTGATAAATAGCCTTCTTAATAAATGCCAGAATTTGTTTACTCTATTGCCATAATTGTAATTCTTAAAATTTTGGAACATTTCCCTCAACAAACCGCAGAAGGCCGCATTTCATGGATCAAAAGGCCACATGCGACCTTTAAGGCCGTAGGTTCCCCACGCCTAATCTATTCTGTTATAGTCACAGACTAGTTTAAAGTAGATTCGAAGGTGAACTTGTTTGGAAATATTCTACCATGTTTTGGAGATACTCGTATTTTCAAATCGTGGAGCATTGAAATTCAGAATAAGCATCTTATCATGTCATAGATTTTATGAACATAATACAAGTAGCAAAGTTAAGAATAGGATAATGGAAATATTTCTTCTCACGAATTGCTTTCAATTTTTCCTGGTTATATGAAATTAAATAGGATATTGTCAAAACTAGCAACGGCCACATCACAAGCATCATACTGGGTGCAATCCAAACGGTAAACGCAGTTACCAGAGGTACAAGAGGTCTTTTTCCTCATTTCATATTGTGGTTTGATCATATATATATATATATATATATATATATATAGTTCAATGTACATTGAACTGTATTTGTCCGTTTCGGATCGTATTTTCATAAAAAAAGTATATATATATATATATATATATTATTGAAAATGACACCAAATTTAGTTGATACCTGTTTCTTTACAAGTTTCTCAATTTTTCTAAATAACACTCTCGTTATTTCGTCTGTATTAGTATCGTTGTGTAGACGAAATAACGAGAGTGTAATTTAGTAAAATTGAGAAACTTGTTAAGAAACAGGTATCAACTAAATTTGGTGTCATTTTCAATAATGTGTGTGTCAAAGAAGGACTGCTACCAAAATTTACGAATATATATATATATATATATTATTTTTCCTTTAAACTTGCCTGTTTGTAAGTAGATTAGTAATACGTACCACTCTTTCACCCTCGACTTTTGTCAACCTCACGTGACCCTCTCTTTCTCCAGCATCCTCTCTCTCTCTCTCTCTCTCTCTCTCTCTCTCTCCCCTCTGTCTAAAGGTTCGACCTACTCATGCACTTTAACACCTCAAAGCTTGCAGATAGACGTAGTCCGAAGTGTATAGTAAAGCAAGAAAAACAAATTTATTGCTGAAAGCTTGTCACAAATTATCATGGATGACTAAACAGTGTCAAGTTGTCTTCAATTATTGGGTATTCGTAGTTAACCTTGAGCGTGGCAATCTTGATGCAATTTAGTTTACCATTACTAACGATTTTTTAAATCAATTTTAATCCTTCAATTTATTATGTATAATAACAAGTCATTTATAAAACATCCAGGCAAATATGTTAATTAAAGTCACCAGTAAATCTTAAACAACTCTAGTTATCTACTACAGTCTTTCCTTGTAGTTTATATGGCACTATTAGCTTTGTCCTTCTTTAAAAGCAACTCTTGACGATGGATGCGTTTTGAAAGGGAATTCTTGAAGATGAATTCTTTTTGAAAAGCAACTCTTGAAGATGAATGCGTTTTGAAAGGGAATTCTTGAAGATGAATTCTTTTTGAAAAGCAACTCTTGAAGATGAATGCGTTTTGAAAGGGAATTCTTGAAGATGAATTCTTTTTGAAAAGCAACTCTTGAAGATGAATGCGTTTTGAAAGGGAATTCTTGAAGATGAATTCTTTTTGAAAAGCAACTCTTGAAGATGAATGCGTTTTGAAAGGGAATTACTTGAAGATGAATCAAAAAAAACTTTATTGATAAAGCAACTCTTGAAAGAATGAAAAATGCGTATTGAAACGGACACTAAACACGATTAGAATGAAAATGAATTAAACATTTAATGACATAAGCATAAATCTTGAAGATGAATCGACGTTAAAATGATCAAGTTGGTCCACTTGTAAACTAATTAATATGAATGACTCTTTTTGAAAATGACTAACAGCATTGAAGACTTAATGTTTTTGAAATTTGGTATTCATAAAGCTCTGATTTTATTCATTAACTTGAATTAAAGCATACTCTTTAAGCTGATGCTTACATTGAAAGGGAATTAAACTTGAAGATGACATTTGTTTGAAATACTCGTACAACCTTATTCATATGAAGACCTTCGACATGCTTAAATTATGATCACACGCTAAATACTATTGTAAGACTTGTTATTGGGAGTATCTTTTAGAACAAGCATACTCTTGAAGATGAATGCGTTCATTGTAACAGGGAATTCTTGAAGAAATAGAATAAAAAATTGAAAAGCAACTTGATAACTATGAAGCATGAATTAACAGGCGTGTTTGAAATCGAGAATTCAAAGAAGAAAGTGAATTCGTATTGACACGACACACACTCACACACACACACAATGAAAGTACATAGAAATGCGTATATCTGTCAGTTCAAAGGGAATTCTTGTAAGATGAATATCAAATTGGTTGAAACTGAGCGATACCCATTTTATCGATCTGTGCTGTAGACCTACCATACGTACTATAATAAATATATATAATAATTCAATAATATATCGACGTTTGATAGAAGTTCTCTAATCGGGGTCGCAATTCCAGGAAAAATCAAACTCTCGTGCCACGTTTCGGTTTTATTTAAAACTTTTTATAGGCCTACACAGGATAATAAGAAATCACATCAACATCAAACTAACACATGAAGGATTGTTACACTCTGAATATTACAGAAAAATTCAGAGATACATAAAACATATACTTACAGAAGTAAGAATTTTTACTAAGAAAATAAATTTACTATAAAGGAAACATGTTACGGACAAACTTCGACTAGATATAAAACATTAATAACCTCAACACTCATGAACTATAAATCAAATCACTAAACCTCAGCCAACCCAAATAAAATACTTAAATTAGTAATATCACTTCTATTAATCGAACTTAGATCCTTTTTAATATATAACATCAATGTTTCTTCTTGCTCATCTTTTTCTTTCTATTATATTTTCTTCAAGGACCTTCGTTTGAGACAACTAATAGAAAAAGAAGAGAAAAGAAGAGACACTTGAATTATATAAAAAGGATAATTCGATTCTAGATGTATTCATTTAAAATATATTCGGAGTGTGTCTAGTTTAGTGAAATTTGATTATTTATCTTAGTGACAGTGTGGGTTTTTTATATCTTATGTTAAAGTTTCGTAACATTCTAATATATTCACTTAAAAATCTACTTAATATTTTTACAAATTTTCGCTTTAATTTGGTGTAAGCAACCTTGAATGGTGAAGTTGGATTTTGAAAGGGAATTTCTTATATGAATTTTTTTGAAAACCTCTTGAAGAAATGCGTTTTAAATTCTTAACGATGAATTCTTTTTGAAAGCAATTTGAAGATGAATCGTTTTACAAGGAATTCTTGAAGGATTCTTTTTGAAAGCAACATTTAAGTATATGAATGTTTTAAAGGAATTCTTGAAGATGAATTTTTTTAAAACAACGTCTTGAAGATAAGCGTTTTGATAAGAATTTAAATGATTCGTTTTAAAAGATCTAAGATGAATGCGTTTTGAAACTAGATGGATTCTTTTTGAACACTTGAAGATGAATGCGTTTTGAAAGGATTCTTGAAGATGAATTCTTTTTGAAAAGCAACTCTTGAAGATGAATGCGTTTTGAAAGGGAATTCTTGAAGATGAATTCTTTTTGAAAGCAACTCTTGAAGATGAATGCGTTTTGAAAGGGAATTCTTGAAGATGAATTCTTTTTGAAAAGCAACTCTTGAAGATGAATGCGTTTTGAAAGGGAATTCTTGAAGATGAATTCTTTTTGAAAAGCAACTGTTGAAGATGGATGCGTTTTGAAAAGGAATTCTTGAAGATGAATACTTTTTGAAAAGCAACTCTTGAAGATAGACAAGTTCCTACAACGTACCAGAGAAGTTTGGTGTGTATATTTAATGCCTGATGTACATATAAAAATGATATGACAAAAAAAAATAAACTTTATTATAAACAATTTATTAAAAGTAATAGAAAAATACTAGAAACACACTAAACCACCGATTAGAATTAAAATAAATTAAACATTTAAAATACCATTAAGAATAAATCTTGAATCAATCGACGTTAAAATAATCAACTTGGTCCACTTGTTTAAACTAATTAATATAAATGACTCTTTTTAATATTGACTAACAGCATTTAAGACTTATTTTTTTTTACATTTGTTATTCATAAAGCTCTGATTTTATTCATTAACTGAATTAAACATCTTATCTTTAGCTGAGCTATTACATTAAAAATAAATTAAACTTAAGAACATTTGTAAAATACTCGTACAACCTTATTCATATATAAAACCTTCGACATCTTAAATTATATCACACGCCTAAATACGTATTGTAACACTTGTTATTGGGAGTATTTTTAGAACAAATTACCTTTAAAATTTCATTGTAACAGAGATATCGGAAGAATAAAAAATAAGAATAAAAACTTGATAACATATAAGCAGGAATTAACAGGCGTGTTTCAAATCGAGAAACAAAGAACAAAAAGTGAACGTATTGGACACGACACACACACACACACACAAATGAAAGTACATAGAAATTATATCTGTCAGTTCAAAAATGTTTGTAAGGAAACAAAAATTGGTTAAAAGCTTTTAACGGCCTCCAACAATAAAGCAGGAAGTAGGAAATGGGCAGAGTGAATCTGAGAGATTCTGCCTGCATAGTAATGACGGACAATGCCGACTCCTGTGAGAGGCGACATTGTTCATTACCTACGTGATCGTCTGTAATAGGAAGTGTGATACCTACTATACGGCCTTTTCACTGCCCTTGAATCACAGAGTCCTCATGGCAGACCTAACTTCACACCATTCTAAATTCTGAAATTCCTTGGTTAGCTGTAGACCATAACCATAAACCGTCAATGACCACCCCTGTATATATATATATATATATATATATATATGAGTTAGCTTCAGTTTCTTTGTGAGTCTTTTGTGTGTGTCTTTATTTGTTTTTTCTCTTTCATGTGTTAACTATATATATATATATAAAGATTTCACATAAACACGTGAAACAACAATCAATGATTAAACCACAATAAGAATGGGAAAACAAGACTAAGATCCTTCAACCGTAACAAGCGGTCTTCGTCAGAGTCAAAAACCCAACTGATATTGGGTTTTCACAATAACAGTTGGGTTTTTGACTCTGACGAAGACCGCTTGTTACGGTTGAACGATCTTAGTCTTGTTTTCCCATTCTTATTGTGGTTTAATCATTTATATATATATATATATATATTCACTTGATAAACGGAAAGACGATCCAAACTGGACACAATAACAGTTCAAAATTGAAGATAGGTAGCACAGAAAGTAAAAGAAAAAGAAACACACTTACAGACTCAAATTTTCGGGTAATCCGTCTTCAGGAGAAAAGAGAGAAAAAAAGAAAAGAAAGTAGGCGCTTGTTATATATAACGTTGAAGGAAAAATGTTCTAATATTGAAGAAATAAAAGTTCAAAAATAAACCTGAAGAACAAATAATAGTTACAAGACACTTCCTTGCAGTCTTTTAATTTTCGGTTGGACCTTATCAGGAGGTAACACAGAGGGAATCCAAACACGCCAAACTTCTTCGCATACGGTACTTGACAAGAGATGGAAATGAAAACCAACATCACAGTTTGTGCTTTAACAAGTTAATTCATTTAGTGTGCAGTAATTAATTTTTCGAATTTACAATCAGCCAGTTGTTAAATAAAAGTATACCCGTAGTTAGCGGACTCGTGAAGCTATGTGACTAAAACCACAAGTTATATCAGTCACCACTGAGATTCCACTGCCGAAAGTCATGTCAATGTTTTCTACATTGAAAGTTTTGTTGGTAGAGTAGCGCAATGTGTTCGGATAGAAAGTGGTCACTGCTCCAGGCCCACCAGCATGTCACGCGCCTGTCATACTCAACCACACCACCGACCCCTTTGCTCTTCCTGCTTCCTTGTTGGTCCACACTAAAAGTGGAATTCAATCATGCTTTTTATACAAGTTTCCTTTATTTTGAAATCAGTTTCAAGCAGCTCACATAATTCCCTAGAATATATACAATGAGACACAAGTAAAGTAATTTATTATTCATCATTTTATCAAAAATATAAATTTTTGAAATGCAATTAACTTTTCCTTCCTATGTCTAGTACTAAAAATATTATTATACAGTTGGATATTCAACACAAACAACCCTTGAAGTTGTAAAATAATTGTATGCTTTTGAGTTTTACAATGACGGTGTTCAAAAAATTTAAAAATATCAGAAAAAAAAATTGAAAAGTCAACTCTGCACACTCGACCCTTGAAAGTAAACTTTGACTAACTCTTGTATCCGGATTTATTCGAATGGATTAGTTTTACAACTTGCAATGTATTAATCTAACATGACTTCATGTATATTAAGTAAAATGCCTGGATGTTTCAGTTTTCGACATGAAATTGAATTTCCTAATCAATTTCGCAGACCTAAATATTTTCCAGGGTCAATCTGATTGAGCATATACAATTCCTTCAACAATAATAAAGCCATAGCTTTATTCATAGCAAATGGACAGACAGAAAGAGTATATATATAATATATATATATATATATATATATTGATAAAAGTATCGACAGTGGAATAGAAACAAAACTGAAGTTTATCGGGACTCGGTCAGTTCTTCAGGTTCAAATTAAACTCTCATTGCCAACATTTCGGTCTTTATTTAAAACCTTTTTCATAGGCAGAATTATAAATTTTGAAACAGAAAAACTAAGTATTACATTACAAATTATTTTACAAAGAAAAATAGTATAAGTCACGTGTTCATTCAGACTACAGTTGTTGTTAAAATCTACATACTATTTCTCTTTGTAAAATAATTTGTAATGTAATACTTAGTTTTTTCTGTTCCAAAATGTATACTTCTGCCTATGAAAAAGGTTTTAAATAAAGACCGAAACGTTGGCAATGAGAGTTTAATTTGAACCTGAAGAACTGACCTAGTCCCGATAAACTTTAGTTTTATATATATATATATATATATATAAATTCAATAATATATCAACCGTTGGATAGAATAGGTGTATAATGTAATCGGGATTCGGTCAATTTTCCAGGATCAAAATCAAGCTCTCAATGCCGACGTTTCGGTTTTATTTAAAACCTTTTTCATAGGCAGAAGTCAGAATTTTTTTGAATTAGAAAAATGATGAAATTTACATTATATAAAATGAAGTAACAAAAGATAGTTAAGATGTTAGTTCACTAACTATCTATTGTTACTTCATTTTATATAATGTAAATTTCATCATTTTTCTAATTCAAAAATTCTGACATCTGCCTATGGAAAAGGTTTTAAATAAAACCGAAACGTCGGCATTGAGAGCTTGATTTTGATCCTGGAAAATTGACCGAATCCCGATTACATTATACACCTATATATATATAGTAACTATAAGAGTATATAGTAACTTCTTATATATATCAATGATTAAACCAGAATATGAAATTAGAAAAAAAGACTAAGATATTTCAACCGTAACAAGCGGTTCAACCAACACAACATCTTTTTTCCCATTTCATATTGCGGTTTGATCATTGATTGCTATTTCACGTGTTTATGTGAAATCTTGTTATATATATATTTTATAAAATATATATATTATATAAATATATACTATGTATACAATAAATAATACTATCACAAATACTATTTGCTAGTTGTTGTTATCCCTTGGAGAAAAAAGCTAATGCTCTTCTTAATAATACGTTCAGCTAACAAATTTTGTATACCAGGGTTAACAGCAACCAACAGACAGTATTTTATTTATTTCTTTTTGAGCGCCTTTGTTTATCCTGACTTTTCCAGTTTGTTTTAAACTTTATAGATATGTTGATTTTCCCAGTTTAATGCAAACTTTATAAATATGTTCAAACCCTGACATAGGTTTCCTTTCTTTGCCTCTTATGCCATTTGAAACACTCTCTCACCCTCTCCTTCTCTCTCAATACCATATCACTTATCCTCTTTCTCAAACAAGGTGGTCAAATTTTATCATTTCCCGTGTGAAAAAATCGAGGGTTAGAATGAGCAACATACCCATGGTCTACCCGCCCAAAGCCGAGTATGCAAGCCACTGAGCTACCCCTTTCCCAAAACAAAAGATAACTTAACAAGTCATAGTCATTTATTATACAGTTGACAACAATTGTTGTAGATTTCGTAATCTATTCTTAAGGCATTCATGAATCAAGTTGAAAGAGTTATTATAGGAAATGAGTTGTGGAAACATAATCACATCAGTTAAAACTGATTAGACAATGTAATTAATGACTAGTACGCGTCTTTAGTAATTAAAAATTACTCATACAAATTCATTTCAATCAGTTAGTTCAATTGGTCGGTATATTGAAATCTGATGTGATTGGGTAAGCTATTATTACTAAACAGCATAATTGATTCTCTTGCTGAAAGTAACAAAAGAACTTGTTTTTATCTTGTGTATCCATGTGTCTATTTTTTTATGTATTAAGAGGAGACCGTTGAATGTCCATAAGATATTGATTGTCCTCACCTATGAACCTTGTTTTTTGTCTTTTGATAATTATAAAACATGAGTCGTTAAAAAACTAGTGATGACATGAATAGTCAGCCAATATCCAAAAGTGAAGTCGACAAAGAAATGTTACACCAGGTGTATCAGGGACGCATACATGAAATACTAATCGTAGCTTGTCGTCCATCGTCTATTTATTAGGATAGCATTGGCATTAACTATGCCAATATATGTACATAATTACCCTAAATCAATCTGAAAGAGCGTGATTACAAAAAAAACATGCTTAACTCTGTTATCCTTGTTTTATAACATTGCTTTTCTTTATTTAAAAAAAAAACTTTTTGTTTTTTTGCAAAAAAATATATTAAATAGTCATCGTTAGGGTCAATAGGATAGAAAAACCTTCAAATGTGTAACCAATGAAATTATTCAGCGCTATTGTTCTTTTAAGAATGGATATTTTTTTTACCAAACTTCAGTCACAATGGGATTCCAGCGGATAGGAAAATGCAATAGGTTTTCTATTTGGAGGCCGTTTGCTGAATATACTGATTTAAAATTTCTTTATATCGATTAAACTACAAGCATGCCAAGTGCTTACGAAATTACTACTTGAGTAGCTTCGTACATCCAATTCACTCAATCTATAAAAAAAATCAATGAAGTTAATTTTAATCAGTTTCATATTTCATTATTATATTTTTAATATATTAATTTGAAAATATTACTATAGCATTAAAAAAAAAAAAGCGAACTTTACATTGTTACTCGTTTAAAGTTTCAATGGAAAGAGGCTATGAAACTGGTGAGGAAAGACTCAAGTCTTAAGGGAGACTTAGGTGTGAATTATACCTCAAACCACTTGTCCTTCAAGCCTCAGATATTTAAAAAAGATTAATTTTCATCATGAAACTTATCAACCTCGTTTGGGGCAAGTATAAACTTTAATCAAATTAATTTTTATAGTCATACTTGTAGACAATCTTGAAACACTCTCTCAATACCAGA
Source organism: Hermatobates lingyangjiaoensis (assembly GCA_026182355.1). Lineage (NCBI taxonomy): Eukaryota > Metazoa > Arthropoda > Insecta > Hemiptera > Hermatobatidae > Hermatobates > Hermatobates lingyangjiaoensis. The sequence goes on along the minus strand of JAPFBL010000040.1, from coordinate 431,408 downwards.
TCACATATTCTCTTTCTCAGACAAGGTGGTCAAATTTTATATTTAATAATATACATTGTTTATTATTACATTGTTTATTATTATTACACATACATACATATACATTGTTTATATGTATGTATGTGTGTATGTGTGTGTGTGTGTGTGTGTGTGTGTGTGTGTGTGTGTGTGTGTGTGTGTGTGTGTGTGTGGTGTGGTGTGTGTGTTTGTTTGTGTGTGTGTTTGTTTGTGTGTGTGTGTGTTGTGTGTGTGTGTGTGTGTGTGTGTGTGTGTGTGTGTGTGTGTGTGTGTGTGTGTGTGTGTGTGTGTGTGTGTGTGTATGTGTGTTTTCTATGTGCGTTACATTAGAAAAACAACCTAATACACAATGAAAGAAGATGTAAAATGTATTTAACATAGGTTCTCTAAAGTGTTAATAATCAGATTAGGATTATTATACATCCTAAAGTCGTGATATATATTTAGCCAACGTGAGTGAAGCAGCAGGTTCTATTCCATGAAAATCACTAATTAAATCAAAATAAAAAATATAAAAAAAAAAATAATTTCAACAACCTTAATAGAAATATACATAAGTGTTTTGTCGGTTCTTGTCCTAAATTAAGAACAATATTGCAATTTATTAAAAGACGGAGAGGGGTGTGTTTTGCTGGTGAAAGTAAGAGTTTAATGAGTGGACTGGACGTGCGAGACAGTGAGAGGAAGGCTCATGTTGGCCGAGGACTACTTACTTGGGCTGAACTTGACCATGAGGTGAGTCTTGGTTCTCCTCTTCAGGATGCAGTCAGGCTTATCGCAGTTAGACACCTCAACGTCTCCATCCTTTAATTCTATCTTGCTTCCTGCCAACATAAACCAATTCAACATTATCTAGTATCAAATGATAATCTTACAGACAACATTATCTAAACAGAAATAAATTATCATACAAAACTTAAAAACTTGATAAATACATGGTAAGAGGCATATTTAAGGCAATTATACACTTATGTTTGTTTCTAGCATTATGTGTGTTTGTATGTGTGTGTGTTTTCTATGTGCTTTACATTAGAAAAACAACCTAATACACAATGCAAGAAGATGTAAAATATATTTAACATAGGTTCTCTACAGAGTTGCCACTTGGGGTTTATAGAAAACCTATAAATGTCCTTGCGTCTATTTACAACATACAAAAATGTTAAAATATCACTTTTAAGGTGTGTGTGTGTGTGTGTGTTGTCTATATGCTTTACATTAGAAAAACAACCTAATACCATACACAATGCAAGAAGATGTAAAATATATTTAACATAGGTTCTCTACAGAGTTACTACTTGGGGTTTATAGAAAACCTATAATTGTCCTCGCGTCTATTTAGAACATCCAAAAATGTTAAAATATCACTTTGAAGTATTTGTTACTGAGAACATTAAAAGATTTTAATGAGTTTCATATTTCATTAAATTGATTATTAAAGACTTTCCCGAATCTTTAATTGATCAAATTAACAGAATTGTAGCTGTTACTCATTCCGTCAAATAAAACGGAGTTGCTCTTGGCTTCCCTACCTTTTCTCTCCTGATGACGGTTAAACCCAAAAATTATGGACTGTAACTGTGTTTCGTATTTACTCTGCACACCTATAGTTTACTCTAAAACGTTTGTTCTCATTTGTGGATCGTTTTCTTGATGCAAATATATATATAATAATATATATATATATATATTTATATATATATATTCATAACAGATTCAATAATATATCGACCGTTTGATACGAATATGTGTGTTCTCTAATCGGGGTTCGGTCAATTTTCCATGGATAAAGAATCAAACTCTCGTTGACCAACGTTTCGGTTTTATTTACATAACCGATATTTATAGGCCTAACTCCTTATGTACTAACCTATATGTAGGCCAAATAATGAAAAAGTGTATTAGAATAGAAACCGAAGACGATTGGCAACGAAGAGTTTGATTTTTATCCTGGATACAATTTGAACGAACCGATTAGAGAAGCACACCCTATATATATATATATATATATATATATATATATATATATATATATATATATATATATATATATGTCTTGTTAATTGTATGCCTACTTTTAGATATCACAACTTTTTACTGAATCTCTCGATTTCTTAATACACTTTCTCCATTTTGTGGTACAAGATAGATTAGTTGACCCAAAGTTTTTATTTACATACCCGACATATAAATAAAAACTTTGGTCAACTAATCTATCTTGTACCACAAAAATGGGAGACAAGTGTATTAGCAGAAATCGAGAGATTCAGTAGAAAAGTTGTGAGATTAAAAGTCAGGCATACAATTTAAAGACATGCATAAACGAAGGTCTGCTCCCGAAATATACGAATATATATATATATTAGTTATATAGTAAGTGTGTTTTCTGATTTCTCTATGTATTCTTTGTTTATATTGAACTATATTGTCCGTTTTGGATCGTATTTCCAACGAAAAAAAGTGTATATATATATATATATATATACACAGGATGATCCAAACTGGACATAAACAAGTTCAATAATGAAGAAGAGTCACACCAGCGTAAGACACACTTACTAACTCAAATTTTCGGATAATCTGTCTTCAGGAGAAATGAGAATGGGAGACCAAGCACGCCGGAAACGCAACAGCAGGAAACGTCTTGACAATCCAGGAAAATTTAGTAACAATATACAAACCGATTTGGCCCATCTTAATGAAATTGTTCAGATATATAGTCCTTTTTTGACAAAACTGTAATATTTTAGGGCATATTACATTTTGTAAAAGGTACCTTTCATGCTTTATATCAAAACAAGTACCTAATTCCTTTCTACTTTTCTGGTTTTTAGAGACTCGAAATTTTATATTCAATACTGTAGTCTTTATGTAACAAATATATGACAAATCCTTTAAGAATTTCAAAGGGCAATATTTCAAAGACCAATATAACATTTAAATGTATAACTATTAAATCAACTTGAAACCATTTGTCAGATTTGGTTACTCTTATTTAAATCTCAGTGTTTAATATAAGTTAACTTGATACGAGTAAGCTTATTTAAAATTAGAATAACAAATTGCCAACTGAAATAATTTATATTGCCATATATTATTAATAAGACTCTCATACTGTTTACAAATAAATATGATATAAAAAAATTAAAATACAAAAATATTTCTTATTTGTTTTTAATTTATTATCACTCTCCAATGATAACCAGAAGAATCGATTAGGTAACTAAGTATTTAAACACTGCATTGCAAACTATTAATTAGTCAGAAAAAATGGCTACTCTCTTTTATTCTATTTTGTGATTTAAGTACTGAGAGTTACAAACCTAATTTATTAGCAAGAGTTTTCGGTTCGATTTTTTTTTATTTTATTTAAAAAACTTAAGAGTAGCAGTTCGATAATACTACAGTGGTACCTCGGGATATGAGTTTAATTCGTTCCGTAATCTTGCTCGTATGTCAATTTACTCGCATCTCAAAGCAATTTTCACGCAGGAGGTGAAATAAATCTGAGTGCGTCATCCCTCGGAGAGGATATTAAGCCGTCGGTCCCTGTATTAACCGTGATCTGAGCCTGTACAATATCAGGTAAATGTTAAAGATCCCTACTCGAAATGCACTTGAGTTACGCAAAATTTAGGATTCCCAATGCAGAATCTGTAGAATCACCGATGAAACAAAAAACCGGTAAACGGCTGACATTATAACCAGGTTTAAACAACAAAAAAAAACCTATCCGTTAGAGTTTTCAGGCATTAGCAATAAAACATCAGGCGCATTAACTTGTCATAACTTGCCTCTAACCGCTCTGAGGAGTGGATGTACCTAGTACTGGCGTCCCCGTCGCAGAGGTGGTAATTGGAGACTGTACATCCAAGCCAACAGTACAGGGCAGGCTGCTCCAAGCGCGGTCAAGTAGCCTATTACCTGATGCGTCAGAGGGAATTCTTAACGTGCTTCGGCACAGCTTGGCACCCGTTGGGCGGTACGGGGTGGTAGCCTCTCTTCTCTTGAGGAGAGTTTAAAAGGTTTTCTTAAAGAGTGTTAAAGTGGTAGCCTGTGCAGCACCATCTTGGTGGTGGGCCTTCCAAACCTACACTCAACTGTCCAAGAGCCCACAGTGGGGACACCCAGTCTACACAATAGGCTGGGTTGTCCACTTCCACCTAGGGCAACATAAGAGCCTCATCTGGACCGTGCAGCTTACTCAATAACTGCATTGGCTTATATATGTTTTACCGGAGGCAACAAGGGCCACTGACCCTACCTGTGCTGAGCAGGTTCAGTAGGACTGCGGTCCGGAGTTCGACCCGAAACTCTTAAAACAAGTCGGTACTACGGGTGGAGGGAAGCCCCTGGAGAAGCTTTGCTTCTCCAGCCCACCAATTGAGGTAGGACTCGTAGTGGCTGTGGTTCCTCACCCAAGGCTTGGGTAGACCTGCGGGTCGCTGCGTGAGGAGCAGTCTCTCCTCGGGCGGATGCCTGCATAGCATCCAGGGGGTGCTAGCCCCCAGCCTTTACCAGTAGGAACGGACCACCACCTCAGCTAAGTGGGGCTGGAACACTGGTAGTTGCTTCTGATGGCTCTGAAGGAACTCGGGATGGGTGCGACTGGAACACTTTCTCGTTTCTTATTTTAGCGAGTGAGACTAGATCTCGCTCCTCCATATTTTATATCAAGGTGGCGTTTAGCCAATGAGGGGAACATCCCCTTACATATATAACATCTCTCCCAGAGCACCTTGAACGGGGCCCAGAGGAGTTTAAGTAGCAACCCCTGATCCCGGGGCAACGGGAACTTCCCTCTCCGAGGGGGACGACCGAGCCCACATGGGCACTAGGTAGTCCTTAAACTGAGGACCTTGTAGGGGGTCGCCTACTCAACTTGTCATAACTTTATTGCAAGAGTTTTCACACACTGAGACAGAGAGAATTGGAAAAAGTGGGTTAGAAAGAGAGAAAGATATAAAACTGTAGCACAATTAAAAACAGAGAGAAAATGGAGGAAATAGACGGTCTAGTACTACATCTACCAATATTTTAAAATGTTATATTAGTCTTCTTTATGCACTAAACAAAGTTGATTATTTTTTTACAATTTGAGAACATTGTAGGTTGTTCTCAAAATTTGTTGGATATTTTCATTTAAAATTCATAACTCTAATATAGTTGAATTATTTCATTTTTAAATTTGTATTTGCTTAGCATCAAAATCTGTAAAAGAAAATATACATGTAAGCATAATTAGATTATTTAAGTCATTAGTGCTTTAGAAGCAAAAAAAACGTTAAGAAACCCTATTCTAAAGAAATATGTACTTAACGTAAGGTTTTGAGCGTCCAGCATTCTAGATTTTCATAAAGTATAGTATAGGACATTATCACTGATTAAACAAATCTATACCGGACTTTGCTTCATTATTCAAGATATTAGGGTTAGATTGTTGTTATTAGAAGCAGTATATGCTCATCAGGTTTGTACCATTAGATGTGAACATAGTGGAACATATTTTGTATAGGGTTATCAATTTCTAAAAATCTTCAGAATGCTTAGTAAGGACAACGAGGAAATCCTCTACTGTAGCGTCATTAGTGATAATCATCATGACAATCAGGACTCTGGGGAAAAACAGAAATTAGTCAACTATTACAATCATACAGATAAAGTCCTTATCATTATGTAATATAATATCAACAAGGATTAAGTTTAAATGAGATTTTGATCAAGGTTCACACAAAACCATTACATTATTTAATATTACAACATCATGAATTACTTGCTTTGTAACACCATTAACAAAAGTTCATTTCATATACAATTAAAGTTATAAACACTGCTTCAAAATCCTTGAAATATCGTATTAATTGTTAACCTAAAGTGTAATAAATTGCCTGAAATTATAATGTTATTTTTTTTTGCGTGACTTGTTCATTTCTTTAATTAACTTACAAAGTAATTTAGATTGGAAATTTGTTATGAACACGCGACATTTTAGATGATAGTTGTTCAAATAACGTTAAACAATGCAATTGTCCTTGAATTTTTGAACAAAAAAGTTGTTCATTATATTGGATTTAGAATTACTGTTTTAGTGGAAATGAAATTAGAATTGACTTAATTTGACAAGAACTATGAAGTTATATTTATATTATACATGAAGAAGATGCTGTGAGATTATTGGAACAAACGTTGATAAAATAAACAAGTGAAGTGGTAGAGTTGTAGCATACTCTCTATGACAAGAAAGAGACAGAGAGAGAGTGAAAGAGATAAACTGGAATGGAAGTGGAAAAACAAAGACAGTAGTAGGTTAGGTTAGGTTAGGTTGGAGTGGTAGTCCCACAAGGGAACACACGTAGGCCAAGCATTTAGCCCTATCTGATACCATACAATGAAGATTGATTCTACAGTGGGAGTCCTAAATTTTGCCCAACTCAAGTGTATTTAGTGTAGGGATCTTTAACGAGTATCTGACAACGTACAGGCTCGAGACGGACGGTTTAACGTCCTTCTCCGAGGGACGACGTGTTCAGATTTATTCACCTCTCGCATGAATAAACATAGGGCCAGATGGGGATTGAACCCCGGTCCTATCAGTTCAGAGGCGAGTACGTTAACCACTGAGCTAACCTGGCCCCCCAAGAGAGTAGTAAGTCGATTGTAACGTTATCGGAGGGAAAAGAGAATAAAAACTCTAATGCTAGCGTTTCGCATACTAAGATTTTCTAAGATAGATAACATGAGAAAGTGGGGGTTAAAGAGAGAAAGATATAGAAATAGAATAAGATTAAAGAAAGAAGAAAATGGGGAGAATAGCCTGTCAAGTACTACCTTTACGAAAGGGAGAGAAGGAGAAAGTGACAGAGAAAGCAGAGAAAAGATGACTATTTTTGAAGTTTATTTCAGTTATCAACAGCATTCTAGATCGGTAATCCTAAATTTGGTAAAACTCAATATGAATGGAGTAGAGAACTCCGAATAATACCTGGTGATGCACAGGTTTGGGACTATGTCATTAACCACTACACGACAAACCTACATATTTTATTGATATTTGAATGACCGATGTTGGGCATTCGAAATGCTGATTCTGTAATTGGAACCAGCAGGTCATTATGTGTTCTGACTGGCTGCAGACAAAGGATATTATTGATATATTAGAGTGAGTTTTAAATTTCTTTAAATATGAGCAGCGCATTATCATGAGTGATAAAAAGAGACCCCTTGTCAGACAAACAGTTTGTTCTTTTGTTTCAAGGATATCAATGAAATCATTTTCATTCAAATTATCAATACACTAAACTCTTATTGTTTTGTTAAGTTTTTATAGCAGAGTTCTTGGAAATACTTCTTTGTAAGCAAGCACCCCCTATGAATATCCAAAAAGGATGTACATGTGACACCAAGGGCTGCTCATTTGTCATAAGAGTCAAAGACGTGTTGACAACATAGGGTTTCAACATGCTACTCCCGATAGAGTAGCAAGCCAAGGCTACAAATTAATTGTGAATGAGTCAGATAACACGTTTTCTTGTTGTAAAGTTGAGTGTAAACTCAAATTTCCATATTTAATGTCACATAAGTTATTTTTCCTCTACCTCTCATTCTTCCGTTTTGTCCATCCTGCGAAGAGATACTACACATGATAAAACTTTCTTGGCTTGCATCCAAGAAGCTCACATCTCCTTTTTTAATAAACACAGATGACGAAAGATAGTTATGAAATATGTTATAAATTCATGCATTTCGTCATTACCACAGAGGTTAGTATTATTAACATTAGAACTATATGGGTGACGCAGTCTTTGGTGTCACATGTACACACTTTTTGGATATTCATAGGGGTGCTTGCAAAGAAGTATTTCCAAGAACTCTGCTATAAATACTTAATAGAACGATAAGAGTTTAGTGTAGTGAAGATGGGTGACACCCGAAACCGGTCCAAGAGCTTCAGCAGCAGTGTACGAGGTAAGACGGTATATTATAGTTCTAATATTAAAGTATATTATAGTTATGTGGAAATTAGTTTTTGTTTTCTCTGCGTTATATTTAATTAAATTTATATTCAAAAATTAATATTTACAGTGCTGGGATATGTCTAATCACTGTATACGGTGATTTCTTGAGATCCCGCCATTTCTACCTGGCCAGGTTGAGTTCATATACAAGCATTCTAAGTACTGACCTGAAGTAGATTTGTTGTCAAAACTAGAAGACTTGGAAGTTCGATGCAGATGACGGACCATTGAATTGACAACTATTTAGCCTTCAACACACTGCAACCCTTGACGTCTGCACGCCTCGAAACGTTGATACTTATCTCTGATAAGAGTGAATATATACTGTAAGCACGCATTTCCGCTTACTGCACTCCATTCAAGAAGAACAGAGATAAGTATCATCCAGTGATGCCAACCGTTAGTCGTGAGAATGTATTTTGTTTTCTCATGGAAAGTCATCCCTCAGAGATGATGCACATTAATCGAGTACTTGATGAAGGTCCCCTCTTGAATTAACTTGAGTGTCACAAAATTTACGACTTCCAATGGCAATTGAAAGCCGCACAGGCTGCTTGTTACGTTTCACAAGGCCTTCATGAACAAGTGTGTTTTCCTCGTGTAGTACTATTTGTATAGTTCTATCTAGTAGTCGCTATGTCCAATACAATCTAACTTTCTTATCAAATAGACTTATTTCTGCCTATATCTATCTTAATCATTACGCATAAACAATAACTTTTTTTCTTCATTATTGTAAATATCGTATCGTAGCTTAACTATTTTAAGTAAAAAAAAAACTAAATAGTTTTACTATTTAGTTCCATCGAATAGCTTTATATAATTCCTTATATATGTATTAGTATATCCATTATATATATTATTCCTTTATAATATAACTAAATATAAGTTTTATATTTACATTATACCAGTTTCTATAGATTAACTACATGACTTGAAGAATGTTTTCAAACAAAACTGAGACATAAATTTAAACTTAGGTTTCAAATTGTAAGAGAACCACATTTCTTCATGTAATTTGAATAATTGAAAACAAGATACTAAGTAAATCTATAGAAATTGTTTTTTACCATTTTTTTTATTGTACAGATTTCTTTTACTGCAGAGTTACGTGCTTTACAGAGAATTTTTTTATATATATACAGTTTTCCTATGTTAATCTAGATATATATATATGGCTTCAATATCTCTATATAGCTTCAATATATATATTTTGAGTTAGCTTCAGCTACTCAAAGGGACTACTTCTGTCCGATGACGACGAATGTCGAAATATCGCTGTGAGTCTTTTTTGAGTATGTTTTTATTTGTTTTTCTCTTTCCTGTGTGAACTATATATATATATATATATATATATCGAAAATAAATATTATCCAATACTGGACGCAATATCATTCAAAAAAAATCGAAAAGCAACGATCACAGAGAATGAGACGCAAATTAGTGTGTCTCTTTCTCTGTGTGTTGCTTTTCTTTATTTTTGAACTGTATTATATATATATAATATATATATATATATATATATATATATATATGATCAAACAACAATGTAAAATGGAAAAAAAAGACTAAGATATTTTTTTCCATTTCATTTTACGGTTTAATAATTGATTATAATTTCACGTGTTTATGTAAAATCTTGTTATATATATATATATATATATATATATATATATAAATTAATAATCAACAATAACTCTTGATATAATATATGAATTAAACAACCACAATAAACAAATATATATTAGATACAATGCTCTAATGCCTTTCATTACATCATCAGAGAGCTAAATGAACTAAACAAATAATATAATAACAAGTAACCTGATTGATTGATTGTTATTTCAATTCAATCAACCAGGTTAACTTGTTATAATAGTTTTTGTTTAGTTTATTTAGCCCTCTGATGATGTTGTAACGAAAGGCCTTAGAGCATTGTATCTAATATATTTGTTTATTGTGGTTGTTTGATTCATATATTATATCAAGAATTATTGTTGATTATTAATTTATATATATAATATATATATAGATATGTGGTGTGTGTGTGTGTGTGTAAAGTTTTACAGTCCTCTTGAAATATATTATGTTGATCTATATGCTGAAGTGCAATCCGGTTACGACTGCAAACATAAACATAAAAATTAATGTTTGCAATCAATGTTACTTTTTTTTAATAATTTAAATCGATTAATACAGTTGAAATGAAGTTAACAAGATATTAGAAAATAACATGAATATAGAACATTTATAAAGAAGTTGGGAGTGTATTTGTTTAAAAGTCTTATGTACTGTATTGCATTAGAAGAACGACTATGAGAGGTTAACGTGGCGTTGTGAAAAGACTTGAGAACCATTTGATTTGTTTGATGTTACCTTTGCAATTGTTGACCTCAGTGGCTGAAGTCAGAGCAAAGACGGCACTCAGGAGAGCCAGGGAAGCGAGGCAGGAACGCATTGTGTTGGAGAGTAACTGAGCGCTAATGGCGGGGGCGGTGCTGGGGGTATACAGGTCGGCCCCTCCACCTCGCCTGTGACGCGAGGACGACATCAGACAACGCGCTTCAAGGATGACTCCTGTTGCCCTTGAGCAACTGACTGCAGGGTTAGATCGGTCTTGTACTAGGTCGTTAAGATGCTACTGTTTTAGAACATTAATCGGAAAAAAAATCGTTTAATTTTTACTATATTAAAATGATAGCAATAATGAAAGAGAAATCATTTTCCAATTTTGACTGAAATTTACTTAAAAAAACTTGGTTTTGATGCAAACACCATTTTTCTTATCTTATTCATAAAGAAAATACATCGTTTTTGAGTTTTTTGTTTAATAACTTTCTGGGTATTTTCAATATTTAGGACCCAATGTTCTAGTATACTTGAAGATTCATTCATCGGAATTGGTTAGTGTTAAGTTACTTGATGTATTTCAATATTGGATAGTAAAGAAAAGGTTTCGAGATGAAAGAAGTTTCAATGAAATAATAATTTTTGGAATGGTTAGGTTTCGTTGTTGCTATATTACTGAGGATTCGACTTTCAATCTCGATCATGATTCTAAACTTCATTGAGAGAGATAGAAAATATTTATGCTGGCTAATCCTGAGAGAGGTCGTAGAAACATCGGTCGTAAGTTTGTAAACAGGATGATGATCTACTAGATCTACTATAAATGCTGCCTATATTACACAAATAAGGGATACAGCAAACCAATTTGATAGAGTAAGTTCTCTAAATCAATCAAAAGTTGGTGGTTCTACATAAAATATCTGAGAAGAGACGCAGACACTGCACTATGGTATTCATAAGTGAGATTTCAAGAGAATCTCTTGGTAAAACACTTTGAGAACAACTCAGAGACAGCTGATGCAAACAGATAAGAACTGGGTGATTCCAACTTTATTCAGGTTTTATTAGAGAGAGTGGCTATCAACTATCGTTAAGACTATTAATATTATTATTAATAGTTGTTGTAGGCCAGTGTTTCCCAAAGTGGGCGGTAACGCCCCCCTGGGGGCGGTGCTTTGATATCGGGGGGCGTTAATGCAAAAAGGAGCGAGGATTCTATTTCCATAAATTGATAATGTTCATGCAAATATAATTTCTAAATTTAAGTGAAAACACGACATGTAAACTTCTAGGAAACGATTTCTTAAATTATTTGTTTTGATAATTCATTTTTATGTTAAAAGTATATTCTCACCTAAGTTTCTTTTATTGTGTATTAATTCTGTTGCATAAATATGCTATGAAACAATACATCTATTGGATTCTAAATAAATATTCGGTTGGTAATTATTTTAATTTAATTATTAAAATGTTACTCATTTGGTTATTTAGTCTAGGAATTTGATTATTATTCAAGGGTGTTGAGTTATAGGTTTATGGACCCAAGGGGGTGGTCAGTCGAAAAAGTTTGGGAAACACTGTTGTAGGCTATTATTTATTACTAATATTATATCTTTAGTAATAGCAATGAAGGGTTTAAATAAAAACCTAAAGTGAAATTTTCTCAGCACAGTGTAGCTATAACTGGGCTATTTCTTCAAATTATGTTTTCCTCCATTTATTATTTCTAAGAAAAGGACCAGCTCGAAATGCTGTTATCTGTGTCAAGTCCCCACTCCACTATGAACTATGAAGCATCATAAAGCAGGGTTGTATTATTATTAAAATAGTTTTTAATATTTTGAAGGCAGCCAAAGTGGTCCCAAATCGCTCTGGGAGCAAGTAGACGATCTCATGACAGCCCGTTGGATTATCCCGTTATAGAGTACAAAGACGAATTAACAGACAAGTGCTACGCTACAACACAGATGCTGAATCATAACTACAATCACTGTGCTCTGCTCAATGAGTTGTCTAAGAACAACTTTAATTACAAACAGCCAATAATAACTGTTTCACTCTATAACAAAGCAACAAATTTCAAGTTTCAATTTCATTAACAAACGTATATTTCAAAACTTCTAATGTTTCTTTTACTTTTGAATAATTGAAGAATTTTTATTTATTTGGAATCGTAATAGATTAATTTCAATTTAATACAGAAAATAAAAGAAAAAATATCATGAAAGTAAAGTTTTATAAAGAAACAACACATTTCGAATACTTCCTCCGGTTACATCTGTAATAACAAACAATCCGAGAGCAGTCACAATAAAATTAATTGAAGTACATGACATGAAACAAAAAAAGTTCAAGAATCGCATACCAGTTATTGAAGCTAGTGGACTAGCAATGTGTGGGTTTATTTGTCATGCTAAGAGGAAAGTGACAGGCAAGTCAGACGAACAAACAAAAATTCCGTTAGAAAAATTAGTTTTGCCACAACAAAATGGTCAGATCACCTGATGAAAGACACGTTAAATACAAAAATCAAAACAATGATCAATGATTATCCATTAAATCAACTACATCATTGAACTACTGATAATCATAAAAGTAAACTTACTTCACAACCATTATACCCTCACTTTGAGAAACACTTCGTTTTTCAGGTTTGATCCAAATAAATATAAAGACAATGTACATTTAAATAGGAAATTTTGTAAAATAACGAAACACCTTACATTAAGAGAATTCGTTATCGAGAAAGCTTTCGAAATTAACTTTACGAGTTTCTTTCCGGAGATGAAATGAAATTTTAAAAATTGTAGCTCTGGAGCCGTAATTTCTTTCACTGGCACCAAAACTGTGATTGTATTCAATGTAAACAGCCGTTCAACTTCGCATGTTGCTTCTTAAGAAGAATAAAAGCGCACAAGGAAGACAGACGATTTCACATACTTATGACTTCTTGAGGGTGGGTGTGTTTGTTTTTCAAAGCTTTGTGGACACCCTACATGTCAACTTGTGAAATCAAGTTGAAATCATACCAAAAATGCACTAATAGTTTGGATGAGCATTACAGTTTTTTGAGAAATATCTCGAATTGAGCTATGAAGTAGAAAAAATAACCGCACCATATTCTCACTGATATTAGGGTTCATTATGAACAATTCCTCAAAAATAATTTTTTAGTACATAATTTTTCTACATTCATTTTTATCAACTTATTGCCGTATTCTATTTTTTCTTATGTTATTTACAATTTATTCAGTTTACTTTTACTTAAGTTTCCTTTATTCAGTTAAAAAGGTTTACGGAACACACAGTTAATTGGGTGCGACATTAGTACGCGACCGTTCAAATAACTATGGTGACAAGTGGTATTAACACTTAATACGAATGAAAACAATATCTGCACTAAATGACGGGTATCACAATGTAAACAATTGTCTTCTGGAGCCCAAGTTTACAGAGAGGACGTACAGATTCGTGAAAACTACAGTATTTCTTACAGAATTGTAAATATTAAAACACTTGTAACTTTTTTGTAACCACCGAGACTTTTCTTCTCTATACACAAACATTGTGTAGATAAGAAAGGAGTATAGTGTAAGAGATGAGGAAGTCGTATGAGGAAGAACCCTCATACACAAGTGAGTTTGTGGAGGGTCATGACGATGATGAAGGACCTTGACACGAGACAATCTGACGGCATCCTTAACGACGACTGACTCATACACAAGTGCGTTTGAGCAGGGTCCTGGCGATGATGAAGGACCTAGACAGAGACAATCTGACGGCATTCCCAACGACGACTGACTCATATACAAGTGCGTTTGAGCAGGGTCCTGGCGACCATGAAGAACCTAGACAGAGACAATCTGACGGCATCCTTAACGACGACTGACTCATATACAAGTGCGTTTGAACAGAGTCCTGGTGATGATGAAGGACCTAGACAGAGACAATCTGATGGCATCCTCAACGATGACTGAGCTACGCAAGTAGCTTCGTAGGACTATTGAACCGGCTTATCACCAGAAAGCACTTAAAGCATGATTGATTCTATGCGGTCACAGCAGGACCATGCTGAGCATGTTTCTGTCATGTGATGCTGGCATGGTTTGGCTGCGCCATCACTAAAAATGTTAAACTTGCTAATCTGGTAAAGGGTAAGGAGTCAGCCAACCCTGTGTATTTAGTAGTATCAACTTTGGAGGTTACCTTCAAAGTAAAACGATGTAATACTCTGACGTCTACCAGCAGGAAACTTTTACCGAAACGACGAATTAAGAAGAAAAACTTGAAAAAAAAATTTCGAATTCGTTACGTAGTTTAGAAGCAGAAGGGCGTTTAAGAAAGTTACAGTAACTTATTTTAAGTAAAATACATATCTTCTGCAAAAAATGTACAGTTTGATTCGTCTAACATTACATACAAGATTGAAAAGAGAAGCTCTAAGATACTGTAGAAAATTGAACCCAGTTAGTTGTTATTTTGTTTTTAATCTCTTTGCTTATTGCTGCACCTCACACAGTTATTAAGTTATTAAGTGTTTTATCTTTGAATCTTCTTATTTGCGATAAACCAAATTACCTTATAATCATTTTGAATAATTTTATTTTGCCTTATATTGTTTTTTATTTTTGTTACATTAAAAAAAAGGCAATTTAGTTGTGTCACGAATCCGTAATTAGCGGGTAAAATGCCCGCGAAAGAAATTATTGTTGTTTTTGGTTGACTTCTGCAACAGTGAGTGGAACCATTAACTCGACTGGAGGTTATACTACTGCTGATTGCACTACTCCTCATAGTTGTGAAGTCTACGAAGAAATGCTACCCGTCTACCACTTCGACTAAGCCGTCCTCAAGGTCAGGAATCACGAAGACTTCCATGCATGTCAATCTCCAAGATAATACTGTGTATATAGTCGCCAGGCTTACTCAGGAAGATGGATGTTCCCATAAACAACCCGTCAAGGAAATAAAGCAGCCATTAATGAAATAATAACAAGATTAGTATTCGTATGTGTTACTTACAGGCATGAATAAGGGAACAGCATTTGTAAATCACTCAACCTGTTAATTAATATTCAGATTAGAAACAATTTTTAAAAGACTAGTTTATAAGAAGAGCATTTAATATTGTTTTTCTAAAAACTAGTTCTACAACTAAATTGGAATAGCTTTAGAACACGCAATGAAAATTAACGCTTTAGTCACTGACTCATTTGAGTGGCTACCTCTTTTCTCAGCCGGATCACTTCTTATCTTGATAATGGCTGACAAAATATAGCACTAGGATTTTGAGAGCGTCTATCAGTGTGCCTTTTCTCAGTTAATTGACTCCATATTCGGGAGGATTTATTTTTCCATTATACTTCTAAACAACAATTTGATTTAAGTGAATTCACCCAAAAAATTTCTAAGTAAATATAAACAATGTAAATAAATATCAATAAATTCCTATAGCAGGCGATCCGTAGTGTCCGTAAAATCACCGAACAGTGTACGATAAACAAACAGTTTTTACAGCTTTATTGCTCTTTACCGTAATTGAAATTACGTGAATTTTTTTTTATAAATTGCTAGTTTTTAGTTCAATTTTTTGATAAATTATCATGTCTTTTAATGAGCGGTTTAGCGTCAAAAAAACTCTTTCTGACAACAGAAAATATACTGTAATGACCCTCTGATTAAGATAAATTTAAAAAAAATTAACTCATCCTTCTCAGAATATTATAGTTTTAGGTATTGCTTCATTTTGATCAGCGAAACAGTGTGGCTTGTATCGCTGTCATAACCTTTCCCTTTGAATTATAAGTCCAAATTGTTACATTCATTTGAAAATAACATATTTTCCGGCGTTTTAAAAATCTGAATATACTTTTCGTTTTTTAAAATTTGTAATCTCAAACATAATAGTAAATTTTCAAGACTCTAGAATTAGTATTATGAAAAAAAAATGTAGTCTAAAAACAGGTTTTGACAAAAAAAGTGACTTTCCTGTCATCTATAATTGCCTCTAAACAATAGGGTTCATCTACACTATGAGACCCATTGTTCTGTAAAATATCAACTCGATTCATTGAAAATTCTGGACGTAGCGTAGCCACAAACTTTGGACACATACCCACCCACCCACACAGACAGACATCATCGAAAAAACTTCATAAAAAGACTTTTGGGACCTCAAAACATATTATTTAGTCAAAATCTCGAGATCGAATTTTTTCACGATCACTATACTTTACTTATAGTAAGGTAAAAATATGATTAGTAAAAATTATGATGCAGTATCACTTCAATTCCTCCTATGACTAGAGTCACTATGCCCATTAGCTGGTGTTATACAAACACGAACATATATATATATATATATATATATATATATATACGATAATCAAACCACAATATGAAATGGGAAAAAAGTCTATGATCTTTCAACCATAACAATCAATCTTCGTCAGAGTCAAAAATCCAACTCTGACTCTGACTTTGACGAAGACCGCTTATTATGGTTCAAAATCTTAGTCTTTTTTACCCATTCTAATTGTGGTTTGATCATTGATTGTTATTTCACGTGTTTATGCAAAATATTGTATATATATATATATATATATATCATATATATATAATCACTTACCCATTATGTTCCTTTACTGATTACCTTTATCTTACCCTAAAACAATTCTTTTTGGGTTTTTTCTTGATGATAATATATATATATATATATATATATATATATATATTACATTATTGAAAGAAGATCAAATTAATTTTAATTGATAGACATGAGAACTAGACGATTGCAGAAACTTCCATAATTAAATATTTATAGATAACTAGCAGATGTGCCTATAAAAATTCAGAGATGATACGTTGTATTTCAAAGTATTATTAGAAAAATTGTAGTATAGGAAAAAATATATTTATTGGCACAGTGTTAAGTAAGTGCCTCTGTATACACCACATTAGCTGTCTGTCCTTCAGGTGCATGGAAGAGTAGAATTGGAACCTCTCACTCTTGAGCAAGCAACACGGTTGACCATGTGAGAAACACTTGGTCTCACTCACTTCAATTCCTGCCGTAGACAGAGTTTGGCCTTACGACTTATTTACCGTTATTGTGAAACAGAGGCTGACGGGAAATTACAACCGCATAAATTGAAAGGGACAGTTGCTAGGTATCAATGGTATGCATCCTCAGGACCACAACCAGTCATGATATGTATGATGTATCTGTATATATGACGAATTCGAAGTCGAGTCCCGTTGCACATTTTTGGGTTCTCAAGTTTTGTAACAGCATGATTGCTGCTCCTACTTTAAGTTTTAAGTCATGAGTAGGCAGTCCAGGAGCAGTCACGGAGTTAACAATTACAGTTTGATAATGAACTGCTCCCTCATCACTAATCACTTTGTTTACTGACTTGTAAGTTCTTTTCTTAGCTTGATATAGTGCAAGAACTTGTTTATTGATTTTTCCTCCCTGCTCATTTGTAGGGGTGAGAATTGCTCGCTCACAAAGTCAGTTATTCTGAATAGATAGCAGATTTTAAACTTCGGGAAAATCTTGTCAATTATCCCCTGCTGGGAGCTTAAATACAAATAAAATTGAAATGAACTAACAATACCTACTTGCTATACCTGTATATTTTCAAAAGAAACATTTCTGTGAAGTTAGGCAATGACAGCTTAAAAATTCAAAACTTTACTTCTACTATGGACTTTTAATCCATTCAAACCTTAGATTTTAAGTTAGACTTACACAAATTTACTGTCAAAGTTTCAGAGTGAGAGGTTCCAATTCTCTGTTCTTCCATGCACCTGAAAGACAGACAGCTAATGTGGTGTATACAAAGGCACTTACTTAAGACTGTGCTAATGAATATATTTTTTCCACTATGTCTTATGGTGGCTGAGTTTATTGTGACAAACTTTTGCGCTCGAACCGATAGACAGAAATTTTTCTAAGGGTGAATTCGGTTTCTCTAATGTATGAAACGTAAAGATAACTTGAAATGAATCAGTTCTAAGTAATGTACAGAAAAAACCTTTCTTTTATTTATAATAGACATATACAAAGAAATTTGAAAGGTATTTATTTCTATATTCAACTATGGTGTTTGTAGACCATGCTGAACGAGTCATCATTAGTGCAAAGAAAGCGCTGTGTGTTGGTTTTCTTTTTGTTGATCATGTAATTTATTCAAATATGCGTGGTGAGGTAAATTGAGTCGTCGGGACAACATTTTTTTCAAGTTGTAAAAGAATAAGTTGGCTGACTTGAATGGAGGTTGCATATCAAGTTTTATTAATTAAACTTCTCTGTTAGTTTCATTAATTCTGTGCTTTTGTTTGTTTTCTGTCTAAAAGCGTGACCTTGGAACTACTAGCACTGCCTGAAGCTAAAGACACTAACCTGCCACAGATATTTTTCATAAGAATTCAATAACAAATTAAAAAATACCTCCTCAACAATAACTTTATTACATTACATACATTTGTTTGTTTAACAGTATAAATACGAACAATCCATCACAAAACCAGACAATTACATTTTTATTACAACCTAAAGTTTAAACATATCTGGCACTTCCTTAAAAATGTAAAGAGTATTCAGTTCGGAATGACAACACCAGAACCAAGTCAGACAATATGCCTGGACTTTCCCTGAACGGCTAAAGTAATGTGTGTTCTTCCAGAATATGATTTACTGTCAAAGTCATTTGGAAATTGTCTTACGTAGCTTACGGTGCTGCCGAGTCCGAATTGGCCATTCCGGACTGACTCGCAGCTTTCAGCCTAGTAAAGAGAAAACTGTGTTTAAGCCTGGTGATGATTCTCAGATTCACTTCTTAGACGACATGCAACAGTGCTGTCGAGTCCGTGGCCATTCCGGACTGACTCGCAGCTTTCAGCCTAGTAAAGAGAAAACTGTGTTTAAGCCTGGTGATGATTCTCAGATTCACTTCTTAGACGACATGCAACAGTGCTGTCGAGTCCGTGGCCATTCCGGACTGACTCGCAGCTTTCTGCCTAGAAAAGAGAAAACTGTGTTTAAGCCTGGTGATGATTCTCAGATTCACTTCTTAGACGACATGCAACAGTGCTGTCGAGTCCGTGGCCATTCCGGACTGACTCGCAGCTTTCTGCCTAGAAAAGAGAAAACTGTGTTTAAGCCTGGTGATGATTCTCAGATTCACTTCTTAGACGACATGCAACAGTGCTGTCGAGTCCGTGGCCATTCCGGACTGACTCGCAGCTTTCAGCCTAGTAAAGAGAAAACTGTGTTTAAGCCTGGTGATGATTCTCAGATTCACTTCTTAGACGACATGCTATGATGCTGTCGAGTCCGAATAGGCCATTCCGGACTGACTCGCAGCTTTCAGCCTAGTAAAGAGAAAACTGTGTTTAAGCCTGGTGATGATTCTCAGATTCACTTCTTAGACGACATGCAACAGTGCTGTCGAGTCCGAATTGGCCATTCCGGACTGACTCTAGTCTAGATTACCTGTAGACAATATCAATCTAATTTTGTAACTGATTAGATATAATTTGTATTATAGTGTCTTCCTGATGATGAACACAAAGTGTTCGAAACGCGTTGAATAAAACTTCATTTGTATGGAGACTTTTGTTGGTTTATCCATTTTACCTCAGAATGAATATCAAATCACTTCTAAGATGCAGTCATCTTCAGTTACCTCACATTTTTGGAATTCCATGATTGTATGATGTCTAAATTTTAATATTTTAAGCCAATCCACAACTCAAGAAAGAATTAACAACCCGACCCTCTATAAAAAATCCGGAGTCGTCTTCAATCAAATGTACGATACAACCACCATTGTCAAAGATAATGAACAACGAATTAAATAATTGATTTGTTTTAATGTTATTATTCTAAATTTTGCTAAATGTCATGAAATTGTAATTGGTATGTTTAAAAAGAAGAACTGGTATGCGTTTAGAGGTTGGGCTTCTATTCAACAATGACGAAGAACAACTAGAATTAGGATCAATGAAATAATGTAAAAATGATAAATATTAAAAAAAAATAGTACAGGTAATAATAAAAGGACTATTACTATTGTTATAAAGTTTAGATTAACAGTAAATTTAATCTAAATGAAATTTAAGTTGTGTTTTTGGTAATTATTGCTTCCTGCAATAATCTAATACGTATGAATTATGTATCAAGTCTCATATTAACAACGTATTGAATTTAAATTTTCAAGTTTCTCTAATGATCAATTTCGGGACAGGAGGAATAAAGTATGTACTGATGAAGTATGATGAAGGGCTCTTTCCAAGATTCAGTATTCTTTTAATCAATAGGGTTCATTCCAACACTGAAGGCTACATTCTGTTGAATTTCATAGGATCTGTCAAAGAGGGTAGTGTGTTTACAAACATTTGGTTACACAACCAGATATTTCAGGGGGTTTAGGGGGGGCTTTTAAACATTTCAAATCAGTCAACATTTCAAAAATCAATTTCATTTTGAACAACTTTACATTGCTTGCATTAGAGTAAACAAGTTATCTATCCCTGTCTTACGATTGCTGATACTGATGATGTAATTCATCATTCAGTTAATAGAAAATACCATCTCATCGGTTTTAGTTATGAAATAGGCCTGCGTGCAGCTGAGTCATTGTGTAAGAGTATTACGAAAGAGCAAAACATCAGTCTCAAACCAATGACAATTTCTTTGCATTCTCACCCATTATTTTTACTCAGACCATATCTACGAATAAACAAAAAAAATTTAACCGCACCTTTGGTTTTAATATCAAAAAATACTTACAAAAGTTTGAGGACTTCAACATTTTAAAATAGTCCTATACTAATATTTTCTTCCAGAGTCAATATTTTTTTTTGCAATAATTCATTACTATTTTTCTTCCAATAAAGAAATTAAAGATTAAATAATAAAAAATATACGTTGTTTTAGACAATAAAAAATTTAAATTATAAAATAAACTAATTTTATAAAAGTAACTGATATATGAAAATATATACACTTGTTAGAAAGGTGTACTTAAAAGAAAAACATGTCCAACAGTTTTCAGATAAATACTACAACTGATGATTGAAATTTTCGGATGAGCAATAAGTATGGAATATTAGCAAGAAGGAAATTTCAAAGAACATGTTATCCAACCTTCTCTCTCTTTCCCTCTGTCATCAGCCTCTCATTCACTCACTCTGTCCCTCCCACTCCCACTCTCTGAAAAGTTATAAATTACCTAATATATAATTTATACTAGAATAGTATTGGTAATTGTACAAGTCAGCAGACACGAAAAATCCACACTATTTTAAACCACTAGTAAGTAACCTTTGGAGGCTTGGAAAGAGAATATATATATCAAAAAAATCTGTCTGAAGTATGGAGATTTAGGGGATAAAAGAGAATACGCCAGTACGAAAATAAAAGAAGTACATTGGGTAATAAACAAGCATAGAGATAAACGAGTGTTTTTGCACCGGAGAAAAAAAAATGAATACACATTCCACCTCATTCCTAAACCACTTACTTGCCTTATTGCAGCTTTTTTTTTTTACTCTCAGAAAAATCTGACTAAAAATAATTCTAAAATCTTTGTATTCGAAGCTAAAAGAAAATATTCTAAATACATTACAAGGTATTTTAGCTAGTAATCCACCTCTATATATATAAACTAACAATCTTACTATTATTCTCATTATTGTCCTGATGATGAATGTGGTACATCCGAAACATGTCGACTAGCAATATTGGTGATAAGCTTTATAGTTTTAATGAAGAGACGAAGAAGGAATTCCGGAAACTGGAGAAATTGTGTAAGAAACAGATACAAGCCAAATATGGGGCGTTATTTAACAATATATATATATATATATAAACTAGAATTTAAAAAAGAACACATAGAAAGGAAACCACTGAACTCACAACTATATTTCGATGTCCTCGTCTTCAGGAAAAGAAGTGAATCGCTCCAAAGGCTGATAACGACTGACTTGGCGTTCGAACTGAAGCACTCAAACAGTGTAGCCAACTTTCGGAGGAAAGGTAGACAGGGAAGATAAAGAAATAAAAGCCAAATAAAAATTAAAAAAGAAAACATTTAACTAAAATAAAATTAAAAGCTGATAACAACTTTAAAAAAAAAATCAACGATTGAGGTTAAGCCCAGGAGCCGATCTACCGCCCAGAAGACTAATAAGTGCTTCTTCTGAAGCTCTCAGAGTAACTTTCGAATTAGTCTGATCAATCTGCCTCAGGACCTGTACACGGAAACAGTCATTAAAACTGAGTCCGTGAGAACTGGCATGAGTAGCAACGGGAAGGTCACTGCGTTTGCCAACGGATGACCTGTGATTATTCATACGCAGGCTTAGCTTGGTGGAAGCCAAACCCACATAAAAAGAATCACACTGGGTGCAATCCAAACGGTAAACGCAAGTTTATACCAAGTTAAGCTACCAAGAGGTAGAAGAGGTCTTGTGAGAGATAGGGTAGGTGCGTTTACTATGGACAGAGGTAAAGGAAGGAACAGGATTGATGATAGGACAAGTAAGACATCCACGACGTCCACATTGAACCATACCACCAGCAGTTTTTGGAGGCTTAGGAGAAGAGATGTGAGAGAAGATAGATTGAAGATTAGCAGGTATATATAAGCACAAGAAAGGAAATAGGTAAGAAATTTAATTGTGTATGCCTTAACGAAGGTCTGCTCCCTAAATATACAAATATATATAAACTTTAACACATAGGAAAGAAAAACTAAAAAAAAAAAAATGAAAAACTAAACAATTTGAGAAGGTTATATACAGTCTATTTATTTATTGACATACAATCAATAGTAGACGGACTATTGTTTACAAACAATTGCAAATTATATGTCTGCTTGTTTCATTCCATTGAACTTTAAAACAGTTTTAGCTGTTGAAATTGAAGGTCATGTTCCAGGAGCCCTGTATAACTTTATTACTTAATTGACTTGCCTCACATTTAAAAAGGAATTCTCTTTTTTTGAAACAATCAGAAACTATATCTAATCAAAGCAAAAATGTCAGTTTCATTTGTCAATTGATTATTTATTTGTATTACTCGAGAAGCATGACCGACAATTTTATTTTTATTTTATCAAATTTCGTATTTCTTACATTAGAAAGTTAAAAATGTAGTTTCAAAGTTTTAGAATAAAACCCCAAATAAGACTGAAATCAAGAGTCTTAAATATGATTAATACTAAACGGGTAATGAATGCCAGAGTGAAAATATAATACTTTTTGTCGTTACCAGCTGTTTGAATAAATTTTTGATATCATATATCAGTCAATGAGAACAATTTAACAAAAATCTGTTATTATTATTTAAAAAAAAACACCAATGTTCATCACCTCATTTATCCTCTCAATCTTTAAAGTTAATGTTACGGAATTCAAACGATAACCCCAAAAGAAGAAATATCTTGGGGAATATTTTTCCTCAGTCTATTAACGAAAAGAAAAACCATTCAGAATGAAGCCTTAACACTAGAAGGATGGGGAACTTACATTACCTCCAAGGACTGTCAGCTTGAGGGGCTTTTAATTTACAACAAAATATGGGCCATACAAGAGATTATGGCATGACGCATGTCATGGGTTTGACATCACTGTTATAAAACGTTTCATCTGATCAAAGGCAGGTGCAATTACATTATTATAACATAATATCTCTGTTTATTTCTGGAAAATAGAGAGAGTAAGGGTGGTTCACTGCAGAATATAACTTTAACTACCTGAAGTCGTAAGACTATAACATTGAATTATATTAGAAATAGATAAAACTGTCATACCTCGTAAGATGATCTTGAAGTCGTTGGATCTTCGATAGCAAACCTCCTAGATGGACAACGTCCGAAAGGCGCTCCAACGACTTCAAGATCATCTTACGAGGTATGACGGTTTTATCTATTTCTAATATAAATCATACAAACCTCAGTGGTATTAACAATATGCATGTATATAACATTGAAACCATAGTCAATTCTGATGTAATCAAAGCTAATAAAATATACTGATGATATCAAAATGATGAAGAAAAAAGTATTAGCCCTTCTTCACTCTGTCTGCCTAGAAAATTGAGTAGAATAAATAAATCCACCATATTCTTAATTCATTCAATAAATTGAAATGGAGTTTGATTAAAAAAAAATATTTTCCTACAACTGTACAAGTTTGTTTCGATGACAAGCTGGTTGATTTGTCAGAGGGAGGCAGCAGTGAGAAACCAAGTAGAGATTAGAGAACATCTGAAGCTACAGACAAATCAAAGCCGTTACGGTTGCAAAGAAATAGTAAATGACCTTCAGGCAGGCGTTCAAGAATTCCGATTATGTAAGATCTCTGGGATACCATGACTGTGCCCATTCGATTCCAAGTCAAAGGTGCTTCAACGCGCAACTTAACCTCTGTTTATTTCTCTTTCCATATTTGTAAACACTAGTATAGGGCAGCTCATGACGGGGATAATTCTTCCCGCTGCTATATCATATTCAACAGAAGTTATCATAGACACATTGCGCAACTCATGCAGCCTTCAGGCGCCTTAGCGGTAGATTGTGTTGTCATTGTGTATTTTGCCCTTTCTGATGAGTGATTGTATAGAACGCTACCAACAGCAGCCCACACAAGCCGTATTTCCTGCTTCCTGTATAAAGCAGTGACACCAGAATAGGTTCACAATGCAATTCATGGCGCGCTAGTTTTTCAGCACTAGAGGTAAAGATGGCGCATTAAACAATTCATGGTGCAATAGTTCTTCCTGAAAGAATGTAGTCTGCACCAGAAGTGGTTGACAAAGGCCCATTAAACTATTCATGGTGCGCTAGTTTTTCCTAGTGGTCACTGTGCTCAGCATTAGACCTAAAAACTCTACTCTCCTATTGGTCACCATTGTAAAGAATATAAATATATATATATCAATGATCAAACCACAATTTGATACGCTTGTTACCACACAAACCGCTTGTTACGGTTGAAAGATCTTAATTTCTTATTGTGGTTTAATCATTGATTGTTATTTCACGTGTTTATGTGAAATCTTTTTATATATATATTGGCCATCCACTGAAACAGGAAAAACAACTATTTTCTAAACTAACCAAACATGCCAGGTATTCGTTAATATCAATTAATAATCCTTTATATACAAATGAGCCCTTCTCTATTTAGGCATTTGTACTAGCATACAATTATATTTCTGTTCCAATGCACAAAATTGCTGCGATAGAATACATGCTCAGAAAAATGAATGCAATATTCATACAAAGGAATAATATAGTTCATCTAACAATTTAAACATAGATGTTCTAATGGTACAAAATACTCAAAAAAACGATAAAAATAAATTAAAACAAAGAACAATAAAAGTAGTTGTTTAAATATTAATATTCGTCAATGTTCGATACTTTAATCAATAGACCAAAGATGCAACGCCTTCTTTTTATGAGCTAAGTACAAATTTAAAAACCTCCATAAACAAAAACGAAAATAAATATTAACATTATCTACAATGTTAAAATGACTTTAAGCACATAGTAGATAACTCAAGCAACTTTTACTTTTTAGAAATAATTTTTGAAAATTAACATAAGCACAAGATATAGACCACTTTAATTGAATATTTTATATAAACACCTCAAAAGAAATAAAAGACTTTAATTAAAAAAGATCTATAGTAATCAGATGTATACCAGCTTATTTTTTCTGTTAAATTTTATTATTTCTTTCAAGTTGTAAATTAAGATATATATATAACTTTGAATGCTTATTTAAAACATACAGGGTTATGACTCGAGTGCTCGTTTTGTTTAATGTACTCAAGAATAATATACAATATAAATCAGACGAATATTAGCAATGACCTAGTTGAAGAAAACATTAGCTATCATTGGACTTGACTGTAATTACTGGACCTAAATTTTTACAGCGAATCTATCGAGTACAGACAGACACACATTCATTTTTATATATATAGATTAGGCAAAATATAAGGATGGACTCAACTCACAGGGAGATGGGGCTGGATAAAGTTAGGCCCGTGTCGCCGCAGCCACTCCATGTACTCAAGCTCCTCCTCAAAGCGCCGCCGCTCATCCCAGTACATCCGGTCGTCACCCACCATTCTGTCGGCCCAAAACCCTCTCTCCTCCTCCCTTCGCCGCAACATGTCCTCTCGTCGCTTAAGCTTGTCTTCCTGGTGCATCCGACCCCTTCGACCAGACGGCTTAACATCCACAATCAGATCCGGGTTGACCTTCTTCTTGAACTGCAACCTGTGTCTTCTACCTTTCATGCGCATGTCCTTAGCGTTCGGGTCGTTGAACTTACACTTGCACAGCTTGCAGTTGAAGCTAATCAACTTACCTGCAAAACATGTCACAGAATTAAACACACATTAGAAACATTTACGTCAATCCTCCGAAAATAAAATTTGAATACACAATGATAGCTTTAAAAGAGTATTACTAGAAACAATGATAAACAGAAAGAGAGGAGAATGATAGTGAAAAGGATAAAGTAGAGAGAGGAGGGAGAAAATGGAGGGATCTTGAACTTCAACCTGTCTTCTCCCACTCACGTGCTTGATACTGTTTCTTAATCGCAAATGATTCAAAAAGATTACAAATAGAGAGAGAGAGTGAGTGTGAAGAAAACGGGACAGTGTTTCAAAACTAAGTGTCTTCATACAAAATCTGTCATTTTATATGAAGATAGAATAACAATTATCCCTACTCTGAAGTCAGTAGTGGAGTTAGGAGATAAGGATATATATCTACAGACTACTACAGAGCCCAGGGTTTTATCTCGAACTTGGACCTGAAATGTATAAACTTCATTTTGTCCATTTATTTGTTCGTTGATATAACAAACTTCCAAGAGTAAAATTCTTCCAATGTTTCGCTGTTCTCAAACGTCTGACAGATAAACTCCAACGACATATGACAACCCCTGCCATATAAGGCTACTTGATTGCATTATATGTTACTTGACAATCAAGTTGCTATCAACATGTAACTTTTCACAAATTGAATTTTGTTTTGCTACCTTCTTCGTACTTATTACGCCGACAGGCGTAATTTCACTCTCTCGAGAGCTGCTCATCTCGATGTCTGCTTGTGTCATCAGTGGCTCTTTCTTCGAGTCGTCCTTTTCAGTCTTTACACTGCCTAAAGTCCCATCTGTTCAATCGAAAAACATAATAATGCCCAAAAAAAATAATTATTATGTTAGTCATAAGTGAAATTATTAACTTACATTTAATTCCAAACTTGAATAGCATCCTATAGGCGACTTCATTGTTTTTGTCAATGACAAGGGCAACTGAATCACAAAAATCACGAAACTTATTTAGGTACATTTTCATGAAAATGTCTTTCGTATAGTGAAATTCTACGTAGAACATATTTTTTTTTTCATTCACAAGGACACTTTTTTATCTAGATTGTTGAACTGAACACTTTAAAAACCAATAGCCACTGAATTTTAAATAAATCCAATCAAATATAAAACATTTATGCATAAAAGTAAAGGAGTCGCATTGTGTAGTAACTACTTCAAGATTCCAATGTCGTTTACTTTTAAAACTTTCTAAAATGAATTTAGTTGAGTATGCTTAGTTAAATTTAGATTAGTCAATTAGTCTAAGTTTAATTAATCCAGATTCTTTGTTCAAAAATGTTTAAAAAAGAGTCCTTACCACCATTGTCAGTTTTCCTGACATTTTCAATAAATTTTTAATTGACCAAATCAAAGTAAGACTCAGACTAATGAAAGTAAAAAATCCGGAGATTTCACTAGAAGGAACGTTTTAACGAATGATATACAACCACTTGATGATACAATTATTTTACTTATGTTTGGACTAGTATTAATAAAAACGAACAGATAAGTATTCAAAATAACTATACAACAGTCAAAATGTAATGTTATTACAAATTACATGCTTGTAAATAAATTGATAACATAATATCGACTTAGGGAAAGGTCTCTAACTCATGTAACACTGCCCGAAACCTCTTCTTCAGTTGTATAGTGTAAACAATGCTCGAATATTTCAAAATTAAAGAAGGTACAGTGATTTCGACTAATATTTTTTTAAAATGAATTAAAAAAATTAATGAATGAAGAATAAAACGCAACCTATTTGCGTTTTAGTAGATTAGTAAATAACAAGATTTTACAATAAACACGTCAAATTATAATCACCGTCTAAACCACAGATGGAATTTAGAATAATGAGGAGACGATTTGTTTTGGTTGGAAGATCTTAGTCATTTTGCTGAATTCTTACTGTAGTTTCAACGTGATTTCAAACTATTTTTATGTGGTCCATAAATTTTTTTTAATAATAGCATTTCGTTCAATAATTTAATTTCAACAATAGTTATAGAAATGTTCATCTTGAATACTAATTTATCCTATATTAGTATTGTAATTAGTATTAGTATTTATCCTATATTAGTATTAGCAAATTATATCCTATATTTAATGCATTTTAATTAATATTTTATTCTAGAAGAATGTGAGACTTCCGAATGTGACTTGGTGAGCCACATTAAAACGGAGGAAGATCCTTATGATGTTCTACATTCAGGTTAACATGTATTACAGTAATTTCTGTGAATAATACGTAATATTGACTTTTCTAATTACATAAATTAAAGTACAGACACATAAATAAAGAATTAGTCATCAATCTGAGTGTTATTTAATAAAACTAACATTTTGGGAGGACGAAATGTAGTCGGTACTGATCCTGGTCGATGTGTTATATGTGTTAATATTTATAAGAAAATATATGAGATGTAATTTTTTGTTTAATGTTTACTTATACTTATAAGATTCTTTTGAATAATTTATAATGGCCGTTCAGTCGATGACAAATGAGCTTAAATAACATGTAATTTTATTTTGATTTGTGGTCTATATTTTTTAGCCAGTCTTAAAAGTTGTTGATAAATTTTACGCACTTTGACAGATTTTATAAAACTATAGTGCAGCATAGCTGACTGTGCATTGTATGATAGCGCTAGCTCGTTTTTATGCTGACATTATTTCTCTACATTACACTTATATGTGTCATCACTTTGACTTCCTTAATGATGTGTGTTAATTTTAGGTGAAGACTGGAGACTACATCCTGGTAGCTTAAAAGATGTTCGAGCCCAACTTGTTGACATATCGAAGTCAAAGTCTTTCATTGGTTGTGATATCCTAAAGGATGTGCAGCACCTTAATGGACACCGAGAATTAGAAAGTCATGAGATCAGGAATGTGGAAAATCAGAACATAGTTAACTGCAATATACAAAGAAGAACAGACTGCACTGATGTCACGAGTGTTAATACAGCTAATACATTATACAGCAACATAAAGGTAGAAGAGCATTATGAGGTAACAAATTGTAATCCTTGCCAGACTATCGCTTTTGAATTAAAATTAGATGTTAGGAAGTTTGCACAGGACGATACTATATGTTGCAATATAAAAGATGAAGTTAGTGATGAGATAACGGGTAGTGACTGTTACAATGCTGGTAGCTTTGATGTGAAGGAAGAAGATAACAGTGATGGATTTAAGATTTTAGAAGAACCAACAGAAACTAAGAAGTCATTTACATTCATCAGGGCCGATTATGTTAATGAAGGTGTGTATAGGTGCTACTGCTGCAATGAGGAGTTCACTGAAGAAAGTAACTGGCAACAACATATGAGTGAGTTTTCAAAATATGCAGGGTGTTTCCCCAAGAAACAAAGTATTACTGTAGCTAATATTGCAGAAAAGATTTTATCAGTTAAGGAAAGTATGTTAAAATGCAAAAAGTGTGATTACATTCGTCCAAGACCATGGGATATCATCAGACATTACGAAGTGAATCACAGTCCTCGTCGACTGTATTGTGGTTTATGTCCCCATAAAGTATTCCCTGGTTTCAAAAACTTGCAGGATCACGTGGGTTTTTGTCATCATCCGGGGCGTAGAGTGTATTGCCATCAGTGTGAATATAGTACAGGCAACAAGAGTTCATTAGAACAACATATATTAAGTGCTCACATTAAAAAAAAAGTTACATGTAACTTGTGCGGTTGTCTAGTAACTGTTGGATATCTGACTCGGCATATCAATGCAATTCATAAAAAAGGTAAAGATTTACTGAAATGTCTGTTCTGTAGCTATTCGACGACAATCAAAGAATACCTGTCTAGACATATTAGATATAACCATACTGGAAAAAAAAACTTTTGGCAGTGTAAACTGTGTTCTTTTGAAGGCAGATCGAAAAGAGATCTTTCTAGACATCACATTGCTATACATTCTGGGTTACTGTTTAAATATTCTTGTAAGACTTGTGGGAAAGCCTTTACAAGGTTCTATAACCTTAGTCAACACAGGAAATGGGAGCACTCTACTAAAACCAAGTTTACCTGTTCTGATTGTAGTTACTGGAGTAACAGAAAAGATGTATATTTCATGCATTTGAATTTAGAACATAGGAATCACTCAAAGTTTCAGTGTTGTGAATGCGAGAAACTTTGTAAAAGCAGTGAACATTTTCAGAATCATGTTTACACTGCTCATAATCCATTTGAAATAACTTATTACTGCGCTTTGTGCCCTTTTAAGTGTGTCAGGAAACAGAATCTGCCATGCCATATTGATAATGTACATGTCAATGGAATATATAAATGCCATCAATGCAGTTTTAAAACATCGTCCAGGAGAATCTTGAAGACTCATATTTTGGGAAGACATAAAAGCTATAAGCCAGAATTAAGTTGTTTTTATTGTTCATTTAAAACAATTTATAGATTTTCTATGAGAGTTCATATTTTAAAGAAACATGTGAAGAGTATATGATGTGTGAGTACCATAAAAACATAAGACTATGATAAGAGGATTTCCTCCTTTAAATAGAACCAGTATATAATTTTTTATAAGTGGCTATATGAAATATTTTATTTAGGTCGTATGTACATTATTTAAACCTGGTAATTATAAACCGATGTGATTTTTAATTGATGATATTATTACTTCCCCATTTTCCCTTTTGTAAATAACCTAAATGTTTATATGCTGAATTGTATTATCGGTGCCTGAGTTTTGTTGTTAAGGAAATGCTATTCATGAACAAACAGAAGTTAGTCAGGTATTGTGCATTGTGTGATATAGTGTATCGCTATTTGCTATGAGCATATGGTGTTTGTCACACTAGTGTGTTGGGTGTTCTAATGTCAAAATAGATGTGATTCCTTTATAAGAGTTGTCATATTGCCTTTTAGCTTAGTGCTGTCTACTGAAGTAAGGTATGGCTCATTTATTATTTCACTTTGTGGTTTGAGTCTTCAATGCTAGTTCTAAATATTCTATTTCACTACAGCTATCATGACTGAGTGTAACGAAGGGCTGTCTCCTTTTGTCTGCTGACCTCCTTATCGCTTTTTTAACTTAACATGGACTATGAAATGATACCCCACATATTATAGCAAACTGCTGAATATGAAGAATTCGCTGTAGACTAATTTTAAATTGAATTGTAGTTAGAGTAAACTTTGGGTCCCCCAGAGTTTGAAAGGTCAAACCTTTAAACAAATATATATATGGGGAAGTTATAAGAGATTTTTTACATCATTTTGTATTCCTACATCTCTATAGAAGGCTTTTCTCAAGTCACACCCTGTTCATATCTCTAAAAATAAACTAGCACCGCCAAATTCAAATTCAAAACCCTTCTAATTTTTACATCCAACCAAATCTAGCATTAATACTTAATTCATAATTACTTATCTAATAAGTCATTTATATGCCTTCAAATTAACCATATTAATTTAATTATTTTCATGACATACAAACTTAACTCAGGACTTAATTTTGTCCGCTCCGGCAGAGTAAGGACAAACCGCATACCGGAGTAAGGCTATTTACTCAAGGGGGTCGCCTGGTACCCTTGAGGCTCCGTTCATAATACAGTAACCCCTGTATCATCCATCCTTCGGCACGGATCGCATAACACCTTAGATTGGGACTGGGATAAAAGGAGGGGATTAGGAAGGATGGGAAACGAAGGTGGTCAGGCCCAGCCCCTGATCACCTTCTCCTCCTCTTTCGTTTGTCCCTGCATATAGCAGGTTAACAGGGTAGCCTCGTGAAGGCCGAAAGTTGGAGTTGAGTGTTAGAGGCTATTAGTGGCGCTTAATCACTCCATTACTACCCCTTGAGGGTTATACGCAGTAGTTCTGCTTGTAGCGATACCAAGCGAAGTCGACAATTTTTGTTTAATTCTCGAGACATAAACGATGAGCCACTGTCTGAATGTGTATAAGCTGACATTCCAAAGAGAGAGACGATGCTATGTAAGTGGGTAATAACAATTGCAGCTGACATATCAAAACTTGAGATTGCAATGGGGAATCTTGAAAACTCATCTACAACAGTTAGAATGAAACGGCCTTTGGAAGTGGAAGGCAGAGGGACCTTTAAAATCCAGGTTTAATGTTTCAAAAGTATTTGTTTTTTTTTTAAAGCCACAGAAACGTGGCTTTACTTCCTTGCAACGTGGACACGTATTAATGACCCTTTTACTGTCTTCTAAAGGAAAGGGTAAGTTTTAAGACATAATCCCATGATACATTCGTGTAATTCCAGGATGATACGCTTCATGCAGTTCATTCAAACTAACTTCTGGGGTAATAGCTGCAGTTATTCTAGAAAGATTGTCAGCAGTGGCATTTCTGTTTCTTGGACGGTAATTATGTCAAGTGTAAAGCAAGCAAGCTCAAGCCTCCATGCATAATCTTCTCATTCTTGATCTTACTGTTATGATTTTGATCAAACATAAATGAAACAAATCTTTGGTCCGTGATAACTTCAAAATGCCGGCCGATTAAATTGTATCGCCAATTTCGAAGTGATTCGACAATATCATAGGCTTCTTTTTCAATAGAGGAATGGTTTCTTTCAGATAAATACAATGTTGTAGGAAAAAATCTGGAGTGGCCTGCACTCAACTTTACTATAAGTAAACTTAATATCAATGTTCTTGGGTATATAATATATAATGTCTCATTTAAGCATAATGTAAAGATTTAAATGGGAGATGTTTATTAGTCTTTCATTTCTGAGGTAGTACAGATAGTGATTGATCGACTTATCAATATATAAGCTTATTTTTCTACATCACACAGCTGATGCAAATAATTTCATTAGTATAACTACAGCAGTAATAACATTTTTGAAAAGCCAAAGTGAAAATTTCTTGATACGAAATAATCTCCTACAAGAGAACATGGCATTTGTTCAAATAGCTAGTGGATATCTTATATCGTTTACTTGACCTCCTTCTACATTGAATATTTAAAACAAATTTTCGAATGTAAGTCAGAAAAATACTCTTATTTTCTCTGAAAAACATCATAAACATCCAAGAAAAAATGTCTTTTTAAGATAAATTATAACCAAGGATATACAATAATTACATTTATTAATCTTCAAACGAAAGATTTCCATTTTGAATTATGTTTAACATTTATGGTCTTTTATAAAATTCTTATACTGGAAATTTTATGGCTTCTTAGTATTTATTAAAATCATTTTAAATTTTCCTTCCCCTTTGTCGAAAATCATATGCACCAATTTTCTCTGAGTGAATGTTATCTTTTTTCCTGCGTCTTGTACTCTGTTATAAGCTTGCTATGAATGTATATTGGGAAAAAATATATCAGTAATTAACCAGTTTACATACTCAACTCAAAGTCGAAGCAGCTATTCAATATAATTTAAATCATTTATAGTTGGGAGTTTCTAATTTTTGAAAATAATAAATATGAACTATTAGACTAGAATAGTCTAATTTTATCTCAGTGGTTTTGCTCAAAAAATTTCTAAGTCTAAAATTTCTAAGAAACATTGTAAAAAAAACATCAAAAATACGACAAGTATAGCAAGTGATCCCTTAGTCTAGGATAAACAAACAGTTTTTATAGCTTTATTGCTCTTTCCCATAACTGAAACTTCATGAATTTTTTTATGTAAATTGCTAATTTTATTTTCCATTTTTTGCTAAATTTTTATGATTTTTTAATGAGCCGTTTAGCGTCAAAAAAACATTTTCTGAAAACAGAAATCATACTTTAACGCCCCTTTGGTGAATGCAATTTTAAAAAAAATTATTTCAAATCATTTTCCATATAATGTTCTATTTTTAAGCATAGTTTCATTTAGATCCGTCAAACGGTATGTCTTGTATCCCTCTCACAAACTTTGAGATTGAATTATAAGTAAAAATTTTTACATTTTATTGAAAAGAAAATATTTCCCGTTGTTTTAAAATTCTGAATATATTTTTCGTTTTGTTCCATTTGAAACCTCAAAGATAATGTCAAAATTTCAAAACTCTAGGGTTATCAGTTTAGGAGAAAAAAATGTTTTCTAAAAAACGGTTTTTGGCAAAAAAAGTGACTCCTGTCATGCATAATTCTTCCCAAACAATAGGGATATTCTTCCCTATGAGGCCTATTTTTGTGTAAAATATCAACTTGATCCATCAAAGATTCTGGACCGTAGCGTGGCAACAAGCAATGCTAACACACTCACCCACCCGCAGACATCATCGAGAAAACTTCATAAAACGACTTTTGGGACCTCAATCTCAGTAATTCCCTCAAAATCTCGAGATCGAATTTTTTCACGATCACTATACTTTACTTATAGTAAAGTAAAAAAGGCTATAGGGCGTCCTGCCTGGCTGGGGGTTGCCCCAAAAGCAAATTCAGAGGCATCTGTTTCGACTCTAAAGGGAGTGTTCTCGTGAATGGCAGCTAAAGAAGCATCGGCTGTCAGCCTTCAGAGCGTTAAATGATTTGACAGCGTCATTTGTTAAAGGAAAAGGTCCTTTAGTTAATAGAGGACGTATTCTTTCTGGGCAACTGGGGAACCAGCGGCAGTAATGAGCAAACATGCCCAGTGCTCGCTGCAACTTTTGTGCATCTTTACTATCTGGATTCTTCTCCTACTTTCACTCTGCACCTTCCCTTGCTACCTCTGACTCTTTCCCTAACTTACCTAATCTCTACTATCTCTCAACTCGCTATTAACTGTAACCCTTGTATTTTCCCATTTCCTTTTCCTCCTGTAATCCTTGATGATCCCTTTCATCAGTAACTCTCAGTCTTTTAGAGACTAACTGGTATAAGGTTTAAAGTTATCGTTGATGTAGGTCGTAGGAAGTCAGCCTCCGCGAGGTCCACCTTCAGCACTTCACTAGGACCGTTCTATCCTGTATCATTAGTGAGAGGACGGTTGGTTCTCGTGATGTGGCAAAAGAGCTCCACGTTAAAAACATCAACCTATTCTGCTTTATCATGTAAAGGCCGAGAGGCTAAGGAACATGAATAAATGAAAACAGGTACCACAAAGAGTCACTGCTCGGCCTATGTGTGTTCTGTTGAGACTGCCACTGCAACCTTACCTAGACTACTCTAAATCTATTTTCTTTTGTGTATAGACTTTTTCACTTGGTAAGTAGAAAACATTTACTCCGCAGGGTTCAGATGCTTGTTTTATTCATCACATACGGAGAGCAGAAAAATATGATCAGGTGTAATATTAATAATGTAATTGCAGAATGCAGTATATATGATACCTATATATATTTAATGAGTGTAATCTAATAATATATATTTAATATATTTAACATACCAAAGGAGTTTTAGTTACACTTTTCAATTCCAACTCCTAAAGAATACACACTCAAACTTTTTTAAAATAGTAATATTAAATTAAAAGGCCATAAAACAAATATTTTCAAGTATCAATGGTAAAATAAGTTTGAGTGAATCACATGGCCTTGCTGAAAGAGATCTGTCAACATACTCTGCTCAATTCGGCACATCCCGAGCTCCTTTATACAAGCAGTAGGATTGCTGTTGACAAAACGGACACATTTTCCAATAATGAAAATTCTTTCATAACTTTAAAAAAAAACTCAGACCAATCATTTTTGTATTTATTTTTTTTATATATATACTGTAAATGTTTATAAACATAAAATGTACAAAGAAAATGTATAAAAAATATCTATGTGTGTGTCCTAAATAAGCACTAAACATAGACAGTATTTTTTTCCGTTCGAAAAAAAGGGCAAGTTAAAAGAATAATTTATAGTAACAGTTTTGTCAACTAAAAAATAGTTTGTACAATACTTTGAGGTGACAAGGTTTACATTAAGTATTATAGAAAAGAAAGGAAGGAAGTGGACTTTGGACAATTACAATGGTAGACACAATAATAAAACACTAGGACCGACTCGAGAGACGTGCAAAGTCTACTTGGTGGCTGCCTCCATCGACACGTCCACCTCTCCTTCTTTCTTGTCCTTCTTGCCGTCGCCTCCTGCAAAAACAGTATTCCAAGTTAGATATTGACTATAGTGCAGGCAAAGACACCAGTGATATTACTGCATATAGCAGTGGAACCTAAAATCCAACGACCAGCGAATATTAAAGACACGTCGTAACTTGGAAGTTCCTGGAGAGACACCCACAACTGTTAAATTATTGTGGAGGATGTCACTAAGTATTGTCAATTAGTGCATTAGTCTGCAATGTGAAAGAAACGTTCACCTAGTCAATTGATCTTATAGAATAAGAAAATATAAAATGGTAATAAGGTTAAGATATCTCCACTACTACTGTATGCAGAATTGTAAAATCAAGATTAACGTTAACTTTCAATATCTTTAAAAAGCTTCCTAGAAAAACTTTTGAGTTATTTTATTTTCTACTATTTTACTTTTCTTTCTTTTCATTGAAATTTTGTGTACTTTTATACCTGTACACCATTGTTTGTTCTATGAACTAAAGAAATTTTATTTTTTTGAACTGTTGGACGTTTGCACGTTTTTTTTTTGCTTTCAATAAATGCAAATCAGATGTAAATAGAACTGTTATTACTACATGTGTGGGCTACTGACTCATAAATGAACCCCCATGAAGTCAGACGAAAAGCATTTCATGGTGGATTCGCAGCAAAAGATATTTGACCTATCACTACTCTACATTGTTGCCACACTGTCTCCTCAAAGGAGGGAAGATCCAATACCTTCAGAATCATTGTTCTCCTCCGCACTCTGGTCACGTCTTCTCTTTCTGTTAAACCTCTGCACGGAATGCCGGTTTCCACCCGGATGTCTGGGTTGGGTTACGATCTGGGCTATTCCTAGCACCTTATGGATTTGTCTAAATGCAAACAACCTCAGGGCATGCTGCAAAAAAAAACATAAAAATGATGTACCACTAACTAGGAATCATGTACACATTTTCTTATAGGATTTTTTACAGATTAATTCTTTAATTATTGACAATAGTTTAATCAGGGTTCAAAGCAAGAATGAGGGAAATGAGTATTCAAAGGACATTTCTATAAAAAATGTCAAGGAAGACTGTTTACTGAACGTAAGTTCAGGTCTTTAAGACTTGCTTATAGTACGGATGTACAGGAAATAGTAACTATATACTCTCAAACGTTCTGTACTGTATAAGCCCACAGCCATTCGTAGTGATTTATTACAATTTGGTTTCCTGGAAACTAAACTGATCTTCGTGTTTTCAAGGTTCTTAGTGCCAGAGTGAGTATTATACATCACTAGCTTGTGTAACCGACGTTGTTTGATAAAGAATTATAATTTCCCTTTTTATACCGCCCTTTCCTTTCCAAAAGCTGGCGATCCACAAAGCTATTTGAATCCTTACAACTGCTGATGGAAACAGGTTCTCCGATGAGCTCACTACCCAGCGTCTTAAATCATTAAGCTACGGATTGTGTTTTTTCCTATGGAACTTTTGCCATCGCTTTTCCTATATTAATTTATAATTGAAATCATTCATTATCATTTAAACTCATCAAAGTTTTAAAACATTTATAGAGTTTGCAATCAGAATTCCCAAACAAGTACTATACTTCATATTGTTGAAATCTTATAGCAATACACATTGGTAATATTTAATGGAATAAGTTGTTAGATTTTTTATATAAAATACAAACAAACTAATTTATTCATCAAAAATAGAGAGAAATTATATTTACTAAATTATGTAGATAATTTTAATTTTACTAACTGATTAGATTTAGATTTTCACTATTCCAAGTAAGTGATATTTATCAAAAAACTTTATTATTATCAATATGATGGATATGATAAATATATTATCAGTATGATTATTACATGGAATGTTAAACACTATATCTGACGCAACTTCAAGCTTCCAAACACAAATACATGTACAACAAAGAAAATGAGAAGCCAAACATTTAAAAAAGAATAGGGAACAAGAAAAAATACCTTCCTTCAATCACTGTTTTATCAAAAATACACTCTTCTTATTCACAGATGCAAGTGAAAGATGCAAACAAGAAGTTTACTTAACCTTCAGATAATTCTACAATCTATTTATTGTTTTTTTAAGAAATAATTTATTTAATCTGAATTTTCTTTTTCAAAAGACTTAGGTTTTGTATTTGGATTATAAATCCTTTAAGGATTACATGCAAAATTTGGAGTAAGTTCGAACAAAATTGTAATTTTCAATAGGCGGACACACGACTTAACTTTGAGAAATATATGTAAGGTATGGTATGTCTTCTGATCAGTCGATTAAAATGAACGTGCTCCAAGATAAGTCAAGGTATGAAATCATGTTAAATTAGTTATTCTTATAGCTGAAAATATTTTTTCCTTAATACAAATAACTATACTGAGAATTGTCGATTTCAATGTTTCCGTAGGTGCATATATGAGTTTATCCAAGGCTTGCTTACAGTACGGATGCACAGGAAATAGTAGCTATATACTCTCACACGTCCTGTACTGTATGAGCCCACAGCCATTCGTAGTGATACATTTGCATATTCATGCATACATATAAATAATCTCCAATTTTCTCTCCTTACTCTATACTCTATACTCATTTTCCATACTTTTTAATTTACTTTTTTCCTCGTTGTTCAGTTCTCTTCAAAGCTTTCAGGGCAATCTTTAAATATTGTTCCTTTAAATATTGTTTCATTTCATTTTATACATATATAAAGGTATTTCACAATAAATAAATGTTTGTAAATAAATAAAATAAAGTAAGAAATTTATTTAAAAAATTCGAAATTGGAACTAAGATATTTCTCGTCAGGATCTTAAACAATATGAAGCAAAAAAAATCGGCATTCCCCAATAAGAGTATGGCTTTCTCTTAAGACGACAGAAGTACCGCTAGAACGGTAGATCTCGATCAAATGTGACTAAAACCTTTTAACCCTTAGCGGTCATCGTCGGCGTCTTTGCACTTTAAATGCCTGGTCGTGTTTACTGATAGGGACAGACAGGACCCACCTGAGCAGAGGCAGTGATGTCGGCCCGCTGTTGCGCCGACAGACTGGCTGCAGCGTCGCAGGGCTCCCGTTCACAAGGATCAGCAACACCAGGTCCTCCAGGCAGAAGAACTCCTCCGGCAATCGCCTCCAGCACCTTCCGCAGAGCCTCCGATCCCGAAAAAGCAGCCCTGCCCACGACCCGATCCACCAACAACTCGCATGCCTGCAACAGACTTTTGTAGTGGTGGTCCTTAATGACAGGATGATAGAATTTTGGTTGCTTACCCATTGCGATAACGGCGTCCATGTTGGATTCCTACTGCACAAATCTCTCAGGATACGTACTACCATGACGCTGCTGGGATTCACACCGGGCCTAGCCTAGAACCAGAGGTCAGTTAACTTCAAGAAGCTCTGCCATTCCTCATAGCTAATGTATTTGCCAAACACTTTGTTACACTGCAGTATGCAATGTTTGTTCTCTGATTGCCAATTTAAACACTGGTAAACAATCTTCCACCATTGTTTCCGAGTACTCTTCAGAGTTGTGTAAACAAACATCAAGACTTCCGGAACAGAATTTCTTAAACTTATTCGATACATACTTATTTGATAGATTTAATACATATCTAATGTATTAACTTTTACTTTCAGAACCTGTTGTAATACTTCTTTTGTAAGTTCTTTTATTCTGGAGCTTTGTTTAATACTTTAAACATCTCCTTAACAACATAAAAATTAAATAGGAGACCATTTAATGCCTAGTTTAATTCAAATTTGTCTTCTTGAGCAAGTAAATCAATAGAAATCCCTAAAACAATTTCAATCGCTCAAGTGAGCATTTCTTACAAGTTTGATGTCTGAAATACTACCCTGAAATAACACTTAAAGACAAATTGGAAGCATGTTGCCCAGGTGTTTCATTTTGCGTAATTTAAAGTAAAAACAGTTCCAAGTAAGCTTTTGTCTCATTAATTTATTTAAAATTAAGTGATAGTAATATTGTTACTACAATGATCTGCCACAGTAGTATTAAGCAGGCCCTGCAGGCGACCTAATAGCTAACTCTATTGCCCAATTAACCTTAACCTGCATGGATTTAGCAGAATTTGGCACCCCGGTGCTTAGCTGTTTAACCAAGGCACTCGCTAGCATCGACCTTAGAAACGGACGTAGGTTCATTCCCTACACATTCCACTTTATTGTTAATGTTATACAGATATTGTATTACTGTATGTCAGACTTAAATGACGTTAAAAACCGTAGTCGTTGATAGGTGTATTACAAAAAAACCATTCCTAACTGTTTCTGGATCTTATATCTATGTTTTGCCAGTGCCAAGACTGAGTCAAACTAGTTTAAACGAAACTTTCTCGACCTATGGTGAGTCAATTATTAGATGTGTACGTAGTACTGTTAAACGAAACAGGACTCTGTCCAGTTTCAACCACAGTCTTGACTGTGTTTGAAAAGCACTGTTATTAAGAACTTCCTCAACTTTACCTCAAGCAGCATTGGTTACCACAGAGGTCGATGCAATAATTACCATACGAAATCCAAGGTTTGTGTCGATTGTATACTGTATTGCTATAGACGAAAGTCAGTATTACATGATGTTAGTTATAGTAGTCGTTGATATGACTTCCAAAAATAATAATGACAATTCACATAATTAATTATAATAATGACTACATTGACCAAAATAAAATACTTTACAAATTCTATCAAACTGTAAAATCAATTGGGTGAACGGATATTTATACAATAAAATTGCTATATGAGGTGTTTTGTAATAATAAAAAAAATTGTGTACCAATGTATTACTGTAAAAGTCAAGTAAACTGATGTTGAATATTTCACTCTTTAAACGGCCATTGACATAGGACACATTTTGTTCAATCTGTTTTCATGAAAAGTACGTATTACAGTGAACCTAAAACATTTTCGATTATACAATATACATTTCCTTCCTAGATTCAGATTTTATCATAGCTGTTTATCTCAAATGTATCCCAATTGGTGTTTCGAAAATAGTGTGCTTCTGTTTTTGTTTTTTACAGGGAAGGACGAACATCAAATAAATACGGAAAGCACTGATGCAATGACGTTCAGAATGAGACATAATGACCTCCAATGGGTATCAACATTAAAACATTGAGGTTTTAATAGAAAGTTTTAAAAGAGGAAGCATTCTCCAAGCATTAACTCAGTCAGTAGAAAGGTTTGCTCACGTCTTCATAGAAAACTGTACGGTAGGTATTTACGGAATTCTTAAGCGGAGCGCTATTCACAAGAATCTATTGGGCGATGTCTACACAGTAAACACTGAGCTCACCGAAGACGTATAAAAGGGAGTTCCAAGATGAT
This sequence comes from Hermatobates lingyangjiaoensis, assembly GCA_026182355.1. Taxonomy (NCBI): domain Eukaryota; kingdom Metazoa; phylum Arthropoda; class Insecta; order Hemiptera; family Hermatobatidae; genus Hermatobates; species Hermatobates lingyangjiaoensis. The sequence goes on along the minus strand of JAPFBL010000040.1, from coordinate 389,271 downwards.
TGCCACATTGGTGACAACAGCACAAACAGGACATACTGTTATAAAAACATACATGTAATAATGAAACCTAAAGAACAAGTGCAGTGCTCTATTATGCGATTATTAGTGCTCAGCATGCAGTGCTCTTTACAAGAGTGGCGAAAAAACTTGGAAAACAACTTGTACTGCAGTTACCCCAACACAGCCCGAGACATTTTTAGGCTACAAGGTATCCGAAACAGACAATATCCTAGCACAAAAAAACTTTTACCCCTTGTTTCAGTAATATACCATGGAGATTGGGCAATCACCTATACCTAAATCTGAAAGCCCTTATGAAAACGAAGGGACATAAGACTCAGATACCTGAGGCGCAAATTTTAAGAAATGCAAACTGAACAAGCACCCACTGACTATCTATTACTATGTACCATCGACCACTGGGTCAACATTAAGTCAAGTTAATGCAATTATAAGACCCTGACTCTTAATCCTCATAACAATCAACTGAAAATAAATCTGCAGGCCTGCTTAAACAATAATATTTAATAAAAAACATAAGTAATTGCTTATGCCTAAGAAATAAATTGAATCCACTGAGAAACGCAAAGTTGCAATTGTTTCATCTTCAGAATGCTCTGTTGATGAAGCAACACAGCTCCAACAGCCTTTCAATGGAATCAATAAAGCTTAACTAAACACAACTACCTTATAACACATATGAGAGAGTATAAAGGTTACCTTCCGACGAACTGACTCAAACGGCTGAAATTCAAATTAGTACACACATAAAAACATATTTCATGGCAAATACATTCGCTAGTCCAATACATTAATAACACCAATATAAAAATCAAAATTAAAAAAAACAGCTGAAAATAATGGTTCCACATACATGTAATAAGTCAATTAGTTGAATCAGGTCAATATATAAATATATTCTTTATGACATCAAATAATTAGAAAAGATACATTTATTAATTTTTACTCTATCAATGCCCGAGTTTGTGGTGGGGAGATGACTGGATGTCACAAAAGAGGAAGAAGCGAGACTAATTTGGTCCAAGCAACGATTGTCACTCTCTCCCAAGGCATGAGTAAAGGAACCTTCTCAACTGACAAGTTCCTCAGCAGTAAAATAATAGACCTTAAGACGGGTATGTTAATAACTCTAATTTAAACCCTCGATTCTGTTAACTTTCAGGGAAACAAAAAAGCATGTTTCCCAGCTTTATAAATGAAAAACAAAGTTTTATGTAAACAAATATTTCATTAGAAATAATATCATGAAAATTAGAGCGGTTATTATTTAATTGAATTTATTCTAAATGACGTTTCTTGGTTCAAATAACCATATTTATAGGCTTCAGTGCTATCCTTGAGGGTTGAATTGTTAGTTCATTTAAATTAAGGACTATCTAACGACACCGGTCTGTAATGTAGGATAATTCCACAAAGGAGTCGCACATTTTACTTTCATCAAGTTCGAAATGTTTACAGAATCTTATTGTCGTTAGACAAACACAAGATATTTGCAATGCACATTTCCTCTTAAGTTATAATGAAATAAAACCCTATCAAAGAAGTAAAATGTTTCGGTTAACAAACCATTAAAACATACTTTGGATCAACAACTGACCAAAGTTTTGTTGGTCGTATATGGCCTCTTAGGTACTAATAAACTCTTGGTAACCGTTTATTTAGTACCTAAGATTTTAATCTTGGTCGTAAAGCTAGATTTTTTACTTAAGGAAGGACGTAAAGCTTTTGGTCACAAACCTATATATACAAGATTTTATTTAAAAACTACTACGTAAATAATGGCTGAATAGAATAAAATGTAGAAAACCCGATGTAGAATCAATGCAGTAATGTGACAGGTCAACTATTAGGCCGCTAGAGTCTAATCAAGTTAAGATAATTTGAAAACCCTAAGTATATGTTGCAATTATGTCAATTTAAATTAATTTTTATTTTCCCATCAATAAATCTGATTATGTAATCAAAAAATACCGATGGAAGTCCAACAATTTATTGTTTCAAGGAAGCAAGTTTTTTTCTAACAGTTGGCTCATTATGATTGATAAGGTTAACTGATATTACTCCAACTGAAGGTAGAAGAATTTTGTAATCACTCTTCCTAGGAAAGAAAATAAAGCTGGTGGTCACAGGCCTAATCCCTACTCTAAACGAAGAACTTCAATATACGCTAAATTTAAATTCCCGGGTAACAATCTGGTCTATAACTATAACGAAGACAATTAAGTCATACTTTCCACTCCTATAACAGCTACAGCTTTCAAAAGCGAAAGCATATAAATGAGGGTGTTGAGAAGAAATAATCTAGCAACACTAGTTAGATAACCATGTGCATGAGTCTCGACCCACATCTCATGATCAAGGAAAGAGTTTATAATCAATATCAATACAAGGGATTTTGTATCACTATGTCAAGTACTCACTCGGAAAAACAAATTACATACATATGACACCTAAATCGTTTCAAAATTAGAAATAAAACAAGATATCTCAGCATATACACTCAACTTTGCTATAAGTATACTTCTAAACAAACTCGTATATAGTTGACTGATTTAGTGTGTCTAACATTTTTTCAATTACGAACAAAATACGTGAATGATAAAATATTGAATTGTGGAATTGTATAAACATATTTCGAAGGAGTTTAAAAATTTCCAAACACTACTATTCTTTAAGGACTTATGGAAATATTAAGAATTGAATTACAGAATTCACTCTTGTGGTAACGCTATCCCCAAGGCTTACACTTATCTCGGCAAAGGGTGCATTTAATTCATTACACTTTTAGTTCTCAATTCACCATTACTACTGACTATTTAATAAAAAAACTGAGGCAGTTGGTCCTTTAATAAAGATGATATTAGTCTTACACGTCTCTCTTAATGAAATAAAATTAATGCAATTTGTATCTTATATGAGGGTAGTATGCCGAATTTGAACCCTCATGACTGGCAGTTCATAGAAAAGAAATAGGCTCACTATTATTGACATTATCTACTAGTCACAGATTTGATATTTTCTCAAACCATAGTTAAATCTATTGCAGCTGGAGAATCGGCAAATATTTCTCACATTCCGAATCTCACATTTTCATTTTGCCTCGACTCCAGACTCGGTTTTAATCTTCATTAAAGAATGCCAGCCCCAATTCCGAATCTAACACAATTCCAGTAAGAAATACAACTCCAATGCCAACCAATTAAGAACATCGACTGCGACTCTCGTATTAATCATTTGAAAACTGACTCGCCGGAGTTGATTAAGATTATTGTATTGGACGTCTGCTTCAATCTTCAATCAGAAATTTGGCTGGCACCACTGCGTTTACGTTTCCAGCTATTTCGGCTCCCACTCTAGACTCCACCACCATTATTAATTCGAATTTTCTCTATGTTTTCACTTTAATTATAAACTTAAACTCCAACTCAGAATTCACTGTGATTAAAAACATCAACTCCGGTTCTACCCTGAAAGCCAGAAACCAGTCGACTTAGCTATAAACCAGTAAGGTTTATACATAGTAGTTTTTTAGAACACATGTTACAACCTGTTTCAGGTTGAAAATTAAAGCCACGAACACCCATCCATACAGACAGCATCACGAATATCAAAATGTTTCAGGGAGACGTTAAAACATAAAAATCCGTCAAAACTAGATATCGACTTAGTTTAAGACTACTATACTTCACTTAAAAAGTAAAGTAAAAGAGGTAGATGTAAAGGTAGTTAGGAAAAGAAAAGAGGAGAGAAGAGGAGAGGGAGTACATGAGCATTGATATTGTAAAAATGCGAGAGATATATACCTGGAACCATTTAGCACGTCGCAGCTGAGCCAACGCTTCAAGGCACTTGGCTTGGTGAAGTGGAGCCTGGCTCTCCGTGGGCCTCGTCCCACTGGCTTCTGTATAAACAAAGGATGTTTCACCTTGCGCAACAACAAACACAAACATGCCCTCTTCACAACCCGCTTCTTCAGCGGCCTCTAAAACCCAACTGGGGCCACTTCATCTTTGCTATTTGAAGGTGAAAAATCCCTTTTTTTCATGGTTTTCTCGATACCTAGAAATCTCGTAAAACACAACAGGCATATGAAAAGTAAATGTAAATCATATACAGAACTGATTAAGCGCTCAAATAGATTTAGTAGTAATTACATGAATGCAGCCTGATGTATTTAACTGAGGAAATAATTGACATAAAGGCCTTCCAATAAATATTATAATTCCTCAGGTCAAAAATGCAACTCCTGAATGATTCACTGATTAAGAAAAGAGAGAAGATCAAGGGCTGGTTTTGACCGGAGGACAGTTATTGGTTAAGCGAAATGATTAACTGACCACCGCTGTCGTGAAGCAGAATTTCTCTGATAACGGGGGAGGTGACAGTGACGGCTATGAGGAGTTTGGGCTCTGCGACAGACACACTAAAGCCAGATTCTTCGGGTTTCATTACCACTGTGAACTCGTCCTCGGGGGCAACAGCCTGTAAGCAACAAAACGAGTTAACTACGTGTAATCACAAACAGCCTTCATCGTAACTTCGTTTAAGTAAAATCATTTAATTCTACCAGTTCAGTATCAATAAACTGATAATATTAGCAATATTATCCCCTGTCATGCTGAGAACCACATTTAATTGTAATAACTCCTTATATAAGAGGTAAACAATAAGTACTCAGTTCCTCGACTGACTCTTATCTAAAATATAAGATACAACTCAGACTGAACATGCTCGATGAAGGTTATATGTGCTGACAGAAATTATCAACAAATATGTATATATATTTAGACTAACTTACTACTAGATATATTTGAAATATATTTTCAATGATTCTTACCTTGAGGTGGGTTTGGAAAGCGGTGCCGATTTGATCGAGCAAGGTACGCGAAGGCACCTCGGAGCACAGGATTACCAGTTGAACCGTATCGTCTTCACTAAGGATGAGGTTCTTGGCAAGGATTCCGACGCGCATCACTCCCCGGATGAGGCGACCTGCAGCCTCAGCCTTGTCGTCACTGCAACACCATAATCAGTAAAAACAATTCTCTTATTTTTAAGTTGGAGAAACAATCATGATAGCAATATCTCCTTGAAAGGGAAAACATTTAGTTTGATGTTCGGCGACCCTTCTCTGGTCACACACAAACTCTCGGTTGCAAAGCCAATTTTAAATAAAATATTAAAAGTATCATCATAATAAAACCAAGATCAAAAATTTTTTTATTCCAATAAAAAATTCAAGAATAATCAAAAATATTAACAGTAACATTTTTATTTAGTGTTTGCAAAAAAATCATTCTTGAAATCACATTTTTCTCCATAAAAGAAGTCCAAATCAATGTTTCTGTTTACAATGGACACTTCAGAGTCAATAACAACTTTAAGGACTTGTCCAAGTTCTCAGATGGACTACCAGAGAGCCATATTAGATATCAAGCAGCTACCGTAGAGGACAGTTGCTGTTGAGGATATACAAGTTCTCCAAAGGTAGATTCCACACGGAACTCACTTTGCTAAGATGGATAGTGTATTACTGACTTAATATTAAGATCTATGGAAACAACAATCTTCATTTAATTACCTTTTGATTTCAGCTTTGGAATCATCCTTGTTCTCCTCTTTCTTATCTTCTTCTTTCTTCACCGGAGACGGGTTCTCTTTCTTGGAAGCATTTTCTGAAACAATACCAAGCCTCGTGACCCCCTTTTTTATTTTGCTTGAAATCATCTCATTGCTATTGGTTTATACCACAATTCAAGAAATAATCCCAAATGGTTGACTGAATTACCTGGAGGTGGTTTTGAATTCTGCTGGCAGACCTGGTCTGAGGCTAACTTGAGTGCCTTTTCCACCTGACTGACAACCTTGTGAATCCATTGAAGACGGTCTTCTTTGGGAAATATCGCCTGGTGCTTGGCCAGGAAGTGTCTGTCGTCAATTGTGTCGTGTCTTCTCATGCCATACTGAAAAATACGAATTATCAACAGCGCACACAAAGCAATGCTTAATACAGTCGTATGCAGGACCATGTCCTACGCGTTTCCGATTAACATTAACACGCATGGATCACATTTACTTTCATAACCCAGAGTTTTTGTATTCGGAATAAAAAAACCATAAGAGAATTGCGCATCCACTGAAATATGAAAAACAACTATTTCGTAAACTGACCGACCATGCCAGGTATTCGTTAATATTTATTAATAATCTTTTATATACATATGAGCCCTTCTCTATTTAGGCATTAGTGCTAGCATATTTCTGTTGGATATATATATCCAACATTATATTTCTGTACATATATATATTTACAGATAAAAATATATATATATTTCGGTTCCAATGAACAAAAATGGAATTTTTCAGAAAAATTCATATTCTCAGAAAAATGAATGACACATACATACAAGCAAATAAACAAGGAATAATATAATCAGTCTAACAATTGAACAATGTTGGTAACGGTACAAAATACTCAAGTTGTGTATACAAAATACAAATAAATTAAACTAAATTAGTTGTTAAACATTATCAATATTCGATAATTTAATCACTAAACCAAAGATGCAATGCCTTATTTTTATGAGCCAAGTACAAATTAAAAAACCTCTACAAACAAAAACGAAAATAAATATTAACATTATCTACAATATTAAAATGACTTTGAGCACTTGGTAGATTTCTCATGCAACTTTCACTATTTAGAAATAATTCTTGAATATTAACATAAGCACAAGATATAGACCTCTTTAACTGAACATTTCATATAAACACTTCATGGGTGAGTTTCCCCAAAAGAAATGAAACACTTTCTTTAAAAAGTTCTATAGTAATCACATGTATACCAGCTTACTTTTTCTGCTAAATTTTCATTTTTTTCTTTCAAGTTGTAAATTTAGATATAGATAACTTTGAATGCTTTTTTAAAACATATAGGGTTAATTCTCGAGTGCTCGTTTTGTTTTATGTACTCTAGAATAATATATAATATAAATCAGACAAATATTAGCAATGACCTAGTTGAAGAAAACATTACCTATCACTGGACCAAAGTATAGCTAGGTTTTATCATACATTAGGCATAACATAACGATGGACTCGACTCACAGGGAGATGGGGCTGGATAAAGTTAGGCCCGTGTCGCCGCAGCCACTCCATGTACTCAAGTTCCTCCTCAAAGCGCCGCCGCTCATCCCAGTACATCCGGTCGTCACCCACCATTCTGTCGGCCCAAAACCCTCTCTCCTCCTCCCTTCGCCGCAGCATGTCCTCTCGTCGCTTAAGCTTGTCTTCCTGGTGCATCCGACCCCTTCGACCAGACGGCTTAACATCCACAATCAGATCCGGGTTGACCTTCTTCTTGAACTGCAACCTGTGTCTTCTACCTTTCATGTGCATGTCCTTAGCGTTCGGGTCGTTGAACTTACACTCGCACAGCTTGCAGTTGAAGCTAATCAACTTACCTGCAAAACATGTCACAGAATTAAACACACATTAGGAACATTTACGTCAATCCTCCGAAAATAAAATTTGAATACACAATGATAGCTTTAAAAGAGTATTACTAGAAACAATGAAAAAAAGAAAGAGGGGAGGGAGGTAGGGATTCATGGAGATTGAGTTAGGGAGAAGGATAGTGAAAAGGATAAAGTAGAGAGAGGAGGGAGAAAATTGAGGGATCTTGAACTTCAACCTGTGACTTCTCCCACTCACGTGCTTGATACTGTTTCTTTTTCGCAAATGATTCAAAAAGATTACAAATAGAGAGAGGGAGTGAGTGAGAAGAAAACCGGACAGTGTTTCAAAACTAAGTATCTTCATATAAAATCTGTCATTTTATATGAAGATAGAATAACAATTATCCCTACTCTAAAGTCCGGTAATTAGTTAGGCAGATAATGATATACAGGGTTGGCCAAAAGTCACCCGACACTAAAATAAAATTTCGAAAACCGATGTTTATTCAATGTTATTTATTAAGGTTTTCGTATGTTTTCACAATTTTATGTGGTTTAAATATTATTTTATGTTGTTTTAAATATTATTAATATTAATTAATTAATGTCGCTCAAGAAGGACGTCAGTTTGAGCAATTTTAAAGAACCTTCATGTTCAAGTTTTATTAAATTCCTCCCTAATAAAATCCTTATAATAAAATGGGTTTGATTTACTGTCGGGTGACTTTTGGTCAACCCTGTATATAAGGGAGAGGGAGAGGGGCATACAATAAGGATAGTTAGCGAGAAAGAGGGATGGGAGGGAGAATTTAAAGTGATAGAGTAGTGGGCGGAAAATATCGAGAAACTACAGAGGCCAGAGTTTTATCTCGAACTTGGACCTGAAATGTATAAACTTCATTTTGTCCATTTATTTGTTCGTTGATATGACAAACTAGCAAGAGTAAAATTCTTCCAATGTTTCGCGGTTCTCAAACGTCTTACAGATAAACCTCGTGTACTTCAACGACATATGGCAACCCCTGCAATATAATGCAACTTGATTGTATTATATGTTACTTGACGATCAAGTTGCTATCAACATGTAACTTTTCACAAATTGAATTTTGTTTTGCTACCTTCTTCGTTCTTGATTTCTTCAATGTACTCCTGGCCGACAGGTGTAATTTCACTCTCGAGAGAACCGCTCATCTCGATGTCTGCTTGTGTCATCAGTGGCTCTTCCTTCGAGTCGTCCTTTTCAGTCTTTACACTGCCTAAAGTCCCACCTGTTCAATCGAAAAACACATTAATGCCACAAAAAAATAATTATTATGTTAAGTGTTCAGTGAAATTATTAACTTACATTTAATTCCAAAACTTGAATAGGATCTACAGGCAACTTTATTGTTTTTGTCAAAGACAAGGGCAACTGAATCACAAAAATCACGAAACATATTTTGGTACATTTTACACGAATGTCTTTCAAGTGGAGTAGTTCTATTTATATTTCGACACCTGTCATCATCAGAAGAAGGGACCTGCCTGCCAGCAACCGACGCCCATAGCAAGTCAGTTCTGGTCAGTCAGTGGTGTTATTTTAGTTACCACTAAAAGAAACATGAATGGAAAAGAGGGAAAAAAAGGAAGACAAATAAATGTAATACAATATTATTACAGCACGGTACAATTATGAAAGCAGGATAATAGGAATAAGAAACAAGAAAAATAAAAAGGACTAAGTAAATTCATCAATCTAGAAAAAGAAACGATAACTGTAATTTTCTCAGGCACCACGAAGGAAATTATGGACCTTTTTTGCACTCTAATCTCCAGGCCTAACCTTCTATCCATTACGTCTCCTTTTCTATTATTATTAACATTTTTTTAATAATTAAATAATTTTTCTTATCCCTTCTTAATACCACTATACTTCTTTTCTCCCTTTATTTACTTTAATTTATGATTAATTTTGTTTGATACCTTTTCTCCTTTCCTTATTTAAATTTCCGTGCTATTGACGGTAACATGGTTTACAGGGTACTCAGAATTATCAGAACAGAACTGAAGTGTACTACTTTTCTACCTGTCACCCAGCAACAACACGTCACTTCTCCAGATTTCCACGGGTGACAAAAGATAGAAGTGATTAACTGCTGACTATTTTTAAGGTATATCTTTCTTTTCACTAATTTTACGAAATGTCTACGAATAAGCTGCACCAATTGTCTAGTACCAATAGAACAGAGCACATCTATTGAAGACGAACGATGTCAAAATATCGTATAAACGAAAGAACAGACAGAAATAACTTCGAATGACGACACTAATCGTCGTACTCAACAGAAGTATAGGCCAGAGCCACTCAAGCCGAAGTCGACAAGATAGCAAAACATGGAAGTGAGTTTCCACATTTTATTTTTATTATATATTATGAACGTCTAAACCACATTAAGAACTCAGAAAAATGACTAAGATAATTAAAAAAAAATCTGACGAAAACCTTTTGTTTTGGTTGAAAGATCTAACGTCATTTTTCTGATTTCTTCTATGGCTTAGAACTGTTTTTTTTTTTAATTTCACGTGTTTACCGTGAAATTAAGTTATTAACTAGTGTATATATATATATATATATATACCAATTAAATGAAACGATTCCACGAACTAAATAAACTATATTGACACAAAGAACACTCAGAAATGAAACAGAAACTCACTACTATATTTATATGTCCTCGTCATCGAAATATAGTAGTGAGTTTCTGTTTCATTTCTGAGTGTTCTTTGTGTCAATATAGTTTATATATATATATATATAATAACAATAGAATCTTAGTGGTCATTAGAAGGAACCAAAGGTTACACGTATCTCCAAATGAAAACAGCATAAAATAGCTGTGGCATACTATCAGGTTCTCACTTGGTAGATTGAGGGAATAATTGATGGGATGCAACTAACTTCAGTAGTTTCTCTCCTGAGGCAAGAGTACTCATAGCCTAAATCTTATTAATGGACGTACACATAAAGCTGCGGGAGCATGTACTCTTAAGAGTATGAGCCTATGGTTTAATTCTCTATATAATGAGGATTTAAATATATAATGGGGTACATGTTCGCATAATGTGTACTCCGTTATGCGAACCCGGTTCGATATAATAAAAATCCCTATGGTGGCAAAGCAACTTTTGTTTTAAAAAGTAGGTCATCATATGGTCTTAGGTAAGAAGTAATACTGACTTTGGGTAAAGGATATCTTGTTAGCACCACCAGTGGCTGCAGCTGCTGCTGCCGCCTTTGCAGTCTTCATGTCCACTTCAGGAATTGGTTTGCCCAGTCTCGTGTGCAGCTTCACTACCTAAAATTGTCACCTTCTTAGCTAATGTCCTTCACATGTCAAATTTAAAATTAAATGACCAAGGTGAGTCAAAATTATCTGTACTTGCATCATAACTCCTGTGAATTTGTGTGAAACTGACACAATATCAACTAACAACTCTCTAACAACAACTAACTACTTTTCTATATTCCTTAACCTGTTAACTGTAAAATTGATTTTTTGAAGTCTCCTCTTAATTGATTCATAAATATTTACCTATAACGTATATACATACCAAACGCAGTGCAACTGAAATACCTGTTAACTGTAAAATTTATTTTTTGAAGTTTCCTCTTAATTGATTCATAAACATTTACCTATAACGTGCATAAACGCCAAACGCAGTGCAACTGCAATTTAGATTGACGTGTATACTCGTCAAAAGCAGTTAACAGGTTAATTCATTGTTGAACCGTTGCGCTGAAGGTAGGATCGCAATTTCTCAATTTTTTTTATCTCTTTTACAGATATAAACTCTAGAATTATGATATTCAAAGCTGTAATATGATCTTATGGATATATACGTGTGCTAGATGGTAATATTCCTATTTACCAAAACCATCTCGCGCTTCGCTGAATGATTCATCCGTCGTCGTGGTTAATAATTGACCTTTGCTCCATTCGTTGTTACATTTGAATGGTCACTTTGCAATTTCTCGACCCACAAAAACACTTTTAAGAGATAGTGCACTCCCGCCTTATTCTGATAGTAATATACACACGAATTTACCTTTGATATCTTCTGACAAGAAGAATAAAATCACTCCTTGTTACTTTGGAGCTGACTTCTAATGGCCATGTATGAAAATGGAAGTATTGAGATTAAACTCTGGTAGCATTATGAAAATAAACGACAGAAGCCAGTATGCACAATGTCAGAAGAGCTATAGCGAAAATGTGGAGGGAGTTTGACTCAACACTCAACACTGTTCACCTTTATATTGTATTTTTATTTAAACTGTGGCTACAAATACATCATACATGCAATAATAATGTGTTAGTTTAAAGGGAAAGCAAAATGAGACTTTCCGTTCCTAACGCAACGATAGATAAAATGGCAAAATATAGATTAATTAAATGAAACGGCCCAACAGACTTTTAAATAAAAACCAAAAGTATAGATTAACTAATATACATTAGATGAGCTGTCAACCAGGCTTTTCCATTCCAGCTGAATAGACGTCAGAGTTATGGATTATATAAAAAAGATATATCCTTAAGAAAATTCTCTAGCAAGTCATTTTTATATTTTCTGTCATCGATAAAGAGAAATAAAAACAAATGCTTTATACAGGTAATGCTTTTATGAGTTATTTAAGAAAATGTTCTAGTTAGACAGAAATCTTAACTTTATTTATATTTTTAAAACTTTAAAAAAGTTTCCCTTATTCTTACAAACTGAAACACACATCCCACATTAGAATAACGGTGAAAATGTTCAATTACAGTTTGTAATAAGCTTTTATTTTGTTTCAAAAGTGTAATCTTAGCTAACATGCTTTTCCTTGATCTCTATATTTTTTTTTCTTAAATCAAGCTCTACCGTGAGTGAAATAGACGGGTTATCTTTAGGTATTTAGCAGCGCATACGTCACTATCTGTCCACACATATCAAATTCACACGGCAGATTATTACTGCCCTCTCACTGGCAGATAATTACACCCGGAAGCACTTATAAAAGGTATAGTGGTAATCTGGCTCGTCACCTTCTGATGCTTAGCACCTCTCAGATGAGCAGCGTACGCATCACTGCCTGTGCACACCACGTCACACAATTCACTCCTAAGATTATTACTGCCCTCTCACTGGCAGATAATTACACACGGAAGCACTTATAAAAGGTATAGTGGTAATCTGGTTCGTCACCTTCTGATGCTTAGCACCTCTCAGATGAGCAGCGTACGCATCACTGCCTGTGCACACCACGTCACACAATTCACTCCTAAGATTATTACTGCCCTCTCACTGGCAGATAATTACACACGGAAGCACTTATAAAAGGTATAGTGGTAATCTGGTTCGTCACCTTCTGATGCTTAGCACCTCTCAGATGAGCAGCGTACGCATCACTGCCTGTGCACACCACGTCACACAATTCACACCTAAGATTATTGCTGCCCTCTCACTGGCAGATAATTACACCCGGAAGCACTTATAAAAGGTATAGTGGTAATCTGGTTCGTCACCTTCTGATGCTTAGCACCTCTCAGATGAGCAGCGTACGCATCACTGCCTGTGCACACCACGTCACACAATTCACTCCTAAGATTATTACTGCCCTCTCACTGGCAGATAATTACACACAGAAGCACTTATAAAAGGTATAGTGGTAATCTGGCTCGTCACCTTCTGATGCTTAGCACCTCTCAGATGAGCAGCGTACGCATCACTGCCTGTGCACACCACGTCACACAATTCACACCTAAGATTATTGCTGCCCTCTCACTGGCAGATAATTACACCCGGAAACACTTATAAAAGGTATAGTGGTAATCTGGTTCGTCACCTTCTGATGCTTAGCACCTCTCAGAAGAGCAGCGTACGCATCACTGCCTGTGCACACCACGTCACACAATTCACACCTAAGATTATTGCTGCCCTCTCACTGGCAGATAATTACACCCGGAAGCACTTATAAAAGGTATAGTGGTAATCTGGCTCGTCACCTTCTGATGCTTAGCACCTCTCAGATGAGCAGCGTACGCATCACTGCCTGTGCACACCACGTCACACAATTCACACCTAAGATTATTGCTGCCCTCTCACTGGCAGATAATTACACCCGGAAGCACTTATAAAAGGTATAGTGGTAATCTGGCTCGTCACCTTCTGATGCTTAGCACCTCTCAGATGAGCAGCGTACGCATCACTGCCTGTGCACACCACGTCACACAATTCACACCTCAGATTGTTGCTACCCCTACCGCCGGAGGAGACAGTTCCACCTCCTTCCTTCTGCAGTGCTTCTTTCTTTTTGTGACGCTGACCTTCCAGATGTTCTCGATAAGTCTATAAAAAAAAAAAATCAAATTAATAAGCCTAACAGAGCTAGAATACCAAATTATCCGAAACCAAATTGCATCCATTAATTAGAACTATAATGCATAAATATATATTTTAATTATATATGTATACATAATCCAAAACATAAAATTTTCTGATCCACCAGAACAATTTATTAAAACCATTATAGAAAACCATAAGGAGAAACAACAACATAACTCACTTTAATATTTCGACCTTTATCGTCAGGAGTTATAGAAGAGCTCTGCTCGACTAGCAAACAGCAACTTGCCAGCTGAACAGAGTTCATCTTCTTCTTCAATTCCTGACGATGACAAGATCGAAATATTGAAGTGAGTTTTGTTGTTCCTCTGCGTTATTTTTTTATTCTGCTATGTTCATTTTAGTTGGTTTCTGGTTATTTGTCTAGTTTGACAAATGGCATGTCGGTGAGGGAGTACCTGGGGTCCAGCACAGCTGATCTTGCAGACCTCGCAGTAGTGCAGTTGCTGGGGCTTCGGCTGCGGCTTAGCGCGCATCTGCTTTACTCCGCCCCCTCCGCCAGTCTTCTTGTATCCCCCCTGCCACGCAGCTGACGGCTTGCCTTGATTCATGTACATCGCTCCGCTGTAGACAGCGGCTACAACAGACCATTTCAATACACACCTCTCATCAACACCTTATCAAACAATTTTGCTATTCAAAAGTACAAATCACATATTCCAAGTAAATATGAGGGAAACATCATTTGTATAGATTCTACAACAAACAGCCAATAAAACTGGGAAGTAAGCTAAAAATTTTAAATTAATTACCTAAAATAGAAAATGTTAATCCATTGTGACACCTCGACTGCCATCATACAAGGGATATGTATGTAAAAATAAATTATGGTTTCTCGTACAACAGAATTTAAAAAAGTAAATCACAACCTTAAAACCACCTTACCTCGTCTGTGGTCTGGTATGTTAGGACTTCACTGAACATACTGGGCCTTGAAGGTAACTATAGTAAATAGTCGTAATTTACTTCTGTATTCGAGATTAACTTTCATTCATCTAAATCTTCTACCATATACCAATTCATTGATCATTTGCTACTAATTAACATACATATCTTTACAACAGGATCAGTAGTCCAGTGGTTATCATGCTTGCCGCTACTTCTGAAGCTTCGAATCTTCGTAACAACCCAAGATTTTTTTATGAAATAGAAAACCTGCTGCACGCAATCACTAGGAAAGGATTTAAAGTTAGAGGTTCTATGTTATAAGCAGATAGTAGACCATCGATAAAGCATCCTCTCTATTCATAACATGATGGCTCATGATGTAAAATCAACCCTACATCGGGATCACTCATAAACAAAATAAGTTTCAATTAACCTTCCTCTATCTAAAACCTCTCACAATACATAGAATACTGAAATGGGGTCATTTATGACCCCAATAGTTTTTTTGTTTAAATCACATTCTAAATACTTATAAATGGAAGGAAATTAATGAAAATCATGTTTAGAGACTTTAAAAATTAAAAAATAGATTTAAGGAATAGCACAATTAAATGAAAAAGGAATAATTGGCTTAAAAATAATCAACCGCTGCAGTTCACACAAGTTGTTATATTGGATTCTGTATGTTCAGGGCAGAGGAATGCTGAGCATGTTGAACATTTAGCACTATATTTGGTACCTTTTGACCTTGGGCAGAGTGCACAACGATTTCTTTTTCCTCTTCCTAAATTAGCTATCATTGCTTGATGAGCCTGCTGTGGTAGATGCCCTATCACTGATGCCATAGCTGCTTGAACTGACAATAGTATTCCTGTTCTTGGAGGATTAGCCCTCTCTTTGATCGCAGGTTTCACGAGTGCTGAACCCAAATTTTTGAGAAATTTAAGTCTATTCAATGATGTGTTAGGAAATTTTTTTTTGTAGAGCACATAGGCATTCAAAGCACATACATTGATAATATGAGTGAGAAGAACAAACGGCCATCTTCTTGAGATTCTGTGACAAGAAAACTCTTTGAGCATCTTGTCAGCACTATCAACAGCACCCTTTGATTTGTTGTAGTCCAATATAATATGTGGCTTTGCATGATCTGCAGTGCTAACTACTTGACCATTATGTTGACTTTGATCATTATTATGCAGTTTTCTTCCATTTGGTCCCATCTCTTGAAGTCATGAAATTATCATTATCTTCATATTCATCAGCATCTTCTTCATAACTAGAGTCAGAATCCTCTTCATCAGGCAACACGTTGTCTTCATTTTCGGAATCTTCGTTGTCAATTAGTTCTTCTTCACTATCAACCTCCATATCATCTAAATCTTTTAACATTTCATTATCTGATGTTCACCAAGACATTTACGAGACATGGCTAGAGTTTATAAGCTTTAATTAGTAAATATATCTGAAATAAAAAGGTTTTTTGACAATAGTTGCCATCAACACTTTATCCTAAAATGGAGTCATATTTGATCCCAAGCAATTAAAATCCTAATTAGTAGCAAAATTGAACACTTGTATTGTTGATACCTCTTGTCAGTGTTTTGTACATCATTTTAGGAAGGAAATAGTAACTTTACATAAAATTACCATGTACTTTATAAATTATTGAAAAATTTCATACTCTGGGGTCATTTCTGACCCCATTTCAGGTTGAGGAAGGTTAACAAACGAGTCATTTTCCACCATAAATAGTACATAAAAAGCAGAAGCCTGTAAATGTAAGCTAACGTAAGGGATCCCGATATGATGTGATATCGGAAATACCTGTCACACCAGTTTGGAGTTCATTTTAATTTTAAGTTTTGCTCACAGATATATATTACACCTTTATGACTAATATTGTATAGTGTCAAAAATATGAATCAAAATAAAAGAAATAAGATATTCGAAAGAAAGTGCGAACTGATTGCGTATAATAGAAGCCAAAACTAACTTATTACCAGTTGTATTATTTTAAGTATAGATCAAATAAATTTGTACTCAGTATCGGTAAAATGATACATCTCATTTCACAATGCAGTCTGTTGTCCTTGTATAGCACTCATGCTCTATAGCAGGGGTGCTCATACGTTTCCTGAATTCGAGCTGCTCATGAAATAAACAAGTCACAACTATCTATCCACTGTATTTATTTAGAAATATATATTAAAAATTCTTTAAAGTTATACCGATTTATGTGATATTTAAACGTGGGAAAACCTCTTCCCGTTTCTTATAAAAGTAATATGTTTTTTCTTCATACCCTCTCAAGTCTCCTTTTAGGTGAAAAAATTAAAAGTAAAGAGTTAGAGGCAACTTAACGACTAGTTTATTAATGAACTAATACACAGTGACCAAAGTATCCTAAACATCAGAATTGATTCTGATTTCAGATATATCATCAGTGACGGGAAGAGTTATAGGCTGATGTTAGTTTTGTTAATGTAATGCGATCTACGAATAATACCTTGGTGCTCGACTGGTAGATCGTGATCGACGCATTGAGCACCTCTGTACCACAATACGTTCATGTTCGTCACAAGACAGCCTTGTTTGTTACATGTGCTCCGCACAATTCACAGTGCACTCTTGTCTGTCACATCTGCTCTACACTAAGCACCACTGTTCGTCACAATGAGCCTTGTTTCTCATATATGCTTTACACAATACACAAACTGTTTGTATCATCGGCCTCTACAATGCGCTCCTGTGGGACCACTTCCAAGAGTGACCAATACTAAGGCCACAATGATATCAGAAAGGAGAGTCTGACAACGTTAATAACCACTTTTAAGCTTAACTGTCCTAGTCAATTAATAAAGAACCAAAGTCAAACTAAATGAGCACAAGGCAAGAAGACTTGATACAGTAAACTCAGTGATCCAACCAAACAGAACTGCTGAGTGTTTGACCTATATGTAGTTTAAGACGAACTTTAACTACCTGACGTCGCTGCCTGAAATCAAAACAAAGAGTTATTAGACATGGATAAATATACTTCAACAGAACTGCTTCACCACTGACCTTGTCTTAACAAAAGTCAACAATAAAACTTCAATCAAGCTATAAATGAAACAGTTCAGCCCTACACACAAACTCTATCTCATAAGCCATAGTCAATTAAGTAGAGTTCAAACAAACCAAATATAAACAGAAGTTGCCGTTTTAATTATATTGATATAACTTCTCGACCACTGATTTATCAAGTTCACAGAAGGGGTTCTTGAGGATTTGGGTCATAAAGAAAATTCAACTCCTGATACGGTACGGTACACACAGGTCAAACACTTTTTGACTACAACAATCTTATTTCACTTTCAACTTTGCTTTCGTATTAACATATCAAAAAAGTTCAACATTTATTATGAAAGAAAAAGGCTACTAAAAAATTTATAAAAATGTTGATTGATCTTATCAGCATATGAAATGAATGGGTGAGGGAGTGTTGTTTAGTGGTATGTGGATTTCCGGTGTACGATCTTTGTATCTATGATATCTTAAACCCACAACCACATTTCTGTTCTTTCATTTTTGTCAAACATTATTTAAATATAATGTAAATTGTGAAATTATTTGGATGTCGCTGACCTCAAATATGACTGAACTGTTTCACCAATTATTTGATCAATTAATGTCCACTTTTCTCTACAATATTGAATTTCTCAAAATAAACTATCTATTAAAAGAAATTTTAAGTCATTACTAGTTGAAGTAAGGAAACTCATTCTCCATTATAGAGTAAGAATTGTTTTGAATGAAACAAAGAAACTAAAAGTGACTACTACCAATATTATTGGCAGCTGGGTACATTGGCAGGCAAGGTCAGAAGTAAAAGCAGAGAGAAATGTGAAGGTGACTGACTGGAGTGGTGTAGGTGTAGGTGGCGGGCTGGGCAGGGGGAGGCTGTGCCGCTGTGTACCCGCCTCCGGTGGCCGCCCCCGTATACGCTGCCGCCCCCGGCTGGGGCTTGTGTTGGGCCGGCTGCTGGCCTCCAGCTCCCGCGGCTGCCGGCGCCGCAGCTCCAGCTCTCACTACGGTACATAACAACAAATATCTTCACAGTTTACCATAACAATACATCATTTTATATTTCAACTTTTTTTTTTAAATTTCTAGAAAGCGTCAGGCAAATATTAAATGAGATAAAATTAAATTAGATGACATAATTATAAAGGCTTCTTGTTTCTTTATTGCTAGCAACTCCCGAAAGTAGCATGTAAATCATCTGACGACACAGCCCAAAAGACCTCACCCATCCTTCAAGTGAATCATCCATCATCCCTTAAGGCTCTGCAGGTGGCGAAATGAAAACTTAATTTTCGGTGCACGATCAGAATAAGTCTGACGGCTCCCTCCATGATGCCTTTTAAACCCAAACATGCCTGGACAGACTCGCAAACAAATAACTCAATTTCCTCCCTCTTCCCCCATTCAAATCATTTAGTCACTGCAAACTTCTGCCTCTTCAATGGCAACCAGTTGTTTTCTACTTCATTTCCTAATGCTCCTTAATCTGAATTCAAACCCCTTAAAAATATTGCAGTTAAACTTATTCAATCATGTGAGACTAATGAATAACTAAACTAAACCACAGGTTTTTATATATAAATAGCAGAAGGAGTAGTGTTGTTTGATGGTGCTTGTATTTCCGGTATGCTATCCTTGCATCTATGATATCTAAAAACACACCCACATTTACATTTCTGTTCATTTCATTTTGTCTTTCCACGTTTAACCGGAATAACATCAGCCATTGATACTATTTCCATTTATTTAATGCTTAATTACTTTGAAATAAAAATTATGACATGTATTATTAACACCTGCTGTCAATTGATTAGCTGTACTAATTCATACTTCGAAACTAAATTCATAATTTGATATATTTATTCCTGGACCACCATGATAATATTCTCACTACATAATAGTTTTACTTTTAAGTACACGTTAAAACATTAAACCTACCTCATCAATTGTACACAAAGAAGTACATTTGTATTTTGAAAAGAAAAAAACATTGCATGTATTATCAAGTAACTTCTTGCATGTATAGTGTTAGCCTCAACATGAAAGTTAGCTGTCATTATACAGAATAAAAATCAATCTGAATATTCTAAATGATTTTTTTTTTTATAATTTCTTTTATTAACAATTTGGCTTTTATTTATTATTTCATTTTTAAAATCTTTATCGTTCACTTTTAAAAATTATTTACTAGAACACTAAACAAGTTCAATGTTTCCAGAGTTAAAAAGCATGTATTTAATGGAGTTAATTTTTACAGGCGTTGACATTCCTCTAAATACTAGAATCAAATCTGCGCCAGTGTGTCTGGAATCAACGATGACGAAGACAAGAGATTCCTTAGAGTAGACTAATTCCTTAGTTAGACTAAGTGAATCCTTAGAGATTCACTTAGACTATCCACGTGAGCCCTGTTCGTCCGATAATCACACAACTGCAAAGGCACTAGGTTAAGTAAACCAAGTTTGTTGAGAACAAAACTTCTGGCGTTAACTTAAAGCCATGATTTCAGTGATTCATGTTTTTTGATCAAATTTAAATTTCAAGTGAAAAAACAACACACACTACACTATACTATAATTGAACATATTAATAATAGATTAAATTATTGGTTTATTCCAAGGTTACCCTCTCCATTTTGTAAACTACAGTGGTACCTCGGGATACGAGTTTAATTCGTTCCGTAACCTTGTTCGTATGTCACTTTACTCGTATCCAAAGCAATTTTCCCCATTGAAATCAATTGAAATGCCATTAATCCGTTTCAGCCCCAAAAATACTTCCCTCTATAATTGTTTTTGTTACGTGATTTTGAATAACAAAAATGTATTTATAAATGACAAATATTGTATAAAAACATAATAAAAGAGAATGTAGAGGTGGTTAGAAAAAACTGGTTTTAAATTTACGTACAAATTTAATTAGTATTTTGGTTATTTAAATTTAACTTAGACATAACTTAAATGCTAATGTATTAAAAAAAATACAGCAGCTTCACAGGATTAAAAAAAAAACTGTACAAGGAGGTTTGTTTCTTCCTCCCTTTCAGAATGCTACGAAATGTGTTAGGCAAGTTTCATTAAATAGATCCGATGCACGACCAGTTGCAACTTTTTTGGGGTGTCTTTGTCACGAACTGTGAAACTTTCTCCCACATTCCCAAGATCTTCCACTTTTCTAAGGTAAACTGAGAACTGAGTGGGCCATAGAAAAAAGAAATGTAAATATTTATAAATGACCTGATACTACAATTGATAGTTCCTCGTACTCGAATTTCACTCGTATTTCAAAACAAAATTTTGCTCATTTGACAGCTCATATCTCAAATAACTCGTATCTCGAGTTACCACTGCATATCGCAAATGCAGTTGTATATATAGCACAAGGGTCAGGTTTCGTTCAACAGACAGCGTATTACCTTTAAACTGAATCTTGGTCATGACCCTAGATTTTGCAGGTGAGGATAGAAAATCACGATGTATCTCTGAGAGGATACAAAGCAGTCACGAACGATGTCTAATACTTGTTAAAGATCTTCAATTTAATACTTCAGTGAGGTAAAATTGGAGTCCCGATATAGAATTAACCTATTAATAATAGCTCATTCACAGGAATGATGAGTCGGGTACTCTGAATATCCAACCACAGGATATTTGAAACAACCGACTCCACTTCGATTCGTTAATAACTGGATATTATTGCATATACCATTTTCGTGTTGTATGTCACCTATCAACAACAATGACATTATTTCATAAATACTAAGTAAATTATTATGCAAATTTTAAAGTCATAAATAACTTTATGACTACAGCTATGTTTATCAACTTTATTAAAAAAAATATTGTGCACCTCAATGCTGACTTATAATATAATATTATAATTATAATATTATAATTTTATATATTATAATAAAATTATAATAATATCTTTGTTATGCACATTTTGTAGCTCAGCACAGAATTTATAATCATACAAAATTCAAAGTTGAAATGAAAAAGAAAACTCATACATTCTCACACCTCTCGCTTTAAAAGTGCTTATTGATTTCTAATTATTATTAATTTATTAATTTTAAAAAGCAACCTACTTTTAATAAATAAATTACTTTTTTAATAAAATTATTGTAAAAATCAAGACAATTGCTCAAAGTTATAACTTAATAGTTCTTTTTTACAATAAACCATCCTATTGCAATAAACTAAAATTCATTAAAGTATGAATAATTTAAAGAAATTAAATTAAATTCATACATCATTCATGTTATGCTGACTACATAGAAAATTATAGGTTTCTAGAAGACAAGGAGGGCAGACAATCATCTCCTGTGCCTAACACTGCTTAAAAACAGTATAACAGAGTATAACAGTATAAACTATATGTTAAACAATATAACAGAACTAACATACAGGTAAAATTGTATTATGATATTTCACAGCGGTACAATCTGTCGCGTGTTTATATAATTGTGGATATCTACATCAAAATAAAATCAAAACTGGATTCAGGGTACTCAAAACGTGACAATTCTTCAAAATCTCACAGTCAGATCTTTATTATGACTATCAATACCCAATACTTGAAGTAAAACAAAATTTTACAATCAGTAAGTTGCAAAACAAAGTACTTAATGTAAAATTAATTAATTGAAGAACAATTTACTAAAATCATAGGACGGACAAACAAAATTGTGTTTTTATTTTTTCGTATAACTAAACAAGAGGTCATCCAATGAAAGAAGCATTTCTTTTTAGCTTGTCAAAAAGGTTAGTAATCAAAATGCACATTCTAAGTACTTTGGACAGCTTTTACAGTTATCTAGCTTTCAATATCCTGAATTCAATATCCAACGACCCAACCAAGATCAATCTACCATATTACCACCATCAACCCACATCAAATATTAAACCTGACACGTTGCCACAGAGAGGGGTTTAAATATATTACCAGTGATACATAACCAGCAACTTTCCAGCTCAGAAGCTGTAACCGGACCTCAGTAACAGCAAGACAACTGACCGAGGTAGTGACCGCATGAAATATCTGATATTCCATGTCAAGTCTGATAATCCGAAGGACTGTGAGCTCTCCAACTATATTGACTGACAGGATACCGGTAAGTCTACAACTTCATGCACTGCTTTTTGGCCAATTATAGAGTTAATATGAACAGAACCCAAAGACCTCGTTAACCTTAAAAAAAATAAACAGAAAAAACATTAATAAAACTCGGTCTTATTTTTCGACAGCCATCATATTCAGAAGGAAAAGAGCCAAATACAATTACTGCGATTGAAGGCTGTTTGAAAGACATACTTCAGTCATTAATAGCACAATAAGAAGACGAAAGAAAGAAAATAGGTAAATTTGTACAAACAAAATTAAAAAATGAAAAACAAAAAAATATTAATTTCAAAAAATAAAAAAGAGAAAGATATTTTTTATTTATTAAAAAATGTGAGATTGAGACCAAGAGCCAATGTCTCAAGCTGATATTGTGACAAAGGTGTCAAAAAAGACACCTGTTTTACTTGCATTTTTAAAGCGTTAATTTATTAATTAGTGAATACAGTACTTGTGAATACGATTCAGAAATACAAGTGGCATAGAGGATGATGAAACCATATATGAGTTAATCTGTTAACTTGTGACGTTAGGGGCAAACGTTACATCTAGGCCACCGCTGTTCTAACGTAGTACTTAAAGATATTAAGTAGTTACTAATGTAAGTCCTACTGATTTAAACACATCTCAAAATCAGTATAATAAAAGCCTTTTGATTTTCTTTTGTACATACCTGAATGATACATTATTTTAATAATTGAGGATAATAATTCGTTTCTTTCTCTTTTTTGTTCGACTGTTTCGAACAGATCCATAGGTAGATCGAATAGAAGAGGCCTTTTAGCAGGCTCTTGAAGATGGACGTGTTCGTAAACCGGTAACGCGAATGGGTTTGAGGAATGACAGGTTGTTTATTTGAATTGTTCATGCTCCTGCTCCTCGTATAACCTCTACTGTACAACAACCTCACAATTTTGTTTAAAGAAAAAATAAGAAATGGAAAAGCAACATTGAATGAATGATAAAGGTGTTTAATTAAAGAAGTTTTGAAACAAAAGAAATTTAAAGAAATTTTTCAGTTACATTATCTGAGAATACGAGGACGACATAGACATTTAAATGCTGTTCACTTTTCTATTATAGTAAGAGTGACATTTAGCCTGGAGGATCCTGCACTCTCTAAGTTCAACGACAACACCAAAACAAATCTCTACAAAACCTAGAAGGAGCTACTACTCATGCAGACAGAAAACCCAAAATACAAAATATTTAGTGGACCTGCCAAGAAGCAGAAACACTTCAAAAAGAAAAAAAAATAAACTTGAAAAGAATTGAACGGACCTTGATAGTCGGCGGCAGCGGCAGCGGCGGCGGCAGAAGAGGGGTAAGGTTGGGCGGAAGCAGCGGAGCTCTGCTGATAGTAAGATTTAGAGGCGTCGTAAGCGGTGGGGGCCGATCGAGCGTACCCGGCATAATCGTAAGCTGCTGCTGTCGGGGGAGCCGGCGTGCCAGCAGCTACTGCAACAGGAAAGAGGCTACACACGTCCGCTCACCTCTCCGATCAGCACAACCAACCACTGTGCTCAACCGGTACACAACAATTCACCTAATCCCCAAATTTATCTATAACTAAAACATATTGCACAACCTTTACTGTAATAATACATATTGTTTTACCCAGGTTAGTTACCTGGGGACTGTTAGTCAAGAGATAGTCCCAAGAGGTTTTACATACCACAATACAAAAACCTTTTAATAAATAGATATTGTTAGTACCACAGATGTTAGTATATGTTAAATCATCATTCATGATTTACCTCATACGTTGAAAATGCTGTTCAACAACCATTTCGACTGTTTTCAGATGACTACATCAATTTTCAAAAGCAACAGAATATATCATGAAACAGTCCGAAACTCGTTGAGCATCATTCTCAACGTATGAAGTAAGACTATAAGTAATTATGATTTAACAAAAAGGTTATCATATTATTAAAAATGTACATCTTAATGCTGCTAGGACCACAGAGTTAATTAGGTAAATCATCTCTTTCCTAATAAACAAATGGAACTTAAATACGAGTACAGTGTTCTGAGTACGTTTTCATTAAACCCCTTTTATGATTACTTTTATTTCAAATGTTTAGTATCACTAAGTACCACATGGCTACTGAATTTACAAATACGGAATTTTCGCAACATGATCAATAATTATTGCTTAAGGGATAACGAGCCAGACTTTAATTCTTCAATAAACCAAAATAATTCTCAATATATTTCTGCCATCCTTGAGAGCATATTCAGGATACAATTTTAAACAATCTATTTCATTCTGAATTCACAATCACGGAATTTTTCGCATCATTTTAGATCAATACTGATTACTTATGGGATAACGAGTAAAACTTTAGTTCTTCAATAAGCAAAAATAATTCTCAATAAATTTCTGCCATCCTTGAGAGCATATTCAGGATAGAACTTTAAACAATCTATTTACAATTATTTACTTGAGTCACTTGACCACCATAAACAAATCACCATGACTAACACTACATAAAACTATTATCCATTTTCACTCTTAATCCTACTTCTACCAAAGCAACATAAACATACCGAAAACAAACTAACATCCTTCGTACACGGGTTTCACTGGAATTCATCTTCACACTGAATTGAATATTAACTGAATTGACTCTTACTATTCATAAATTTGCGAAAAAAAAAGAATCTATGAAATATCTTTTAACTCAATGCTGATTAGACAGACCCGTGCCCCGTATATTATGGAAATAGTCTAACAGTGAAAACGGTTGATTTTCCTAAGCGGTGCTATTGATTTTTGTGTACTTATATCGATCATGTGTGTCAGTAAATAGTGTGTTAATAAATTTAAACTAGTTATATTGCCTAAGATTGCAATCTGCATTTGACCACATGGGTGAGTGAATGTATCAGAAGTAAAATTATTTTTGAGGCTTGGTTTCAACTTTTTTTTACATGAAGGACCTCAAATTATATTTTATAGCTTGCACTACAACGATATCAACACTGACATTTGATATTTACAAATGTCATTATTATACGAATTATCAACTAAAAGATCATGAATGAATAGAGTACAATATGGAAAAATATAACGTTCATACTAATAGGGGTATATTAAACCAACCATTAAAGAAGCCAGCATCTCTAATATGTTCTTAAATGAATAACTGAAAGCAAAAACTAAGAAGGTATGATTAAATGACTATAGCAACCAGTGAGCATTACACATTGTTCCATTTCATAAATACTTCAGACTCAATGTGTGCTATTCATTCAACCGTGCTAATGCACTCCTTGACTCTTTAATCATTACCAAACTTGTCTTGGAATCAAAGTAGCCTGGGTCATAGAGTATTGCATATTTTGATCTACGTTGAAATGGCATTACAGGGAGTGGACTTGTTACTTGCCTACCTAATCTCTTCTTTACTTCAGATTCTATTTTGAAGTAGACCAGAGTACACTTTATTAGGATGGCTTTCATAAGTTCCACTCCGACTCCAGGCTTCTTTTATCAGACTCTAAACTCCGACTCTCTGATTTCAAAATTCTTAAACAATTTAAATGTATCTAGGCTTTTTATCTATTCATAATAATCGAATGTTTTCCTTATCTCGATCACATATATTTAACACTATTTTTCTTTTTTATTGAGGTTTGGTTTAGCTTCAATAATTCAAAACCTTTAAGCCGACGTTTCGTCTATATTTGTAGACATCTATATATATTGATGTATCTATACATCATATATATTATTGATGTACATGTCATCAATATATTGATGTATCTATATATTGATGACATATATTGATATAGCCCTGAAGATGTCTACAAATATAGACGAAACGTCGGCTTAAAGGTGTTGAATTATTGAAGCTAGACCAAACCTCGACAAAAGAGAAAAATAGTTTATTCATAATATATAATTTCACATAAACATTCACTAACACAAGCTTAGAGGTGGTTAAAGGTGGTTAAAACAAAGATGACAAACCTCAGAGAAAAAAAATATTTACCCTAGAGAGTTCAGATGCTTGTTGTTTTAAAGATATATGAATAAAGTATAAAAATCCGCTAAAATAAAATATATGTTGGGAATGTAAAGTATAAGAAGTATATACATATTTAAGAAGCATAATAATATTTATTCAAAATATGAAAAATTAATAATCAACAATAACTCTTGATATAATATATGAATTAAACAACCACAATTAACATATATATATATATATTACATACAATGCTCTTAAGGCCTTTCGTTACAACATCCAATCCTGAAGACTTCAATCAACCAGGTTAACTTGTTATTATATTTTTTGTTTATTTCATTGAGCTCTCTAATGATGTTGTAATGAAAGGCCTTAGAGCATCGTATCTAATATATATTTGTTTATTGTGGTTGTTTAATTCATATTCAAAATATGTAACAAATTAAAGAAAACTTTAATTTTCTTTTCAGTAAATTTTTTTACAGTAAAAATTTAGAAATGGACTACGATCTTTCGACAAAGTAAAGGTCCTCATCTGACTCAAGATTAATACTCTTGACTATCTTGTGACTTTGACAGTACCGTTACTTCGTCAGAAGAATTAACCCATTCCTCAATTCCCTACAGTCGTTTGGACGTTGATTTTTTTATGTGTTTCTTATATTATTGTTTTTCACAAAGTTGACTTATTTTTTTCGATTTCGATTCTTCAAAGGGTAATTTTCCCACTTTAACTTCTCAACACTATTAAGTCCGATTCTGACTTTATAATCTTGCTTTACAGTTTGGAAAATAGCATTCTCTTCTTCGTTTCTATACGAGAGTCTCTCCTGACTTCTTCGGAGACCAAGTCATAACTTTGAACTAATGTGTGATGTTCAGTACTAGGTATATGTAGTTATCTAACATTCTAGTAGACATTAAAACATTGTTTCCTTGTCTATAATTTAAATCTATAAAAATACCATTTTATTGCAAATCGCTAAAGATAAAAAAAGGATACAAAAGTTTATATCTAATCAATGTAGCATTTTTAAGTTTGGACAGTTCGTTGTTGCATAAAGCATGTTAGACTGTTCTTCTATGTTAAAACTTTAGAAGCAAAACATAACTCTTTTTATTATAAAATGACAGTATACAGTGTCAATTATAAAAGAAAACCATAGAAACATTAAAACGGCTAAAATGTTGCATAACCTCTTTTTCTTTTATACTCATTCCTTATTATGCATTGCTTTCTATAGGTCAAAATATTGGCATTGGAAAAAGTATTAATGGATCATCTTCAATAACTCATACAATCATTGATAATAGTGATCATTTATAATATAATACTATCAGCAGCCCACACAGTTAAATAATAATACCCTTCATTAATCATGCATATTTGACGAAAATTTTTATACCTTTTTCCTTCATCATAAAAATGTAAACATTTGTTCTAATATTAATTTACAACACATTTCTTTATTTGATGAAAAGACCAGCAAAAAAAAAGGAAATATTTTTGATACTAAAAGCAATAAATATACCTCAATTAAGCTGAAAACAACTTACTTAACTCTTATTTTCCCTAATGGTTTGAAAAGCAAAGGAATGAACTATTATCTAACCTTTAAATGAACAGTACTTACAATAACTGTACGGAAAGAATATCTGCATCACTGAGAGATGAATGCAAAGTTTCATATTTCAATTTTTTTTGTTCTAAATATTCACTATTTGAAAACATGCCAGAAATGTTTTCAACTGTTTAATTAGTACAGACACTACTCCTCTGTCCCACACCGTTCACATAAAGGAGAACATGTGAATTCAACACAAATTAGTTTTGATATCTTAAATCTTAGATGTCATTGAGACGCGACGACAAATAAAAAAAAAAGCATAATTTGAAGTACAAGATAAACAAATTATTTAATCCATTACATATTTTCTCTTAAGTTATGCTAATTTGTTTTACCATAATTGTTTGTTTGTTATATAATTGTAGTCGCTCTCCGATGACAAAGTGAAAGGCCTCAAAGTCTGTTTTCTTGTTTTAATTTTTCATTGTGATTTTTTGTTTCATATTTATACATATAAATCAAATGAAACGGTCCATAGGACTTTCGTTATAATCTATATAAATAAAAGAAAGTCTGTACATTGCTTAGAACTGACTCATTTCAAGTTATCTTTATGTTTCATACATTACAGAAACCGAATCCACCCTTCGAAAAAATTCTGTTGCCCCCAAAATTATGTCACAAGTAAACTCAGCCTCCATAAGACAGCGAGCTGAAACTTTGACAATATATTTGGGTATGTCTAACTCAAAATCTAAGCTTTGGCTGGATTAGAATTCAATGTAGAAACAAAGTTATTATGGATTTTTAAGCACAAAATTTTGTCACAAGTAAAGTGAGCCAGCATAAGGCATAACAAGCTGAAATTTAGAAAGTAGGTTTGTGTATGTCTAGCTTAAAAATCTAAGCTTTGAATAGATTGAGAATTCAACGTAAAACCGAAGTTATGGACTTTTAAGCTGTCATTGGCTACCTTCAAAGAGACTGATATCATGACTGGGTATGGTACTGGGGAGTCAGTGCTTATACCACGCATACCATTGATACCTAGCAACTGTCCTTTTCAATTCAAACGGTTGCAATCTCCCGTCAGCGTCTGTTTCGCAATGACGGTAAATCGCAAGGCCAAACTCTGTCTTCGGTAGGAATTGAAGTGAGTTAGACCAACTGTTTCACACATGGTGACCTGTACATTGCTTGCTCAAAAGGTCAGAGGAAGAACTCTCTGTTCTTCCATGTACCTGAAGGACAGACAACTAATGTAGTTTATACAGAGGCACTTACTTAACACTGTGCTAATAAATATATTTTTCTTATTCTATAATTTTTCTAATAATATTTTGAAATACCATGTATCATCTCTGAATTTTCATAAAATACCCGTCAAAGACTGGCACATCTTCTAGTTTATATATATAAACTAAATTCACAGAAAGAACACACATAAAAGAGATCACATAAACTCACTATGTTTTGACTGCCTCGTCATAAGGTAGAAAGATGTGAGCCACTCCGAATACAAGTGGTGTCTCATTGAAAAGGCTCTCAACCAGTGTTGTCTACCCTTACGGAGGCAGGGGAGACAGGATAAACAATAATAATAACAATAATAATAATAAACAGGATAAACAAAGATAAGACAATAACAAGAATAAATAAAGAAAAACAGTTTTTCTACCTTTATCTACTTATTTTTATTATTTATCTTACTGTTTCCCTCCCTCCGTAAGTTTGTTACATTGATAAAAAACTGATAAGAGTGCCTCTTAAATGAGACTTCACTTCAGTCTTTTTCAAAACTTTTCACTGAAAATAGTTGACGAGGCAGTCGAAATATGGTAGTGACTTTTTGGAATCTCTTGTATGTGTGTTTTTTCTGTGAATATAGTTTACTTAGCCCGACGAATCATTTTATTCTAATTACTGAAATCCATTTGAAATTTAAAAATAGTAGACTCCAAAAAAAAAATTGTTCTTGCTTTGGGTAACTAAGTGCTTATGCTTCCTTCTGAGTAATTTAAATATGTAATTACTAGAAACTAAAATGTTAAATTCAATTCTACCTAATCAAGTTAAATTAGTATAACAATGCAACTATAGTGGAAAACGTCAACTGCCCTTCTCAGATGTCTGTATCCATCATCTCATAGATACGGACATCTAGAGTTACGCATTAGTGTGTACAGCAAAACCACTAATGCCATACCGCCTTTATTCTACTCTTCCTAGAAATATTAAAATATCAGCTTTTAGATAAATGTTTTTGAGATTTATGTTAAATTTTACAGTTTTAGTACGAGTCAATGATCACTTCAAGGATTTGGAACTGCTATATTAGTAAAAAAGTCACCTTATATCAAAACTAATCAATCTATATATTCTTCCGATTATTGAGGCTCTTTAATTACTAATTCAAACTATATTTTTTTTTAATATGGCTGCCTTTTCTAAGATAGTTTTCACTTATTTCTTTGCTGAACTCCTTTATTTACCCTGATTTACACAGACTTCCGTTCCCTTTCCTTGTTTTTTACACCCTTTAATACATCGCTCTTACCTCCCTCATTTCTGAATATATCAGATATCCGATTTTACCTTATTATAGTTCAAGCGTGACTTTGACGAAGACCAATTGTTTTGTAAAATTACTTCTATATATATAAAAAGAAAACAACATTAAATTAAAATACCTTTCTTTTTTTTTTTTGAAATAACTGAAGAAATTAAATAAATTTTCATCTATAAATATAAAAAAAAAAATAAAGTGTCTGTGTGTCCGCTTGCACTATAGAATTAACAAATGACATGCATTTAAAAATGAGTTTCATTTTTATAATATTTTTTCTAAGTTGTGGTTTAAAAAAATCTCCAAAAAACCGTTAATAAGTCATTAGAAACTGTTTAATGTACAAAAAACTAGTTTTGTGGCTCTTTTTTTTTCTCATTAGTTTTACAGGTCCGAACACCCATGTGTAGAATGAACCTGTCAATAAATTTGCATCGTTAATTACATCTTTATGAATGTCTACGTCAGAATCTGTCAAATTATAAACGCTAAATAGTATAGAATTTGATTGTAACATATTGGTATTAAAATATATTAAAATGAGTTAAAAAAAAAATCTGGAAACATGTCACAAATTAAAAACATTTTTACTTTACTATAAGTAAGGTATAGTGATAATGAAAAAATTCGATCTCCAGATTTTGACGGAATTATATATTTTGAGGTCACAAAAGTCGTTTCATTCTCACTGAATTTATCTGAGGTATCAAAAAAAACTAGAGTTTGCCATCAATATTGATACTGTTTTCTTACTGAGGAAGTTTTATAATCATTTTTTCCATTCATTATTCCGTTGGTGAAGTTAAAAACTGTAATTAACGTAATATGTTTTAAACGCCTATCGTTATACGATTTCTTTAATACCGTTCCAAAAAGGAAAGTTTTGGTCATTTATTATTTGCCATCTATTTTAGTTATGAACAAGCCATATTACCGGACTGATAATAATTTAAAAGAATTCTAAAGTCTTGGATATAATCAGTAATTCTTAAACAACCCTTTATCTATTAGTATAGATTATATGCACTTTTATTTAATAATTTTATTTTAACAAGCTACAATTCAGTTCAAATATAGCTAAGACGCTTTATAATACAGAAATGATAAAACGAGAATGCCAATATTTTAAAAAAAAAATCGACCTCATCTATTAATCTAAAAGTTGAATCTATTCCTAAATGTTTTATTTAACAACTGTGAGCACATTCAGCAGTTGCTACTTTGTTTAATTTTCTACAAATACATCATTTAAATGACTTCAGAGATTGAAGTGGCTTCTAGTTCCGTACTTTTTACTGATTTTTTAATATAAAAACAAATTACTCATTTTAAAATAGTATACCGACACAGGGAGACATCAGTCTTCCATAGATTTACGAAGATGTGCATAAATGTTTTTCCTTGGTTGTTAGGAGGGCTTTGTCACATTACCTCTAAGTAACCTAAATTAAGTTTTTGGTCTTTTTATTTTTACAAAGTCAATATACATTTACACCATACAAAGATATATGACACAGTATATTTGGCATACGACTTAAGTAAATAGAACTCCACAATAAATAGCGTTCAAGTGAAAAATTGTGAAATGGTCTTCAATTACACAAGTTAGCAGCCACCTGTCGGGAAGGTTACTAATAAACTTTGAACCATTCAGCTTAATCTGGATGTAGAAAACAGAAAAAAAGAGTGCCTTTTACGTCACCCTGAATATTATATCAATTGATAATTAGATCTACAATGAATAAAAAACAAGCCATTCACTCTGGTGATTGAAGTTTATATCCTAATGAAACCATTACTTAAAGCAAAAGGAATTAACAAACTTGGAAGGCGCAGTTACACGAACATAAACTACTAAAATCATGTAAAATAAAAAAAAAATACCGTAGGTTGCAGGCGTTGTGTGCCCTGGAGGCTGGTAAGTGTCGTAGCCGGTTGCCGCTCTTTGCGTCGTGTAAGTAGCTGCGGCTGCTGCAGCCGCCGTTTGAGCTACAGCATATCCAGCCTGAGGAGGCTGATATGCCGGAGTACCAGCAGCACTGAAATTTACGTATTTATTCAGAACATCAATGTATGTATCAACTGATTTGACCTACCACCATGCGGCAAGCTAATGAGATCAAGTAACCGCTTAAAACTAATAAATAATAATATGATTTCTTAAGTTAGACGATGACCTAGAACAGTAATCTCAATCATAATTTGAACTTACGCTGCATACTGAGTAGTTCCATGAGCAAAACCAAAATAATTATTGGCAGCCATAACTTAATACAACATTAGCAAAATGGCTTCACTGCCACTGACGCACTGTTCCTTTGATTGCCATTGAAGACTAAATTTAGCACACCAAACTTTAGATCAATATTATTTTCCACTTAATTTTCTTCTTCAAACAAGTTAAATATTTACTAAATTACTTATAAGAAATTTTTAATTTTCAAATTTGTACTCTTTTAATATATTATATTACTAAATAATTGAAAAGATAATCACAACAAGTACTAGCTAGACAATTTAATTAAAAATTACAAAAATGATAGGAATTCTACAAAAAAATTTACAAAACCATATTAATTTTTAAAAGTTGCCTAGTATTGCCATGTAGTAAGTATAATGTATATCAAACGTGACATTATTAAATCATTGAATACGTTAATATAGTATTTGGAATATAATTTAGTAAATACGTAAATATTCAGATGTTTTAATTAAGGAATAAATGAATAATTTTGTGAAAATCTTTCTTTCTCAGTAAGTACAGTACAAGAAAATTAAGGAAAGCTTGAAACTGATAACAGCGATGTGATAAGAGAAATAGGCTTATTCTACCAAGATTTCCTAGGTTCAAAAATAAATTGTATCTATGTCTACTTCCTATATCATAAATAATTTATTTAAGTAAGTGTGAGCAATTTTTTGCAGGAAGTAACCTATAACAATGTGATATTTATTTATTACTAATGTGTTACTTTTAATAGGTTGTCAGCACCTTTCACAATTGTTTTAAGAGGAATAAAAGGTGCACCCACAGGTCCAAATGATGTTAAGAGATACCCTTGGTCACACATTTTTAGAATAAACAAAACTCGTTGTTACTTTCCTCGTGCTTGTGAAAATAAGAGGATAAAGAAGCATGGATGGGATGTGAGAATGTCTACTGTTGGAGGCAGAAAAGTTTTAATGAATAGAATATTGAAAGGACGACATGTATTATCGCACTAAATCTATTTTGTTTCTTAATTTAGTAATGAATTCTTTTTGTAAGTATTTCTAATAAAATTCTATTTTTTTCGTCATAAGTTTTAATATATCACTCCTAATACTTTAATGAAGGTATGACTTATAAGTATTATAAATAATAGATAGAAGTGATGAATATATAGTAGATGGGTGATGAAGTGCTTTGTTTAACAATACAAGAGTTTTTTAATCCTTTAACTTTCAACAATGAAATTATTTTTTTTTTTGGCCAACGGAAAACGTCATTTTACCCATGAAGGAAAGCCCCCATGAAAAATTAAATTCATAACTCAAGTCTCTCAACTACATTTTGTTGAGATTCTTTTTCTGTTGAGTGGGAAGATTGGAATATTCTCGGGGTAACTGAAAGGTTTTTTTTAGCGCAAAGCATTTATGTTATATTATTAAAAGTTTTTAAACTTTTTCGCATTTATGCCAAATTGGCAGTCAAAGGGTTAACTTTCAGGACAATTTATAAATAATCATTTGTAAGTACTGAAATCATTGGTAGCGAGCAGTGTATTAATTTGTATCTTGTTTAAAATATAATCAATATGACATTCTAAAAATTTCAGCAGTATATATGAATATCTAAGAAATTATTGTTGAAAACACAGATTGTAAGTATTTACATTCTAAAAAAACAGTAATCACGCGCAGGGATACTTCACCAGAAAAGTAGAACATTTTGGACACCCTAGCGCCGATGATAGTATGTATTAAAAAAAAAACATCTTTAATAACAAAACTAAAATTGTAAATCAATCAATAATAAGTTTTAACTTGTCAGTACATATGTAGTTATGCCGATTTAGCTTATTGTGTGGAGAACCTCTCCAATAAACCAAGCCATGGTTTTACATCTATAGGAAGGGAGAACATAAACGTAACTAAAGAAGAAGCTAAGAGATGAGGCCACTCTGAAAAAAAATCCTGACCAACACCAAATTCTGGCAAATATCTGCCAGATATATATTCTTTGGAAGCTCGAACTAAGAAGTAACTTTTAACTTATATTCAGCTTAATTATTTTTTACATTGGGAATAAGAATGCATATAATAATTACAAGATTGAGTTAAATATTGATAAATGCAATAAGAACACTAACTATGTATATTAATTAAGACCTCGACATTAAGATACTGAACTACAGATAATCTAGTTACGTATTGATCAGATTTTATATGATCTTATATTTCACTTTTGGAGAAGTAGTTTTTGTGTTGTCCTACTATAGTGTAAAAGAAGGAACTTCGTCAAATCTACAGATGTTCGCATATTGTGAAGTAGTTTTAATGTTTCTCTGGGGAAAAAGAAAGAATTATTCATGATGACTTGAAATTATAAAACTGACAGTTTTTGACAATCCTCAATGACCAATCTTAATTTTATTGAGAGAAAGATAAATCGCCGGATATTCCCACACTAGGGGCAAATTTCTTAAATTGTCTTGCGATTTGCGTCAGATATTTTCGAACAAGGGTTCTCTTGTTGTAAAGCCACAATAGACAACTAGCCGAGGGAGATAGACATTTCTAAAAAGAGTCAGATGAAAAGAGAAGTTATGATTATTATTATGATATAATTGTACCATTAACAATAAAATTCATAACAGTAACCAGGGCTGGAAGAAATAAAAAAAAAACATGTATAAAACTTGTTTCTTTTGGATTAGAATTTGCAAACAATATTGGAAATTTTTTCGGTTCGATTTTGTTTAAACAAACTTCATTTGTGTGTATGCGAGCAAGCATTATAACCAAAAGAATTAATAATAATGACTTAATTTCATATTTAAGTTACTGTTAGGTCTGAAAATATTCACTTGAGAAAAAAGATAAAGTTTTTGCCATCTGGTAGAAATATATCTGACAATACTTTCAGGTAATTATAGCAAAGAATGTATTCATGTTTTAAGGAAGTCTTTCATCTTCCGGAAAATTATATCCCTATAATATAGTGAAGCTACAAAACGTTTGATTGTCATGACACTGCCCCCAGCGTTTCAGGGATAACCACATACATTCTTAAACTACATGAATGATGCTACTTGGAAATGGATATTACATTTATGTACGTGTGTATCATAGTGACGTCATTATGTCACCATAATGATATAATACAGCATCGCTTTAATTCAAATGTTTAGCATTATTTTAACGTACTTTCAGTCAACGTTACTAATGAGCAAATCAGCACCCTTAATTACGTCTTCGTCTAAGTGTGTAAAAATTTTAAGCTATAAAAAATAACAAAAAATGGAGACGATAATATTAAGATTAAAATATTTTAAGCATAGATTTTATTAGTAATACTATTAATTAAACATAGTCGATTTTTATTTATCTAACTGTGATGAATTTATTTTTAAATTGGTTAAACTACGTTTTTTATCTGTTTACAGTTTTTGGCACTGATCTGTCAGTGTTAATGGTGTTCCTGTCAAGCAAGTTAACATAAATTTGATTGAGCATCATTCGGTTGCAATTCACTCCTTTGAATAAAGTAAGAATTGTAAGTTAAATGAATTGTAGTAATAGAAAAATATTCTTTGCGAATGCATCCGTATAACCCTAAATTTTAAATA
Organism: Hermatobates lingyangjiaoensis; assembly: GCA_026182355.1. Taxonomy (NCBI): domain Eukaryota; kingdom Metazoa; phylum Arthropoda; class Insecta; order Hemiptera; family Hermatobatidae; genus Hermatobates; species Hermatobates lingyangjiaoensis. The sequence continues at coordinate 352,350 of JAPFBL010000040.1, read as the reverse complement.
TGTTATTAAATTTTTTATTTCCGTTAGAACAAAATTTTCATTCTTGAATCTAATAAATGTTTGATAAATTTATTATTATTAATAATATAATATTATTATTATGTTAGGCTGAGCCTTTACATTTTCTCTAGGACTAAGTGTAGGAAACACATTGAAAATATAACACAGAGAACTATAACGAAAGATAAACAAATATAGGAATACGGAGAAAATAGAACTTTTTTTTTTTTTAAATAAGTAAACTAAGAAAAGTTGTAATTATTTAAAAAAAAAGTTCTATTTTCTCCGTATTCCTATATTTGTTTATATTTCGTTATAGTTCTCTGTGATATTTTCCATATGTTTCCTTCACTTAGTCATAGAGAAAATATAAAGACTCAGCCTAACCTTTAGGAAAAAAAAATAACAATGAAATGTACCTGCCTTCTAATATGAAACAGATGTACCCCATACCCTCACCCACGTCCATCCTATTCTATTCCCAGTTAGTTGCACCACCGACACTCACCCTTAGGTTCGTATTCTCTTCCTTATTTTAGTTTATTTCTATTTTGTACTATATTTACTGTATACTATAGATAACTCTCTGGTGTCAATGTATTTTTTTGTTAATGCCTGAGGAAGAAGACTATGTGTTCGAAACGCGTTGTTTATACCATAAAATTTGTATATGTGGAGACCATTTCATTAACTTTTTACCATACAATGAGTAAATACCACATAATAAGTGATTGCACTATGTAAGAACATAATTACATGTTTGTAAAATTTGGGAGCAGTCCTTCATTCAAGCATATTTCATTGAAAAGCTGACCGTATTTCACTGTCATTTTCTTCACCAGTTTTTCGAGGTTTCTGGATACCTTCTTTGGGAGCAGTCCTTCATTCAAGCATATTTCATTGAACAGCTGACCGTATTTCACTGATGTCATTTAGCACCTCTAAAGACATTAACATTTTTTTAATTACCCTGAAGGTGACTGGAAGCCAGTCGAAACATGTCGGTTCCACCCTAATTAACATTCTCCAACGTTTGGATGAAGGAAAGAAGGTATTCAGAAACCTCGAAAAACTGGTGAAGAAAATGACATCAGTGGAATACGGTAAGCTATTCAATGAAATAATTATGTATATGTATCCTCCCCACCCGTTATACCTTCTTTGTCAATCTTTAATCGGCCTTCCATATTTCTTACTGAAAGTCAGCCAACCTGGAGAGCATCTTTCACACATCTCTCCCAAGCTTTCTATTTCTTTTGGGTTGCAGGTATCAAACTTGTCCTATAATTAACCCCAATCCTTTTTTTCACTTCCTTCCTTCATCTATAACTTCTCCTGTAGATCCTGTACTTACCGTAATTGCGTCTATCGACTGGACAGCACTCAGTGTGAAACATTTCATGTCGGCTTGGCTTTAACTAAGCTGAACATGAATATGAAATACCATAGGGCCTCCGTAGGTCAACGCAGCAACCTTTTTATTGCTATCCAAACAAATTACCATGGTCTTAGGTTTCATGACTACTTCCGTAACAGCTTTCTTTGAGAACATCAGTTGACTATATTTATGTCAGACTGAATACATATCTCCCTCTTCAACATCTCCTGATGACGAACTAAAGACAAAAAATACAGAGCACAATTTACATTTTTACAAAAAGTTAAAAAAAAATTAGAAATATCATTTTAAGATTGATCAACGGAGATAGAAAAACTACATTTACCACAGAGTCATTACTATTCTGACAGGATCAAGTGGTTGATTTTTATATTTTTTTCAGACATATATGAAAAAAAGTTAATCACAAGCCCACTGATTCTGTCTACCAGAATGAAATATCGATTTGAAGATTTGATTCCCGGTAAATTGAAAAACAACTTTGTCGCAATGCTATAAATTCCAGCTCAGCGTATTTCATGATTTGGTAAGAACAGGAAAAGATAATAGTAAAAAGCAAATGACAGCATAAGAAAACTAGTGCTGTGACTAGAAAAGATAAGTATATTTAGAAAAAAAATTGTTGGAAAGTTAGTTGATTAAGAGAAGGCGAGCAGGTGGTTGAAAAAGATTGAAGCGGTCACATGTCCATAAGAAGCTGGCAGGAGTGGGAGCCTTGATAGTGAAGCAGTGGCCCTTCTTGGGGAAGTCTTTGACATCGACCTCGGCCAAGTGGAGGTGCAGCGGGACGCGCACGTCTGCTCTCGAACAAATGTCCAACTTATTTCGAATATCATTGCGGAGTTTCTAAAACAATCAAGTTATTGTTAAATCAGTATAATAATAATCATCTAAATACAGATGGTTGTTTGAACATCAGTAATATATTGTTTTAGACGCCTTCTGTGTTTTCCTATAGAGCTCTTAGCACCGAGTCGTTCATATACTCCCCATCCCAATGGCTTTCTATTCTTTTATATTTCCCTCCTTAACTTCATCACTCCCTCTCTCCTTTTATTCTTCCCTTTCTTTTTCTATCACACTATCTTTCTTTTCTCATCTTTCGTATCGTTCTATCTCCCCCCCCCCCCTCACCATATCCCACAGTATATGTAGACTACATGATGTGACCAGTGGATTGATGTTCGCTTCCTACTCTCATCATTTTCCAGCCAAGCGTTACGTTGCATACCATACATTCAAAATCATTATTAATACATGCATATTGTTAATACCACTGAGGTTAGTATGATTTATATTAGAAATAGGTAAAACCGTCATACCTCGTAAGATGATCATGGAGTTGGAGCGCTTTCGGACGTTGTCCATCTTCAAATGCAGCAAACCTACTAAGCTGTTATAACAGCTATATAACAGCTCAGTAGGTTTATTGCGATCGAAGATTGACAACGTTCGAAAGCGCTCCAACTCCATGATAATCTTACGAGGTACGACGGTTTTACCTATTTCTAATATAAATCATTATTAATGCTGACACCTATTAATAACAGCATTAATGATACAAAGGATATGTAGCTTTTTTATCTATATTTAACTAATGAAGATGAAGACTCACAATCAAGCGAACTAAATTCCTTAACTAACGCAGGAACGAGAAAAATTATAACCTAGATTGGTTAGCAACCATTATCTCTGCTTTAAAATAACAATTATGCTCAAACTTTACTGAAGAAATTGTCATTATACAAAACTTTGTGGAAAATTTCATAGGTATATTAAAATGTTTCATACCTACATTTCATGTAGGAAAATATGAAGTTTTACTTTTTTGTCCTACACTTGGCAATCAATGCCGGCAACAAAGTTCATGTTTGAACTGTAGAAACAAGTAGCATATACAATACAACTGCCAGTGGTATATTGCGTATTATGCAATTTATACAATAGTAGAAATATCACGTTTTATTATCCTTATTGATGCCCTAAAATAGGAATCAATTATAATTTGTCGCATTAATGCAAAAACAGAGCAATTCATAATCACACACAGCGTGTACACGTGACCCATATTTTTAACTCGAAAGACTAATCCTAGTGGTCTCAATGACGCATCAGCAGTAATAAAATAAAATGAAAATCTGCCGAAGTTTGGCAATTGTAAACAAAAAATTGGATGATTTATCTATATAAATAAAATAATGATTTTGTCTGTACATTACTTAGAACTGACTCATTTCAAGTTTTCTTTACGTTTCATACATTGGAGAAACCAAATCCACCCTTAGAAAAATTTCTGTCGGTTTGTCAGTTTGTCCGCAAAACTTTGTCACAAGTAAACTCAGCTACCATAAGACATATAAAACTGAAACTTTTACAGTAGATTTGTGTAGGTCTAACTTAAAATATAGGCTCTGAATTGAATGGAAATTCAACGTAGAAGTGAAGTTATGGACGTTTAAAGCAAAAAAGTTTGTCACAAGTAAACTCAGCCACCATAAGACATTGCGAGCTGAAACTTTGACACTGGAATTGTGTATGCCTAACTTAAAATACGGGCTCTAAATAGATTCATAATTCAGTACAGAAACGAAGTTACAGGGCTTTAAGCGTATTTTCCTAACTTCACAGACAAGTTTGTTTTGAAAATACACAGGTGTGGCAAGTAGGTATTGTTAGTTGATTTTAATTTCATTGAAGCATTTGAATATATTGCGTATTTGACATCTTTGAAAAGGTGTTTCCCAGAGTTAAGGATGTACTATCTATTACGAATAAATAGTTTTGTAAACGAGCAATTCTCAACTCTTAATATGAACAGGCAGAAAAAATCAACAAACAAGTTCTTACGCTATATCATACCGAGGAAAGAACTTACAAGTCATTACAAGTTAAGAGATTGGATTAGTGATGAAGAAGCAGTTCATTATCTAATTGAATTTCTTGACTCTGAATTTATTTCTCCTGGACTGCCTGCTCATGAGTAAAAACTTAAAGTAGGAGCACCAATCATGCTGCAATTTAGTAGCAGTAACAAATTTCATGTTACGAAACATGAGTGCCCTAAAACTGTGCAACGGGACACGACTCTAAGTTCGTGCTCTACACAGATATGCCATAGAGGCGGACATAATGACTGGATGTGGTATTGGGGAGTCTGTGTGTATACCACGCATATCATTGATTCCGAGCCACTGTCTGTTTCCGTTGAAATGATTGCAAAGTCCGTCAGAATCAATTTCGCAATGACGTTAACTAAGTCGCAAAGGGAGACTTTATCTAACGCAGGAATTCAAGTTAGTGAGACCAAGTTTTGCTCACGTGGTCAACTATAGTTTACTTGCTCAAGAGTCAGAGGTTCCAACTGTTTGTTCTTCCGTGAACCTGAAGGACAGACAGCTATTGTGGTGTATACAGAGGTATTTGTTTAACACTGTACTAATAATGGTATTTTCTACTATTCTATAATTTCTAATTATAGTATTCGTATAATACTAAATTGATATTTTGGAATACCAAGTATAATAGAATTTTTGATTCCGTCAAAGACGGGTACGTTTGCTAGTATACAATAAAAGTAATTAATTTTTAATAGTGATCCAAATTTTTAAGATTTGCCCAATTTGGGTGGCACGTGAAAACAATACGGTAAAATGAATGGCACAATGTAGGAGATTTATTTAAAAAAAAAAAATTGTTTCGTTAGTACCTGAGGACTGTTAGCGACGGGACTAAAGACATCAACTGGGAGGCTTTGTCCCAGCACCGATCTGACCCAGGAGCCGAAAATGTCGTCCCCTAAGACAGGCGCCAACAGCTGGGAGGCAGCATACGCCCGAACACAGTGCCAGCGCGTCGCCGCCGTCTCGATCTCTATGAGACTCAAATCATCACCTCTGCATACCAATCGACTGTTCACCACCAAAGGCTTTGTTTCTCCTCGCTTCACTGAATTCCTGCTCCACTTATCCATGAAGTGGATCTGCAAATATAAGTAATCTTTATTAAACATCATGAAAACAAATACTTTTCCTATTTATAGTCTTAAAAATAACAATAAATAACAGTTCCAAATATTAGGGCACATGTCCTCAAGTTTTTTTTTTTAAAAATTGACTGCAATCAGGGGACTGATATTTTCCAACAACTTAACAAATATTAGGGAACGATTTAAACAAAAGTTATCGAAAGGATATGCTTTGTACTGAATAAATTAGGAAACAAATCCAATCATCCGAAGCTTGGAAATGAGGTACAACATCTGAAGAATAAGATATTCTACCTGACAGCCGTGTTAGTTTGTTCGATATAAGCAACCACTGCGATGTGCCATGATGACAATGATGTCGCCGTGACTAATGAATGTTCCAAGTTCAACCTTAAACGTCCATGGCAGCAACATGGTCCAATATTATATTAAAGAATATTCCTACTATTTCCATACCAAACTGCCATGTTTGCAGTGTTTATTTAACCACCTGTCTGTCTTAAATGTTTATTTCTCATTTATCTTCTTTATCCGTGTTTTTATTTTCTTATCTACTCGTTGCATTAGTTATCCTCCAGAAAACTTTAGTTTGACTTGCCTTCATGATAGGGACATTGTGGGAAAGATCAGAGGACCTTAAAAATAGAATCCATATAAATTTTAATCAGATATGAGAACTCCCCTTTAAATTAGATTTTTCATCACAAAAATAATAAATATAAAATAACAGTATGTACACAAAGGAACCATACGGTGTACTGATGGTAATAAGTTTTCACACTAAAGCGGTACACGTAAGTAACCGAGAAATGTTTACTAAACACTCATAAACATTTTTCACTAAAAATACGAAAATTGTAAACTACTTTAATAAAAATGATTTGAATAAGTATAACCATACCTTAATATACCTCTTGGAAAATCAACTTTCCAACTATATACTATCAGATACTATAATATACTATTCAGATTAGTTATGTTACTTCTATAATTAACGGAGGATTGATCATTTTTAATATTACACATTTCTAGTGCTTCCCTTCTCCATTCTTGCTGTTCGTTATCCATAATAAATAAGCGTAGCCTCAACCTCAAAAGTGTGACGTTGTTGGTTTAGTGGGTGAAATGCAAGAGCATTATTTTATATCATCTTGTAAAATGATTACACTGATATAAATTCTTTTTTTTTCATAAAGCGAAAAATATTAACTCTATGCTTACCTACATGTACTTTTTAATAAATAACTATCTTTAGATATCTTTATGTTCTCTTAAATAACATAAATATTGCCATTTAATTTAGTGATAAATCTGGAAACATAATTATAATGAAAGACGAAGACTATAAAACAAAATGAAAGTATTGTTAGAAGATAGTGATACTTTTCCAATTGTCATCAGAGAACAAAGAAGGTATCATGAAAGTTATGCAGGAAGGGAAGTAACGAAATGGCTGGAAAATCCAAGTTACGATATAGCTTGATAGGGAATAAAAACTCAATTATCAAGCTATATTGTAACTTGAATCTTCCAGCTGTTTCGTTTCCTCCCTTCCGCATAACTTTTATGTCACCTTCTTAGTTTTTACTTTGTTTGCTCTCTGATGACATAAAGTGAAAGGCCTCAGAGAATTTAATCATATTGTTTTCCATTTTCCTTTATGGTTTCATACTTCATTGATTGCATCAAGTGTTTATTGTGAGTTTTCTCCGCATGCATATACACATATATATCATTTTAGTCAAGTTTTTTTACAAAGAAGTTTAAGAAAAGTTTTTTTACAAATATACTCAGATATATATATATACCCATACAAAAAGGACAAATATGTATTTCAGAATAAATTGGTCTTATTAGAAATCCTTTGTAAAAAAAAAAAATTATTGTAGATTTTTCTATGCTAAAATTTTTTTCTACCCAAAGTTTCCAGTATTAACCTCTCGTTGGTAATATTAACTACTAATCTACTCCGTGGCGCTACAGCCCTTGAAGAGCTCGGGTCTCCTTAATATTAACTAGTTCTATCTATTAATTCATTTCTTAAGTATTAATTGGCTACCAAAACTAATATATCAGAAAAAGAGAAAAAGTAAGTGTTATTAATATCAATAATATACAAAACAAAAGTTTATTAAACATAACTAACTTTTAAATAACCTAATTTAAACTTTAGTTTAAATAACATAATTAAGTTTGAAGTTATCAGAGTTAGCTTATCTGATTTCAGATAATTTATATAGAACAATTAATACGTCATTTTTCATCAAAGTATATTGACAGATATAAATAAAAGAATTTAGGAAAGTTTTTTAGCCATTCTTATTTACTAATTGAATAAAAAACAAATCAATTAAAATATTTCGTGTAATGCTGACGTAATAAATTAAATGAAACCCTCTTAAACAATCTCAGTGCTATAATTATCTTCAATCCCCTTACATCTTAAGCATATTCAATTAATTCTTTGTTGATCACCTGAAACGCTTTAATGCTTATATTGAGGACTACTTTTAAAAATTATTTCACTTTGATATTATAAGGATCTTAACGTCAACGTTCTTTAGTCATTAAAGCTCTATATTCTAGACAATAAGACTTCTGAGGTAAAATGGATAAGTAAACAAAAGTCTCCACACAAATGAAGTTTTATTCAACAACAACAACAACAACTATTATAATAATTTCTATTATAGTGTCTTTCTGATGATGAATACAAGGTGTTCGAAATGCGTTGCTGATGTTGAATAAAACTTCATTTGTGTGGAGACTTTTGTTTGTTTATCCATTTTACCTCAGAATGAGTAAATAACACACAATTACGGATTGCACAACTAATGATTTAGACAATAATATTTGCTATTCCACTCAATACGGTAACAATCTTTTTTTTTAAATGATAAGAATAAAATGTCAAAGAAATGTAAAGTAAAGGGGAAAATAAAGGTAATAATTTTTAATAGAATTTTTGCTTCTTCTTCACTAAACTTTTAACCTCAATACCTTGCTTCTTCTTCACTAAACTTTTAACCTCAATACCTAACACAATTATCACATACATTTCAGTCAATATATTTATTATAAGAGTTAGCTATTAAAGAATAAGAATTTAGTGGTTCAACAGACTAGTAAAATTATCAATACTGACCACCCATTACAAATATGCAGAATATTACAAAGTTTAAAAAATACGACTAAAGTTCTTCATCAAACTCATATAACTATTGATGTACAGTGCCGAGTTACGTATTAGGGCAATTTCATTCTACAAACTCCACAATTTTTAAATTTGATCTAAACACTCCTCTGCAGCCAATAAGATCACGATGGCCTGTTCTTAGTACCAAATAAAATCTATTTTTTCATCTGTCAATGTTAAGCATCTAAACAAGTAACCGTATGGTGTTTAAAATAAAATAAAGCTTAGAATTAAGGTTGTACTCTTAGATTATTCTGTACCCGAATTTATAATAAGGGGTCCATCAATTAAACAGTGCTACTACAATAATGAACTTACAAGTAATATGAGTCACAATCGACTAAATGAAGATATTTCTAATTGTTTTACGTTGTTGAAGATGAACTGTTATATTCTTTGATCCTTATAATACGGAACTCCTCAAATTAAATAGTGATCCTACAATAAAGTTATTATAATGAAAGGAATTACTAATTCTGATAGTTTTCTGTGGAAATAAAGTTACATTCTTTAATCACTAATAAGAAATTCTTCAATTTGAATACAAAACAAAGTTATTCTCATTTGAAAAATGTAAAAACTTACCTTTTTCGCCTTGCCCTGACTTCGCAATGTGACGGCTCCTCTGAACTGATGTTCCCCCTTGTCTGGACACCCCACTACGACGGCCCTGTATCTGCAGAATGTTTCACCTTGCTCTCTTCGCGCCCGCAGTCTTGCTTTGAACAGGGTCGCCTTTCTTTCATTTTCAGCGAACAGAGTCACTCCCGTCACCTGTCTAGAATATATAAAAGGACTGTCACATCTCTTATAACATTACATTGGTACTTTCATACTAACTTGGTGTCAAATGTAACAGTATATTGTGGTTATTTCAGTACATAGTTTGGTAAATCGTTAAATAAATTTGACATTCGGATAGAAAGGCTAATTTGGTCGTTTCAGTTCCTGTGACAGGTCAATAAACTCAACTTTTATATTTTCGTATATATCAATGTTACCGCTTGTTACGGTTGAAAGATCTTAGTCTTGTTTTCCCATTTCTTATTGTGGTTTGATCATTGTATATATAAATGTGTAACAACCATTAAGGCAGTGGTGTTAAAACGGTTAATATTGCCTGTTTTAATATTTATTTTAGCATTCATACAACAACAAACCAAAACCAAATTTTCTGAATTCTCACCTTTCAGGAATTTTTACATTTATCAGTGTCTTTACTCCTAAATAATCTTGCAACTGAGGAATTATAGATTTTAGGCAAACATCAAAGGAATTATTAGATTCACCATCACTTGGCCCAAAACAAACTCCTGCTGGTTTGTTTATTGCAATAATACCTAGAAAAAAAGTGGAACTGTAAATCCAACCCTCTGCATAAATATTAAGTCCAAAACTTTAATTCCATTCTTTCTTACCATCAGAGTTATAAATTACACTGTCCTTTAAAATTTGGAACAAATCTGCATTAGAATTAATTCTGGAGACATACACATGTTTCAATCTAAACACTGTTCTTAGCACATTTTTTCTAAAATAACAAGAATGCCGAAATTCATTTAATAAACCAAACATTTTCGCTCTGGAACTGCAATTTACGCATTGTAGAACTTAACCATTGTAACAGTTAGAACGAACAGGAAAATCAAATGAGGAAAACATTAAGCTAAATTACAGTGTAGCGTAAATGATAACCTGACTATTAACCAAGCAGTAACCTTTTATGACCAATCCATTGAATACCCCCATAGTCTGGGAGGTATAATTCAAATAAATCAAAGCATTGTTGAAGTTATAACAATATTCACTTTCATTTAAATTTTATACTTCAGTTTTATTAATGAACGACTTTATACTATAAGTCGTTTATTAATAAAATTGAAATAACTATATTTGGCATAATTACATGTAATATAATTTTGTTATCTAAAACTGAATTTTGAAAAAATAAAAAAGTTAATTAAGAGCATATCTCTCCTGAAACCTTGCTATATTCAAGGATACTATTACGCGAACAATGCTAGATGACCACTGCAGCCTTCTGACAAAAGTCAAGTTTTAATTGTAAACAAACAATTTAAATTATACCATATGTAACATCGTAATAATTCATTTCCTACATCATTCAAAACTGCAATTGAACGAGCAAAAATACTACAATAAGTTGATACTTCGCCGCTATCAACATCATTCACAACTTTATAACGTTTATTTTTGGATGAAATCAGGTTTATTTGTAACTGAAAAATCACACTCAAAAAAAAATCGAGGCATTCATTTTTTTTTATTTATCTGGTGGTACAGAATACATATTTGTTATTAATACCCCTCCAACCATATTTTGATTGTAATAAAGGGTCATCGTGGAAGTGTTATTCTCAGGAATTACTGCTGTTGTACTGCCTTGTGGCCGAAGGTTCATTCGGTATTTATGTGCATCAAAAGGTATCTTACTCTTCAAAAACTTTTCGAAATGTGATGCATGATTGCCTGTGATGAATGATCAATATCAAATCCCACAAGGCTGCTTTGAGGCCCTAGATCGCACTCTTCAAGATATATACAACCTTTGAGCAGTCATGGGTGTAGTAACATTAGTACTCTCAGAAAATTTCAGCCAGATTTTGTCTACCACCTCTATATTCACATGTACTCATGAGCTGAAAGCATGCCCAAAATCTTTCCATCTTTGGATGCTTAGACTCACAATACATCTGAGATTCTAGAAGCATAGAAATGTGTTGTCTGGATAGGTTTCAACTAATCTATAATTTATCAGTGATGACGTGATGTCTGTATAAGCTGATTGTTATATTCTTACGTCTTTGCTAGGACACTCCGCGGACACAACTGAGGGGAAGAGTCTTTCATTGCCCAAAACTACCAGAGTCACGAGTATTTGTGCGAACTCTTACCTTGTCGCCTGAATTCATGCCGTCATTGAAACCAACTTCAAACTTAAGGGCTGGTTTCGAGTCAATTCCTTGCATACCTTTCCATTTAAATTGCTCATTCAAAGTCAAATTATTAATATTGGAACTGTAATATACCGTCTTACCTCGTACACTGCTGCTGAAGCTCTCGGACCGGTTACGGGTGTCACCTATCTTCAACAAGAAATGATCTAAGGAGTCATACCTTTCTGATTATATAACCTACCTACTTTCCCAATGCTGCCTAGATTTTATTATTTAATTATTTGAACTCTAATATAATCAGAAAGATAAGACTCCTTAGATCATTTCTTGTTGAAGATGGGTGACACCCTAAACCGGTCCGAGAGCTTCAGCAGCAGTGTACGAGGTAAGGTGGTATATTATAGTTCCAATATTAATAATACTAACCTCTGTGGTAATGACGAAATACATCAAAGTCAAATTGTTTACTACCCTGTAGAGTTTTCGAACTTTGTTCAGCTAGTATGTGTACCCACGCACCAAATTCTTTCGAAGTTTCCTATCATGCTCCACCCCTATAACCGAAATACAGATCCTCCCCGACTGCGCAGTCAAATGGTTAAAACTAAAAGTTACTGGAGCAAACATTCTCAGTGGCAGTTGCAAAGGAGGTGTATTTATTCCACGTGACGTACTATTTACTTCAGAAGGCTACAATCAACCATTGGTCAAAGATTCTAGTACAACGATGCCAACTCATGTCTGAGTCAGCTTATTCGAAACCATGGGCATTACGGCTAGTATACTTTAACAGAGGTGGACACGCATGCGTTCAATGATAGCTTTATCATGAAGTCAACCAAATCCAAATTACAGGAATAATATAATAAAAACAAATCCACAGTATTTACATTTTTACTCAGGTCCTGTGTAAAGAATTATTTCTTGATTAAAAATGCTTGATTTAAAAAAAACAAAACAAATATATATTTCAAAATTCAATACGTGTTACATTTGTCAGCTTTTTTAAGTTAATAGTTTTCAATCAGGTTTTAAATGCTTTACTCTGTTTTATCTCAACTGATAAGAATTGCCAACGGGGAAAGTGGGGCCGGTAATTGATGAGGGCACCTAGATATGTGTGACAGTATTGGCCTTACCATGGCCCGAGACGTCCGACTGCTGTTGCCGTTCTGTCTGATAAGCCTCGTCGTCCTTATCCTGTATATCCCAAGTAATGTTCGAGAACGGATTATACTGGCTCCCACCAACTGCTGCCTTGATTTCACATCTCCTGAAATGTTTGCCGGCTTCAATAACGAAAGGCTTGCTGATAATAGTTGCACTATAGTCCCAAATTACATTCATTTTCTTCGTTTTGGCCAGCCCAATTTCACTTTCGTCGATATGATATGTGTATTAGCTGCACTCAAAAATCAAAAACCTGATAAATTATTTATTCATACAGATGTCCCATTGTTTAGAGGCAAGTATTGGAAAATGCTTTTGGAAACTGAATCATTTAGAAATAAATTATCCATTAGAATGGTGACTCTTCCAGAATCAATATTCGGTCAGAAGATTAATCCAGGTTGGAAAAAATTTCACGGTGGGGATGTAACTCGACTTCGTATTTTGATGCAATATGGTGGTATTTTTTTGGATAATGATAGTTATATAGTGCGGAGTTTGAACGAATTGAGACGATTCGAAATGTCGCTTGGGTGGATGGAAGGTGCTGGGTTGGCAAACCAGGTGATTGTGGCTCATAAGAATGCTCGTTTTTTGCGTCTTTGGCTAGAAACATACCGCAGTGGGTATAACGCTTCTCAGTGGTATTATAATGCGGGGATAAAACCAACAACAGAGGTTCTTGAGAAGCGTCCTGAGCTGGTGCACCGAGAGCGTTTTCTTCTTGCCAACCATCACATCATGAGCAAGTTGTTCATGACTAACTGGACAGAGTGGCGATCTCATCTAGCAATCCATCTTCTCATCCACCACCAGTACCTCCTGAAGAATATATCTTCCACAGCCACGTACCCTGTGGTCTTCAACGAGTCTAACATTGTCAACTATCCCGTCACCTTCCATGACATGGTCGCTGATGTATTTCCTCTCTCGTGACAATCCATCTTCTCATCGACGACCAGTACCTCCTGAAGAATATATCTTCCACAGCCACGTACCCTGTGGTCTTCAACGAGTCAAACATTGTCAACTATCCCGTCACCTTCCATGACATGGTCGCTGATGTATTTCCTCTCTCGTGACAATCCATCTTCTCATCCACCACCAGTACCTCCTGAAGAATATATCTTCCACAGCCACGTACCCTGTGGTCTTCAACGAGTCTAACATTGTCAACTATCCCATCACCTTCCATGACATGGTCGCTGATGTATTTCCTCTCTCGTGACAAATCTCTGACTACAAATAAATTGTAACGTCATACCTCATAGATTTGTCTACACAGCCGAGCTATTGCAAATCGTATCCATCCTTAGGAGGGATCTTTTAAGTATCATGTATAGAGTAGCCTACGCATATGCGAAGTATCATCCTTGATTACTCTTTTATAATGTATGATATAGCATCTTTGACACCAACAAGATCAAAATTCATAACATTCGCTGTCTTGCTATACCTAAGTTCATCACAGTAATCTGGGCAAGTCGTAATAAGGCCCAAACATGGATGATGCAAAACTATTCGTGAAAATAACCAAACTTTCGAGGTATGGTGCATGATTACTCTATTATTATGTATCTAACAAAACCGTAAACGACACAAACAACCTATAAATGATTGTTTTTATATTAAATTCAAATAACTATATGCTCATGATAATGATATATTTATCTAAATCAGTATGATAGTTTTAATTTTCCATCTTCAAATCAATATTTCAAGAAAACAAATTAAGATTAAATAAATACCTTTAAATCATGAACTACCATCCCAAATAATAATTATGAAAGCATAATTCTTATACTTACACTCACTATGTCATCAAACGTGTATTAATTAATGAATATTTGAAAGCGAAATTACTGCTGTGAAATTTCAAAGTAATGTGTATATTTCTAATTAACAATACTAGATTAAAGTTAAACAATGAAAAGACAAAAGAAAACTATTAAAAGAAAAAAGCAGTTCCTATAAATTATACAGAAAGTATTATGGTCACATGAAACACAATATAAAATTCTAAAGTGGGACCATCAACAAGGTTTGTTGTATTTCTGACCATGTTTTTTGGCTTGTGTGTGTGTGTGTGTGTGTGTGTGTGTGTGTGTGTGTGTGCGTGTGTGCGCACGTGCGTGTGTGAGTGTGTTTGTGCGTGTGTGTGTATGTACGTGTTGGTGTTGTGTTGTCTGTTTAAGTGTTCTTCAGGGGTTGTAACCGTGTCATGAGAGAAATTATTGAATTATTGAAATGATTAGTGTGTAAGCTACACACTATGCGTAGCTACACACTATCTGAGATAAAATGTACGAACATTTAATAGAACAATCATAATGTCTTTATGCTGCCAAATACACTACCCCTCGTAGAATATTTTACAAATGCGTTTAAGTGACTTCAAATTAACACTTCTATAGTAAGTTTTCTGTTTTCATGTTAGGGGCTCTTGTCTGGTAAATTGATGGGTCTCAAATTAATAGTACAACCAGTTAGTTAAGTTCAATCTCAGATGGAAATCTGGACACAAGGGAGCAGAGGGTATATTGAGGAAGTGGACAGGTCAGAAAAGTTTCTACTGTGTGAAGCCTTATGCATCACACACCTCAGACTCTATAAGAATGCAGTTGAGGAATTGAAGATGGTGTTGTAGTCGAAAGGCTTGTGTGCACCGAAAAGTCAAAACAGTTGAGGATTTGATGAAAAGGAACGTAGATACAAAATGGCTGGACAAACTGGTCTCTTTTAGTTTTAAATACTTTATTCCAACTAAATGTAATTTTTTATAAAAATTAAAAAAAATCCTTGATATTATGTATTAAATATTTCACGATTTTCATTTTTAAATTCTTAGTAAATATGCCATGTATTATTATAAATATTTTTACACTTTCAAAAATTGTTAAAAGAATTAATGAATACAATTGAAGTTTTTTATTCAGTTCATTAAAATACTGGGTAATGTCGCATAAAAACATGAAATCTTTTAACCAATGTATATTGGAAAGTTCATCGAAACTCTTGACTTTTTAATTAAAAAGGGATTAAATTATTCTAATAACGTTACAAAGTGTTTAAGGGTTTTGCCATCACACGTTGTTGTATGTCAAAATCCTTGAAAATTGTCATTCAATTTCCTGTAAGAACTGTGCAAATAGCTGTTTATCAAGAGTTATTGCGTTTATAAAGTTGATTATTTTTATTACAATTGACATTACACTGGAAAATGCTTTTTGAACCATTCTTCGCGCGTAAAACTTGCTGGTTTATCATACAATGAAATGTAGTCAGAGAATGTGAAATATTTTGCTTAAGATACTGAATAAATGAAATGCTTTTTAAGCCATTCTTCGCGCGTAAAACTTGCTGGTCTATCATACAATGAAATGTAGTCAGAGAATGTGAAATATTTTGCTTAAGATACTGAATAAATGAAATGCTTTTTGAACCATTCTTCGCGCGTAAAACTTGCTGGTCTATCATACAATGAAATGTAGTCAGAGAATGTGAAATATTTTGCTTAAGATACTGAATGAATGAAATGTTTTTTCCTAACAGAAACTATTTTCTGAAGGTCAGTACCCATTTCTTTAAATATAAAGACCGGTACACTCTCCTTTAACATTATTAGCTCTATTAATTCATCTTTCATCATATTTCCAGATTTATACCGAGCAAAAACTACTAATCGTGCATACTCATTTACATTATTACTCTCATCTAAAGAAATAGAATAGATATCTGCATAAATTAAGTGGTTATGTATTTGTATCCTGATTGTATTTTAGATCTTTAATACAATGCGATTTATACCCTTTATAAGCTTCATTTATACATAAATCATGAAACATTTCGAACTACATTCATAAAACGCTTCATTTACAGTCTCCTTCTTGAAGAGGTTTCCAATAGCGATCAAAACATGTGCAATTTGGAAACTAGCAGCTGTAATGTTACTTCTTAAAACCAAAAAAAACTTTTTTATTCACTGCTTGAAAAAATTCTCTTTTTTTTTTCTTTTGTAAAATGTTTATTTCTTTTCTATTGACATGCCGATATTAGAATGCAAGACGCGTTGCAAAATGTCTTTTACGTACAATATGTCTTTTTACATTGTATGTACGAAAAGTCACTTTTTTCTTACGAATTACTCATATAGCCATTTTATTCCTTTCAATCAAACCTTATTTATCAAAGCATTCAGCTTTATACGATTTGACTTCTTTTTAACTTTTCCATCGTCGAAGAAAGGGTGCGATACATGAACTATGAAAGTCTCTTCCTACAAAACATAACTGAACATAACCTTACAAAAGTGCTTTTATTTGAAGAAAGTACTTTAAATGTCGTTATTTGTTTTGGTTTGCTGATTTTTTTTTTTTCAATAAACAAAATGTGAGTAAAATTATACACTTTATTTGATATTTTGTAAACACTTTTGCTTTATTTCAAACCAGCAGACGGGCCCGTCTATGACGGGTATTTTATAAAAATTCAGAGATGATACGTGGAATTTCAAATTATTATTAAAAAAATATAGAATAGGAAAAAATATATTTATTAGCACAGTGGTAAGTGCCTCTCTCTGTATACACCACATTAGCTGTCTGTCCTTCAGGTGCATGGAAGAACAGAGGTTGGAACCTCTGACTCTTGAGTATGTAACATACATGTGAGAAACATTTGGTCTCACTCACTTCAATTGCTGCCGCAGATAGAGTTTGCTCTTGCGACTTATTTACTGTTATTTCGAAACACCGCTGACGGCAAATTGCAAACGTTTGAATTGAAAGGGATACTTGCTAGGATGCATGGTATAAACACTGACTCCCCAGTACAACATCCAGTCATACTATCAGCCTCTATGACGTATCTGTGCAAAGCACGAATTCGTACTTTGGGACAGAAATTCGGGACAAAAATCTGTCCCGATACACATTTTTGGAGTACTCAAGTTTCGTAACAGCATGATTGGTGCCCCTACTTTAAGTTTTAAGTCATAACCAGGCAGTCCAGGAGCAGTCAGGGAGTCAAGAAATTCAATTGGATAATGAATTGATTCCTCATCACTAATGACTCTGTTTACTGACTTGTAAGTTCTTTCCTTAGTTCGATATAGTGCAAGAACTTGTTTATTTATTTTTCCTGCCTGCTTATTTGCAGGGGTGACAATTGCTCGTTCACAGAGCCAGTTATTCTGAATAGACGACAGATCTTGAACTCCGGGAAACACCTTGTCAATTATCTCTTGCTGATGAATTTGCAATTATTCATGCAAACGAAATTAAAATCAACTAACAATATCTACTTTCAGTTTGAACCAGTGCTGGAAAGTATTTAATATTACTAATTATTATATCAGTATTACAGGGTAACTTTAAATCGGAATAATTTGCCTTTCTAAACTATTTATATTTTAAGAGAATTTTTTAAATATTACTATATTCCACTGTTTTGAGAGAGTTTTTAATTAAAAAGCCACCTATTTGTAACATTAGAAAAAAACTACAACTTAGTCAAGATCACGAAGCAGCCGAGTAAGTAGGTGGAATGTTTCATGTTATAGTGAAACTATAATGTTTGACACAAACGTGTTTCTGTTACTGCATTGGAGTAGTTTCTTTCAATCAATATCTGTATAAGAAGTTAAATAATTTAATGATTGCGTAATAGAAATAATGATTAATTCATCATTAAAGAGTGTACGGGAAGCAGAGTATTAACGCCCGTAAAACCATATGTTTAAAAAAAAAGATGGGTAGAATAAAATGGGACATAATCAAGTACACTGTTGGCTTTCCTATACATACTAAAACGGAACTTTTTCGGAAAATATGGTTAAGGACATCTAAGAAGTTCAATTTACAATACACTTCTGCATTGTGACAGTCAATTGTTGGTCCTAATGAATTTAATTCAGCTACATAGACATCTTTATTAATAGGTTTAAAATAACGAAGCTTTCATGACTAAATACTAAGAGATTTATTCATACATATATGGCAGGAAGAAGATTTAGAGAGAAATTTAGTAATTTGGGTTGATTTTGCAAAATAGTTTTACTTGTTTGTCAAAACAACTGTTTGCCCTATCGAAAGGATTGGATGGGTAATCCATTTTTTTCCCTTTCCCCTTGGCTTTTACATGAACACAGAGTATAATATAGTTTAAGTACAATTTTGCTTCTTTGGTGTATTTTAGATAGCTTGTCGTTTATTAATGAAAGGTATTCAAAATAATTACAGTTGTTAACAATCGATTCTTGTCTATACTTTTCCTCAATGATATGTCGATAGATATAATGGAGGGAGTCTGTTAAGTAACAGCGGCAGGAGGTTTCATCAACAGAAGATTTACAGTTTGTTGAATTTTGCTTTTAATTCCTTCAAATGGATGGTGAGTGACCTTTCTCTCTCAAATATTCTACTATTAAAAATCTTTATCATCTAATTTGATGAACAATATCAACTTTGATGTTATTGTGTTCAATTGCCAATTACTCTTTAAATCTATAATTTATAAGACAAATAACTTCTACCTTTGCTTTAAACTTACACCATTAGATTTACATTTTCTTAGGTTTAAGAACAGGTTTTATTTTCAGAACCTGAAAGGAAAATATTCAAAGTATCCAACGAGAATATTGAATCAAGGCAGTCAACATCCGGTGAAACAAGTAAGGTCCATGTGAGCGGAAACAAGGGAAGTGCAGTACTCGTCAATCCCAAACAAGTGAGTGATTTCTGCCTTTTGTATTTTATTATATCCGTAGGTATAGTTTTAATATTTTAAAATTCCACTAGTTTGCTATTGGCTTTATGTATTCATTAAACATCCCTTTCATTAATATTGGGACTATTTTTTGTAGTTTTAAGTTAGTAACCAAGTCCTATGTTAGGATAGGTTACTTTGGCCCTTTCAGAAGAGAACCCACATAGGCCATGAACTCACCTTTATGATATCACAAAAAGGAGAGAACATTACTATGCCTTACGAAGAAAGTAAGTACATATTCCTCCTCTTGTCGATTTGACATGCCCCGCAGATGTCCTTAGGTTCCAAACCCATTCTGGCCGAATGTTTCCCTATTAGCCACGTCCAGTACATATCGCACTGACATTGGCAACCATTACTCTTAGATAGAAGCTCAATGGTCCTTCTGTAATTGCAGGAAGGCATAAGTTGCTTCGAAATGAGACTCGTGTTCTTCCTAGGCCATCTTTAGTCACTAATGCTTTGACAAACCCGGAGCTTTCATGTGGAAAGTGAGATGATATAGCCCTGTCACTACCGGTCTTTCTAAACATCGATTGAAAACTTTAAATGAGACGTGTTTAATTGATTTTTACGTTATTTAATTGGTGAATTTAGATAATTTATTGAAAGCAATCTAAAATTAAGGCTAAATAGAATAAAATTTTATATTCTAAATATCAAATATATTTTCAGTATATTACTGGTAAGGAATGATAACAGTTTAATTAATTTTTCAATGATACATATACCTATTAATATAATGACTCTTCTATAGTATTTTTGTCTAATTATAAACGTTTCAATGCTTTCTATATCAGAGAATTTGAGTGGATAGTATTTGTTAATAGTACAATAGTTTTTAGGACGCAGTACTACAATCATCCTCAACAAATTTGTTAATAGTGCGAAAAATATTTCAGTCCAGTAGTAGAGTGCTATTACAAATATTTAACTAATTAAATTAAATTTTCCAATAAATAATTATAATTTATATTGGTATATTTTAATTTAATAGTCCAATTTGGTGAGACAATGTAAACCTTAATTCTGAAATGCACATATCAATTATAAACCCTGCGATTGACCTTTTGTCATTTTGATTACTTCATAATCTCAAACTTTTCCAACAAATGGATGCCTAATGTTACAAATTAGAAAAACAGATGCCCTGAATTATATATATTTATAGTAATTGTAGATTGAACAATAATATTACCTTCCTTCGAAGTTAGTAGTTGAAAATTATAATTGGATGTTTGAGATGTACTGTTTTTTTTTTAGATTTGAATTGTGCCAACATAAAGTTCATACTTTGTCGTTCCAGAAGTCATTGTACAATCTTTTTTATTTTATTTCTTCTTTCAGATTTAGTTAGATTTTAAGGTAAATATATTTAATGTGTTTTTAGATCTTTGATGTATTTACTAGTAAATAACTTAAGCCTGTTGATTTAATTCCCATATAGATGCCTCTTTGAATTATTATTTAATTTTATTTATTAAAGCGAATAAAAAGGTACGTTATCAAGTATAAGGCTTCCGTCAACGTGCAAATTGTGAAATTATGGACATCGTAAAGTTAAGTAAAATTAAGAAATCATGGTATATAGTACATCTAACCAGTATGAAAACATGATCTACCGTTTCACTTAAACTGAATAATGCATTCTTTCTTCAAAATCAACCTATTGAGAAAACTGTAATTATCAATACTATAATGTTGTGGGGCTCTAATGAAGTATTAGACTAAATTAAGAAAAACAGGTTCCATTCGTAATTAATTTGAAACTATCAACAAAATGGCAAAATTCCAAACGCACGGTTTGTAATAATTGATATGTGCATTTCAGAATTAAGGTTTACTAAATGAACATTAAATATAGCGCTATAAAATATAAATATTGATCGAAAAATTTTATTTTATTAGATAATTGTTTCGATATTTCGGGTATCTGTAATGTTGGCCATTCCATTTTATATGTTCTTTAATCATTTTTTTGTTTGTTTGTTGAGAGAATTGTATCTTACTGCTGTTAATCCATGGTTTTGAAAAAATTATCGTATTTCACGACATGCAGACAGAAGGACAGAAGAAGAAGGCAGGTAAAATAAAAAAAAAAAAAAAAACTCTAGACTGATAATGCGAACGAAATGGGATTGTTGTTCAGTACCTCTTACCAATGCTACGTGAAACCTGCTTATGGGCAGTTGGCGATATTTGATAAAGTTCAAAGTGAGGCTTTAAGGATTATTACTGGTGGAGTTAAGTCTACACCTATGGACTTGATAACTCCAGACTTGAACCATTGGAAGTCCAATTCCTTCCTTTCAAAAACCCGGGAAAGAATGAAGCTCATGAAAACCAACTTCTAGTGATATTAACCTACAATTAATCGGCTGCTGTACCAGCACGGGTTTATGCGTAGATTGCATACTTGTAGCGAATATATTCTTAAAGTCCTGCTTTTCTTTTTGTGCATATATTAATCATTTAATCATATTAAATTATTTATATTGTATATAGTTAAGTTAAATTATTAATATAATCAAATAAATTGATTCTGTAGTTGTGTAGTCAGTTACTATGTGTATATAAACACACCTGAAATTCATAGAAGAAATTTTTTTTGTAACAAAATATATTGAAAACGTAATGTTCCTTATGTATACTGAGAAATAGTATATATATATATATATATATATATATACTATTTCTCAGTATACATAAGGAACATTACGTTTTCAATATATTTTTGTTGTAGTGAGTTAGCTTCAGCTACTCAAAGGGACTACTTCTACCCGATGACGACGACTGTCGAAATATCGTTGTGAGTCTTTTGTGTGTATCTTTATTTGTTTTTTTTCTCTTTCATGTGTTAACTATATATATATATATACTTTTTTTCGTTGGAAATACGATCCAAAACGGACAAATATAGTTCAATATATATATGTACTTATATTTTATATACATGTTGTTAATATATAAAATGTCAATTACAATTAAGTATATTAAACGTATTTTAAATCCATGATATATAAAATTTGATCGATAATTCACGTTTTAATCTTTCAAGTTTAGGCAATAATGGAACTGTTTAGTTTGTTTATAGGTTAGGCTTAAAAGATATGCTACTATATCTACTATTCTATATTTTTCATACATTTATTTCTTTAAATAATAACAACAATTGTATAAACAAAAAGTGCAGGTAATTATGTATACTGAGTTATGTATACTGAAACTCAGTATACTGATTTCAAGGAATGGGCTAGTGGAAGTAGAAAAATCAACTTCCCCCTTCGCAATACAAACAGATATACCTGAAGAAGTACACTACATGTTCGTAACGCGTTATTTTATAATATACCATTGTTTTTTTTAGTGTACAATATTTTATTTCTATTTTAGTTGATATAGAAGGAATATTGTTTACAGAGAGGAAATCCACTTCTCAAATCGATTATCAGCGTGCCTTGGGAGTATGACGACAGTATCATTCCTGACTACGTCATGGGAAGGACGATGTGCGCGCTTTTTCTGTCCCTCAAGTACCACAATGTAAAGCCTGACTATATTAACCAGAGAATCAAGGACCTTGGCAAATTGTACGACCTTCGAGTGTTACTAGTGCAGGTATTAACATGATTCCTACACGATTTTTCCCATTCACTATACTTGCATTGTCTACACTGTTTTCATTTATAATTAACATCCAGTTTAATGATTACACCACGATCACGTTGATTTGACATCGACGTTCTGAATTAAGGCTGTCTATGTTTATTAGAGGAGGTATATTTTACTTAATTTATCTTTATCATCAAATAACTGTTTCAATAATTTATTTTCATCCATTTCACCAAATTTTAAACGTTCTTCTTCAAAACGTTTTTTCAAATTTGATTTGTCAGTAAAATATTGTTGATTTACTTCTGTTAATCTCTTAACTTTATCAGATAAAATATTTTTTTTTGTCCAATAATGAATCATAAGCGTTCTTTTTAGATTGTAAATCATTTACTTTATCAAAAGAAACACATTTTTGTTTCACTAAGTTATCCAATTCATCATTTCTCTTCTTATAACTATCTAATTAATCATTTATTTTATCAAAAGAAATGCATTTTGCTTTCACCAAGTTATCCAATTCATCATTTCTCTTTTTTAACTATCTAATTCATCATTTACTTTATCAAAAGAAACACATTTTTGTTTCACCAAGTTATCCAATTCATTATTTCTCTTCTTATAACTATCTAATTCGTCATTTATTTTATCAAAAGAAACACATTTTTGTATCCAAAAGGCAGTACTCTCATATGAGCTTGAGATAGATGAGTTGACATTTACATTCTTTCCGTGAGGCAGAGTTCACGATATTTCCATAGTCCACTTGAAAAAGTCAAGGATCATCACCGAGATTCGAAACTTCGGTACTAAACACCTTCTCAGTTTATTCTTAAGTTATAACAGGAGTTACTTATTATTACAATAAACTTACAGAGATAAAAGCTAGCACTGTAAATACTGCGGATTTCTTCTCTTATTGCTCTTTTGTTTTCTGTACAATAAACTGTTTCATTGTTCAAAACTGTACGTTCATTTTTTTAACCAAACTTTTGGTTTTTGCCATTATTTTTCATAGATCATAGTATAAATCATGTTCAGGGGAGACTTCCTCTGACATTGTAGAATGCAGAGCGCGTTCTAGAGTGGTTTTTATCCGTTTTCTTCCTGTTGTTCATAGTGGAGGGATTTTTTTTTTGGTCAGTTTTTATTAGTTTTTGTCATCCTTTGATTAGGGGAAAATCTGGGTCTGATGATGTCTTTTATTGTTTTATCCTTGAGCTACCTTCCATGCCTTAGCAGTTTGATTGGTCGCATGTGAGCACTATATGATGTTGACTGGAGGCTCTATTTTATGTCTCAAAGCAGTCGTTCAAGGTTTATAATTCGTCGTATTGGAGTATTCTCGATCCCTTCTTCACTTGCTTATCGGCTATATCATTTCCAAGGATATCAAAATCCCTAGATACACACCTTTTATTTCATAGCTAAAAATAGATGGACAACTTCCTGGGAGTGAATAAAAATCACTGTTATTCAAATTCATTAGGGCTTTGACACCGCTACCATAATTATGAATACAGCTGTTGTGCCCAGTAGAGCTGATTATTGAAAAACCTTGTGTCCAGTCTACTATCGGTTACTGTTCCATCAGTTTAAACGGTTGCCTACATTTGATAGATATTTTTAAACATCCTGTTTGAATTTGATTCAACAATTTTATGATTTCGCCTTCATTGTTGAAATGTGTCTGTGTTAACTAGTTGGAAGGTGTGATAAGGAACAGTTATTAGTAAACTGGTTTGATAACTGTAATTGTTCCTTGAAATGACCTTGGAAAAATAAATACGATGGTTTAGTTGTCTGCCTTTATTAGAATATTTTCCCCATCAGATTAACTCTTGACACCTAACAGCTTATAATGAATACTTTCATGTAAAATACATAGCAAAACATACTTACTTGAATATTATACATAACTCATGCATTTATTAATTTTGTGTTCTCTACATCTCTCCTGATAGCAAGTGAAGTCGTCGGTTCAGTCGACTGGGAACAGAGAGCAGGTTCCCTGTTCTAAACAAACTTGTATATGGTAATAATTTAATCTTCTTTAGATCTAGAATGACCTTTGTCGTTCACAACCATGTACCAGAAAAAAAAAGACATCGCTTGGAAATTACTGTTTTAATATACGTAAGATATAATCATTAGTTGTGCAATCCGTAATTGTGTGGTATTTACTCAGTCTGAGGTAAAATGGATAAACAAACAAAAGTCTCCACACACATGAAGTTTTATTGAACAACAACGCGTTTCGAACACTTTGTGTTCATCATCAGGAAGACACTACAGTACAAAAAATTCTTCGTATTATTATTCTAATAATAATAAAGAATTTTTTTCACATTTTGCAAAACACCTAGTCACACAAAACCATAGCTTTGAAACAAACATGAACCTTTCCGTCCTACATGCTAATAGAAAATTTAAAGAAATTTCTAATTTGGGAGCTTTCGAAATAAACAAAGCCTTCATTAATAATTCTTCTGCCTCTTTATGTCTTAATGAGCAAATTCCGGGGTGCCCAAAATTTCTAAAACTGTTCCTAAAATCACAAAGAATAAATTAAAAAAGGTTTTTTTTTCCTCTAAATTAGTGTTTCTGGCCTTCTGTATTTCAGTTAACTGTTTTTAAGCATACCCTATTCCTTTGTCACCTTATCTCCTAATTGCCTCTCCCCACTCTATCGCAGCGGATCTATTTCCTACTAGTTGTTTTCACTGGACTAACCCTTCATCACCACATCCTTTGGGTATGTCATTAATTCTCTGTTAATTGAATTTTATTATTTCACTCTAATTTTATAACTGATTAGATATAATTTGTATTGTAGTGTCTTCCTGATGATGAACACAAAGTGTCCGTAACGCGTTGCTTTTGTTGAATAAAACTTCATTTGTATGGAGACTTTTGTTTGTTTATCCATTTTACCTCAGAATAAGTAAGATATAGTTATAATGAAACTAACTGGTGGGCAGACACCACCACCAGGTCAATAGTGGAGAATTTTCAACATTCAACCAGCCATCCAGCAATAGCAGTAACAACAACCGACCGAAGAGGAAACATAGTAACAAAAACCGACTGAAGAGGAAACATAACGAAAGCAATAACTCGAATGGGTCTCGATGTAAAGAAGTTGGAGTCGAGTGTCAACATCCTTTAATCAAGAGGGACTGTGCAACCTCTACCCCCATTGATATGAAGACAAAGGCTGTTTTTCATAGAAGACAAATGAGAGTATCAAATAAAATAAATTCAATTTCCGTAGCAGATAATAGACAAAACTAACACCCAACCACCACAAAAAACAATATTAGAAAGGGAACAGGAGTTCACTGCAAAGTGAGGCTCATGTTTTCTGCCAATAATCTTATTTCACAGAAGGACTGTGCAACCTCTATAGCCATTGGCGGAATAACGGAGGCTTCACTAAGCAGCGGGTAACTAGGACCATACGCATGGACGTACTAACTCTACTCTCCTGTTGGTCAGCATTTCAACGAATTATAATGAGGAATTCATCCAACCTGAATCTATATTTGATATTTGTTAATGATGTGTGTATGTGGGGTAGTTATGCATGTTTTCAGATTTGAACTCACTGATTAACACGACTTTTTTGAATGTGACACATAGTTCTCGATGTGAAAAAGAATGGTTTTCGAGTAATATTGAAACTTTAAAGGGATTAAAACATTGTATCCCTTCATTCCTGTTCATAATTTAAACTGAATTATAGTAATATATCTTATTAGTTTTATTACTCTTACTTATTAGTTGTTATACTGGTTTTGACTTGTTTCAAGCGCTATACTATTGTTAAAATTTTCATTATAATTGAAAACATATTACTATGTTACAATAAATAAATAGATACTATTATATAAATTGAAGAGTAAACTACTCAAAACTTTGGTTCATATCAATGAATTTTACCTAAGTTTTTTAAAGAAAATAGATTATTTTCCTTTAAAAAACTAAAACAAAATAAAAACTTTAAATTTAACTAAAATTTTTTTAAAAACTAAATCTAAGCTTATTTATTATGTAGTACAGTGGTGTTCGAGAGAACGTTAATAGTTATATCACAAAAAACTTATGTTTGTTTTAAGATACACAATTGAATAAAAAATCAAACCATGTTTTTTTGGAATAATATTTTAAAATTTGAAAGTTCTTAAAAGGATTTGTGTTACAGGTAGACATGAAGGATCCTCTCTACTCCCTAAAGCATATCACTAGGGTATGCCTGTTGACTGACCTTACCTTGATGTTAGCCTGGACTCCTGAAGAGTCTGGTAAAATCATCGAAATGTACAAGGTCTTTGAACACAAACCCCCAGACCTTATAATGGAAAAGACAGAATCGGACCCTCACCTCAAGGTAGACTGTTACCACTTATTTACCAAATACTATCAATGTTTTTACCTGCGATGATGTTAATTATTTTGGTGATTATAAACCATCTTTGTAAATTTCTAGTGTTGTGTAAAGAGTTAATATGTGATCAAAGAAAAAAGTTTCTTATGAAAGATGTTTTATGACAACAAGGCGTAGGAGGAGGTAGAGCACTGCTCTAGTATAAGTATGGTATTTATTTGACCGGTTTGATCCTCTCGAGTGTGGGGGGGGATTCTAAGCATGCCAACTCCCACTCTCATATCCATCTCATGCAACTCACTATACAAATTCTAACACCCTCTACATATCCTCGATCGTTTCTCAATTTCCTTTCTCAATGATAAACAGGCATTTAATTCCTTTAATTTATTTATTCCACTTTGTATATTTTAAATAATTTTTAAATGAATTATTTGTTTACTACAGTCATAGGTCCTGAGCCTGTATTAGGTATGACATCACTATTAGTAATGAATGTCATTATCTGTATTAGTATGAAAGGTCACTATTCTAAATATACTTGATTTTAGCAATATATAGGACTCCTAATGTGGAATCATTATAGAAACACACAATATTCTCCTAATGAGTCATGTCACAGCTTCCTAGCAGACTCTCAATTCCACCAAAAAGAAAAAAAAAAACATCAGTTATCCTTTTAAAAATACATTATTATATAGTATTCCATATTTTGTTTGGATTTGCTTCTTGCATATTTTTTTCAATTTTTGGTAGTCTTCCTCGTCACTTCATGAAAAGTGTGTAAAGTACCAGCCATGTTATTGGTCGTTATGCTTCAAGTTATACTTCACTCATCACACATTAAGTGTGTTAGAGATTTTTGATATTTATATTTAAAGCATAGAATTTTAATTAATAAAATTGTTATTTTACTAATGGTTTGGCTTTGGTAGTAAGTTATTAGGGCCACATTATCTTCAGAGCCAAGCAATAAGAATAGTACCAGCGCCAAGGATTCTAAACTGAAAAAAAGATAATCTGGTATATGACTTACATATGTCATATCGATGCCTGCGGCCCCCCCCCAAAAATATACCTCAGAATGACAATAACTTTTTTCCAAAAGAATTCACCTTTTTGTTGGAGCACCAAAACTCCGTATAGAACATGTCCATATAAATGTAAACTTCAAGAGAGATTATGTCCAATAAACCCAAAATTATTTTTAAAGAAAATGACAATTTTAGATTATAATTAATGGAAGCAATATTAATACAAGAAAATAAACCATAATTGAATATTCAAATTGCTAGTACAATCAGGGCCTTAAAATTGTTTATAACTAGGTCCACCCAGATTAGACAGATAGATGAAGAAGCCAACCTCAATGCCCTAATCTTCCGAGGTTAACTTGACAGAGTAACAAACAATGAATCGAGGTAAAATGGATAAACAAACAAAAGTCTCCACACAAATGAAGTTTTATTCAACGCGTTTCGAACACTTTGTGTTCATCATCAGGAAGACACCAAGGATGTGGTACTGACGGGTTGGTCCAGTGAAAACATTTTTCACGGGATGTTGTTTTCACTGGACCAACCCGTCAGTACCACATCCTTGGTGTCTTCCTGATGATGAATACAAAGTGTTCGAAACGCGTTGAATAAACTTCATTTGTGTGGAGACTTTTGTTTGTTATCCATTTTACCTCAGAATGAGTAAATACCACACAATTACGGATTGTACAACTAATGTTTTAAACAATGAATCCTTTAACCACCACCCCACCATCCTTGAAATACAAATGTCAAGAATCTCCCACACACTTACTATTCGTATTCTGATGATGAGAAAAGTATTACTTGAAGCATCTTAACCAGTAATGTAGCTAGTAATTTACACGGTTTTAGTGAAGAGACGAGGAAATGCAACGGAAAAATGGAAATTTATGCAAGCAAATCCCAACTAAATATGGTGTTTTGTAATCTTGCGTTGTCAACAATAACTAAAATGTGGGTAAACTGATCCGAAAAGTCTAGGTCAGGGGTTCTCAACATTTGTTTGCTTGTGGACCCTCACTCCCCCCGGATACTTAAAAAACATAATTATACAAATTTATAAATAAATATTTGTTTTTAGGTAAATGAATATCGTTATTTATGAAATAATTTCATTACAACGCATGCCGAAATACAAAAATGTTTTTAAAACAATAACAAAATATTTCTTTATTAACATTTTATAAAGTACCCTGAAATAAATTGTAACAGAATCAATTTTGAATGTACCATAAAGAGAAGTGCAATAGAAAATTTTAAAACATTGGAACATTTTAACAAACTGACGAGGATATTAGGCCTTATATTTTAATTATGTGTGAATATTGTACGGCCAAAGCTTACTACACTTTCATATGTTTTTGGTTTGCTGATGAATTCATTTAAACTTAACATAGAGCTCTAACCACGTGTCATGGACCTTCAGAATACTACTTTCCTCATGGACCCCCAGTAATCCTCTGTGGACCCCTAGGGGTCCATGTGGACCACGTTGAGAACCACTGGTCTAGGTCAAAGATTTGATGTGGATTTATATAACAGAATAAAAGTGTAATTTTTTTAGAGTGAATCTTAAATGATGGATAGATATTGAACCTAACGAATGGTGTTTCAGTTAGCAAGCGCCCTGTGCTCTGTGAGGTCAGTGAACAAGACGGACGCATCGACGCTGCTAAACAATTTTGGCTCGCTTGAGAAGATATTGAAAAGCAGTCAGCAGACGCTGTGCTCTTGTCCAGGACTGGGACCACAGAAGGCAGCTCGCCTTCATCAGTGTTTGCACACTCCCTTCTTGAAAGCTGACAACAAGAAGTCGTCCAAGTCAGGCATTGCCAAGTACTTCTCGTAGAACTTTGTCTGAAAGAAAGTCTTCTGCTCCAAAGTGTCAACACTGCCTTCTTAAAAGCCGACAACAAGAAGTCGTCCAAGTCGGGCATTGCCAAGTACTTCTCGTAGAACTTTGTCTGAAAGAAAGTCTTCTGCTCCAAAGTGTCAACACTGCCTTCTTAAAAGCTGACAACAAGAAGTTTGACAAATTTTCTCACAGAACCTAGTAATAGTCCTGGGAAATGTCATCCTTGATCAAATTGTTGACATTCCTTCCTTGAAAGCCGACTAGATTGAACATCCCGAACGTTGATAAGCACTTTGCGTAGAACTTGGTGCTGAAGAATGTCGACTGGTTTTTAAAGTGTCAGTACTTCCTTCTTAAAGGCTAACATTAAGAAGATTGTCAAGTATATCGCGTAGAACACTGCTCTGAAGAACGTCTTCTACTCATTTCACACTGCCTTCTTGAAAGTCGACAACAAGAAACTCGACAAGTTCTCAAAATATTGACTGAAACGTCATCTGAAAAGAACAACTTACTTCTCGTAGAACTTGAATCCTGAAGAACGTCATCTGCAGCATAGCTTCAACACTTCCTTCTTCAAAACTGACTACAAGAAGCCTACCAAGTTTGCCATTGCCAGATACTTATCATGGTTACTTAGTTCTGCTAATCTGCAGGAGGGTAAATTAAAACAAACTAAAGGTTTTAATTTGTAGTTTTATGGATCGCTTGTAGTGATTTGAAAAATAATTTTATGGATTTTAACTGTTGGAGGTGAAATAATTATGTTAGATTTAATTTCACTGATGTACCTTATTTCAAATAGAAGAGGTTACCAGTTTAATATGTTTGTAAAATAGCATTTAGTAAAGAAAGAAAGACCTTTTATTATACGATTATAATGGAAAAAGACTTAAACATCTGAAAGTCTGAAAAAATTTGTGAATATTCACATCAACTGATATTTGTAAACAATTATTTTCCATTCTCAAGTAAGTTGTGAAAGAGAAAGTTAATTCTCGTAAGCTAAAACTGAAGTCTAGTGTCAAAAATGAACATTCCAACTTGATATCTAGTTTTAAGAAACTTTTAAGATGTATCACTCGTATTGACATTGTTGTGTTCCTTGAGTTATATTGCTTTTAAAATAAAATATATTTTTTGAGAAGTTTGCATTTTTAAACATTAATTTCATGAATTTGTATGCAGAATTAACTGTCTTAAGCGTTAATTATTTCATTGTTATGAAATGAGTTTCTTTAACATTGAGATTTTGAACATGTCCTGTAAGCCAAAAGTCTGTCCATTTGTTTAGTTCAAGTGAAGGTTTTCTTTTTTTTATGATCTTGTAAGTTTTAAGTTCTTATTCATTACGACTTAGTTTTTCATTTCCATCGTCGAGATTTTTTAATATCAGTCGTTAATGTTTTCCATTTTCTCGTGATTTGTAATAGATTTGAAAATTATTCTGTTAACATTAGAAATAGAAAATGGAATTGTTTTCAATTAATAATCAGAATTAATTATTTTATAAGAAGTTTCAGATCCAATTTGCTTAACTATCCCTTGAATTAAGAATTTAAATACCCCCTGACTTATATTGATTAGTTTTTCAAACTGATAAAATTATTCAATTTCTTACTCTCGGACCTGCATTGTTTAATTTTATTGGATATTTCTTCTTATCAAGCTATATTGTCATATTGAGTTTCCAGCTGTTTTGTTACATTCCTTCTCCATTACTTTTATGTTAGCTTCTCAGTTTTTACTTTGTTTGCTCTCTGATAACATACATTGAAAGGCCTCAGAGCATTTATTTCTATTGTTTTCCTTTTTCCATTGTGGTTTAAGCTTCATATGTATATGTATAAAAGAAATATACATCCACCGTCTCTTAGAATAATACTTTAATAAAATCTTACAATTTTCCAAGTTCAAATCAAACTTCAAATGACCAATTTGGGGCTTTTATTTAAAACCTTTTTTGGAGGCAGAAGTAAGAATTTATTGAATAAGAAAAACTTATTTTATTGGAGGCCTAATAGGACAAAATCTTCCAGTATACTTGTAATTAAAACTAATTAATAACTGGATTAAGTACTTCTGTCTGTGAAGAAGGTTTTAAATAAAAATCAATGAGTCAGCATTTGAGAATTTGATTTGAACCTAGAAATCTGACCGAACCATGACCAAAATAAATATAGTAAAAAGTAAAGAAAAATTATTACTAATTTAATGATCATAACAAACATATCAACAAATCTGTGAGTAATGTTCAAAATCACTGTCATAAATGATTTTAACAAACAAAATATCAATGATTTTGCTCAGTAAACCTGGTTTTATTTTTGCTTGTAAAATACTTTTCTTTATTTTTGATTTTCTTTCTTTATTATTTTCGCGTTTCCTCATTTTGCTTTTAGCTCATTTTCTTCTCTCATAAAATCGTATTCATTTTTCTAATTTATATTTCTATTAAATCTCTTCATTTTTTTTATCATGAATTTTATTTAATTGATGGATATTTAACTTATTGGGATCCACGAATAATGAAACGTCAAAAAAGGTGGAATGTAAAGAAACTCACTAGGTAGATTGAGTAGAAACTCATCCAGTATAATTCACCCGAATGCACTTAAAATATTGTTATCTTGAGGAGGGAGATGCACTAGTGCATGTTGTGGTCGACTAGTGTTGGCCGTATTGTGGATGTGGTTCCGAACCAAGTAAGGACAGACTTCTGAACTAGGGAGGATTCGGTCGTCAACTGTATGCATAGCAGTGCCTGCTCGAAGGTTACCTTTATAGAAAAAAAACCTTAGGTACATATATATTTCTTCTACTATATCAATAAGCAGGGAAATATTTATGAGAAATTTTTGAAATACTAGTACATATCTAATATGAGGGTTTGACTCGAGGATGGGCAATTCATAGATGACCATGAGATGCTCTCATAGGGTTGTCTGAAAAGTGTTCACTCACAGTGAGTGAGTTGTCCATATTCCTCCACAATTAGGTCTGGCGAGAACCTAAACGAATAATTGATTTTCTTTTAAATAATTTGTTTACAATTATGATCAACTTATCCTCCCTTTGAAATTCCTGAGAAATATTTTGTATTAGGAATTCTCATTCAATCTTCTTCAAAGGGAGCCTTATTTCGATTAGGTGTCGTCGTCCAACCCTAAATAAGTTGTGCTGATGTAGTTTCGTTCGACAAACACTGAACTTTTGATTCAGTTGTGTTACGTCTACATATTTATTACCAGAGCTTTCTGAAATTCAGCCGTAGTAAGGAATATTGTTAGTTCGACAGAAGTCAGAAAGTACATGACTTCAGTCAACAAACGTGACCTGTAGCCCTTCCACAAACTTGGTGGACAGGTTACACCAGCACAGGTTACTCCACCATGTTATATTTGCAGAACCACTTCCAAGCCCCTAATTCATCAAAAATAAATCATGGGTCCTGAAAACATGTAAATCTCTTATAATCATGAAATCGCATTTTTTCGAGATGACTCTACTTATGGTAAAACAAAAATTGCGGAATTCTTTATAAAAATCGTTTACGATTTTCTTCGTAATTTATTTTGAATGTGTGGCTTATTTTGTCATTTGGCGTCCATTTTAGTTATGTACGACACACATTACCTTCAGAGAGGACAGTGTGCGAAAGGCGTCCCATCTATAAAAAGAAAAAGTCAAGGGTTAAACCAAGATTCGAATCTTTATCACTAGAACCGACCCTTTCCCAAAAAAATAGTAGAATTTTGAACCGTGAAGGTTGTGGCGGTTAGCTGCTACATTTTATGTTATTAATGTATTATTTATCCATTGAAAGTGGTTTACCTTGATCTCTAAAAGGCGTGATTTATTTCAAGAACACACCTTTTTCATTTAAGTATGAGTAAAATTTAGTGATAGTTAAAAATATGGGTATTGAAATTTTGACAGTTTGCATGTTTGACATTTCATGAATGCATTTATGATGTTTTTTTTTATAATGTCTGGATGTTTGCATTACTAGAGGTTGGGAAAGTACTTCATCCTACTTTTACTCAAATAAATAACTAAATATTTATTAGTCATTGATACTACTACTACTACTACTCCTCTTCTATTTATTTTAAAAATTAATTAAAATATTTTAAATATTATTATTTATAATATTTTAAAAATAATTAAAATAATTTGTATTTAAAGAAAATAAACAAAAAAGTCTTGTAACTGTTATTTTAATCTTTAGAGAAAAAATTACTCTAAAAAATACAAAATACAAATCAGTGAAATAATTATTTCTGGCATTTTCTGCTAATTTATCATGTATTCTGTTCTTATCATTTTAATTGTTTTTAATGATTTGGATTATAATAAATTTTAATAATCTTACTTATTGATTATCTAAGTTGTTTGCTACTTATTTCTATTCTGTAACATGTTACACTCAGATCTACACGGGTACAATTGGTTGTCACTAATTCGGAATGCACAACAGTTCCCTGTGGCAAGTTGAATGTCGATTACGGTTTCCTGTAATTGCTAGTTTGTCATGGAACTCAGTTATTAGCTAAATAGATATAAATAATAATGTAGAGTTCAAATATAGTGTGTCGATTCAAACATTTTTCAGGCGATTAATGCGCTACTATTTAATTCATAGTAACATAGTTTACTATCTCATGAACACTTCTACAAAATGATTGGAAATATTTACAAAAATTTTACATTTCTTTTACTTTACAGCGACAGCCATAAAAATATGGGTCACATTAATTGTCGAAATATGAGGATACGATGAGACTAATCATTGTTCTTTATTTCTTTAGTTGGAAATTCTACAATTCTTTTTTTATTTCTCTAATTTAATTCCTTAATTAGAATATTCGTTATGATTTAAGGTAAATGAATTTTTAATGTAATATTGTTTGGACGAGACTATATATCTAGGAGTAATTTACATGTTAATTTATTCCCAATACACACGTAAATATAACTAAAAACTTGATGTTAATATACTTTTCTTAACAAAATCCGAAAATTTTTTCCTTTGAAAAAGTTGTTCTGAAAAGTTACACATTATTTGAATTTAAATTACATATATATTTGTGTGTATATCCTAAAACATATGAAGTACCTAATAACGAAACAAGTATTTAAACGTAGAATTACAAGATTTTTAGATTATCAATATTTAGGAGTGAATATTGGATTTAATGAAGTTATAATATCATCAATTACTGATATTTTTTAGAGGTTTTACATTATTTGTTTTATTAATGAAACAATCTGTCAATAAAACTACATTTAATGAAGAGATATTTTGCATGTGATAAGCGAAATTTTAGGGTTTTTTTCACTTGAGTTCTTTTAGAAAATTGTATCAAATTATTAAAAATTGGCTTTAGCATTTTGACTATTTCCTAGGTTGAAACATACGATGTCAAATTTGATTTCAAGAAATAAGACCGTATGAACTTTGCATCTAATGGTATGAAGTGAGCATGAGCGCGGTTAAACTAGTGCGCCACTCCAGAGAGTGAAATGTAAGGTCAACACTGAGTTGGTGACTGATAAGCGTTATCGAAATGGCTGTTGTCATGTGCTTAGGGCTTATTTCTCCTCTGTTTTCCGGGTTAGTTGTGTTGTGTGAATGGACTGATGCAACGAAGTGAAGTGTAGGCGCATTGGCGAGGCATGGTTACAAGGCTAGACTTTCTCGTTCGCTGTGGAGGTGGTACTCGAGTGCAGGTCTGCTGTCTTCATTCTTGTCTTGAACGCTGAGCGGTGCTCTCCTCAATTCAGTCCTTCAACTCTCTTTACGACTATGTGTGGTAAGTGAAACACATTTTGTAATTAATCCTAATGCTTAACTTCTTAGAATTGATTTTACTAAAACTTGAAGATGAGTAAGTTTGTGAATATCGTAACATTGCACTTCCCAACCTTATTCCTAGTATGGCAGGTTTTTTTAAAAACCTTGCTTAGAATTAAACATACAACTTGCTTGTTTGTATTTTTGGTTATAAAATTAACTACCACTTGTGTCATTGTTTGATTATTCATTAACATCCATTTTTAGTACTGTTTCATCCTTATCTGAACAGTAATAAACACTTATTTGACATCAATATCTTAAACTCTTTCGTTTAAGAATATTTAGTCGCAATTTTTTTAACCTAACAGACTTTCCAAGTGGAAATGTCAACAACTATTTGTAAATTATCATATAATAAATTATGGTTTAACTTTAGTTTAAACTTAATACCATACCAGACATACTATGTCATCGTTTGAAGAAGCATTGTTTACAATTTCACATACACTAAAGAAAATGAAAAAGGAAAACAATTTTTTGTGATGGAAAAAAAAAGAAAAGAAAATTAGATATGCTTATGAATTAGTAGACCTTTTTTACATCAAAATTAAGACCAGTAGTTTTTAACAGCAGGAACCTTTTGTTTTTCCACTAATCATATATTTAGAAAGAGGTGAATAATAATTGTTTAAAAAAATCCCTTCTAGCAAATACCTAACATACTAGAATAATGAACAGATAAGTGACATTAATAGCATGTGAAATGTACTGTATAAACCTGAACTTCAGCTAAATTTTAAAATTCTATCCTGTAATGATATATTTCGTAACGCTAATTTCATTAACGCTTTACAAGGCCGTGTAAGCTGAGATATTACATGTATTCATTACAAGTTCAGAAAGACCTTTTTATTATATACTTTAACTAATCGTAACTATCACAGTGACAAGTGGTTTTATGTTACTTTTTTAGTTTTAAACATACCTGCATATTTTGGTATACACCATGTTGAACTCCTATTTAAATTTGTTTTAACTGAAATGATTTTCAGAATATTTTTTTAATGATAAAATAAAATGACTAATTGTTCACGAAAATACACATAATTTAAAGTTCGTTTCAATCTTATCTGGCTAATGGCTTCGTTTTAAATTCGTTAGCTTATTATAGTTTCAAAGAAATTAATAATATAACATGTTTGTATTGAAAATATTCATTAAAGGGACTACATTTGTATACATTTTTAAAAAAAATAAAAAATCATTTCATATTAATACCGTTTGTTTAGTGAAAAATATCTTCATTCTTTTATACGCAACAATGTCGTTGGACACTCGAAATAATTCATGTTTTGATATGCAAGGATATGCAGATGACTTTGTCATTATAAGAACAGGAATGCTGTTCCTCTTCTGAAGGCTCAAATAAGCTTTTTAGCTTAGTCACCACGTTCTACGAATTATTAAAAAATGGATAAAAGAGAAAAGTCTCATTAAAAATCCAGCTAAAACAGTCCTTATGTCTTTTTCTAGAAGAAGGGATCTAGGTCGCCAATTCTTCTTCATTTTATGTTAATTCGAGGCTATCACGGCTAAGTGATTAACGATTTTTGGCAAATTATACTTAAAAGCAATAAAAGTGTCAGGAACTTTCCTAAGGAAAATTATGAAGTTAATCAAGAGCTTAAAATACAAAGTTGATTTAGGGACGACAAAAGAAAGGACAATATGTCAGATATGGCCGAGTTGACGCGATCAGGTGAAACTATTGTAATCAGTATAGTAACAATTATATGACAGCTTGTTTGTTTTAACTGATAAAAAGGATATAGCTGCAATAAAATAAATGATTTATTAAATTGATTATCTATGCATTTGATAATTCTTTATCAGAGAGTTTGATATTACGTCTTAACGATGGGCACAAATAAAATAAAACCAAAACTCAAATTGACTGTCAACGATTTTGATATTATATTTACTTTTTATAAGTTTTAAGTGTAGTCGACTCCAGATTTTTCCAGATGCAAGAGTATTAATTTTTTTCGATGATGTCTGTGTAACTGAAATTTATCTAAAAGTTTGTTGTTACACAGCTATAAAGCTACACAGTTTGATGGATCAAACTCATATTTTATCAAAAACTGACATCTGTAGTGTAAATATTCCCTATTATTTTTATGTAGTATTGCATAATGGGAGAGATACTTTTTTGTCTTAAACTGCTAATTTTAGAGTTTCGAAATTTTCTGATTTTATATGAAACTGACAGCAGTTCAATTTTTTTTTATTTTAAAATTTTCCAATAATCCTAAAATGATCAATTTTGTATTAAAATGGTTAATACATAAAGGTTTTACCATTATTAAATGTATTTTGTAGGAATGTAAAAATGTTGACTTACTTATGGTTGATTCTGAAAGCTTGTATTTGGGTAATACTTAAGCATGGGAACGGTGCTGTTCCGTTCTTTATGACAAAATGACAATTAATTTTTAAGCCATCTCTCCGATGTTTCAATAAACTTAAATTTTGTGCTGGCTATTATATTGCTATGAATATTTCACGAGCTTACAATGTTGGAAGAGTATTATTACACTATGAATGACAACTATTAGGATTTCTCTAGCGTCATGAGAAGTTTTTGATGAACAATCGTCTTCCTGAGAAAAGTACCTTGATCGTATGCAGCATGCTCTCGAAATTGTTGAAAAATGGATAAGGAAGAAAAGTTTGGATATAAATCGAGCTACAAAACGGTCATTATACCTTTCCCCAAAAAGAAAGAAGGTATATCTCAAAGCTTCATTAAAGATGCTAAACTAGAACTCTCAGAGGTGTGCGAAAACGTTGGAGTATCTTCAAACGAAAAACTGTTCTGAAAAGAAATACATGTAACAGGATACAATTGCTAAGGCCACAAGAGTAATGTTCTACTGTAAGAGATTGTTACCAATTTGTTGACCCATCTCGAGTATAAAAAAAGTTATTAAATGTCCCTCCATAGAATTTTTATTAAGAAAGAGGCAATTTTCAGTCTATTGAGACTGGTATAAAACGAAAATCCCGTGGGAGATAATATGTTCAAAAAGTTAATAGTACGAAAGAATAATAGTTTGGTCTATGTGCTGCCAGACACAATGCCTTCCGTAGAATATGTCACAAATGATCATCTGATTGAATGTGTCCTGGTTCCCAGAAAGATGCTGAATAGTCAAATAATTAATAATAGAACCAGGAATTCTAAGTTAAACTCTCATTTAGATAGTCGGACAGAAGATATAAGGTGAAGCAGGCAGTGGACCGGTTTGAAAAGGTTTAAGCCAAAACAAGCCTTCTGCGGCCTGGAAACCTTTTCTACAACGACCCCCTCTGTTACTCAAGGGTGAAATTAATGAACGGATGAAGACCTCGAAAGATAGTGGTTAGAACAACCCCGTATAATTTAGTCTAAAAAAGCTAACTCCAACTGAACTTAAATATGTAAAGAAAATAATAAATCATCAAAAGGAATGATTAAAAGTGTATGTTGAATATCTAACCGAACATTGTCCTCCTAACTATCACTTTGGAAGCTGAAATTAACATCAGGTTAAGAATGCAGACTCTGCCCATAAGAGGCTGAAACCTTAAAAAGTGTTTTTAACGAAATTTGTATTTCTGGCATATCGTTTGTAACTTTGTTTAATTAAATGAATTACAGATGCATGGAATGTTATCACATCTAAAATCGAGCAAAAAAAAAAGGATCAATTAGAAAGAAGTTAATAGGGACGATTAACCCCCCCCCCCCCCCCCCCATTATATTGCATTAACTTACGTTAAACCCTTGGAAGACGTGAAACTCATATAAAGCTTCTAATGATAAACTGTATGTATAAAGAAATATCTCTCTGGATATTGTAAAGGATTACCACAAAGTATAGAGCAAAGAGAACAAATAAGTCTGTATATGTCGGGGTCACTATTTTTATTGTTACAGAAATGAAAAAACAGTGATTCCTCGACTTACGAATTTAATTCGTTCCGGAACTGACTCGTATATCGAAATGGTCGTATGTTCAGACTCATTTTCCCATAAGAATACATTACAATTCGATTAATCTGTTCCACAGCCACAAAAACCTACGATAAATCCTTAATAAATACCTCATAAATATGGGGATAATTTTTAACATACAGAACATACATGTATATAGAAATCAGTTAAATTAGACAGATTTAAAAGAAATAGATTTTAAATAAAATAAGAGATAAGGCATACTATATCGCCTTACCTGTGTACTGGGGGATGGATACAGGTGTTAGGAGACGAAGGGTGTGAAGGAAGAGATGTACGATACGATGGGATATACAGCTTATCGTACTTACACTCTACTTTACTACGTCACTTATCTTATTTATATTTCTTGTTTTAAATTTTACGCTTCACTTAATGTAAAACGAAACCTAGATTACTATGTATGCAGGGACAAAGAATTTTTGAATTTTTTTACGTATCTTTTACTTGTATTTTCTAAAGTGAATTTTCACCTTGACCTTCTTCACTTTCACTCAATTCAGCCTTTTTTTCCTTTCGCACGATCACTGTGCGACACTTCATCGTAAGACCAAATCTTTATTTATTGATAGAATTTTGGTTCGAAATATACGTTGAAAATCGAAATAGATGTAAGTCGAGGTACTGCTGTATTATGATTCGGATTGGACCAAAACCTGGAATCACGCGTCTAAAATACATTTGTGAGAAAACATCGCAGGTGATGTAAACAGTAATAAAATTAGTTAAAGTTTATTGGGGTTGCCAAATAGGGTTATGAAAATGATATGTCAAGGAGTAATGTTACCTATTCTGACTTACGCAGCTACGGATGTTCGACCACGAAAATGTAGGATCAACGTTTCGCAAATAAAAAGCGCTAAGAATAATACACTTACTTAGAACAGTGTATGAGACAAGAGTGGTGAAACATTACCCTAATGCCCTAATAGATGTAAA
This sequence comes from Hermatobates lingyangjiaoensis, assembly GCA_026182355.1. Taxonomy (NCBI): domain Eukaryota; kingdom Metazoa; phylum Arthropoda; class Insecta; order Hemiptera; family Hermatobatidae; genus Hermatobates; species Hermatobates lingyangjiaoensis. Next base: position 311,221 of record JAPFBL010000040.1, on the reverse strand, counting down.
TATATTTCAAATACATATCTTATAATCAATATTGGTTCAGATGCCCAGTATTGTTTATATTTCCAAAGATACATATCCCATATGTTGAATGGTCCCATTTAGCTGAAATAGAACATACATGTGGAGAAGATCCAACAAATCTAGATGTTGTAGTTGTAACTGACGAAAGTGTGATGCCGGACACAGTTATTTATTTAGCAGCACAGGACTTGTTGAATAGAAGCAATGTACTCGAATGTACCGTTGACATTTTATAAGGAGACAGAGAAACAAGAACAAATTTGAGCAATGTTTGAGCGAAATATCAGTGAAGATGAAATATCTAGAAAACATATTGAAAGGATAAATTATTATAAACACACATACAAGTCTACTAAGTTAACAGATCATGGAGGAGTCAGTCCGATTCTTTCTACCACACTTTTCCTCTACTCTTCTTTAATTCCTTTTATTTATTGTCTCTCTTACAATCATCTCGTAACACCCCTTCTTTTACTCCCTCTCCGTCTCTCAAATATTTCTTTCTATTGCTCCCTCTCCTTGGCCTTTTGTATATACACTTTTAATAACTGTGCCAATACAAACCACACCTCTATACATATTTCCAATTTAAGGCTCCACAAGCGGATACACATACACACATACATATATTGAACAGTATTCTCAGACGAGTATACTCCTTATGAACAACAAAGAACTCTCCCACTCTGTATATTCACTTGTATTAACAGACCCTCTCTTTCTATTTCTGTTAAGTCCCACAAGTATTGCTGATATACAACAGAGAGTCACTTATGAAGATATATAATTTATTCATGTAGGTGTGCTTAAGGTTATTGTTGGTGTCGAGGTCTTGGAAAGTATTTTATATCGAGGAAATATTTTTTGCGAAGCTCGTTTCCTGCTCTTTCTTATTAATCGATGGCTTATGAAGGCCACTGAATCCAAGCTTGTACTGTTTTATTTTGAATCTGTTAATGAAATCCTTGAAGGTCAAACTGGAGTATTCAAGTGGTATCTGGGCGCCACCTTGTTAACCTTGTTGCAACCTACTTCTCGTGACATTGTTTGCAAAGTAAGAGCCACTTAGAAGGCTCTGAAGTCTATAGAGATCTACGTTTAGGCGTCGAAAACAGTTGTAGGTTTAGAGATAAATATTGGCAGTGTGTGATGGACGTGCCTTTGTTGATCTGTTAAAGTAAAGAGAAACACCTATGGAAAGAAATATGGGGAAAAGGAGCAAATACCCTGTAGTATATCTTATAAGACCCAAACAGTTTAAAATAGGAGTATCCGATTTGTTGATAAGTGAGACTGGAGGAGATTGCTTATTCACGTTGTAACAGACAGACTGACTGACTGACTTCTAGTCTTATGACGGAACGAGGAAAGACATGCATGACTCAAATGGAAGACATGGCGTCAAATAATCAAGAGCAGGGTTTGCTTTCGAAAACATGCTTAAATAGAATTTCACAGATGATGGTCGAGAAAGATTGGTCTTCGAATTTAAAAAAAAAGAAAAAAAAAGGTGGAAAGTGGACATTTGATAGGTCACAATAAGGCTAAACTGGTATTGTTTAGTACGACCTAACTTAGGTCACAATAAGGCTAAACTGGTATTGTTTAGTACGACCTAACTTAGGTCACAATAAGGCTAAACTGGTATTGTTTAGTACGACCTAACTTAGGTCACAATAAGGCTAAACTGGTACTGTTTAGTACGACCTAACTTAGGTCACAATAAGGCTAAACTGGTATTGTTTAGTACGACCTAACTTAGGTCACAATAAGGCTAAACTGGTATTGTTTAGTACGACCTAACTTAGGTCACAATAAGGCTAAACTGGTATTGTTTAGTACGACCTAACTTAGGTCACAATAAGGCTAAACTGGTACTGTTTAGTACGACCTAACTTAGGTCACAATAAGGCTAAACTGGTACTGTTTAGTACGACCTAACTTAGGTCACAATAAGGCTAAACTGGTACTGTTTAGTACGACCTAACTTAGGTCACAATAAGGCTAAACTGGTACTGTTTAGTACGACCTAACTTAGGTCACAATAAGGCTAAACTGGTACTGTTTAGTGTGACCTAACTTAGGTCACAATAAGGCTAAACTGGTACTGTTTAGTACGACCTAACTTAGGTCACAATAAGGCTAAACTGGTACTGTTTAGTACGACCTAACTTAGGTCACAATAAGGCTAAACTGGTACTGTTTAGTACGACCTAACTTAGGTCACAATAAGGCTAAACTGGTACTGTTTAGTGTGACCTAACTTAGGTCACAATAAGGCTAAACTGGTACTGTTTAGTACGACCTAACTTGAAACTCAAGTTCATGGAAATCATCCAAAATTAATTTCTTTAGTTTCTAATAAAATACTTTACTTGTTTGGTAAGACAGTTACCCTTTTGTTTACTACACTGCTAGTAGTTAAAGAAATGAGATCTCGTCAATTGACCTAATTAAACTGCATTAATCTACATTAATATGCACCACTACCCTAAGTAATATTTCATACCAGTGCTCAGCATCCACTATTTCATTTACACAAATCATTCGTAAATTCCTCGCTTTTATCATAATGGCCTTGACCTTTCCTCTGACCACCCATCTCTTTTAGTCATCATTTTTTTTTTGTATTTTTTCTTTATTTTGTAATTTAAAAAAAAAGCCTACATATTACATACTAGTTTATCAAGTTTAATCTGTTCTTTTATTAAAAATTCTCATAGTTGTTTTTGTGAAAGTTTATTAAAGGGAATTTGAAACTTAAATTTCTCTGAACTTGTTAGTAATAGATGGGGTATTTCTCTGAACTTGTTAGTAAGAGATGACCACTTTTAACTTATTTGATATTTATCAAATTATATATAAATTATTAAAAATCGACCCGAATCGATTGACTCACAGTATGAAATTTTTGGTTTCACCGTCAATAGGAGGAGAGAAGTAGGAAGACCAGCGCCTCTTCATAATGACGGTTCAAAACTGCATGCACGCTGTTTATTCCCTCTCCTCTTCCTGTTGATGATGGTTAAACCATAATTTTGGGACTGTAAGTGTATCAGTTTGTTGTGTGTTCTTATTTAATGTATTGTTGAGAACTTTATATATATATATATATATATATATTCCTTTTTTATATTGTTTATTTGTTGGATGTTCATTTATGATTTCTTATCATCCTTTGTTTGAGTACCTCAAATTATATACAGCTAGTAATAGAAAGTTACAAATAATGTTAATATTGTTCAATAGGAGTTTATTGAAGCCATTTTTTTTTGTAATAAACATGTAAAGTTTATTTATATATATATTCTTTATATATATGGTTTTAATCGCAAATATATAAATATTTGTATGGAACGCGAAAAAAAAATTGAAAAGTGGTAAAAAGGCATGTGGTTTGAGAAGAGGTTTCCGATCCGTTATAGTCAAGTCTGGAATAGTGGTGACAAGTTCTGCTCGAGTCAGGTGGTGTATTTAACAATGTTAATCACTAAAGATTTAATCGAAAACTTTAATGATTTAAGTAACTGCAGAATTGAAGATTCTAAGTGTAGAGTGCCATTATTATAGCAAGAAAGAGAAAAGGAGGCTCCCATAACCTTGAGCATTCTCAGAAATCATTTTCTTTCCTCTTTTGCTTCTTTTTTGATTCAAACTTCTTTTTTGTTTTGCTGAAAAAAGAATGTTAGAATTAAGTCTATGTGGAAAATAAAACTCTTCCTCCATTCGGAGGGACGTTTTTATAGCACGATTTTGTTTCGTTTGTTCGTTTTGTTTCGAACGCTCACTAGTGGGTTAGGTTAGGTTAGGTTGCAGTGGCAGTCCAACAAGGGAACACACTTAGGCCGAACATTGGTCCTTTGTGTTACCACACAATGAAGATTGATTCTACAGTGGGAGTCCTAAATTTTGCCTAATTCAAGTGTATTGAGAGTAGGGATCTTTAACGAGTAACGAGTTCTTGACATTGTACTGGCTCGGGACCGACAGTTTAACGTCCTTCTCCGATGTACGACGTGTCTCAGATTTATTCACCTCCCGCGTGAATAAATCAAAGGCCAGGTGGGGATCGAACCCCTGTCCTGTCAGTTCAGAGGCGAGCACGTAACCACTGAGCTAGCTTGGCTCCCTGTAGGGGGCTTGCTAGCCTGTCTCACTAGTAAGTCTCAACTTTAATTTATGGAAGCTGAGGAAATGGTGGGTCTTTTGTATGTTGGCACTCACTTCTATTATGAGCAAGCTATATTGTCAGCCTGGCTGATTTTATGTCGAGTGTTGTGCATTTTGATTTGATCAGTTTATTGGAGTAGGCGTCATTAATGAAGGACCGTCGGCATAATGTCTTAAATTGTATATATATATATACTTTTACAATGAAAAACGATGCTAAACAGACTAATAAAGTTTCGTTATAGTTAAAGAAACCTAGACAAATTAAAAACACACACTAAGTTTCGATTTGTACCGTCATCAGGAGAGATAAGAGAAGGAAACCAGGCGCACTAGTATAGAGACTGTTGGAGGAGGTGCACAACTGTCTCTGCACCAGTGCGCTTGGTTTCCTTCTCTTATTTCTCCTGATGACGGTTCAAACCAAAAATTAGAGACTGTAAGTGTGTATTTTAATTTATTTAAGTTTTTTATTTGCCGAGCAGGCAACTGCTTCCCCTCCAGTTTCCATCCCTCCTCTGGCTATCAGTGTCTCACTTACGTCTGCCTGTCTTCTCATTCCATCCCTTATATATATTCTCCATTCTTATCTCTCTGTAACCTGCCTCATTCTATATCTTTGCATTCTATCCATACCTCTACCCCACCTCTCTCTACTTCTTATGTCAGGACTGTTTCTCCCTCTCAATCCTATTCTCTCAACTTTTACCCTCCTCCTCTCTCTCTCTCTCTCTCTCTCTCTCTCTCTCTCTCTCTCTCTCTATATATATATATATATATATATATATATATATATATATATAAAATAAAAATATTAAAACGGTCCAAATCGGACAGATATATAAATGAAAAAAGACAACATATAGAAGAAGCGAGAAAACTTAACTCCTCCCCTTAACTGTTCCTTTTATCTGCCTTTTCATTTCCTTGTCCCATAAATCTCATCCTGTATCCATCCTCTCTACCTCTCTCATATCCTCTTCCTTCCACTCATTTGCTATCGCCCCCCCTCTCTTCTTCTCCCTCTTCACTTCCTCTCCCTCTCCCTCTTTCTCCTTCTTTCTCCCTCTCTCTTCAAAATTCTTCGTTCCTGTATGTAGACTTGTAATTAATGTTGTCATGAGACCATTTTAAAACATCATGAACTAGAGACGTTATGTCCTCTCCAAAAGTTCGATTTGCATAAGTATTTTAATCTAGTGATTGAAAGACTTGGCTCATTTGTTAGATTCATACTGTTTGCTTGTTTGAGAATAGTCAGTTGTTGACTGGCACTAGGACTAATTCGAGGTGTTGTTGTTGGTGAAGACTGTAGCGCGTGCTGGCTGAGGAAGAGCTTTCCCGATTTCGTTACTCCCTGAATTATGCCACCACTCCAGTCTGGCTTGATTCATTCTATCGGTAACCGCTTCCATCTCATTAGCTGCTCCCCTATGTCGACTGCACTGCCGCGCCTCTGCAGCCCTCATAACCGCTTATGTCAGACCTGCCTTTCACTTCCTCCCACTAACCCCATTCCACCTGCCGCCTCCACCATCTACATCTCTCATGCCAATAAGTAGTCACTCCTGTCTTAAAGTTATAACCAAACTAGCTCAGGTTTGAACATTTCAAAAGTCTAAATTAGAAGGATATAAGGTCTTCTGTTAGTGTCAAAACAACCAAAAGACCGTAGAATGCTTCCCTGAAATCATTTATGATAGCCGTTCATTTCTTTTAAATATAAAAGGAAAAGGAAAACTATGTTGTAATGTAAAAACTATTACAACAGGTAACTGATTTTCATATTATTCAAAAAAAAAAAAATATTGAGTTTAGATGATTGTGGAACTTTCCTTATTTTTTTTTATTTATATAGTATATCACTGAGGACATGAAATAAATTTGACGAAACGTAGATGAAATGTAGTCAAGATGCTTCAATTCGTCAATGTAATGATGAACAAACCTCAAGAATTATATATATATATATATATATATATATATATGTATGTATAAAAAGATTTCACATAAACACGTGAAATAACAATCAATGATCAAACCACAATAAGAAAATGGGAAAACAAGACTAAGATCTTTCAACCGTAACAAGCGGTCTTGTTACCCAACTGAGTTTTCACTCAGAGTCAAAAACTCAGTTGGGTTTTTGACTCTGATGAAGACTGCTTGTTACGGTTGAAAGATCTTAGTCTTGTTTTCCCATTTTCTTATTGTGGTTTGATCATTGTGATATATATATAACAACTGGTCGAAGGACAACTACAATTAACAGACAGAAAGAAGCATATCAAATAAAAAAGATAATACTCAAAAAACATTACAAAAACTCACTTTGATATTTCGACGAATCGTCGTCATCAGAAGAGGAGAAGTGACTCCCTTGAGGAGCGAAGCCACGCTGGAGAATCCCTTTGTATCAGTCGCAGTAAAAGTGTTGCCAACATCGCACAGAAGGGATGGAACAACAAATAAAGTACCTAAAAAAAATAACATATATAGAGCAAATAATAAATTAAAGTCAAATAAAGCTAGTAAGATAAATTAAAAAAAAGATAGAAAAGGATAAAAAATAAAATAACGAAACTAAATATTAAATGTTAAGCAATATAAATAAATAATAATTTAAAAAAAAGAATTGAAAAATAATAAAAAATGTAATAACATATACACGTATAAATGGGCTGAACTAGAAAAATAGTATGAACTAAAAAGTATAAAGCAATTTAAACAATTTTGAAATATATAAATATATATATATTCAGGAAAGAAACGTACCATAAGGGCTAAATACAGTAGAAGTCCGATAATCCGGCACGTTCGGGACCGGCTCGGTGCTGGACTACCGAAAATTCCGGTCTATCGGGCGGTAATTATAAGAACAATTAAGTTAATAATTAAACTACAAATACAATATGCACATACGTACAACAAAGTTTATTTTACATTTCATATAATGTATGTACACGTACTTTAAAACGTATTTCATTAGATTTAAAAAAGTCACGAACGTCTTTTTGTTTTCTTGATTTTTGGCGTTTAGTATAAAATTTCTAATAATATATAAATCAATAATTTCTGAAGCACTGTAGCTAGTACTAGCCTCAGCAAAAGAGATAAACTTATTTAGTGATTCTGCAGCTTCTGCCCAGCTGATTTTTGCTTTTTCTTCCGTTTCGGCATCTGAGTCACTTTATTCAAGGTTTTGAGTAGGCTTAGGGTTTACTATAATGTTGATAATGTCCTCTTGTTCAACAGGTTCATTCTCGTCGATTAGAAGCCACTCCTCTACCTCATCTTCAGGCAGGTTTTTCAAGGGATTGTCAGCACTTCTAACGACATCCAAAACTTTGGTCAGAGTGTCTTGATAGTTTTTTTCCTCATCAGTCTGTAGGGTTAGGTCAGATGCAGGGTTTACAGCTGGCCAAAGTTTTCTCCAGCATTTTTGGAGTGCTGGAGTTCGGTATTCTGAACAATACCGAGCTCTTCCGAACGATCCCGAACTACCCCGAAACTTCTGAATAGCTCTCGAGCGTTTTTATTTGCTTTAAAGACACACTTTTGGAGAAAACCAAAATTTTTACAATTTTCCGAAGCGATACCGGATTATCGGGCATTCCGGACTATTGGATGCCGGACTAATGGACTTCTACTGTACTAAATTAAAGATAACATCGAAAAAACACATACAGAACTAATGAACTCATAGAAAAAACAGTTACAAAGTAAATTACGTAATAATTAGTGTTGGTAAGTGATCTAGGACGATGATGTTGTGTCCACTTGAGACTACTTTATATATATATAAACTATATTCAAATATTTCATTTAATGGATAAGAATTAATAAGTATATCTCTTTCTCTATGTGTTACTATTCTTCGTTTTTAAACTTTCATGTGTCCAGTTTAGATCGATTTTCCGATTTTAAGATATATATAAACCTTGGTTCGCTTAGCCAAACCAAAATCAAAAACATAACGGAATGGTCCGAGAGAAATTCAGAACGCCAGCTTTACGGAAAAGTTGTGGGTTGCCCTTGAGTTCGTATTTCTTGATTATTTGCAAGGTCAATTAAAGAGTATCTACTTAGACAAATGAAGTCAACAATGAGAGAGAAACATTATGGATTTTAAACAGAAATTTGATGTTGCTACCCGATAGCGCTCGCCCTCACATCTCCCTGCTGATCAGTGAATCCAGACAAATGGCTTGGCAAATACTGTCGCATCCTCCCTATAGATTTGCTCTCTCGGACTTTCATTTGTTTGGTCTAGTGAAGGAGTAATAACATTGAAACAAGTTCAGCAATAATGAAGAGGTCAAATAATTTGTGTAAAAGTCGCTCAGAAGACAATATTTAAGATATCTTTCCATCAGGGAGTAAACATTATTTCATCTTTGGGACAAATAACAAGTGTATTTTTATTGGTGGAGCTTAATGTTGAGAAGTAGTAAAGGTCTGATTTTTTTAATGGTGCAATTCTTTTTCTAAATCAATATGTCTTTAATTATTGAATATCCCATTGTCTGTGAGTTGTCCACTAGCAAAGTGCATTTTTGGAGAGTTGAGTTCAATGTCATTGAATAGGCTTTGTGTGAAGTTGAAGAGTCTTTCTTGTTGAAGAACCTTGGCTAATGAGCTGGTGAATTATAAGGGAGTGAAGAAGAGGGACAATGTGAGTGCAGAGTGAACAATGGACATGGAGGTCACCAAGTCAATGGCCTCGTGATGGTGCTATGGTCGAGGCCCAACTGTCTCAACTACTGCGCAGCATGGCCGGCATCAACGAATACATGGACCACCCAGGGGGAATGACTTGAGATGTGTCGTCTTTTAGTTCTCTTAAAAGACGGGGTCCAGTGGTTAGGGTATTTACCGTGGGGAATATTGAGTACTCCTGTGGGTTTTTTTTTTTTTTTTTAACTAAGTGTAAGCTGTAAGAATTATGAGGGGGAAGATAAAGTACCCCTGATGATCTCAGCCCATAGGGTGTAGTTTAGTTTAGTCTAAGTAAAATAACTGTCTGAAGAGATAAGTTATACTTCAGAGGGAATATTAACTCCCACTGATCCTTGTATTATATAGTCAATGATCAAACCACAATAAGAAAATGGGAAAACAAGACTAAGATCTTTCAACCGTAACAAGCGGTCTTCGTCAGAGTCAAAAACCCAACTGAAACACTAGATGCAGAGAACATCTGTTGAGGGGTCATTGATTGTTATTTCACGTGTTTATGTAAAATCTTTTTATGTATTATATAGTATAATTGGTACTAGTGAATAGTGGTCCCTGAAAGGGACCTCTCCTAGTATTATTGTGTGATGTCAGTCGTGGAAGTCCACCTTGGGCACATCGGTGGTGCGTCGTACCCCTTTGGTTTGGAGGGGTTTGGGCACCGCTGAAGTGGCTAAAGGGCACTACGTAAAAAACATCAATCTGGTTGCTTCATGTCATGTTATTGGCCGAAAGGTCAGGGTGCATGTTTATGAATCAAACAGGTTAGGGTATCCCCCCCCTTTGAAGTCTTCGGTCTTGATCGCGTCCCAGCCAAGAATGGACCTTAAATATTTCGTAAGGTTGGTACACTCTGCTAATAACACACGCTTGCTTGTTTTTTGAGCATCAATTTCAAAAGATTTGGTCCAGACCTCTCACATGATTCATGCATTTCGTCATTACCACAGAGGTTAGTTTTATTAATATTAAACACATAATATACCGTCTTAACTCGTACACTGCTGCTGTAGCTATCGGACCGGTTTCGGGTGTCACCCATCTTTAACAAGTTCACACCCAACTAGAGCAGTTCTTGTTGAAGATGGGTGACACCAGAAACTGGTCCGAGAGCTACAGCAGGAGTGTACGAGGTAAGACGGTATATTATATATTTAATAATAACTCTCACATTATGTTTACTATATTCCAAGAATTCTTCTGCATTTACAATACCCAAAGACTGCCAACTTCGATTACTTTAATTCATATGATGTTTTTTTGCGTTCATAAAGATTTTCATTGTGTCCATCTAGATTGTGCATTATTTTATGGGTCTATTTAAATATAGAGAGATTGGTTCATTAACAGAAAATTATTATTCATAATTATATTAATCAATAGTTCTCATAAAGATCATTAACAATGATATTGTCAGTGGACTTTTGTTAACCAGTTCAGTTATAAGGAAAAAGTACGATGTTAGACGGTTAACATTTTAAAAGGATTTTACTATCAACCTCTGTAGTACGTGACAATGCTTTTTTATTTAAAACATAATGATTAAAAATGTATGATTGAAATGATTTTTTTCTGAAATATGAAATTATCAGTTAAAGAGTTTTTGGGATTTATATAGTCTATGTCCAGAACTTAAGATAAATGGAACAGGAGTCTTTCATTTAAGGCTTCCTATAGACTGGAAAAGCAGGGGCCGATGAACCATTCGTCTGTCGAACTATGTTCCTAGAAAATTCCTGGAAAAGGAATTTCTTTTTGATATGTTATATAAAAAATGGTAACGTATTGTCACTACTATCATTTGTGCTGAAGAATTATACTCTTATCAACAGGTGATAACAAATGTAACTGACTGATAGATTTGAGTAATCAAATTACCTATGGAAATCTATAATATAGTAACAATGATCAAAGTTTTATCAACATACCTTGTTCTAGTTGATATTAAAGCTTGTGATCCGGAATATCTTGTTATGCAATAAAAGCTTTGTCAAAGAAAGTTTGACTTGAGTCTCATAGAACAACAATCTGTTGAGATAATGGTATTGTTTAGATTGAATCAATGAGGAGTATGCGAGTTGACTCCGCTCTATTTCTCATTCTAATTAGAGGCTCTTCTCATTCAACACGCTGCTCATTAACGAGCTTCAGTCGATTGACTTGCAAGAAACTTAAACCTTATTATTGCAGTCTCATAGAAACCCTTTGTATATTCTACTTCAGACAAAACAAATACATATATGTACATGTGATCAAATTATCTGATGTTTCTTTCTGTTTCCTATGGACTACCAAATAACTCCATTAATGTTGAAATTTTACATGTTAATGGCAAATTGGCTGTAGGTCAATAAGATAACGTAGCAGTCTTTGTAAACTTCACGTACTATTGGTTTACATTGTGGTATTGTCCTGCTAGTCCATGGAGCTGTCTATGGAACAATTGAAAACATATTTCTATTATCCTTCTTTGTATTGCAATTATGAAGACTTTATTTTAAGAAATTAATAAGAGGATGTCACGCAGAAAAGGAAAACAGTTGTAAACTGTCTTCTTCATCTGTCAAAAAAAAAGATTTCCAGTGAAACTCTCGGATGCGAAGTAAAAGTTTTAGTAGCTCTTCAAGGTAGAACTATCACATTACTAGAGAAGAAGGATAGAAGGAGAGCAAGCAGACTTCGGGGGGGGGGGGGGGGGGGGGCACTTTGAAAAGAGAAACACAGAGTCTTATTATTTAAAATGCATCGGTGCGCAAGGCTTGATTTCTTACTTTAAATTACAAATAAGCAATCAAGCAAATAAGACTTATCAAACGGAGCAAAGTCGGCTAGATTAAACCTATTAAAAATTAACTGGAAAAAAAATATTTAGTAAAATATGATTTTAGTCTTCTAATTAAAAATGTTGGTGATTGTTTACATTTCAAGTGATAGCTGCAGTAAAGATACAAGCAATATTTCAGAAATGCAGTGAAATAACGAGTCTTATGAATAACGGAGAATCATAGTATAAGAAGTATAGGCTATAATTTATGCTGGCTATGCTGATTTATGCTTCAGAGTTACCTTTTGAAGTAAAACAAAGGCTGTCAGACAGTCAAATTTCGATATGATATATTTGTGTTTCCCTATTTATAAAAGATATTTTTAGTTATTGGAATTTAACTCATTTTGTAAGTGCTAAAGAGTTGGTGATTGTCATATTGCTATTACTTGGTCTAATTACAGTGGGATACAGCTCAATATATGTGTTTAGGTATGAGTAAGTGCTTGCAGAATATGACGAATCTAAACTGACAAGGTTACTCTAGCTATGTCAAATAGATGTTTATATCTATTCCTAGAAGTCAAAGTAATCAAGAACATTTTCGAGAACTATTTTCTGTTTAAATGGAAACATAATAGCATTACTCATTAAAATAAATATAATTTCAATTATAAAGTATTGTATTATATTTTTGTACATTTTTGATTATTGTCGAGCTATTTTCGTCTGCTTTTAGATTATTTCTGGTAGCCAACTTATATACCCATAATTCCTTTAGTTGTTCAGGAACCATAGACACTCTTTGTGGAGATAACGGAGTCCAACACAAATATTAAAACGATCATAAAGCCACTGTTGTTATTCAATGCTAGGCTCTTGTCAAACATGCATATTGTTAATACCACTGAGGTTAGTATGATTTATATTAGAAATAGGTAAAACCGGCATACCTCGTAAGATGATCCTGGAGTTGGAGCGCTTTCGGATGTTGTCCATCTTCGATCGCAACAAACCTACTGGGTAGTCCGAAAGCACTCCAACTCCAGGATCATCTTACGAGGTATGCCGGTTTTACCTATTTCTAATATAAATCTTATCAAACATCTCTACATTGATCCCTACTCTAAAAATATAGGACTATAGTTAAATAAGCCTAAGTGGATTGCTCATTATTAAGTGGCCGCCATTTAACATGAGCCTGCATGGTTCATAAAAGCTTTCTGCAACTTCCTATAGATAGCAGTGAAGTGAAACCCTATAGATGTCGTCGGTATTGGAGTCCCTACTCATGTAGAGTAGTATGTAGATTGCTTTAACAAATAAAACAAACTGTCCGCCTCTAGAACAGTACAACAGGCAAAATTAGACCCGTCAAATGACCGTAAGAGCTTCTGCGATGTAGAAGATGCGGACTTTAAATGAACTTTACTATCACAATTTATGATTTCTTGTGTATAATAAACCCTCGGGATTAGAGTAGGTGACTCGTATAAGTTAAATAAATGTAATAAAACAGACTCCAAATGTGAGCGTTGCATGGAAACAATTCACAACGGGAATAAACGGTGTTTGTAGATATCTTTGTAACGAGTTGAATTGTAGAACGTCATAGATTGATACAGTTGAATCTGGTTGTTAATGGTTGATTGTGAATTGTATAGACAATGCTTCACTGAAATGCCATTCTGTCATCTCATACTTAGTGCACACAAAGTTACTTCGTTACTCAGTTCTGAATGTGGATTTATCACCCGTGCTTTTCATACTGCTCTTGAGAATGTCATGAGTTTAGAACCGCTTCATACAAATATATCTGAAATCCGTATTTGGACCATGGATGTTATAAAGTAATTTTATTGGGAAATTTCAGTATAATAAGTTATATCTGAAAATCATTTTTTGAACGTTGGTACTTTTGCTGGTTCCAGAACACTGGTTTTATCTGTAGATGTTGTAAAGCTTTAGACTTGGTAAGCAGCAGTGTTACTAAACATGTGTTTACTTTGTTATAATGATGAATTGGAGCTCAATTTTTCCCTGGTTCTGAAATCCTATTTTGATATGCATTGTCATGGTATTGGGAAAGAGAGAAATGTGGGTGTCTGGATAGAGGCAGTAGACCTTGGCGTAGACCTGGCAGGAGGCCAGATAACTGTTCATGACCTTCATCCTGCAAAGGTCTTATTCAACCAAGTCACTTTCTTTTTCCCTTTTCTTTTTGAAAACCTATGTCCCATTGTGTAACCTCCAAGCAGCATCGTTTTAGCGTCTGGTGTACTCCAATACTGGGCATCAACTGGCACTTCCAGTTGCTCTCTATATGAAATGTTTGTATTGTGTTTGTGAGAAAAAAGCTGAAATCGGAACTCCATGTTGTCAGGTTTCCGTGTGTTTATATGTGTGAGCAGTATAACCCAAAAACCAAAATAGTTATGGTTACAAATTTCACATTTAAGCTACTGTGAGACCTGAGAGGGTATTGAAGATCGGCATCAATATTGAACTTCTTAGGGAGTACATATGTGGTCGAGTTGTCATTTTCCCTCTTTGATTAGTCATCTAATCATGCATCATAGTGTGGACTGGCTATTTTATTTTAGACAATAGTAATCAGGTTCTTTGATCCCTGGATTTGGGTAATGGAAGACGCAGAAAAAGAACTCATATACTAGTCCGAAAAATAGTAGTGCCACAATGCACAGCCGTAAACTAATCAACTTCTCTATTTCTATGAATTCTAAGTCTTCATCATACCTTTTCAAAACATCCCCTAAAATTGGTGACCGGAGACCTTTTCTCGTTAAAAAGATTTAGTATTGAAACAACCCTGTTTGCTTGTTGGTTTGGTGTCTTTTTAATACTTGCTTGTAAATAGCTGAACTTCAGTTTTTATAGAAATCAAAAACATATAGCATATGTGTATGGAGTTTCTTTTAGTGAAGTCATACCGATTGATAGCTTTTTTTTGAAAACAGCATTTTTTTATGGGTAGTATTAAATCATTAGTTATGTAATCCGTAATTGTGTGGTATTTACTCATTCTGAGGTAAAATTGATAAACAAACAAAAGTTTCCACACAAATGAAGTTTTATTCAACGCGTTTCGAACACTTTGTGTTCATCATCAGGAAGACACTATAATACAAATTATATCTTGTATTATATTATATTTTGTAACTGATTAGATATAATTTGTATTTAGTGTCTTCCTGATGATGAACACAAAGCGTTCGAAACGCGTTGAATAAAACTTCATTTGTGTGGAGACTTTTGTTTGTTTATCCATTTTACCTTAGAATGGGTAGTATTAAATTAAAATAACATTCTCGTGTTTGCCTCCATGTTCACAGTTATAAATAATTTTTAAAAATACATCCTAAACATAAAGTGTGTTAGTTAAGCCGTCTACAAACCAGTTTTACAAGTTGTTTTATTCCTTATTTTCATCGCACTGTTTTCATCCTTATCTTTCTTCATTGTTAATTACTCTTCTTTTCTCTCTCTCCCCACCTTTCAGCCAGCTGTACGCCAAGGCTTTACAGGGATGCTATTGGGCTCCATCTATTATTCTTCTCGTGTCGGGAGAAGACTTCATTGTTTTAGCAGTACTTTGTTTTAATTCTTATATTAACTGTCTTTTTTCTGATAGTCAAAACTAATAAAATAGCCTGTCAAGGCGGTGTGTATTGTTCAAATCTCAAACACGAAAGTTGAGCGAAAGACTAATAAGAGTTTATACGAGGTGGTTAGAGGTGGTAAAGGACCACACTTATGAGTAAAGGACCACACTTATGAGTAAAGGACCAAACTTATGAGTAAAGGACCACACTTATGAGTAAAGGACCACACTTATGAGTAAAGGACCAAACTTATGAGTAAAGGACCACACTTCCCGTGTCCAGTGGTCATTTCGACTTCAAACAATTAAATGCTCGTATTAACAATGTAAAGTGTTATTAATTCTTTAATATAAGTTTATGAATTATAATTCATCGCACTGATGGGATTTTTTTATATCTTGCAAGTAAGTTTTCTTGTATTGATTTGGAAAATCAAAGTAGTTGTTTTATTAACTCCGATTTATTTCTATATAGCAATTAAAAACTTATTTAAACTTTTTTTTTATAAAAAAAGATTGATTGAATATCAATTATACTACATTAAATACTATAATTAGGTCCCATGTACTTCTCAGTTGATGGGAGTTGAGGAATCACGAGAATCAATCCTTATCTGTCATCTTTTCATTACAAGGACAAAAGTCAATGTAAACAATTAAAAATAAATTCGACAAGTATAGCAGGTGATCCGTTAGTTTAGGATAAACAATCAGTTTTTATAGCGTTATTACTATTTGCTGTAATTGAAATTACATGCATTTTTTTTTTTTAATTGATAATTTTTTGTTAAATTTTTTGCAAAGTTTCAATGTTTTTTAATGAGCTGTTTAACGTCAAAAAGACATATTATAAAATAGAAAATGTATTCTAACGGCCCTTTGGTGAATGTAATTTGGAAAAAAAATTATCTCAACTCATTCTCTACATAAATTTCTATTTGTAGGTATTCTTTCATTTTGATCCGTCAAACGGTATTGTTTATATCGATCGCTCTCACAAGCTTTCAAATTGAATTATAAGTCAGAATTTTTATTTATTTTTTAAAAAAAATATATATTTTCCGTTGTTTAAAATTTGAATATATTTTTCATTTACTGCATTTGTAACCTCAAGATAATGCCAAAATTTAAAACTGTTCAGGAGAAAAAAAATTTGTCTAAAAACTGGTTTTTGGAAAAAAAGTGACTTTTCTGTCATCCATAATTGCTCCCAAACAATAGGGCTCACCTACACTATGAAGCCCATTTTTCTGTAAAATATCAACTTGACCCCCTCAAAGATTCTGGACCGTAGCGTGGTAACAAACTTTGGACACATACTCACCCACCCACAAACACACACAACAGACGGACTCATCGAAAAAACTTCATAAAACCACTTCTGGGCCTCAAAACATTTAATTGCGTCAAAATCTGGAGATAAAATTTTTTCACAATCACTAAATTTACTTGTAGTAAAGTAAAAAAGGAGAAAATATAAACAGAATGGGAATAAAATAATAGATAAAACCGAAAAAAAAAACTAAAAGACGTAAAATATTGTCCTTTTATTCTGAAATGTGCTCGGAGACTTTATATATTTTCTATTTTCCTTATATTTATATTTTTTTACATGCATTTATTTTTACGTTTTTTATTTATTTTATCCCTTATTCTTTACTTTACATCAGTTTTTTCGGTTTTATATGAATTGATCCAATGATCCAGTTGTGCGTTATAGTTTTTTCCTTTCTCCTGAGTTCCTCAGTTATAAATCTTATTGTTTCTTAATCCATACCTTTCTTGTTTACCTTTATTTTTCTTCTTTATTCATTGTACTTATGTTTTTTCACCTTGTGTTTCAACTGATCATGGGTATAACTGGACTATGGGTTTGCAACCGTCACTTCAGCGGTTTGCTTGGTCTCCCTCTATTCTTTTGACGACAGTGGAAACCGAAAATGGTGACTCTAAGTATTAGTGTTTCCTTATTTGTGTATATACTCATACTGAACTAAATATTGGGATATATATCTGGAAAATGTAGTTTGTATGGTTAGGTTCTTAAGGAAATTTGCTAGAATGCAAGTCGTTTGAGAAACCGTGTACAGCCGTGGTTTCCAACCTGTGGGGCGCGCCCCCCTAAGGAGGCGCGAAGGGCTGCCAGGGGGGGCTCAAGCACTTCATAAATAGAAAAATTACTTAGTTACTAAGTAATTTTTCTAAATACAATTATAAATTATTTCAAATGCTACTTTATTACGTTTTTATTTTATTACATTTTGCGACATCATACTTGTGTGAATGAGGATTTAGTTCAGTTGCTGTTCTCAAAACAAAATACCGTTCTCGCTTAGTAATAGAAAAGGAATTAGGGTCACAATTCATCACATTCTCCAAGATTGAGAAACTCTGCTCAGAGAAGCAAGCGAACCATCATCACTAGTAAAGGTAAGCCTATACATCAATCATACATATGAGTACATAATTATGTATATATCATTCTTTTATCTCTGTACTTGTGCTCGACTACTGAATAAATATTGCAATATTTAAACCAAGTAGTGGAGGGGGGGGGGGCGCAGGAACTTATTATTTAATGAAGGGGGCGAGAATCGAAAGGTTGGAAACCACTGGTGTACAGTATACAATAAATTGTTACTTTTCTGAGTTGTTTAATATGTATATAGCCGTTATTTTATAGTTTGATATCTAAGCAGTGCTACTAAAACGTACGAGTATATGTTGACTTTGTATTGGCGGTGCTGAGGGATTGCTGTTGAAAGATCGCAGCATCCTCTGTACCGCTCTCCTTCTAGGAAAGTCAAACGTCCTTGGAGTCGACCTTCTTCCAACCCCGCCCACCTTCCGTCCTGTCATTAAAACCAGGTAAGTCGCCCGATACCCCCCCGGAAACCGGTTTCACCTTCTCCAGTCTGAATCCCGCTCCTTTTGCTTCCTATGCAACGGTTCTGCTTCTCTGTCAAGGTGACTTGTAAAGGAAGTTTAGTTGTGCATTATATTCGAATTCCCTTCAAAAAGAAGGTCGCTGCTTCGAACACCATTGCATTTTGAACCCTTCATTCTTGCTTACTAGGTGATAATGAATGTGCACGCTCGGTAATAGCAGTTAATATGAATAGATAACTAATTATCTATTATCTAAGACAATTAATTTCTATAAATAACCAGCCTGCTTTTCAGTTGTGATGAATATACCTAACTAAAATGTTCGATATTTTTAGTAAACACCAACACATGTGTTGATTAACATGAATATGTCCCAAGCTTGTATACTAGGTAACTCCTCGTTGTTGTTGAGTGGGTTGTTGAGCGGGAAGTTGTTGAGTGGGTTACACTCAGCTTTTAATATAAGTGAACCCTCTTGTAATCAATATAATTAATTGATTTATTTTAATGTGATTACTACATTTTGCCTATTGTGATAGAAATGTCATTGGAAGATTGTTGAGAACAATAGATTATGTAGAAGGTGTGGTGATTGTGAATCATAACATTGCTTTCATTTAAATATTGTGATTTCGCAAACATTACCTATTGTAAAATTACAGTAGAAAGCATAACTAATGAGCTAGGTTTGTAACACTCATTCAAAAGTATTATTGATCGAATTACTAAATTTGATGATAAAAATTAGCGATGTCATCTGATTAATTATCAGTTAATGAAGTAAAGTTATGTAGTTAATTATATTGCCATTTTCTTTTGGTTATCATTTGATAAAGGTTATGCTAGAAAATTAGGGACTGTAAGCGTGTAAAGAAAAATCAAAAACAAGAGTATAAATTTTCTAAAAGAGCATTTTTTTTTGTTTTGTTACTTTTTCATGCTGTTTTTTGTTTCGTCAATTTCGATCACGTGTTTAATTGTGATTATTTTGAATATATATATATAAACTAGAATTTAAAAAAGAACACATAGAAAGGAAACCACTGAACTCACTACTATATTTCGATGTCCTCGTCTTCAGGAAAAGAAGTGAATCGCTCCAAAGGCTGATAACGACTGTATATATATATATATATGAATTAAATACCACAATAAACAATATATTATATCAAGAGTTATTGTTGATTATTAATATATATATAACAAGATTTCACCTAAATACGTGAAATAAGAATCAATGACCAAAAACCACAATATGAAATGAAAAAAAAAAAAAGACTAAGATCTTTCAACCGTAACAAGTGGTCTTCGTCATAGTCAAAAACCCAACTGACCGCTTGTTACGGTTGAAAGATCTTAGTCTTTTTTCCCCATTTCATATTGTGGTTTGATAATATATATATCTATCTAATCAAATACAATAAGAAATGGGAAAACAAGAATAAGATCTTTAAACCGTAACAAGCGGTCTTCATATATATATATATATATATATATATATATATATATATATATATATAAAAAGATTTCACATAAACACGTGAAACAACAATCAATGATCAAACCACAATAAGAAATGGGAAAACAAGACTAAGATCTTTCAACCGTTCTTGATCAAGACACATAAAGATAATTACCCAATACGTTTAATTGTGAGTTCGGTTGGTTCGGCATCATATGGCTTGTCGAAATGGTTAGTAAGTATTTTAAGCCCCTTAATTGGAAAAATTTCAGGCAGCCATATAAAAAACAATGTGGATTTAATTAAAAAATTAAAAAGCGTCAACATGAACAAAAATTATAGATTAATCAGTTTCGATGTGAAGTCTCTTTTTACGAATGTACCTGTAACTGATCTGTTGAGCTTACTCCAGGAGGAATTAATTAATTATTCCCTTCCCCTTCCATCTACCACTATAATAGAGTTAATTAAGTTATGTGTGGTAGATTGTTATTTTCAATTTGAAAATAATTATTATATACAAAAATTTGGTCTTGCTATGGTAACTGTTTATCCCCCCTCCTAAGTAATTTATATATGGAGTTTTTTGAGAGTAAAATGTTAAGCTCAATTTTGCCCAAAAATGTTAAATGGTATAGATATGTTGACGATATTCTTTGCATTTGTCCCAAATCTTTAAATAAAGTTGATTTCCTAACAAAATTGAATTCATTAGTGCCGACAATCAAATTCACAATGGAAGAAGAAATAAGTGGTAATTTGCCCTTCTTAGATGTCCTGATCCATAGGTTACCTAATGAGTTACGCTTTAGTGTATATAGAAAACCTACGAATGTACTTGCATACGTTCATTTTGATTCGTCGCATCCAAAAAATGTTAAAATTTCTGTTTTTAGAAATATGTTTTTGAGAGCTTTAAGAGTTTCCTCTCCAGAATTTCTTAATGAAGAGATTAATAACATTAGATCAATTGCCCTTTCATTAAAATACCCCTCTTCTTATATCGATTTAGCTTTGAAGGGTGCTAAAAAAACTTTCTCTAATACTTCAAAAGAGCCCTTTTATTATCAAATTCTATAGTTTTGCCATACCACGAATCATTGGACCCCCTTCCAAGATTAGCCAAACAACTTGATTTTAATATAGTGTTTTCTAATCGTAATAACGTGGGTAATATGTTAATAAAAAACTCTCCAAGCGAATTGGAGTCCGCTGGTATTTATAAAATTCCGTGCAAAAATTGCCATAAAATTTATATTGGTCAAACTGGTAAATCATTAAAAACACGTGTAAAACAACACCAATATAACGTAAGTAGACAGGAAAACAGTAGTGCCTTATTCTTGCATATAAAAAATGAAAATCATCATATTGATTGGACAGGAGCTAAATTTATTACCTATGAAAAATCAATGTTGTTAAGAAATATTATTGAATCGTCTCTAATTAAATTTAATAGATCTAATATTATAAACATTAGTAACGGTCTCTTCAAACTTGATACTTTCGTCACGAGGGCAATAGCCTCTTCAAAGAGGGTTGACAGCTAGCGGATAGTTTTTTACTTTTTCTTACTGTACTCCTTTGTTTCCCCAAACATCCCTTTCTGGACATTAGTCCTTTCCTGTGCTTTCACCCTTTTAAAATACCACTCTTCCCTCCCACTCTTCTCAACTCCTCACCAGATGTTTTCTGCATCTAGTGTTCAGTTGGGTTTTTGACTCTGACGAAGACCGCTTGTTACGGTTGAAAGATCTTAGTCTTGTTTTCCCATTTCTTATTGTGGTTTGATCATTGATATATATATATATATATATATATAATATTTATAGTTCAATATAGAAAAAGAAACATAGAGAAAACAAAAGAACACACCTACAGTCTCTAAAACCGTCTTCAGGAGAGATAAGAGAGGGAAACCAAGCGCCCTGGTCCAGAGACGGTTGGAGACCGGACAAGTGAGCTTGGTTTCCCTTTCTTATCTCTCCTGAAGATGGTTCAAACCCGAAAATTAGAGACTGTAAGTGTGTTCTTTTGATTTCTCTATGCTTCTTTTTCTATATTGAACTATATTTGTCCGTTTTGGATCGTATTTCCAACGAAAAAGTGTATATATATATATATATACACTTTAACACATAGAAAAGAACACAGAAAGACACTACAGAACTCACTTCGATATTTCGACATCCGTCGTCATCGGGAAGAAGTGCGAAGTACTCGCGTTGAGAAGCAAACTACTACTGGCCTCCAGAGTAACTCGTGGAACCACCGCAATGCTGCTCCCCAGCGGGAGGAGAGGAAAAATAGAAATCCTTCCAATATTTATTTAGAAAACAAGATAAAAAATATATAAAATACGAAATAATAATAATAAAAAATAAATAATAATAATAAAATATTAATAATAATAATAATAATAATAAAATAATAATAATATTAAAATAAAAAATAATTAACGGTACAGGTTGAGACCAGGAGGAGAACGAGCCCCAAGGAGGCATATGAATGCCTCTTCGGAAGCTCTAAGGGTGACATGGGAATTTGGGAAAATCCTCAAACAAATCCCAGAGTCTAATTCCCATGTCACCCTTAGAGCTTCCGAAGAGGCATTCATATGCCTCCTTGGGGCTCGTTCTCCTCCTGGTCTCAACCTGTACCGTTAATTATTTTTTATTTTATTATTATTATTATTTTATTATTATTATTATTATTATTAATATTTTATTATTATTATTATTTTATTATTATTATTTATTTTTTATTATTATTATTTCGTATTTTATATATTTTTTATCTTGTTTTCTAAATAAATATTGGAAGGATTTCTATTTTCCTCTCCTCCCGCTGGGGAGCAGCATTGCGGTGGTTCCACGAGTTACTCTGGAGGCCAGTAGTAGTTTGCTTCTCAACGCGAGTACTTCGCACTTCTTCCCGATGACGACGGATGTCGAAATATCGAAGTGAGTTCTGTAGTGTCTTTCTGTGTTCTTTTCTATGTGTTAAAGTGTTTATTGTCCACACGGACCTTTCATTTTATATATATATATATATATATATATATAATATATATATGTGTGTATAGGCTTTATGAGTTTCATCTTGTGCCAGAGATACGTATGACAAGTTGACGTCACCGGCTTGACCTTTCGGTATCTTCATTTTCTTAAACAGACTTGATATGTCCTTTACCACATTGTTGGTAACGTGTGAATTTTCAAAAATAAAAATAAATAAAGTGATGACTTTGATAGAGTTGAATGTTGCTGAGAAAAGGAGACGTAGGTGTATTGTTAGTGTGTGGTTGACTTACAGACGGAGCACGTAGGTGTTGGCTACCGAAGTCCTTCTTGCATCCTAAAGATGTCGCTTTGGCAAGCTGCCCTCAGTAGGCACGACGCCTTTGTCACTGCACTTTGCCAAGCTGTAATCGGTGTGACTGTCCTGTCGCAGCTTTATGTCTAGTATAGTCATGGGTCGGTGTTCTGAGAACGTGTTACATACTTGACTGTAAAAGTGCAGTAAATGTCCCTACTGCACATGTAGTGTCCTTGTAAAGAAAACAACCTGTCAACCAAACGACTCAACATTTATCATAATTAACATTTCCTTAGATTAATTGCCAATCTAAGACCAAACTCATATCGGAATAATAATTTTAGTTTATCATCCTTTTAGAAAAAAAAGACAAAAACCAATTTAATCGACCTTTCGTGAGTAGATAAATTGTTTTGAAAATTGATTTGGCTTCTCTGACTCATTCCTTAATGGTTCATAACAAAGTGTGCACTATAGTTTCTCTATACCGCAAACACTAATGAGGTGAAAGTGGCTGTTTGTAGTCACGTTTTGACATCATGGAATTTTTGGCAAATTTTAATTATTTGGATTGTTGCCACAAGCATGTCAAACAGTTATTTGGACTGCTTGGGGTTCTTGGTAACCATATGGATGGAGTTTTTTTTTTACAATTCCTCTCAGTATAGAATTTCCTTTTACAACATCCTGACTGCTGACTCAGCATTTCACTATTATCTGCTATCTTATCTCTCTCCAACAGTCTGCAACCAACAATCTATATAACCTTTACTTTGTTGCTAACTAAGGCATTTCTCTTTTAATCCAAATCAAATATATTTTGAAAAAGCTCAGCGGAAAAGAAAAAGAAAAATTAAACTCCTCTGTCCCATTCAATTAAGGGTAAATTTATACATTTATTTATTTATGCATAAGCAGTTATATGCTTTCAAAATGAATTATTTCGTGTTTAATAGAAGGTTTGCAACAAGTGCGAAGTGTGGAGTTGGGCATCCTAATTCTGGCATTTTGATATAATAGTTTGCAGTACCTCAGGTGGGAGCACATTGCATTCGGGTCAGCTCGGTCAAAGTCGAGTCACCCCGACGTCAAATTCAGTCCCTTTGATGCTCAAACTGCTATCCAATTTAACCTTCTTATAAATAAACCATCTGACCGTGTAACAAATATTGTAATTTTTCGTTTATTTTTTATTTCTTAATGTTACCAAAATCTCTTTTTGACATTTTCGTTATGATAAGATGTAAAGCTTTTGGTCCTAAGTGGTTGCATTATAACAGTTGGTTAATGTGTGATGAATGAACATTTATCATGTGATGAGATAGGTTAGGTTAGGTTAGGTTGCAATGGCAGTTCAACAAGGGAACACGCTTAGGCCGAGCATTGGCCCTTTGTGATAACACACAATGAAGATTGATTCAACAGTGGGAGTCCTAAATTTTGCCTAACTCAAGTGTATTTAGAGTAGGGATCTTTAACGAGTACTTGACATCGTACAGGCTCGGGACTGACAGTTTAACGTCCTTCTCCGATGGACGACGTGTTCAGATTTATTCACCTCCCGCATGAATAAATCGAGGCCAGGTGGGGATCGAACCCCTGTCCTATCAGATCAGAGGCGAGCACGTAACCACTGAGCTAGCCTGACCCCCATGTGATGAGATAAAGGAACATTTGTCTTTAAGAATAAACAGCCTTAGTGTTTGGTATTTATTTGGTAGTCTGTTGGGGCATATTTGTCAGGTGAGCGACTTCCGTACTCTCGCTCGTAGTTAGAGTGCGGGGTGGAAGGCAATAGAGTCTTATGAAGACTATAGTGATGAGAGTACAATGTAAATGAAAATATCCTTAAGAGAGTCTTGGCTGTAATGGAGTTGTTTCTGTTTCAGGTATCTTTGCCTACCTGAACTACCTGACGCCCAAGTCGAGAAGGGAGGTCCTGGACTTGCTAATCAATGGACTGAAGAGGCTCGAGTACAGGGGATATGACTCGGCTGGTGAGTGAAACTTCCTGCTGATTCATGTCACGAGGATCAACAGCCTTTTTTTTTTTTTTATCTCTGGATTATCATTTTCCCTCAGACTTGTGTTCGCTAACCATTTCAGCCATATTCCAAGTGCCTATCACGATCAATGCTGCTTAGCTTCCAACATCCTAGTCCTTTCCTGTTTCACCAAAAACAGTCAACTTTGTAGCAAAAGTCATATTAATAGAGATATAGGTCTTTATTTGTATGTTTTTTTATTTTTTTTATTTATTAAATTTCAGTTTTTTTATAGCAATATATAAATTCATTGAAAAGCTGTCTTTATAATTATATTTTTATAATTATAAAAAAACCTTTCATTTATATTTTAACCTGCAATAATTCTTAATTTTACGTTTATTCATTCAATATCTTTGCTTACTGTGATTGTGTGATTTAGTTCTTTCCTAAATATAAATAAAAATTAATATTGTATTTATGGTTGACAGACTCATTATTATATAATACATAAAAACGTCTAAAACATGGAACTGATTGCGAAATAAATATCTTACATTAATGTAGTCAGTTTTTGTGTTGTATTGTTTATTTTGTTGTGTTAGTTTGATATCTCTTTTGTTTTGCGTTTTTCAATGTTTCTACCATTTATAACCTTTATTAAAAAACGTATTGATATATGTAAAGCTTAGTACGATTTTGGGTCAAGTCCTCAAGACTTCGTATGATCATTCATTCGCTACTGCGTTTGACTTAGATTCTTATTTCTATGGGCGGATCAAACAGGGTGTTGAACTTATCAAAGAAAGATATTAGGAGGATCACATCATGATGGGCGTCGTATCAGAGCATGGTCTGGGGGGTATGTATGAAGGCATGACCAAACAATTGGTCATAGTGTGGCATATATAAGCCAGAATAGGAGGCTTTATTGTTTTTTTGTGATGCACAAGAAGTAACTTTTGTAATCGTATGGTAAAAGTTATTTATAATTAGTGTTTGGTTAATCGAAGACAGAACGACAAGTGAAGTACTCTGCTGAGTCTTACCGGAGTAACCAGTTTGCAAAGAAGGTTTTTCTGTGAGCGGTAAGTCCGTTCATCGCCTTAAACGAGTACATTTCCTCCTTCTTTGATCATGTTGTAACGAGGTAACAGTCTGCAAGGTCAGCTCTTAGTTGTTATGCTAATTCATTGAATTACCACAGTTATTTGAAAAATAAAATAAAATATAACACGTGTAATAGTTTATGTTATAGCAATAATTATAGCTGACTCCACAGCTGATGGATAGTTCAGAAATACTTTCTCTTTTGAATCTGTGATTGAAGGTTTGCTAGAAACCATTAGAGACTTATTCTTCAAGGGAATATTGCATCTCCTAATGATTCTACATTGCGGGTTCTAAACTTTGCTTAACTCAAGTGTATTTAGAGTCTCTACTGTATTTTTAACGAGTTCCTGGTATCGTACAGGTTCAGGAGCTATGCTTAACGTCCTCTGCGAAGTTAAACGTGCTCAGAATCTTTTCACCTCCCATGTGATCCGAATCGAACATGGATCTACCAGTCCAGAGCCGCAAACAATTGGGCTCCCCAATGGTTTAGCTCCCGGCCCTGCCATTAGTACATGATATCCTAGAGTCAGATCTTGTAACGACTGTAGCATTTGTTTTGTGGGAAGTAGAGAACGTAATTCACGTCGTCCATTACATTTCGATAAGTAATCAGAATGCGGCATAAATGTGTGCGTTGGGGCCACTGGGCTCCCTGACCCTTGTAACGACTTTGATTCTGATCTTGTAATGACTGTAAATTTCATTGTAGGGTAAAAATCTAATGAAATGGTCTCCACATATAAAAATTTTAATGATATAAACAACGCGTTTCGAACACGTAGTGTTCTTCCTCAGGTATTAACTAAAAAATACAATGACACCAGAGAGTTATCTATAGTACAAAGTAAATAAGTACAAAAATTAATATAAAATAAAATAAGGCAGAAAAAACGAACCTAAGGATGAGTACCTCTGAATAAGACTGACTGGTAATGGAATAGACATGGGTGGGGGTATAGGGTACATCTGTTTCTTATTCGAAGGCAGGTACATTTCATTGTAATTTTTTTTCTCTTAAAAGTTAGGCTGAGCCTTTACATTTTCTTTTAGACTAAGTGTAGGAAACATATTGAAAATATAACACACAGAGCTATAACGAAATATAAACCAAATATATGTATAAGGAGAAAGCAGAACTTTTTTTTTATTTATTTTTTTTTATATAAATAAATTAAGAAAAGTTGTACATTTGGGAATTTGCTCAATTGGCAAGTAGAAGAATTATCGCGCACTAGTTTGTTGATTTCATAGCCTTCTAAAATAGTTATTTCCCAGAATTTATTGTTTCTATGTAGTGTTTGTATATTTTGGTCTGGGAAAAATTGGTGGTTATTGGTGACTAAATGTTTGGCAAAATGGGACGTAAATTGTTTATTGTTGGGGGATTTGGTTTTCTGTTTTACTTCTTGTGTATGTTCTTTTATTCTTTTGTTGAATGACCTTATTGTCATCCCTATATAATGTGCAGGGAAATTATATTTTCATTAGATTTTTACCCTACAATGAGTAAATACCACATAATAACTGATTGCACTACATTAGAACTGTAACATTTGTTTTGTGGGAAGTAGAGAACGTAATTCACGTCGTCCATTACATGTTGATAAGTAATCAGAATGCGGCTAAATGTGTGCGTTGGATACCAAATAATATTTGAATCATTCGTCTTGTTTAATGAATGTCATCATGGAATGACAGACCTCTTGCTTCTCATAGACTCAAGTTTTCAACCAGTTTCTAGATCAAGTTGCCACCTGGCTTCAACAAACCCTTAAATGACTGTATGGTAGTTAGAAGCATTATCATCACTAACAAAAGTTTTGCTACTTATCGGTGTTACATCCATAAATGTGCAACCAGTTTCGTGTTAACAAGAATTGAGTACATATACGCACTCACACAAACATACAGAGAATCCCTGAAACCTGTAAACTTATTTTGTCATATTTATTGTACTATATGCATAGTAAAGTTTTACTTTTTGATGTAACTAAGTTTGGTTAGTGGATTAGTAAATCACCGATTAACCCCAAGCAAGAGATGAAGGTGTGAAGGATTGCACCAAAAAGGCGTGTCACCAGACTTACATAACTATGGAGAACAATAAAAAGAGTTTGGATTGCAAAAGTGTTTTGAGTCAGACGGTGCTAAAAAAAACCGAAAGAAATTATATCTGACAGGCCAGTCGAGGCGAGTAATCGAAATGCTGTCAATTACTCCGTGATATCAAACAGTATAGATAGTAGCTTTATCTTCTTTGCAATTACAATTGATTTTTTAGGGAGCTTATCATATGAGTTGTGGATTGTTTCTACTTCAAAACTAAAGACCTTTGCTATGTTTGTAAAATAGTATGGAAAGATAAATAAACAACAAGAGCTATTGAGGAGAGAGCTAGCAAGTTAGATTGTAGTGTTAAAGAAAGAGAAAAGATAGAGGTAATTCAGCAGGGAAATAGAGAAAGTTATAGTTTTAATTTTGTACTAGTAAACTAAAACGGTGTCACTTATTTTGTGATAAGTTATACTACTTATTTATGCATATCAGTAGTAAAGCCCGCAAGATGATTGGTTAATGAGGAATATCGAGTGAGAAAGAGCGGACACTGCGAAGGAAGGAATGTGTAGCATACGAGGTTTGTAAATAAAGTAGTGAGACTGATTTTTTTTAAATTTTCTATTCAAATATAATTACAATGTGATATTGTCACCTTCAAAATAGTTCCCTTCGGAAGCCACACAGCGCTGGAGACGGTCCTTCCAATCATTGTAGCATTGCTGGAACTCGGATTCTGGAATGGCCTTCAGCTGGTCGGTTACAGCAGTTTGTATGTTTTGTAGTGTCCCGAAATGAGTTCCCTTGAGGTGATTTTTCAATCTCGGGAAGAGGAAAAAGTCACAAGGACTCATGTCTGGTGAATAAGGAGGCTGAGGAGCAACAGGAATGTTTTTACTGGCCAAAAACTCGTTTATTGGGAAAGGTTTTTCGGAACCATTTTCGCAAAAATTTTTCTCATCTCCAATTCATTGGTCAAAATGTGATGAACGGAGGTGTGATTCAAATTCAACTGTTCCCCGATCATTCTGACTGTCAAGCGTCGATCTGAACGCACAAGGTTCCGTACTCTGTTGACATTTTCATCGGTGTTTGCACTTGAAGGCCTTCCGCTTCGTGGTTCATCTTCAATCGACTCTCTTCCTTCTGAAAATTCCTTAAACCACCGAAAAACCTGTGCCCTTGATAAAACATGTTCTCCATAGGCCGGTTTCGGTTGCATTATGTCCAAGTCTGAAGCAAAATTTGATTGCACACCGCTGCTCAACTTTGAGGTCACACATTTTTAAAACGCTCAAGAAAAAACCATTTCACGAAAACCAACGCTACGGACAAACAAATGACTGTGGTGAGTTCAGATTCATACTGGATGCGCATCACACGTGCACCTGACGCTACTCAAGGCCACGCGTCTCCAGCGTTGCCAGATCGAAAGCGACGTTGCCAGTCTCACTACTTTATTTATACACCTTGTATACCCTCGCCCACTACCTCAACCACTCCATGGGAATAAGTACTTGAGAATATCGAAAGCCGTGGATTAACATGCCTGGTAACGCTAACACACATGATAAGAGAATAAGAAAGAACATTCTCAAGCTGTAGGAAGGAGTTTGTCTTCTCAATAGACCTACACTAAGACTAACCTTCAAAATGATAGCAGTCTTCAATATTCTAACTGCCTGTAGATTGGAGGATCAAACTGCAAACTTACATCATGTATTTGAGACCAATATGTAACATTGTTCGAATGAAATGCCTTGGCTCAAATTTCATCTTCTATTTTGGTTTATATCGATAATAAAGAAATAATGGCTGAGCTTATCCCGGTCTGTGGCATTCTGGAGGTGATTCGAAGAACCAGACTCATTATGGACTACATTTATTGTACATGGGATAGTACAGGGATCAATTAAGACTACTCTATACTAAATAATAATAATAGAGGCAAGAAAACTGTTTTCATTCTGTGAGTAGTAATTGAGACATTTGCGTTGTAAATGCATCTGACCTGAGCTGCGAGTTACATAAAACTGTGGGCTGTCTTGGCTGCGCTTTCTCCTTCCTTCTCAGCTCTTGTACCACGATATGTTTTCACCGGGATCCGTATAACATTGTCTTGCACATCGCCTTTGTACCTTGGTCCCTTCAGACATATGTTGCCACAAAGCCCAATAAATGTCACTTTTGGCAATGATATACATCTTATAATTACAGTTTAATTGCCCTGAATAGGCAAACTGCTGCCCTCTAAGGCGTCAAACTCATTTCCAGGCCTAAAACTTTGAAAACCCCATGTGCTTCAAGAAGACCGCGTACTTAATGCGCTGTTGTATCAATAGCTTGTTATTAGTTTGTGGCATTATGATATTTCAGATTTAAAAATTATTCCATCGTACTTCAATAATTGCTCGGAATAATAAATGTTAAAATACAGTCATATATGTCATATGTTCTAAACAAAGTCAGATTTTTTACTCAACATTTGGCAATGAACGCTGCCAACGTGCTTCGTTATGCTTGGAACATAGTTACCACTTTTTTTCTTTTTTTACTTGTCAAATACATTGTCAACCTCAAGCTCTGACGCTCTCTTAGCGTCTTAGTTAATATATAGTTGTAAAGTAAGTGTTCTCCTTATAGTACTGAGTATATACATATATATATATATATATATATGTTTACAAAAAAAAAAGAACACGTAGTAACAACAACAGAAATCACTTCAATATTTGGATCTCTTTGTTATCAGGAGGAGGAGAAGAAGAAGAGTTCTACTGAACCACACAGAGCGTACGGCTTAGTGATGAACTGCGTGGTTAGTTCTGCCGAGCAAAACTCTTCTTCTTCTTCTCGTGATGACGACGCGGTTGAAATATTGAAGTAATTTCTGTTTTTGTTTCTACGTGTTCTTTTCTTGTAATCGTTTGATAAGCAGTCCTAACAGGCTGTTTCATATTTCTTATGAAGTGAATATTAATCTATATAGGAATATGCTTTTATGCCTTGTCGTATTGCCTTATTTATCCTCTAATATTCGAATTAGTTAGCTTTGTGAAGTGAAGTCTTTCATCAGGAAAGCATTGCTAATATAAATATGTTCAACCAGAGCAGCACTTATCCACAAAAAAAATTCGAAAAAAATAAATAAGCAAAATTTGTTTTACTTTCTTTTAGGATTTGTTTCTCTCCTAAAAATTATATAATTACTAAAATCAATGTAAATTGCGTCCAGAAGACATTGCTCATAGTAGATGTTGAGTTTGTTGCTTTCATTATTGGTGCTGTATGCTGCATTGCACCACTAAGAGTGTATTGCGTGATTTTACAAGATACAGTTCATTGACGCTCTAATGTCATAAACGCCCTTTTGAACTTTCATGACCCTCTTCTAAGGTCCTTTCACTTTTCATGACCCACAGTGCGGTCTTCAATCTGAAAGCTTACCTGCTAGTGTTTTAGGTAGAAATATTTTTTACATTGAGGAGCTTATATGATGTAAAATGAAAACTTTATGAGAGGAGCAAAATCTCTTAATATCTCCATTTAGCAAATAAAAATTAAACAAATCAATTTGTCATGCTATAAACTGCTTGCTTAGCATGTTTATACATACATACATACCCCTCAGTGAAGTGCTGAAGAGATTTTAAAGATTTGTATATGGTTCTCTCTGTTTCTATGCATTAGTTGGCCACTTTTTGCATTAGCGTGCGACCTTTTCTGCTCCTAGATTCCAAGTTTTGCTTTATGACAAAATATTTTCATTAAATGAAGATGACAAGGTTTGAACCAGATTCCATCCACATTCCAAAGGGAGTTTGAAGGTCATACTGATTGCTTAAGGTAGTATTACATCACCTACTTAGTGTGTGTTATTTCTTGTCAAGAAATCCCCACTCTCTTACGAACTCGAAAGGCTTTGGACAGGTTCTTTGATTATTGTTTTTAGCTGTTGGGTCCAAATTATTGTACTCCTATTAGCTGTGAAGTAAACCTTCGACACTGCAAGAGAATACCACGTACAGTTTCTTTTATAATATTATATTCTCTGCATATAGGTTCTTCCGAAGTGATCCCTATTCTTATTCGATTTTTTTAAGTCACGGTGACCTGTTAGAAACGCCATTTAATCCTGATTTGATTCTTACTTAAACTCATTACTTCAGATGTATGTTTTGGTGTAGTTCTCTAACGATTGACAGATGTATCCCAGAGTTCTGAGCATCGATGTATACACTGTAAAGAGAGTCCTTATTTGCAAAGTAAAACTGACTTTTTTAATATAAAAATTCTTTGTTTCACTGTATTTCTACAAACTTTTGCTGACTACCCTTCTTTAGTAGACCAGAGTCATCTTTTGACATTTTTATCTTTGAAAGTTCTTCTGGAAGAATGTAGAATTTGCGACTTGAAAGGAAACAAACTTGTCTCCAAGCAGTGTTGACTCATTGCGTAGATGAAGCCGGCCTAACCGGTTCCGACTCCCTCTCCCATTCCTCAAGCCGAGCTTGATCTGATCCTCTGTTTTCCATAATACCAGTTGCCCTTGAAAGTATAATATTACTTCTTGTACAGACTAACGGTACAATTTTCGGAACTACAATTAATTTTTATTAGACTGATCTATTAAAACTGTCTTCAACATTAATTCAGTCTATTTTAAAGACTAGATTAAGTGAGCCACACTTTTGTTGTTCCTAGAAGAGCACTAAAGACAAAAACCTGATAGGGTTTAGGAATAACCAGTTAATTTTCTCTGTTGAAAAGCAAATCCGAGGATACTTAACGTCAAATTTCTTGAACACCTAGCAAAGAAGTGTATTTGTATTGACTATGTAGTAAATGTACAGTGTAGGTAGGAGTAGTACATCTTGACGATTTTCTAGATAAGTTACCTGGTTTTAGTCATAAGTAAATTTGTTTTGATAAGTTCTACCTGTTGACCAGTAGTAATCATTCTCCGTTCGTTTTCACTTTTCTGTAATATTTTTAAACAACGCTTGGCTGTTTAATCATATCTTGTCGGTAAGCTATCTCGTAAGTTCTGATCAAGTCCTTGTGGCAATATTGTAGAGTATTGTGCGAAGAGTCATCGAGAGGAGTATGTTGTAAGAATTAGGGTGGTTGGAATAGGAATCTTGAATCATATAAAAGTTAATTTATTTCTATATATGTCAAAGCTGTTGGTAGACTCCCGCCCACATAGTAGGTAGTCTAGTCTAGACATTCGCACATAATGGAGTCGCCCCACTTCTGCTTAACAGATCTAAAGTTAAGTGTTAATGTGTTTTTCAAGTCCTAGAGTGCATAGAATAGTTCTATGATCTTTGGTTTGAACCTTATGAATGTGTGGAGATAAAAAATGTTTCGCAGCTAAGGTTGATAAAAGCATAGTGTGACATTGAAACTAATTTTTTTTTTGTGTGACAGGTGTCGCTGTCGATGCTCCTGATGGCAAAGACATGATCATCGTCAAGAAGAGTGGCAAAGTCAAAGTCCTCGAAGATGAAATAGCATTGAGTAAGTATTGTTTATTTCAGTCTTTTTTGGGATTTGGCAATCCACTTGATACATCGACATGCTGCGACAAGCACAGTCTTGTGACGCTTTGTTGTGATGAGATGGTGTTTACAGGGAGCAGCAAGCTGGAGGTAGACGCCTCTGTGGAGTGCCACGTCGGGATCGCGCACACACGCTGGGCCACTCACGGTCCCCCCAGCGAGCTCAACTCGCATCCTCAGCGTTCTGACCCCTCTCATGCTTTCGTCGTCGTCCACAATGGTATCATCACTAACTACAAGGACATTAAGGTGTTCCTCCAGAAGAAAGGCTACAGGTTTGAGTCTGAGACTGATACGGAAATCATTGCCAAGTTGATTCATCATCTGTACACTCAGCACCCTAACTACTCCTTCAGAGAACTCGTCGAGCAGGTCATCAGCCAGTTGGTAATGCCATTCTACTTTTATGAACAGAATTTGTGCTTACACTAGTCATTGTTTAAGACCTAATATTTGTTTTTTTTTAAGATGTATTAGTGTTATCTCATATAAATCTTGTGGCAAATTAGTAAACGATTACTGGTCCACATAGTCCTTTGATTGTGCATATAGGTTAATAGGGCCTGTACCATGATACATACGTCTTGTAATCCTGTTATCTTGATAAAGACACCAATGCATTACTCTGCGCGCAAGATTATTAAATAAATAAAGTGTCGACTATCCTACTAGTCTGCGTATTTAGATCGCGTAGGACTTTCGTAACCACATAGCATATATTCGAGTGGTGTTGTGGCCTCTACTTTGAAGAGAGGATGGCTAGGTAATCAGTTCCTACTTACTCACTGACACTTGTAGTAGGGCTCATGGCATGGGCTTACTCTAAAAGTCCACTTTAAACAGGTTATCATTTGAGACCTATCTGCTTCTAAGCTTCAATATTAGTCGACTAGAGTGGCTGTAAGGTGTAGAACTGAGGTAGAATCAGTGCCCTTAATGCTCAGTAATGGCTTGACTCTAGAACCCACGCTCCACCCCCTAAAACATTCGCGAACTGGTTAACATATTCACTTGTAATAGACGTTTTTCGAGATGAAGTCCTCAAGACAAAATGTGTCCGATTTTAATTACATTTCCAAACACGAAACACCTAAACATGATATTTCACTTAAATAAATCATCAATACATTCAGTGACCGACTGATCAATATGCTGTGACCGACTTATCTACTCATATCATTCCAGTGTTTAAAACCAAACTGAGTAGACCATTGTGTAATAGCAAGATATTGTGATAAATAGTTGTGGATATTGGATTAATTAAATAGTTTTCCTGAGGATGTTAGATTATGTAAAGGTCTGTTTTATAAATAAATTATTGCCCAACATATACACCTCCACTTCTCCTACTGGACATAGATATTAGAATTTCTATTAGTTACAAGTCAGGATTTATTATATAACCCTTCCCTCCTTTGACTCCTACAGTTCATTTTTTTATATCTGTTTTATCGATTACTGTTGTTTTTTTCGTTCTGCTGTTCATATTTGTTCACGATTTATTTATTTAATTTATTTTTAATTATAAAAGATATATAAAGGGTCTACTATGTTTTAAAAGATAAAAAAAAACATGAAACAGAAAAATAACTGGTATCAGTAAAGTTATTAAAAAGATCGCACAAAATTTCAAGTCGCTCTCTACTTTTATTTGTACTTCAAAATTAGGCCTTATTATTGTTTTTATTTTCTTTTTACTAGATCATATGAAAGCTTGGTATATATGGTGATCTAGTAAAGCTTGATAATTTATGAAGGTTGCTCTTAAAAGTTTATTTATATGGAGGGTTTGCTCTAATTTGCCAAGTGTGCGTGTCAATATAACATAGAAACAGGTAGGAAAGTAGAGTAGTTAGTACATGTCTAATAACCCAGTAATTCAAAAACAGCTCAGTAGGTTTGTTACGATCGAAGATGGACAACGTTCAAAAGCGCTCCAACAACTCTTAAGATCATCTTACGAGGTATAACGGTTTTACCTATTTCTAATATAAATTCAAAAACTACCTACCAGTCCGGCATGTGCCACAGTTATGTACGAGTACATCTTACCCTCATTTACAGTTTTGTGCCAGTAATCACTTTATTATATATTCATATTTATAATTAAACATGTGTATTATATTGTGCATAAGTTAAGTATAATTATGTGAATTAATATATTATATATCAATATAAAATGCATTAAGTTTGTATATTTCATTTGTTCGAATTGGTGTGTTGTTTTTTTTAAGCGAGGCTTTCTTGTTATTTGTACATTTTTATAATAATGTAAGCTAAGTTTGAAAGGAGGTATGCTAGGTGGTAATTAACGTGTGTTCAGGAAGGCGCGTTCGCGCTATGCTTCAAGAGCAGTCACTTCCCCGGAGAGTGCGTGTCGACTCGCCGAGGCTCCCCTCTCTTGGTAGGCATCAAGTCCAAGACTCGACTGGCCACAGACCACGTCCCTATTCTCTACAGCAAAGGTATACAGCCGCCCCTACTAACCTCCACTCACGTTAATACTCATTAAATTTATATTTTAATTAATTAATTAATTAGTTCTCTGTTTTGGCCATATTAATGACTATTGCACTCACATTCCGCTTTCCATTCTGCACTCATATTTCCCATTTCGGGAAAGAAGTCGCCCTGATAAGAATTATTCTGACACCAACCCATACTCAGCCGACAGACTCATTCAAGACTCTCACTCACCGCTTACAGAAAAAAGAAACTTTGTTTTTGTCCGAAAATGTTTTCAGGAGGTAATAAAGCCTATATAAATATAGGATTATTTATATATCCTATATATATATATATATATAAAGAAACTTAGAGAAATTAAAAACACACATACTTACAGTCTCTAAGTTTTGGTTGAACCGTCTTCAGGAGAGATAAGAAAGGGAAACCAAGCGCACTGGTACAGAGACGGTTGGAGACTAACAATGTTGCCATATATGAGTATGCGCCCGGTCACAGAGAATAAAGTAGACAAGAATCAATTTAAGATTAAATTAACTTAAAATAAGAATATGAAAAATAATAGTAAACACAATAACAAATAAAATAATAAAGACTGAGGGATGAACAGAAGAAATGATACATAAATAAAAATTAAAAATTAAGGACTAAGATTTAATCAAAAATACAGAATAAAACTCAAAATAAATTAAATAAATGAAAAATATATAAGATAAAACATAAAAACTAGGTGCAAAAGATCTCTTATCTCTCCTGAAGATGGTTCAACCGAAAATTAGAGACTGTAAGTGTGTGTTTTTAATTTCTCTATGTTTCTTTGTGTACATTGAACTGTATTTGTCCATTTTGGATCGTATTTTCATCGAAAAAGTGTCTATATATAAATAATATATATTATTTATATATATCCTATAATCTTATATATAAATTTATAAATAATCCCATAACTACTTTATACCAATATTCTATTTAGGACTTTTCTATGATGTAATAGGAAATGTGGGAAATCGTTCAATAGACCAATCATTTCTAAAAGCAAACTCGTATTTCTTCGAACCATTAATGTTAGTAGAATAACTTTGTTTTTTTTTTCCTAAAGACATATAAAACACATTCAGTATTTTGTTAAATACGACATTATGGTTGGGGGTTTTTTACATTATTTTACTCATTCAATCGGATATTGTGTGGGAGTCCATTAAAGTACAAGCCAGGAAATACTACTATATATGACTCTTTTATTCTATAAAAAGAAAGTTAAGAGACAGCTATCTATAAAAGCTGTATAGCGAAATATGAGTGCATTATTAATAAATAATATATTATGAAAAATCATTTGTTCCAAAGTCTGAACTTGAAATTCTCAA
This sequence comes from Hermatobates lingyangjiaoensis, assembly GCA_026182355.1. Classification (NCBI taxonomy): domain Eukaryota; kingdom Metazoa; phylum Arthropoda; class Insecta; order Hemiptera; family Hermatobatidae; genus Hermatobates; species Hermatobates lingyangjiaoensis. The sequence continues at coordinate 273,685 of JAPFBL010000040.1, read as the reverse complement.
ATGACTCTCTTCAGCTGGTTGATTAATGACTCCTAGCTTTACAAGCAATATATAGAATCCTTGTACAACCTTTATTTTTGATTAACAATAAATTTATTGTTTGTAAAAACTACTTGATTCAATTAATTAATAAAAGAAACGAGCAATTGCTAAAATATGAAAGTTGTTTAATATAAGTTATATCACCAGTTCTCTGTGAGTATTTGAGCCAAGTAAAATTATGATTTTTTAAAGAAACAGTTTTTCTTAAAAATTAATTATAGTAATTAGACGTAATTACAGAATAAAATCGTATATATATTTTTTTAATATAAAAAAAAATATATATATATCATATAAAAATATTTCACATAAACAAGTGAAATAACAATCAATGATCAAACTACAAAAAGAAATGGGAAAACAAGCCCAAGATCTTTAAACCGTAACAAGCTGTCTTCGTTAGAGTCAAAAACCGAACTAAGTTGGGTTTTTGACTCTGACGAAGACCGCTTGTTATGGTTGAAAGATCTTCGTCTTGTTTTCCCATTTCTTATTGTGGTTTGATCATTGATATATATCATATATATATATAAAATATTTTAATATGTTTAATTATTTTTTGTGTACGAGACATTCATCTCTAATTGTAACAAACTGAAATAGTTTCAGTAGGTGATTTGCAAGCTATTGTTTCCTTTTTTTTTCTATTACTTCCTTCGAAATATAAAACAAAGTAGAAGTGCTCTTATTTAAAACAATAGCGTTATTCGCCTTAGTTGTAATAGTGCCTTTATATGAATGTTTTTCTTGAAACCTTAAGTAAAGGACACAAATGAACATTCAAACAGGTAATGTAAAACAGTCTTTATAAAGTTGCATTTTTTCCTTTGTCATTTAACGACTAGATAATTTTTTTTTCTTATTGACAATAATTTTTTGTAATATTTTTAACAAAAGTACTTCATACTGCCTTTTTGAAATTTTTTTTATATTATTTAATCGTTTGAAGCTTCCATATTTTTTTTAAATATAGATACTTGTGGGATGAGTAAATATTTTTTTCATACTATTATCCTAAACAGTAATTTTAGCTTTGAAGCAATTTTTTGTGCATTTTGATTATTTATTGATAAGAGTTGTTTTTGTTATCAATGCCAAAGTTAATAAGACTCATTGAATGTTGTTTTGTATATTTGTTTTGTTTGCTTGTCTGTCTGTATATAACAGTGTTCCCTTGTATAGACTGTAAATACCTTCACTTCTCTTTACTAATCTGTGCCTTGTTTTCAGTTCTCCTGCTTGTCTTACTTGTATGTCATTTCCTGTCTTTGTTTTGTTGCATGTTTTGTTTCTTCTCTCTCACCTAATCTTCCTTGCCCTTTTTGTCACGTCCTAGATGAAGTCCAAACAGGTATCCAAAGCCTTCAACCCTAAGACTATCTATCTTTTATCCTTAAGTGCCTAAGAAATCCTAAAGCATTATTCAAAGTGCCTCTACATACTTCAAAGCCTTCGACATACAATACTAATGGTTTGCATGTATGTTTACTTATGTTGTGTTTAACAAGCATGATTTGTGAAATTGTTTACCACAGCATGATCTATATCTTTAACATAACTCTAATTTAGTTATCTTGAACCCTTTTTAATTTGCTGTAAATGGCTTTGAAAATGAAAAGACAACACTATGGAAACTTCTCCATCATGGGTGTGATAATTCAAAAAATAAGTGAATATATCTGCAGTAACACAAGTTTTAAACAACAGTTTAAAATTAGGCTAAGATGTTTTGAACTAACTATTTCGAACTCAGTTTTAATCTGATGATTTTATATTAACATAGTCATTCTGAAATCATGTAACAGATATAAATTTAGAAATGTCTCAGAAAATACTCGTGACTCTACAATAACAGAAATGATTGTAGTAAAAAAACTTCGAATTCGAATTTTTTCACGATGACTATACTTTATTTATAGTAAAGTAAAAAAAGTATTTTTTTTAATTGCCTGAAACATGATTTATATTAGAAATAGGTAAAACTAAGATGATCTTAAGAGTCGTTGGAGCGCTTTCGGACGTTGTCTATCTTCGATCGCAACAAACCTACTCCTACCAAACCTACAGGAGTAGATTTGTTGCGATCGAAGATGGACAACGTCCAAAAGCGCTCCAATGACTCTAAGATCATCTTATGAGGTATGACGGTTTTACCCTATTTCTAATATAAATTATACTAACCTCAGTGGTATTAACAATATGCATGTCTGAAATATACTAAAAGTAATGCATAGTACTTTACAGAGAAAGATATTTATTACAGTCCATATTTTAAACGGTTTAAATTTTTATCAGCGAAAGACTAGTTGGCAAAATTAAGAGATGAACTGGCAAAATAGGTGGATTAATTCCAGGCACTAATAAAACTTACCTAACTTGGGATTGGGATTTTAGTTATTAGAGTAGTACTAAAAGAGATGATAATGAGAGAGAGTCATGACTCGTCTTCTCGTAATAAACAGGTTATCGCTGATAAACTTAAAATTCAGTTGAAGTCACATTGGTAGCTGACACGGTCATACCTCTTACAGGTGTAGTCGTTCGACCGGTTTCGGCACGCAACTCCTACTCCTATAGAATAACCGTGTCATCTACTAATGTGATTTCAACTAACCCTTATAGTAATAATGTGCATGTACTTTAAATTTAGTGGCAAATGAAAAACGGGCAAACTCGGAGGGTGCACTTCTGGTGGAGTCACATTCATCAAGCATATGTTGCCTCTTACCGCAAGTCATGTGTTACACACTAATGCCCACTGATGCACACTGATGCCTTGCAAGCTCTTATAAGCATATTCAATAATACTGTTTTTTTTTCTCCATACTGCATTCCGAAAAGCATTACTCATAACAACCTAACTTATTATTTCTATACTATTTCTTGCTGAATTTTCTGTGCTCTATTGAAACGCTTTGGTTGAAGATTAAAGCTTGAATTAGCCTACACTCAATTCATCTTTTTTGATAAATAATCAACTCAATGAGTTGATTTATTATAATATGACTATTACATATTGTCATTATGATAAAAAAAAAATGGCATGTTTTTTTCTATAAAATTGGCAAAAGGTACGAGTACTCGTATGTTGAGTTTATAAAACTGTGACTCAAAAATGTAGAAAAATAAGTGGTAGCATGAGCAACATTTTAAATCTAATGATTTGTAAATTAAACTGCCGATCATAATATTAATAAATTAACAATAAATGCTTAATAAGTAAATTAGTTATGGGAGAATATTTTTAGGTAAATCATTAAATGGCATAAGTGTGGGATTGGTGCATTGTCAGTTGGGTTCTTAATTGCTTTAGTTGTGTCAATATAAACATCATTTTTTCTACTTAATTCTCTTCAAATATAATTATTTAAATTAATTATACAATTAATTATTAATTAATTAATTAAAATTAATTTATAATTTTAAAACTAAATATACTTCTAGTCATGTATTTATTTTGATATGTAGATATAATAAAATTAAGGTAAGCAAATCCGAATTGTTATACAGATGGAATTTAATACATACTGTCCTTTTTAGTGTTTTATTGCCTTGTATCATTCATGAATTAGTATCATTAAATGTTTGAATCAAAACAATAAAAAATATGAAGTTTAAGTTTCTCGAATAACCAAAAGAGTGGGCAGAATTGGTACTTTTTTTGTTATAAAGTTTGCCCTTCCAATAGTACTTGGAAACAGTAGTGTTCTATAACTGTCTATAAGATTTCATTAATATTTGTTTAAGACTTAGACTGCTAATCATATAATCAGATAATTGGTAAATTACTAATAAATAACAAGATGTGCCTTGTAGAGTGTGTATAAAAGTTAAGACTGACCCAATCGCACACATTGAGATATCAAAAAGTATTAGTAATTTAACTAAAAAAGTGTTTTGAAATGTTGATATGTTTTACCTCGTATCTACTGTTAAGTGATGGTTGAACCTTGAGGAGTTACTATTGAAGGTGAACTGTAAGCAGTCTAGCGTCTAAAACAGTAAGATACGAGGTGAGGAGGCATCAAGGTTACTGTCAATACCACTTTGATGATGCATGTTGATATTTATTAACAATGTTTAGTGCATGTCATTCATTGGAGGTATCATAACCTGTCTGAAAGGTTCTTCTTATGGACTAAGGCTCTCTTACTAACAAGTTTTCTTCATGCACTGGTATGACATAATACTGCTTGATGACAAGACTGTTTATACACTAAACTCCCGACTCCGGCTCTAAATGTTTTGAGCACTTCTATTCTAACTCCTCATTTCATTAATAATTCGAATATAACAGACACATTGTTTGGTAGGCAGACCCCACTAACCTGTTATATGATATAAAACGTAAATAATAATAAAATATTACATTTCCTTACCACCTGATATTTGCAATGTAATTTTTTTTATAATTAAACTCGCTCTGTTGTATGTTTCTTGTTCATCCTGGAGCAGGGGCGCCCCATATGGATGAAGCAGAAACATCTTGTGTCCCTACAAACATTGCACCAACCCTTACAACTGGCTTTAATTCATGCCTTCTGTATGTTTACCGTACACTTGCAATTAAACCGTTTAGTACAATATTTTTACACATCTACTTATTTAATACTTCTTCAAATATGAATTTAAGCAGTAATAAGTTACATTTTTATTGATTACACAAACTTGTTTAATTTCTCATGAGGTATATAACATTTATTGTGTGGTATTTACTCATGATTAAAATAAAGGGATGAAACTCTAAGTCTCCGCCCAAGGGATTTATCCAACGATGTGTTTCGAACACTTAAGTGTTCATCCTCAGGTGCCTCTGCCTCATTAAGATGATGAGGAATGTTCAAGGGGACATAGAACACTTATGGAGTGCCCTGCGACTCACTTCATAAGTGTTCGAAACGCGTCGTAGAATAAATCCTTTGTGCTTCTTCCCCTTATTCTAATCATCTTTAGTTTCGTTTAATCATCAAACAACACATTATATTTTTGTATTATATATATATATATATATATATGTACAGTTCAAATGAGTAATACGAATCACAGTAGTCAGTGTACAAACTTCTTATTATTGGTTGATCTACAAATATTATTGGGTGCTTTGATTTCAAAGAATGAATTCAAAATACTCAAATCTCATCAGTCACATGCCTTACTGCATGTTTCACTGGTATCTGCAAGTTAATTCTAAAAACTCATGAAGTGACACGCTTGGAACAAGGAGTTGTTATGTCTGCCTGTTAGTTTAACAACAGTACAATAATTGCATGTTTACATGATCGATTTATATGCTATCAGCGATTTTATATGTTATATGATTGCGAGTAACCTAACAAACATATCCTTAGTTTATGTTTTGAATCACGGTCTATTTGCATATTTGAAAGACAATGAGATTGATATAGCTTCTTGACCACTGATTTTTAAAATTCAAAGATGGGTTTCTTGAAGATTTTGGTCTAAAGAAATTACATTACTGTTTATAAGCCGACGTTTCGCCAAAAATTGTTTGACTTTTTCAAGGCTGGTTTTTGAGGAAGAAACTATTTACGGTCCATGCCTCTCTATCTACCAGCATCATATCAGATGACGAAGTAGATGACGATGATAAACAGCATCATATACGAAGACATGATTCTTTGTATCTGATATGATGCTGGTAGATAGAGAGACATGGACCATAAATAGTTTTCCTCAAAAACAAGCCTTGAAAAAGTGAAACAATTTTTGGCGAAACGTCGGCTTATAAACAGTAATGTAATTTCTTTAGACCAAAATTCTCAAGAAACCCATCTTTGAATGAGATTATCTGTATGGCTTTTGACTAATCAAGCAAAACATATATTTCATTTATGATTCCTTTAAATCACTGCATGTCTTAGTCGACTTGAATAATAATACGATGTATTCATACATCTATGGATGTAATAACCCATCAGTGAGGTTATCTGTTACTCTTGTATATAACTTAGTAAAACATATATATTCAGTTCATTGTCATGTTTATTAGTTATTTGGTTGTGCTTGCCATGCAGTAATTCAGTATATTGATATTATAACTTATCAGCGAGGTTATCTGACATGTGTTTGTGACTCGCTAATAAAGCATAATTTCCGCACTCTTAGAATCATTGCTAACATCATATGTATTACGGTTTCCCCTATTAATTGAACATCACTTAATGTTTTGAAACCTCCTCTCTCCATAGTAACCTCCTAGCTGTTATACTCGTATTCCCTTTTGTTTTGATATAGGATAGAACAAAATGGAAACTCAAGGATTTCAACATTTTAAGTTCAACAGTGACAATTTGAAACCTTTGAATGATACGGAAACTGTACAGTACATGCACAAAGCATAGAGTAGCTTAGAAGCATTGTGAAGTGTGAGAAGAAGATAGGGGACTAGTAGGAAAGTGGTGACTCTTCTTTAGAGGACTTATAAAACTAACAATGTTAAAATTATAATTTTAGACTTTCGAGTGAAGCATTGGTCTGTTACTACGGGTATTCAAAATAATAATTATATTATTCAATCATATTATAAGTATGTATATTTCAATGATATTAATTTAAATAACAATTTTGTTCCTCTATTATTTGCTGTACTTGGCATATTCAAATGTTTAGATGTCATTCTACAAGATATAAGCAACTTGTAATAACAAACTTGTAGGAGAAATATGTAATTAATATTATTTATAAGGGAAATAAGATACATTTCCATGGCAAATATGAGTTATTGTCCTGTTCAAAATTCAAATATTCAACTGAATAATATATTATAAAAACCTTACAAACCTTGTCATTTGTTGTGATTAGAATTAAGTAAGTAGTGAAATCAACCGTTCGTTAAAATCAACAAATTTTAAAAGTTTGCTTATTGCACATACAAGTTATCATATATGGCAAAGGAAGATAGTGTAGTGTCACCCATCCGAGTTCTAACCACGCCCAACCTTGCTTAATTGAGATGCTGTACTGAATTCGGTTAGCTGCAAGGTTAACTGAATGCCTGGCTTCAGATTATTCACTGCAAATTTGTCAATAATGTTACACGGAGGAGGATGCAACAAAGTTAACCTGGTTTTTAGCTTAAGATATTGGTTTTATATTTTGCCAACATTCCCACAAGGGGAGGTTTCAACAAGGCTAAGTGAGTGGTTCTTTGATAAGACGTGAGTTCTTTAAGGATTTTCTGTATTGTATTCTATTTTCTGACTTTCTCTAATACTGAGCTATCCAATTAATCTCTTCGTTTAGATTATTTAATACATTGTATTAACATTAACTTTTTCATTAACATGAATGTGACTGCAATTTTTATTCTAACGGAACTTAAGTAACAGCACTCAGTTCTTATTGTGCACTATTACTTATATGCCTTTTGACTGTTACACGCACCATATCATTGATTGGTTCATTTACCACGACCGCTTGTTCAGCATTCATTTCTCTGGGATATGAGGCTTATGTAGGCTGTCATGAGGGTTTTTCTCATATCTGAAACAGTGTTTTCGAAGTTATGTGCCCAAGTACTCCCTGAAACTCAAGTGCCTGTTTGCAACATATCCCTGCCAAATAACTGGGTAAGGGAGAACTTTTGTTTACCCTGCTCATCCAAGGGTCAACTGAGTTATTTCCCTTACATTGGGATTCAGTAATATATATGACCTATTGAATCTCCGAATGTAGTTCAGGTGTGATTGGTATCATGGTCCTGGAATGACTTGAAATCCTGCATGTTTTATATTGCATTCATGATGATTGTGGAGTTGAACCTAAGGTGGTGGACTAAACTGGGGCTATGCAGCACTACTACTGTTGGCTTTATATCCACAGGTTCATTGAACCAGGGTCTACACAGGCCACTGACCTTACCTCTGATTTGCAATCTCTTTATGAGTCGTTCACTACGGTATTAAATACTCCTCATAATGACGCCTTGATGAGGTCAGATGAACTAACAGTAGCAAGCCCTGGTCCCGGGGTAACGTTCATTGCTCTTTTCGAAGCGGGACGACCGAATTCTCATGCATCCTTAAGTATTAGTCCTTAAACTGTTAGGCATATATAGAAAGCCTGGCCAGTTAATTTGGGGTAAATTTGGTTGTACCGACGTTCAACGTCGGAGCCTGAGCAGTAGTCTCTACCAGAGAGGTTACCTGCACTGTTGCAGATATCTCTGATAAAATATCTCTGAAGACTTTTTTATGGGGAACAACAGGGAGTCTGAACGCAGCAGCCCCGTAGCATAGTCATACGACTAACGAGTCTCTAGTTATACAGTATCATTCCCATGGTACAGCAGAGGGTAAATTACAGCTAATCTTATTATGGAAATGATAGTTAATAGTTTTAGAATTTTGATAAACTCCCTTGATAGCAACAGTATGTTGCACACCACTCTCTGAATCATAGCTGCTAAGCCTCCAACCGTATCTATCTTTTTAGAACTATTATTAATTAATCATTAATCTTATTTCATAATAATTGAACTTTCCTTAATTCGAACTTTTCATTATTTTTTCCTCAAGTTTGCTAATATTATTTTAAAATTACCTTTACTGTCTCTATAAATGAAAATCAATGATGAAAGAATATGCAATATTTTGTAAATTTTACAACATTAAGTTCTGTTTAGTAATATTGTTTATAAGATATTGGGAATTTGCGAAAGAAGTGGAAATGTTTCTTGAATAACGAAACGTGCTGTTTTTCTTGTTGTATTATGTAGGAACGCCAACACTTACAGGCGTTTGTCTCTAGTGTTGTTCTAGAGGAAGAATAGTTCATTTATCATGTTGCAGTATTTTAGTAATGGGTGAGCCTTTTACCGATTCGATTCTACAGCGAGAATGCTACAAATTTTACCCAAGTTTATTCTGAGTTGCAATCTTAATCAGGAGTATTATCATTAAAAATAGAATTTTTCTTGCGAAACAGTACTCTCATTGATTGAATGAAGAAATTAAATTTTCCTGCAATGTGGTTAGTGGTGTGAATGCAAATACAATGGTGTAGGTTTTAAATACGTCTTTTTGACACTAGTTTTACTGCTTTCGTGTTACTACGATTCTGTGATTTTACCTGCAGTATACTAAAGCATTGAAGTGTTCTGGTGTCAGGAGTGAGGTTCGCTTGCTACGTGGTTAGAGAGTGCATATGTTTTTTAAAACAGTATATATTGCTTGGGTATTATGCAGTCCAGTGACTGTGCGAGCTCTATACTATTAGTGTGTTCTACAGGATCTGGTTTGACGATCACTTCCAAGGTGGTTAGCGGTGTACATAAAGCAGTTATATTGCTTGGGTATTTCTGAAGTTTTCTGCCTGTATGTCCTGGGTACTAAGGTTTTGGTGTATCTACGGAGTGAGATATGAAGTTCACTTACAAGGTGATTAGCGGTGTATGTATATCTTTTTTAAAACCTCTAGTTTCATTGCATGGGTATTTCTTATGCATCAGAAGAAATTTTTTTATAATTTATTTTGTCTATACAGGGAAAGATTGCAGCATTATATTTATTTATTTGGCATAACTTTTTTTTAATACCAATCAAGGATGTATATAATCATAATAGAAGATCCTTATTTTATTAAAGTTGACAGTCTCTCTTCTGTAAAATTTGAACTAATGCTTTTAATTGGTATCATTTCGAAATCTCTCTAATTGCATGTCCATTCCATCTGATTAATCTTAAGTAACTATTAATTATTAACACACAACTATTCTAAATAATTAAAAGTCCATAACAATTAACTGCATGTAAATGGTTTGCGCATGTTGTTACAATTACTTACTACTAACTAATTAAACATTTCTTCAAACTTTGGCACTGTAGGATTTATTTTTAAAGCACTAGTTGAAATATAACTATTTTTGTCTATTTTTTTTGTGTTTGGTACAGAGATTGGTGTGATTTTTGTAGAAAATTTGGACTTTTCTTTTAGGTGTTCAGCAGCCTAGAGAGTGAGTTGGGCTATTCCTTTTAGATGAACATCTTGTAACATTTAAAGAAAGATAAACAAAGAGGGAGAATTTCCAATCAGTAACCGCATTACTTTATATTTTTAATTGGGACGAATAAAAAATATCCATGGTAATTTTGTTTCTCCAAACATTGATAACTTAGTATTGCAAGCTGATCGCCAGACCTTTAGTGGTGTTATTTTTTTTATTGAATTCACGTTTTCTCTGAAAATTTATAACATAGAATTTATGTTTTATGAAAAATCCCATTACCTTGAAAGTACTTTGGGAACAGTTGGTAAATGTTGTCTATTGTGTAAATATTTTTTATAAAGTCTTGGATAAAGATATTGTCAACAATAAAGAAAACCCCCTCCTCAACTTCTTGGCTTCACTTCAACATTGCTGATCATCTAACCGAAAAGTTCCATTATTAGTATTTCTATTTGTCAACCCTTAACTTTTATTAATGCCTATTCTTTTCTATGGGAGCTTTTTGTGTAATTTTTATGGCAATTTTTATTCCTTAATATGTGCAGGGTTTCGGAGCCATTTAAAAAAAAAATTCTGACTCTGGTGACAATATTTTTTTTAAATAAGAGTTAAGTAGATTGATTAAAAGATGAATTTTCTGGTACCGAAACCCTGATAATTTGGAAATTAATCAGGTTTTTATTTTTTTATTATTTTTTTTTAAAGCACCTGACTTGAATATAATATGGACATTATTTTTAAGTTGTTTTCTGCTACTTTGCTTGATTCAGGCACACCTGAATGGACTATTTACAAGTAACTTGTTTGCAGTATTGAACATTCCCGGTGGCGACTGTAGTCTTGCTGTGAGAATAGCGGCTCAAGGTTGTTAATCGCTTTTTATTGTCTTCCCCCTTTCTGTATGCCTCAATCAAATCTCTAAATAACTTTCTTTCTCTTCCACTTTCCTTGATCGGTCTTGGTCATAAGGTGCACTCATGTTCTTTCCTTATAACTGCACAGTAATCAATTTCATGGTCATCTAAATACTGTTGTACCTTGGTTAATGATGTATTGTAAGCAAAAAATATTTTGTGGTAATCTGTGGGAAATGGATCATCACGCTTGGGTAATACCAGATTCTTGGTATTATATTAAATTGTAATAATAAGGTATTAATGTAATTAATACTAATAGATTCAGTGATAATGTGATTATAATATCCGTGTGGCTCAATATTTTGTGGTAATCTGTGGGAAATGGATCATCACGCTTGGGTAATACCAGATTCTTGGTATTATATTAAATCTCAATAATAAGGTATTAATGTAATTAATACTAATAGATTCAGTGATAGTGTGATTATAATATCCGTGTGGCTCAATATTTTGTGAAAATCTGTGGGAAATGGATCATCACGCTTGGGTAATACCAGATTCTTGGTGTTATATTAAATCTCAATAATAAGGTATTAATGTAATTAATACTAATAGATTCAGTGATAGTGTGATTATAATATCCGTGTGGCTCAATATTTTGTGAAAATCTGTGGGAAATGGATCATCACGCTTGGGTAATACCAGATTCTTGGTATTATATGAAATCGCAATAATAAGGTATTAATGTAATTAATACTAATAGATTCAGTGATAGTGTGATTATAATAACTGTGCGGCTGAATGCACGAGGAACTATTTTGGTTTGAGGAACCTTTAGCTGTATTCGGTAACGGATTAAAATAGATAGACCAGGTTAATGTTTTTTACAGTACTCTTTAAGTTTTTCACCAAAACAATTATACGTCCTGAATACATAAAGGAAGCAGAGCTCGCGATGTCCTCAAGGTGTATTTAGAGCTGGTGAGCTTCCACAAACTACATTAGATGAAGAATTCACAAAAACTGATGGTTTCTTGGTGCTAGAAGTTGCTAAGGTCATAGTGACGAGAAATGATAAGAATAAAAGAAAAATATGAAAAGAATGAAATAAGATAGAAATATAGAAGTGAATATGCAGAGGGAGGGACAGATACAAATATGTATTACATGACCCCCAGGGGGGCGACACTTGCCTGATAAACAAGTGCCGATTGTGTGTATGACGAGCTACCCCCAAGCCGGCTACCCTTACAATAAACTTTGCTTTCCACCAAATCGGGCATCTCTTTTCTTTAAACCAGCTTTGGCTGATAAGCTGGGCGGATGTGGTTTACTTGGACGTGTGTCCGAGGGAGGTGAGAGTGCTCTCTGGAGTAGACAGCTTAAACTTCTTCACCATATACCAATAGTTTGGGAGTGTAGTAATACTCCCTATTCAAGAAGCGCAGTTTGACTTTCTTTAAGAAGAGGCTAAAAGTTTTACTCGTATCATTTGCTATTCACAGAACCACAAATGCAATAATTTTGTAAACTTTTCCAATCGTATTTTTCTAAATTTAAACATTTTTTGGTTTATTGGTGGTACTTTGCCATTGGTACTAAATCATTGCATGGACTCCACTCATTAGGTCAATAACGTCAGCCTCCTAAGCCTTTTTCTTACAGCAAGATTCTCTTATTATTTCATAAACAAATAAACTGACCACTTAAAATAACCACTTCTTTATACTATAGTGAAAAGTAGTAGAAAATATTGAAATAAATTATAAGGCATGGTTTTAATTTTTTTTTTTTTGTAAATATTAAAGCATGTTTAAGTGGTGTACGAGAATTCGTTTGGCTCCTGAACAAGTCTCCGATGAGACGTTGTGGCTGTGGTTTGCTCTGTCATCTTTCCATGTACGGCCGCATACATTCTATTCAGAGCAGAATATTTAACTTTTTCCTACTTACTGACCAGTTTGAATCTTACATTTTTTTCCCGTTATCTCCCAAACTTCAATACATTTCCACCATTACTGAAAAGGTTATTTCAGTGAATTGTAATCATTCCTTGTTGGATCCTTATATCCAGCATTAGTCATCTAATGATGCCATTATATGACTTTTCATCGGAAAAGAAGCTAATTTCTTGTTGAAATTACGTTTTTCAATGTAATTATACACTTTGTATTAACTAATACAATTTAATTACATTTGTATTGTTTTTTGTAACTACAGCGATATTATTGTTTAATGTATTGTTATGTATTGTTAAATATGTATACCCATATTTTATAATTCATGAAAAGGCTATGACTGAATTTTAGTAATAACTGAAATCATTTGTATGACTGTAACATGCGTTGTGTAGATGAGGGGAGGGGTGCGTTGTGTAAATGTCCTGTTATCCTCTGTTTAACCTGTTTTAATCCAGGATAAAGAAATGTATGCTTTGAGAATAACACTTTCTCATGCACCACCAAAGCCTTATCATGACCATTTATGGCATTGCTCAGCGTGCACCGGGAATGTCTCATGGTTGCAGCCGGATATGATTATTGATCTCGATAAGCTAATCAAATCTATTAGTTCTGATACAAATCAGAACGGCAACTCCACAAAGTTGTTTTCTTCTGGATCGAGCTCTAATGACCTCTATACACATCTTACTGTCACTTGATCTCAGAAATCGTTGAACCTTAACATATTTCACATTATTGCCTATTACTAGAGTAGTGGTTATAAGTATATGAGACAGAAAATCAAGGGGGTTTACCTTCATTTTTTAGTGTGAATCCGTATTGAAATCATACTTTAAAGAACGGTGAATGATAAATGAAATCAAATGGAACTTCTGAGTTTTGAGAACATAAAAGAATTTAAAGAATAGAGTTATAACAGCAAATGCAATGACCCCACTAGAAGTAGTAGTTAACTGCTCAGGTTCGAGATCATTCGAGTAGACTTATTTTTCAACTAAATAATAAGATAAAGCAAACCTAAATATTCTCATAATATATGACCGAATAGACAATGAAATCCCGGAAAAGCCTCGCCTATAATTTTGAGGCATTAGTGGCGTGCTTAATTAGTGCGATTCTGCCAAGCCAAGCTGTTCTCATCCGGAGACTGTTGAGGCCTGTACACCACCCCTGCTTGTGTGCCTGTCCTCTTCCTTTGCATTTGTGTCTGATTGTATTAATATTTGTTTCTGTTACCCCTCACCGTCTCCTCTTCCCAGATGCTGACCAGCACGCCCATCCAGGTATCCTCTTCTTTTCTTATTTTTTCACATTTCCCTTTATACTTTTAAATGCTTTAATTTAATGTTTGTTATGTTCTATTTTTTCTGAGTCTTGGTTTCTAAGTAATCATCTTTATGCATGGTAGAAGAAGAAATCTGATACACTGTTCTTGAAGCATAATCAATTTCATTTATCAATCTTATATTCATTACTTTATCTAAATACTTATCTAAGTGTGGCAGCAGTTAGATTTTAATCTTGAAAGATCAATTTCAAAATTTAAATGTAAAAAAAAAATTATATATCCACATTTGAAGAATTATTTTACAATTAGTCATGAAAGTACATCTATCAATCAAAGTTTAACAATCAAACAAAAAGTACATCCATTTTTTGATTTGATTCTAAAACCTAATTGTGATATATAAAGTAAAGCTATAAAAACTGTTTGCAATTAAGCCTTCGCCAGTATGGTCATATGATGAGTGGCATTTATATTCGTCATACCAAAGGCTTTAAGTAAGGTGACACTCTTAATGTTTTCTTGCAGAACAGTTCTGTTTTACAACTCACTGTGCTATTCAAGTAATGAAAGAAATTCCTTCAAAAAATTAAAAATTTCTGAATAATGAAATCTTTTCTGAGGAGTAATATAGATTAGATTTACTTTCTGGAGCTGAATTCTTAAATTATATATATAATATTATAAAATATATAAATTAAAAAAATGCCCAAAATATATAGTGTCACCTTAATTAAAATTGATTAGTGAACTTAGCTTTGTTAGTATATATTTTTAATTAGTGGTAATTTTATATGTTTTGCGAACTCAGCTGTGTGTCACCCATTTGGTTGTAATTGTTGTTTGTTATTCTTAAACGCATTCATTAGAAATGTATTGACAGTAGGTTGTTTTGTTCTGCCCAGATCCAGTCAAGGTGAGCTATTTAACCTAATCGGTTCAAAATAATCGCGTGTGCTTAGTTTATTCGTTTTAGAATGAAAGCATTCATTTCTCTAATATCTAGTTATTATGTTGACTTGTTTTGCATTTTAGTAGTTGTAACATTTGTGATACACAAATATGAATTTATTGGACCGCTATGCTTTTATGCTATTTCACCCATTAATGTTCAAATTTAAAGATAACAAGAAAATAAACATTTTTGGAAAGGAAACTTTAAGGTAAATTTCTTTAAATAGATAAATTTTGAAATATAAAACGGTTCAGAAAAATACATCTATGTTACTCGTAATATGGAGATTTTGATACACTGGTAAATTTCTTCTTTTTTTCTGTAATAAATATGTTATTTATTTTAGTTTTTCGTTGTTAAGAATGGCAGCCTTGGGAGTATAGAGTCCTAGGCGTTAGTTTAGTTAGTGATTAGCTGCGTTATTTTTTTGCGAGACTTATTTCGCAGACTTGTTTAATTTATTATTGCTTTTGCCTAGAGAGTTGCATTTCAAGCTATTTCACTGTCGTTGCAGACCACAGACCTCATGGACGCCATGAACTCCCTATTCTTCCTCGTTCAGAGTCAACTTCAGAGTTTCATCCTATTGAAAACAAAGAGGTCGAATATTTCTTTGCTTCAGACGCCTCGGCTATTATTGAACACACCAACAGAGTCATCTTCCTCGAGGTAACAGATCATTTCATTCTAGTTGCTTGATTAATATGTTATGGCTTCTAACTTAAAACTAGGTACTTCTGAAATTACAGTCTTCAATGGGTCCTGAATATTTGACAGTAAATACGTGAAACAAAAATCGATGTCTAAACTACACTAACTGTTCAGAAATAGAACTAAAATATTTTAATCAAAACAACTAGCCTTTGTGAGATAGAGTCACGGAGTCAGTTTGAGTTGAGAGTAACTTTTGAAGATCAGTTGTTTTGGTTGAAACCTTGTCCCATTTCTGAATTTGTTATTGTGGTTTAAAAATTTATATATATTAAAGTTTAAAATTATACAGGACAAAATACTTGATACTTGTTTCAAGCAACATTTCGTCATCAGTAGAAGATCACAGTGACAGATATGTTAGAGCTAGAGGTAGTTAGTTGTCTTCTTATATGCTCTTGACGATGAAATCTGTCCTAACTAGCGATCTTTGTAAGTGTTTTACTCTGTTCTATGATTTTCTTATTTATATATTCTTATTGTACCACTTTGTTTGGATTTTTACATAATATACACGTATAAACCACAGTAAACATTGTGTCTCTCTTTCGACTCGTAAAGGTCCTCGTCAAATCCTGTTATAAATGTAGATAATAGCTATATGTAAGTCAGCCTTGCCTCATATCTGTCAAGTTTCGGAGCTCACCTCAATCTCTCCGAAATACATATTGTAGGAGTAAAATACTCATTAGCATCTTGGACCACAAGACACTATACGTACAGATATATACCATACAGATTTCAATGGTGTGATTTTCTTTGTACTAAGCCGCTATGCTACTAACATGCCTCATTTATATTGCAAAATATCATTTAAGAGCTGTGCATTGTTTAGGATGATGACGTTGCTGCTGTACGCGATGGTCTTCTCAGCATCCACAGACTCCGAAGGTCCCTCGATGACCCTCATGCCAGAGAGATCACCACTATTAAAATGGAAATTCAACAGATAATGAAGGGTGAGATTTGCTCTAACTGTTTGTCTTTTACCCCCAAAAAAAGTATCGTGATTACCTCTAGAAGAGAGAGTTACTGTTTCAGGAGTGTGTCACAAGTCAATTTTATATCATTACGTGTTTTTTTTTTGTTTTGTAATGCCATAGTGATTTTGATTGTCTAACTACAAGAATTCAACCTTCCCTAAAACTCCAATGATAGAGTAAAAATGAATTTTACAGCCTTCATTATTATATTGAAATGATTGTTGCCACCGGTGTTCTTCCGGCCCGCTGTGTCTTCCCTCTTTTCTTACTCTTGATGAAAGTTAAACCGAAAGTTTGAGACTTAAGTGTGTTTATCTATACTTTAAGTCTCTTTTTATTTTTTTTTAAAAAATGTATATTTTGAAATACGGTACTGTTTTCTTGACCACAAAATATTAACAAACACTTTTTCTTTTTCTCGGAGTTTGGTCAGGGTAAATATATGGAATCACCTTTTTGCCAACGTTTCGTCTTTATTTCAAGACATCCTATAAACTAACTAATATAAGGCTATAAACTAACAAAAAAACAATAAACAATGGACATTTGTCATTTCTTCTTTAAAAACATCATAAACAAATTGAAAAAAGAACATACTGAAGGCTGGGTTCTGTTACATTACAACAACCGTTAACTGTCAATATATATGTTATATGTGTATATATATATATGATTGTACTAAAAAAAACAGTGTTTCAATAATATGTCGCTTGAAACAGCACATGTAATGACAGTTAACTGTTGTTGTAATGTAACAGAACCCAGCCTTCAGTATGTTCTTTTTTCAATTTGTTTATGATGTTTTTAAAGTAGAAATGACAAATGTCCATTGTTTATTGTTTTTTTGTTAGTTTATAGCCCTGAGGATGTCTTGAAATAAAGACGAAACGTTGGCAAAAAGGTGATTCCATATATTTACCCTGACCAAACTCCGAGGAAAAGAAAAAGTATTATGAAATATACATATATTCAACATGAAAAAACAATACGAAGCGCATGCCGTAAACATGATTACTGAAATACAAATAAGGAATGTTTAACATTTACCCAATTAACACATATTATTACTATATATATCTTTGGTAATGAATGATAATATTGATTGAATCATATTGTATGTATTTGATGACTTTAATTCAAGGAACTAAGCCATTTAACATTACTACAAATATGAATATATTGATTAATTTTTCTCTTTATGAGATATCAAGTTATATAGTGAGTGAATGTTTCAGAAAACAATCCTATCTACTAGTATTTATTAAAAGTATCAGAAAGTGCATTATTGGGAAACGTAATTTTAAATAAATTCAGGACAGCAAAACATACCAATCAGTGTTAAAAGTAAAACATTGATTCTAATAAAGGTTGTGTGTTTCAAAATGGTTACTGAAACATTAAATCTAAGTGAAGTCAACGCGTACACTTGGTATGTATATAAATCAGAAGTGTTACAGTATAATCAATAAATTATCCCTAAAGAAAGGGATTAGAAAGAAACCCTTTGCTTTTCTAGTAGATGATTGTCATGGAACTAAGTATACTTGTAGTCAGTTCTTGAAAGGTCTATGACTTTTGTTAATTTATTTATTATGATGGTGAATTGTTTTACTAAAATGTTATATCAGAGTAAATACGCTGATAAAACTCAGTGATCAAGTGAAGGATGTGAACCCCTTTAGTTGGAAACTCTGTGACAACTGCAATTGAATATTAAACACTCAACTTTATTAATTAATTATTATAGATAAGCCTTATGTATTTGTTATTATATTATATATTATAATATTTACTATCAATATATAAGCTCAATTTGCAATATATAGCGCAAGTATAGGTCTGCTGCGGTTGTGCGGTTGTCAAACCTACAATTAAGAATAGAATTAACAATGTAAGTATGAACAGGGCCCTAAGGTTTATATATATGTGTTGAAACGTTGAACTTGAAGGAATATTAATCATATATTGGATCAGTTATCAATAACTTGTGCCACGCCCGCCCAATGCTTTATCATGTAAGGAGATTAATAGCACTTTACATTTCCTGATTTTCATTTTCAGGTAACTATAGTTCGTTCATGCAGAAAGAAATCTTTGAACAACCTGAGTCTGTGGTAAACACAATGAGAGGAAGAGTGAATTTTGAAACACAAACTGTGAATCTGGGTGGCATCAAGGTAATGTAAACCAAGTATTAATTAAATGGAGTCCCAGTAAATATAGTAAACGAGTGTTTTACTTTTTTTACTGGGTTATTATTAATGTGTTATAGTAACTGTTTAAACCAGGGCTGTGGAGTTAAACCTATTATGGCCGACTCCGACTCCTCTATTTTGTAACAGCCGACTCCGACTCCAGCTCATCTCTTTATTATTAAAAAACAGATGGCAGGTGGCTAATAATAAGAATTAGTACTTTGTAGCTTTGGTGCAGCTATAAACCAGACGGAGCCGTCTGGTCTTATTAAATAGGTCATAGCCGAACGAACAACCTCATTATAGACAAGGTCCTTGACTGAGTCGACTGCCAGGAATGAAATACTAATAAACATCTTCTATTTAAGCATTTATATTATGTCTAAATACGACATTAAATAACGAAGAAGTTTGATATTACATTTACTTATAACAAAGAAATCACTGAACAAGCAAGGCCAGATATTTTGTATTAAACTAGACATTTTGTGTTCTACCATCAAATGTCCAATGTCCTTCTCCGGAGGAAAAAAATTCTACTTGGACTAATAATTCATGTTTTATCATTTTATCTCATTTTCATGTACACAAGTAATAACTAGATGAGTAGTCGGAGTCGGAGTCGGCTGATTTCTTCCGATTCCTCCAGGTCGAGAATATGCACGACTCCGACTCCACAGCTCTGGTTTATACAACCATTGGCTTAAGTAAAGCGTTTTAGCTCACAGAGTTTGATATAATGTAAAGATATAATATCCATGATTTACGTTAATTAATTGTGAAGGATTTCTATTGAAAATTATCTTTCAAGAGCAGTAACATTATTTTGAGCATTTCTTTTCAATATTCATTAATATAGTGATGATTTCTTATATACTTGTATCGCAGTATTTATCATTCACACACTTATAGTACTTCATCTTACTTGCTTTTTTAAGGGCAGAAAGTGACTCCTTTATTGATAGGTATTCATTATAGTTACGAGTGAGCCACATAACAGTTTGATTCTGGATTTTGAGTTCCAAATTTAGACCTCAGTCTCCCATGTAAAAGATCTAGGTTGAATTTCTAATTTTTTGCCCTATGGATGCTACCACTACGATTGATAATTATCAGCTCTGTTACAAGTTTGTTTTTTTCTGTTAAGAGAAATTTACGTGGAAGATAAAAAATAAAATCTAGGCTACTTCAAATGGATTACCGACTGCTTTACTAGAACAGACGAGTACTTTAAATATTTAATTCGAACAAACTGTGTAGTCCTGTTACAGATATGACTTTTCAAGTTCAATTCGCCCGTTTTCAAGTTTAATTAATGCCCTGCAAATCAGATTCATCCTTTGCAGATCAAATATAAAAGTTTTAATTCATCAATATACGATTGTAAATATAATAACATCCATAGTGTAAAAGTATTCAGATAGAAATCAATAATTGTGTTTCTGAGAGATTTATAATTGACTATTTGTTTAAAAATAATTATAAATTATTTGGTGCATACGACGTATAATGTATGTAATTCCATAATTACATTGATTCAAAGTATGGAACAAACTGTTTACGGGTAATTTATGCATACATAACCTAGCCTATAATGATCTCCTTTATGACTTTTAAATCATGCGTAATAGTAATATTGCATCTTTTATCAATACTTCATCTGGTTCATCCATGAATAAACACTTGTGGTCACTCTTCATTTCACTGCCTTTCAATCATTCCCAGTTTTAAAGAATATATTGCTAAATTACTATTTTATGAGTTAGTAATTTCTGTGAAAAAGAGAATACTTCTGTTTCTAAAAGATATCTTTGTTTTGCAGTAGGATGAATGTGGTTCGAAATTTGAATTGAAAACCCAATAATAATAAGAATTATTAATGATTGTGTGTGAGTGAACTAAAGTGAAGTGGTGTGTTGACAGGAATACATTCCGGAGATCAGGAGGTGTCGCAGACTGATGCTGATAGGGTGTGGAACTTCTTACCACAGTGCTGTGGCCACCAGACAGCTGCTTGAAGAGCTAACCGAACTGCCTGTTATGGTCGAACTGGCCTCCGACTTCCTCGACAGGAATACCCCTGTCTTTAGGGACGACGTTTGTTTCTTTATATCGCAGTCAGGTTAGCACTATTACAAAGTTATCAGTTATCGAATTTCTATTTACTGTAAGCAATCGTGGCATTTTTAAAAGTTTATCAGGACTAGGTCAGTTCTTCAGGTTCAAATTAACACATTGCCAACGTTTTGGTTTTTATTCAAAACATTTTTAATAGGCAGAAGTATAACTTTTTTGAAACAGAAAAACTAATTATTACATTAAAGCTTTCTTTTTACAAGGAAAATAGTCTGTGAATGTTAACAACAACCGTCTAATTTGAATGAACACGTGACACTGTTCAACTTTCTTGACCACTGTGACAAATTTCTTCTTAAAATGCCTTAATGACAGTTTATTTCCGAAACATAGAACTGACCGAGTCATGGTAACATTTTATTTTGTTTCGACTTCACGAAGTCGATATATATATATAACAAACGATTAAAAGGGAAGAACGCGAAGAAACAACAACAAACTCTGATTTTATCAGGAAAGAAATTTTAATAAATATAATAAAGTACCTTATTTTTTTAAAAACTTCCTAGTGGCTCCCTTCACCCTACTGATGATGATGGAGAGGTCGTGATGAGTTTCATATCTACATATTTTCTCTCTGTGAATGTGATTATATGATTGAAATAAGTAGAAGATGAGTGTTTGTGAGTAGGTGAGGTGTTGTTAAGACTAAAATAACGTGTTTCAGGAGAGACGGCCGATTCACTGATGGCCCTCCGCTACTGCAAGCAGAGAGGTGCGCTTATTGTTGGAGTGACCAACACGGTTGGTAGCTCCATCTGTCGCGAGTCCCACTGCGGTATTCACATCAACGCCGGTCCAGAGATCGGAGTGGCCTCCACCAAGGCCTACACCTCACAGTTCATATCGCTTGTCATGTTCGGCCTAGTCATGAGCGAGGACAGGATTTCACTTCAGAACCGCAGAAAAGAGGTCAGTTATTCCACTTCAATTTATAGCCCTTAATTAAAACTGCAACATTAATTGGTGGAAAGAAAGTATAATTCAATAAAACAAAACACTATATCCGTATATATATTTATCGATAAAAAGATTTAACATAAACACATGAAATAACAATCAATGATCAAACCACAATATGAAATTGGAA
The DNA here is from genome assembly GCA_026182355.1 of Hermatobates lingyangjiaoensis. Classification (NCBI taxonomy): domain Eukaryota; kingdom Metazoa; phylum Arthropoda; class Insecta; order Hemiptera; family Hermatobatidae; genus Hermatobates; species Hermatobates lingyangjiaoensis. Next base: position 251,500 of record JAPFBL010000040.1, on the reverse strand, counting down.
AACAAGACTAAGACCTTTCAACCGTAACAAGCGGTCTTCGTCAAAGTCAGGGTTTTTGACTCTAACGAAGACCGATTGTTACGGTTGAAAGATCTTAGTCTTGTTTTCCCATTTCATATTGTGGTTTGATCATCGTATATATATATATTTATGTATGCGCTTTATAGAAATCGCGATGACTGATCCAATTTATGTTGAGGCTTGCTCATATAAGATGATTGAGGAACACATTTCCTGCGTTCATATATAATAACTAAAGTTGGCACGTATCAATTTAGCGAGAGCCAAGTTTAAATTTCACCTTTATATAATGTAGTGAAGTTGGCACTTGTCAAACTAGAGCAACATTTCTGGTTTTTCTATGTTATGAAAGGTTACAATCAGCATAGTTGTAGATTTTTATCCATTTAGTTATAATATTAATTTAGAATTTGTGTAGGATATTGTACTCGAAATTGTTTTCTAGATCATCAAAGGACTGGAGCACTTGGACGAGCAGATCAGACGAGTGCTGCAGATGGACGAGAAAGTCCTTGCCCTAGCCGATCAGCTGTACCAGCAGAAGAGTTTGCTCATCATGGGCCGAGGTTATAACTTCGCCACATGTTTAGAGGGAGCACTCAAGGTCAAGGAGTTGACTTACATGCACAGCGAGGGTATCCTTGCTGGAGAACTCAAACACGGCCCTCTGGCACTGGTCGACAACTCCATGCCAGTCATTATGATCGTCACCCGAGACCCCGTCTATACTGTCAGTCCCTAAACTGTTCTGTAACTTTTACACAATGGTTTTTTTTTTTCATCTCACAATTCCATTATCTTGAAAGTTTTACTTTGAAGTTTTAAAAGAGTTTTCGCTGCCCATAGCCCTTTTAGAGGAGAGCACGTAGAGATTCATTACTAATTGCATTGTCTTAGTCTGAAAATAATACATACGAAAACACTTTTACCATTCATGTGAACATCCACATGAATGTTACAAATAATATGCTTTATTTAAAAACAGCGAATATACCCGCAGAAATGTAGTTGTATATAAATACAGTTTGATCTGTGTGCCTTCATGCAATAAGTTCTAGTGTTATACAAATTTTTGCCTCATTTGTTAATTATCACCCATTTCAGTTACCATGTTTTGAACACTATATTATATTGAAATTCATTGTCTGATATAAGGACAAGTGCTCCCGTCTTCTTTTAATGAATCTGCTTAGGTAGTGAAGGCCTAGGTGCATCACTCTAATACACCTAAAATACTAAGGAATAGAGGGGACGGGTAGGAGCACGTCATATTGTCAAGTGTCCCTTCTCCGAATGTTTGGCATTTTCTTGTTCACTGTGTGAGTAGTATCTTCACCCGAGTTACTAGTACTGTAGCCTCTACCAGAATGTATAAGTCAGTTGTAGTGGGGACTTGACTGGAATAATGGTACTCGTCCTCAATGAATCCTGACTCCCTGCACCAAGGGTTGTTATCTTCCTTTGACCAAATTCTAAAGAGTTGTAAAGTATCCGTAAAACTAAAAACTGGTCATCCTAAGTAAAATTTCTCAGAATTTTCCAATTATTGTTTGTTTCATTTACTTTACAAATCTATTTATCCAACATACATATATAGGTGTATGAATATATTTTATTTTCAGTTGCCCGTTCAACAACAATACTAACGTGGTCTTAAAACCTGGCCGAATATTGTATATGATTAAGTTTAATATTAAAAATCAATAATTATTTATAATGCAGTGTGCGTGTGTGATTTTATATTTATTTAATTTTTATGCAGAAATGATACCTTACATGTTTAAAATACATTTGAGTAAAGTATATGTGGTTCCTCACATTTATTTAACTTTATTATAATTAACTTAATTAAAAATATTATTCTTTAATAACAATTTAATTATTTAAATTTCTAAATATTTGATTTAATTATTACTTAAATATTAAAATGAAATAATCCTTTTTTTAATTTGATTAAATTGTTGTAAATGAATTTGACAATACGTTTACTGATAGTAGAGGTGTATAAAACTAATAAATTGAAAAACCTATTAATAGTTTTAAATTTAATTTTTTCACCAAAAAATAAATAAAATTAATTGATTCTCAAATATTGATTATTGTTACGATCACCTTTCTAAGATAAAAGTCACTGGGATGATAAGCCGTCAGATTTGTAGATATTGTATTTTCCGTGAACCTCTCATAGTATCAAACAAAACTTCTTAAGATACTCCTTCAGCTATTGCTATTGTCGGTGTGAGTTCACTGGTGTATGAGTGAAAAGTGGGATGAATTTGTTATTTGTCACTCATTTTATTTACGAGTTGGTTCTTTTTCAGCTGTCGCAAATTCTTCTTTTCTCCAGTTATTAGAATTATTATTAGATTTTCTTAACGAGTAGCTGTTATTTTAAGACCACTCTATATTGTGTGGATGACTTTAATGATTCTATTAGTGAAGATAAGCCCAGCATTTCTATCTCACATATGGAAGTAATTTTAGGCTCATTGCAACGATTGGAGCCTTGGCGTTTATGGCGAATACACTAACCACTAGACTTCAGACATCCATTATAAACATAACTTGTATTAGTTTGTTTTCAGTGATTTCGTATGTAAATACAAGGGCAGTATTGTCGTTTTTGTAAAACTCTGCATATATGAAATATTGTCATAAGAAGTACTTGTTCTTGTTCTTGGCATAGAGGTCAGTTTTGTCTAGTTCTTGCTCATTTACTATAATAATGATGAAAACTATGAAATTTTGAACAGTAATTAAAAGTTTTAACATTATCAACAAAATCTTTGAGGTACTCAAATATTGCCTAAGGGTTAGAGAATTTAACTTATTGTTAGCTAGTACTAGTTTAAGATCCTTACTACAGTTTGAACGTGGCGTAATAGTTTTGTACTCCCGATATAGAATCACAAAGACCTTATTCCTTTTTTTTTCAACTTTAATAGCCTATCTTTTAATAACCTTCCTGAGTTACCAAAGCTTTGAATATTGGCAGTGACAAATTTAAATATATACATTGTTTCAGAAATGCATGAACGCCCTGCAACAAGTGACTGCCCGCGATGGCAGACCAGTCATCATCTGTGAAGAAGGAGATGTGGAAACACAGAGCTTTTCCTCAAGGCATCTTGAAGTGCCTCATACCGTCGACTGCCTTCAGGTAACCTATCTTTATTGGGATTACTGGAATTAAAATGATATACTGAACCCAAAGCTTTCATTTTAATTATGTATTTGGATTATTACATGAACTCTGTGACTTTCATTAATTAGAAGAGCTAAACCTTGTTAAAAACAGTTACTGAACGATTATCTGGAAATAGCGGGAACCTGATTTTTCAAATGAAAAATATATTATTAGATTCTTTATTCCTCTACTATCTTGATGACACGTTGTATTATAATTATAGATAACCCAGAAGGATTATTTTTCAAATAATGGTTACCATTATCTGGAAATAGCAGGAACCTGATTTTTCAAATTAGTTTTTAATTTGATGGTTAACAGTAGTTCCTTTGATGTTCTTTATTTTGGGTTGTACTGTACTTGTCAAGTATCATTTCTTCGTTTTATTTTTATCCTTTAATCATGCACTGGATTTTGTTTTCATACATATCAATAACTAAGTTTGTTAACGTCATTCTTAAGTTAACAGTTAAGCTCGACAATCTCAAGTTTATTAAGAATATGAATCTGAAAAGGAGTACCCAACATTATACAACTTGTGACTGACGACTCTATCTTTTCTAGGACGTAAAGAGACTATAGTCCGAACAAGCTACGTAGGGCCACATCTTATTTATATGTGGTTTTTCCTCCCAAGATTGTTTCAGCTTCATTCATCCAGTACTTTTTCAGTTAGTCAATATTTAGCGAAGTCAACCCATCCTGCGTCTGAAGTCATAGCCGCCACCAGACAAACACTAAAAGAGAATTCATGCGCAACTGCATCAAGCCAAGAACTTGTACTGGTGGTACCGAATATATTTATCGGGCATTCTGCTAATGTACGGGATGAATGTGTGTTGCAATATCACACAATATATTCTCCTGATTTCTTTGATTGCAGAATCTTGTGTATCTACCGTGACATTTCTGTCTACATAAGGAAACCAGAGGGATTCATTATAGAAAAAGGAAACAATCCTTCTGGGTTATCTATATTATAACACAACGTGTCATAAAGGTATCAGAGGAATAATGAATCTAATAATAGTGGAGCACACTAACAATAATAATAATGTGACACTATTGACACCTATTCATATTTTTATATTCATATGCAAAGAATAGTAGAGGAACTATGCAGCTCACAGATTTAAAAAAATGCTTTATAAATACAATATCTATCAATCGCAATGAAAAAAAAAACTATTTGTTTGAAATATGTACCAGTTGGGCTTTAAATTTACGTCCATTGATTTACAAAACTTCACATATTTAAATGATATTTTTTAATGAACTGTTTTGAGCAATAAACAAATTAACATTATTTTTTATTAAGTTTAATTATTTTTAAAAAATGTCTTTTATTTATGAACAATTTATTATTAACTATTTTATTAATTTTTTTTGTTATACAAGAAACGCCGAGTAAGCAGATAATCAAGATTATACATATACTGTTGATGTTTCAGGGAATTTTGACAGTGATTCCAATGCAGTTGCTGTCCTACCACATTGCAGTTCTCCGAGGCTGCAACGTTGACTGCCCCAGAAACTTGGCTAAATCTGTAACCGTGGAGTGAGAACTTGACCAACCTATCCCAATTCATATTTATTTCGCTTCAAACCCCTCTCAAAATACCCGACATTCCAATTTGTATAATTCTTTGTATACTCAAGCCTTTTCTACTCTATGGAAGTATTTTGCTATAAATAAATATCCACTGCACTGACTGCCTTTAATTGATGTCGTACTTTATAATTAGTGCGGGTCGATGTATTTCTGGTGGTGGTTTGATCTGTTGTCCGAACTCCATCCAGCCAACTGTTGTTACCTTCTTCTTCTTCTATTAAAATACAATTTTTGTAAGTAAGCCTAGTGATTTATCTCCTTTTGTCATTTCAACCTGGACTGCTGTGTAAGTGGTTTACAAAAGGACAATGTATTTATAATTACTGACCTGCTATGTAGCATTTCCCCTAGATAAGAACAACTTACTAGGGGGGTTGTAAAGTATAGTAAAGAACTATAAAAAATTACGTGGGATTTTAACTTTACCACGTTCAAGTGGTAATAATTTTAATTTTTTGAAAACTTTAAAGATGCAACTATAAAGATTTGGAAAATTCAGAGAACAACAATTTATACTGAATAACTGATGATTTTTCAGGTAAAAACAATATTTGCTATAAAAACTTATTGATCGATATTCCACCAAAATTGACAGATGGATTTAAATAATCCTTTTTTTATTATAATGAAATATAGGATCCAATTAAAGATAAAGAACTTTATGAACTTTTGTGCAACAGCCCAGAATCAAATATTTTCTTTAAAAAAAAAGAAGTAGGAAATCATTAGTAAAAAAACATTAATTGATTGAACCTTCAACTTTTAATGAACCGAAAGTATTGCTCTTCAAGTGAGTCAAATCTCCTTTTCCGGTGACGATGATTCGTCGAAATAGCAAGCAAGTAAGTTTTGGAATGTTTTCTAATTATTATATTTTTGAATTGCTTTATATTATAATAAGGTATAGTCTAGACAAATCTTTTTTAAATATTGAATTAAAAACTGCAGCAGCTTCAGCATAGCCCTATTTCACGTAAAGGGCCTCACGTTAATAAGCATCCATCTGTTGTACTTTGCTCATGGAATGGCTGAAAGGCTGATAGACATGATTACAAATCAAAATAGGTAATACACTAAATATTAGTAATTGTTATTCATTATCATTAATGCCCTATAAAAATTTAAATATAATAAATTTATTTGTTTAATCATTTATTGTGGATTCGATTTAATCCTTTTACTATTAGATTACAATGGTTTACTGTAAACACTGTCACTTTGGTTGATTCCCTGAACAACTTAATTTGGGAATTACCTCCAACCAAAAGAAAATTAGTAAGAAATTGGAAGTAATCAGCAGAAAATGGTTTATTCAGAAGCTGCTGAGAATTTACTTCATTACATATTGATATACAAATTATAAAGATATAGACTTTGGAATATAATGGAGTAAAAAATATTTTTGAATATTAGGTTAATTTCGATGTTCAAATCGAACTTTCAAAGACGGTGTTTTTGTTTCAAATAAAATAAAATCAAACATGAGAATCTTGATAAATATATGTGAGTTCTCAAAAATGAACTAAATAAGGACATACTTGCAATCTCAAATTTTCAATTTGAAAAAAAAGTTGGCTGCGTAATGAAAAACAGCTGGTTTATTAGATCCATAAGCGAGGAGAGGAAAAAGAAAAAAACCTGAGGAATAAAGGTATGGAGACGACATGTGAAGACAAAATAAAGAAAAGGGTGATAAAAAATGATACTATTAATAATAAATAAATTAGGTATATAATGGATAAAAAAATGTATAAGCATAAACCATAAATTTAAAAAAAAAACAAAAGATCTTTTCAACGATAAAAACTAGGTCAGGGAGCTGATATGAAACCAGGGAGGTGCATGTTGTGAAGTTTTTAAAGCAGCCTAAGTATTGGTGTACAGGGATCTGATTAAGAATTGAATACGGAAGCAGTAAAACTGAGGCTGTGATATTCGCGTGTACAGCAATAGGGAGGTTGCTGCGCTGGTTGACGGAAGTACTGTGACAGTACAGACAAAGGTTTAGTCTCAACATAAGCCAAATCGACATAAAGAGCATCACAGTGAATTCAATCCAGTTGCGGATATATTGAATATGAATATTTATAATATGAATATAAGTTTTTTATATAGATAGACTAGAAATTATTAATAACGAAATTTGATAAGGAAAATGATAGTCGTGTGGTTAACAATAAGACAAGTTTTATCTATTATTAACTCTTCTTGCAAACTTGTTACACTCATGCTATACCAAAGCTTCAGAACCACATGTTCTTAATCTTAATCGTTCAAGTTAAAAAAACAATCAAGTTTATAAATGTCATTAATTTATTTACTTTTAACTGTTTAATGTCTATTATTTAGCGATTACGTTTCTCATTCATTTATTATTACTATCGTTATTGTTATTTCTTTGATTAAGGTTTGCTTTAATTTGTCTGCATATCTCGACCCCTCCTCGTTTGTAAGTAAAACGCTTATTCATCTAATAAACCAACTGTCAATTGGTCGGCACCTAGCCAACCTCTTCTCAGCTAATGACTGCAGAGCTAATGTTAAAATGCTCAAGTGTGTATGTCAGTTCTTAACCTATGTGTTTTATTTATTTTTTGCTAAATCGTTATCATATAGAACATGCACACACACACACATGTATATATATATATTCAGGTAACTCACCACAAATGAATGAAGATAGTCGTTCTGAGGCCTTTCGTTTTCACGTCGTCAGAGAGCAAGTGAATACAAGTTGTAGGCAGGTTATGAATTGTATTCACTTGCTCTGTGACGACGTGAAAATGGAAGGCCTCAGAGCGACTATCTTCATTCATTTCAGGTGAGTTACCTGAATATTTATGTCACGTGTTATTGTGACAATTATATATATATATATATATGAACTAATTAAACCCAATACGCAAATTAAAAAAGTGTCAAAAGGATCATCAAAGACACAATCTGAAACATATACTTCATAATCTTAAACCACGGCTTTAATGTTTACTCTTTTCCATGTGTTATCAAGAATTCCATGTGTCTATATTTTACATACTATTGATACAAGATTTCACATAAACACGTGAAATAACAATCAATGATCAAACCACAATATGAAATTGAGAAAAAAGAAGACTAATATCTTTCAACTGTAACAAGCGGTCTTTGTCAGAGTAAAAAACCCAACTGAAACACTACATGCAGAAACATCTTGGTGAGTGGGTGAGAGGAGTGGGAGGAAGATTTAGCAAATAATTCAACTTTCTTCTCATATACGAGAATGGGTATGGACCATTTTCGACTGTATGAAAGAAATTTTAATATAAAATATAAATAAAAAATATAAATATAAAACGTAATATAAAATTATAAGACATTATAAGGAAACATTTTGACCATTTCCGATAGAATGCCTTTTTGACGGAGTTAATTTAACTTTTTCGATTGATTGACAGTTTGTCAGTTAGGTGATACATAGCACATTGACGAAAGGTCGTTACCTCACTTCAAGTGGGTGTATTCTGGCTATAGACATGTTCAAATTTCAAGGCCAAGGTACGTCAGTGTCTACTCAGTTTCTCAAATGCCAGACTGAATCTCATTAACATTTTCGTAAGTCATTCATTCACTTCATTATGTAATCCTAGTGAATTACACTCAGTATTTTGTATACTGTTTCATTATAAAAATCACTGAAATTCCAAAAAAAAACTTATTGTGTAAATATTAAATAGTTTCACAAGAAATATATATGTACTTGTGTATGCAAGTGGCGGGTGTGTGTGTCTGTGTGTGTGTGGTTAATTTATTTACCCTTTAATTTAGGTACTCTGTTTTTAAGTACCATAAAAGTTACTTTCTAGGTTCATCTTAAGTCATCTTTACTTACTTAGGTAACTTATTGTAAGAAAGAGAATGTGGTAATCCTTATTAAAAACTGAAACGACATACATACAGAAAAGAATTAAAAACCAACTACTATCATTTAGAATTTAGAACAGAAGTTCGTTACCAGGAGATGATAACGCGAAAGAATTGTTCCTAGGTTGGTTATCTCCATGCCTGACTTTGGTACCGGAGTCTGAGAACATCTCTTTTCAACTTCTTCTGATGACTAACTGATGTTCAAAATATCATCCTAGAGGGTACATTCTTCTGTGTTTTGTTTATTTTTGTTTTCATAAACCCTGTTGGATCAATGTTTTTTTGCATATGTAAATATATTTAAAGTTATCTTATCTCGGCCACATATACGTCCTACAACTTATCTTCTACAGTTCTGCTATAGTAGTAGATAAGTAAGTAGGGCAAAGCTATGAAATAATTCTTCATTCCAAAAAATATTAAGCCCTGAATATCTCTGAAAGTATAGGCGAAACGTTGGACTAAGGTATTTTAGGAATTATTTCATACCAGACCAAATATCGAGAAAGTGGAAATACTATATATACTTTATAATATATAAACTACTTTGAGATAAAGAACACATAGAAATGAGACAGAAACTCACTTTTATATTTCGATGGACTCGTCATCAGGAAGATAGAAACGAGTAGCTCCGTAGGCAGACCACGACTGGCCGGTGGTCTTGAAAAAACACTCAACCAGTGTAGCTAACTTACGGAGGGAGGAGAGGTAAGGATACATAAAGAAATAAAAGCAAAATAAATTATAACAAATAAATCAAAAACTATTAGCATAAGTAATATATATATATATATATATATATATATAAATGATTAAACCACAATATATATATTATCTGTCGAAACATGTAATATTTAGTTAAATTAATAGCTGATTAGTTTTGTACCTATCAGTTATGAAATAGTGTTACAATAAGTATACACGAGGAAAAAACTTTTTTGAATTGATCTTTTTACTCCCTGAACACCTGAGAAAATAATTCAGGACAATCAAGAAAATCTTTAAGAAGGTAATAAAGCATGATATTGGCATTAAGTTTTCGAACACATGTCTGCAAGAGGGATTGCTTACTAACTTTATATACTAATATGTATATAAACGTGTAAACCACAAAGATGAATATGATCTTTCAACTAAAACAAGTGGTCTTTGTTCCACTGATACTGATACTGGGAAAGTGATGCAAAAACATTTGGTGTGGAGTTGAGAAGGGAGACAGGCAAGAGCGGTATTTAAAGCGCAGGAAAGGGCAAAAGCTTTGTCTACAAGGATTGACAGCTAACCGATAACTTGTTACTTATTTCTTCTTGAACTCCTTCGTTTACCGTAACAGGCGTATCAGTTGTATATACAACCGTATCAGTTGGGTTTTTGACTCTGACGAAGACTGCTTGTTACGGTTGAAAGATCTTAGTCTTGTTTTACCATTTCTTACTGTGGTTTGATCATTGATTGTTATTTCACGTGTTTATGTGAAATCTTTTTATATATATATGTATATGCATGTATATGTATATACTTCTTTGTTGGAAGTACGATACAAACCGGACAAATATAGTTCAATATAGACAAAGAAACATAGAGAAGTCAAAAGAACACACTTACAGTCTCTAATTTTCGGTTTAAACCGTCTTCAGGAGAGATAAGAGAGGGAAACCAAGAGCACTGGTTCAGAGACGTCTTTGAGAAACCCAACCGTCGTCTCTAGTCTCTAGAAGAGACGGTCTCCAACCGTCTCTGAACCAGTGCGCTTGGTTTCCCTTTCTTATCTTTCCTGAAGACGGTTCAAACCGAAAATTAGAGACTGTAAGTGTGTTCTTTTGATTTCTCTATGTTTCTTTGTCTATATTGAACTATATATATATATATATATATATATCCAGTCGTTATCAGCCTTTGGAGCGATTCACTTCTATTCCTGACGACGAGGACACCGAAATATAGTAGTGAGTTCAGTGATTTCTTTCCTCTGTGTTCTTTTGAAAATTCTAGCTTATATATATATATATATAATATATATATATATTATATATATAATATATATATATATGTTTTATTAAAAGTAATGCCCAATTTAACTTTTACACTTTTTCTTATCCGTTTTTCAAGTGTTCTCATACTTGACTTCCATGGTTCTGGAACTAAAAACATAAGTTCACCAAAATTTTTTATTACTATACACCGACATGTTTCGGTCATCGTTGACCATTTTCAAGGTTAAAGAATATATAAAATTATTAATGATCGAAAAGTGAATAACAATTAAAATAAACTAAAATAAACATAACGAGTCCATAACACATATTCACAACTAGGGAGGTTATCAAAGGTAAAGGTATGTTGAGGTTTCACCAGGCTCTTGGTTACCTTCCATCCGTCATTTGTATCTGGGAAGGTAATCGATTAACTTCTATACCTCTCCCAGACTGGTTCGCCTTCTGACTGCCTTCATATAATTTTAGAATTCTTGAAAATCCTCCTCCTTGGCTGTTAATACTAGGTTGCTTTTCGAGGATCAAGATAGCTTCCAAAATTTGCAATCTGGTGTGGTCATGTTCTTGTTGTAATATTACAGTATTGTCTGTTAACATTTCCCTGGTTAATTGCACTCCATGTGTTAACCTAACGTGCTCTTTGGGTCCTCCGGATGCCAGATGCATGGTGAGCCTTCGTGAAAGCGTGGTTGTGGTGGAACCAACGTATTTCGAGCGTAGGGACTCGCAGTTCCCTAATTTGCAGTTAAAATCATATACAACATTAGTTCTCTGAAGGGTTGCTTTCTTTTGTGGGTTGTTCGTAATTACCATTCTTGAAGTGGCAGAGTTGGCATAGTAAATTCGTAATTCTAATCTGTCATATGGCTTGAGGCATGATGTATTATTCTTAATAATTCCTTTTAGTATACGTTCATCCGTTTTATAAGCTTCCGAAAACTGGTTTTTATAAATACTAAATGTGTTGCGCCTTTTTTTCGGGATTCTGTTGAATATCACTACCTGATATTCAACATAATAAATAATAAATTCAACATAATAGGTAGTGATATTCAACAGAATCCCGAAAACAAAGGCGCAACACATTTAGTATATTATAAAAACCAGTTTTCGGAAGCTTATAAAACGGATGAACGTATACTAAAAGGAATTATTAAGAATAATACATCATGCCTCAAGCCAATGACAGATTAGAATTACGAATTTACTATGCCAACTCTGCCACTTCAAGAATGGTAATTACGAACAACCCACAAAAGAAAGCAACCCTTCAGAGAACTAATGTTGTATAAGTTTAACTGCAAATTAGGGAACTGCGAGTCCTACGCTCGAAATACGTTGGTTCCACCACAACCACGCTTTCACGAAGGCTCACCATGCATCTGGCATCCGGAGGACCAAAGAGCACGTTAGGTTAACACATGGAGTGCAATTAACCAGGGAAATGTTAACAGACAATACTGTAATATTACAACAAGAACATGACCACACCAGATTGCAAATTTTGGAAGCTATCTTGATCCTCGAAAGCAACCTAGTATTAACAGCCAAGGAGGAGGATTTTCAAGAATTCTAAAATTATATGAAGGCAGTCAGAAGGCGAACCAGTCTGGGAGAGGTATAGAAGTTAATCGATTACCTTCCCAGATACAAATGACGGATGGAAGGTAACCAAGAGCCTGGTGAAACCTCAACATACCTTTACCTTTGATAACCTCCCTAGTTGTGAATATGTGTTATGGACTCGTTATGTTTATTTTAGTTTATTTTAATTGTTATTCACTTTTCGATCATTAATAATTTTATATATTCTTTAACCTTGAAAATGGTCAACGATGACCGAAACATGTCGGTGTATAGTAATAAAAATTTTGGTGAACTTATGTTTTTAGTTCCAGAACCATGGAAGTCAAGTATGAGAACACTTGAAAAACGGATAAGAAAAAGTGTAAAAGTTAAATTGGGCATTACTTTTAATAAAACGTGTATAAATGAAGGCCTGCTCCCCAATATTATATATATATATATAATATATATATATTGGTATACTTTGGGAGCAGACCTTCTTTTAAACATACCTCATTAAAGATCTTGCCAAATTTTTTTTAAAAGAATATTGTATTATTAGTTATGTTTGATAGAAGTGATTGTAAATAAGTATTTATTAGAATTGTTAAAAAAACCTTGTATATAGAATCCTTGAGAATGGTCAACGTAGACTGAAACGTCGGACATGTAAAATGAAAAATATATTTAAAGATAAAAAAATCGGTGAGTTAATTTATATGATACCACAAAGATGGAAAAGAAGCATTCGAAACCTTGAAAAGGTATGTAGGAAACATACTAAACTTAATGTTGGCAAGATCTTTAATGAGGTATATATATATATATATATATATATATAAAACTTTAAATTACAGAAAACATGGCACAGAAAAAAGAATAAAAAGCACGCTTACTAAATTCTCAATATTTCGAACGGTTGTTCATCATCAGAAGTAGACTAAAAGAGACAACGAAGTGAGAGAGATCTCCCCACGTTTAATGTCATCCATGCAAAAATGAATGTTTTTGTGTAAAAATTCTTAAACAAATCCCCGATTCCTACACCAAGGTCACGTTGAGGGCTTCTGAAGAGGCAAACACATATAAGTCTTCTTTGTGCCAGACACATATAGGTTAAGAACTGGGTTGTTTGAACATCCAGTTGCGAGTATCGGGTTAAACTAATGACACATTTGCAGTTGTGTTGAACATCAGAATAAGAAATATTTTGTCAGTTGCAACACTTGTGGGCACATTATTTTCTCTACTCCTTCTCATTGAAATAACTACAGGAATAAATTAAACGGGCTATAAAAACTGAACTACAGTTTACAGAATAAACTGTAATAGGGAGAAATGCAATACGGTATCACATTTGAATAAATATACAAAAAAATGTCAATCGCAACACATTATTAAAATAAATTATCATTATTATCTCTATATAAGTACCTATACTAGCTACTTAATTATAAGTAGTTAGAACAAAGTCCAACAAAGTTATTTACTTAATGATTTCTTTGGGAGCGAATTGATGATGATTTGACGTAATGTTTCAAAATAAGATGAGATTAATACAGGGTTGGAAGCCAATTATTCAGGCATTTGCTTAAATATCTTTTGATATCATTTAAGAAAACTAGTCATGACTTCATAACAAATCTTTACATATAAAATTCGTGAGTTTGTTTGTTTGTTCACCCATTTTCCGAGAAGTTAGAGACCTGAAATTTAATATATATTATTTATTACCTCAATAATGTTATATAAAAGAAAATTATTATTTAATTCCCAAAATTGGAGCCAGGGTAGCAGTTGGTTTGCGCGCTCGCCGATGACAGTAGTGGAAATGTATTATACGAGTATATAAATGTAACACATTTTTTTTTAATTTAATATTTCCGTAATAAACAGTGGTAATAAAGTAAGGTATGGAAACAGAGTAGTCCAGTGACTTGCGTGCTTGCCGATGACAGCAGCACAAATATATTATAAATAAATGTAACAAAAAAAAAATAGAAATTTAAAATTAGAATAATATAAACAATGGTAATAAATTGAATATTTCAAATTACAAGTTTTGTTTGTTTTAAATATATTGGATTGTATATATAACTTGAATTGATGTTTTATTTGTTTATGTCATAAAATAAATGATTATTTTTTTACTTTTAAATGATTTTTATTTTGTTTCCGTGTCTTAATAACAAGAAACAACAATTAAAATTATCCCTGTTAATCATGTTCAGTGAATTTATTTCAATCTCTATTGCTATAATTTCTGAGTGACTCAACGGGTCACGAGTAGTCTAGTGTTGTTATAAAAGTCCACTGAAGGCTACTGTTTGTAACATTTTAGTAACAATCATTTTATTGCTGGCTCATTAGATTGATTGGTCAATTAGTTTATTAGGTCAAAGAACTCTCTGTTTGTTGAAGTAATTACGACTCCCTGAAGAATAACGGTGTCTTATGTAAATATATTCATTTACATGATTTTCACTTGTTTCCTTCTGCAAAGGAAACAAAACCTTATTCTTCGCAACTTGAAAATAACTTGAAATGATTATTAGAGGGCCAGTCTAGGTCTCATACATACACTAAAAATCGTTATTTTAATAAATACTAATAGTATTTCGTGAAATGCTATATTTAATTATTATTAAAAATACCCTTCAAAAATAGTTCAAAAATTATACTGTGATTTGTAAAAGCTATTGCTTTCTTAAATTTAAAAGTTATGGAGAATATTGACAGGATTTGTCCAAACCATAAAACATTACAAACATACTATTTTACAGAACTTAGTGACTGAAACATATGATTTAAATACAATCATACACTCATATATATGATTTTTTAAATGCTCCCCTTTTCGAACTACTTGCTCTCATAGGTGTACTTAGAGATTATGGATTGCCTTTAATGTTTTCGTCAGAAACATTTAAAGTTTGTTTCTGTTCACAGATACACAACACACACACACACACACACACACTACATCACAATCACGCCAACATTTAGCTTTACTGCATAGATTATTTATTATTCATCAGTATTTGAATTCTACTTGTTTGAATGTCATAATTGAATATCCATAAATGAGTAATTATAGATTGATATATTGAAAATAATTATTATAATAATATAATTTGTAATTAGATATGTGTAATTAGGTAGCTAAGGTATAACGCCACTCTGGGGAAGTGAGAAAAAGATAGATTGAGATAGAGTAGATTATTTATAGACGACCTCCCAGAGATGCTTAAAGAAAGACAGAGAAAGAGTGAGTTCAACAATAACAGAATTAAGCTGCAACAGCGTTATGTAAAATCTTTAGATCGTTATTTAAAGCATATGTTTTATCTGTTAAAAGTTGTTCAGTTGCTTATTTTTGTCGTCAACAGCTATTCTTTGGCATTCGAACTCGTACCCTCCATTGGAGTTTGACGAATACCTGCGAGTTGGAGCGGTCGATGTCTCTTAAAGAGCTGCTGGCAGTAATGGCGATTCGGCAAGGTCAAGGCGGTGCAGTTTGCACTCCAGACAGTCCTACGCTTAATGTCTGCCGCCTGCATCACTCATCAGTCATTCTCATTCCTGCCGTCTAGGGAGATTCGCCAGTCCCTGGCGTTAGTTGCAGTGCTTGACATCTATTAAAGCGCTGCAGTTGCGATGTAATCGATGGTGCCTTTGTTTCCATGCAGAAAGGTCACAATCGTACTTTAGCAAGGTCGATACAGCGCACATGGTTCCGTATATGCCATGGCTGACAGTCTTTCTGGAACTGGCTTGTTCACACTTCTTAATAGGAACGTTCGAATGACACTAATGTTGACATATAGTCCGCACCCACGATTTTCTAAAAGTTATTCACACGCAAAAAGTGAATAGCTGACTTAGATGTCCCTCTTCAGATTTTGAGTTATTCAGTCCGCATTTGTTCTATATATATATATATATATATATATACATGAGTTCAAAATTCAAGAAGAATAACACGCAGAGTAAGGAAACACACTTACAGACTCAAATTTTCGGGTAATCCGTCTTCAAGAGAAAAGAGAAAGGGAGACCAAGCACGTTGTAGACGCAACGGCAAGTAACCCAAGTAACGGGTTATTTGCCGTTGCGTCTACAACGTGCTTGGTCTCCCTTTCTCTTTTCTCCTGAAGATGGATTACCCGAAAATTTGAGTCTGTAAGTGTGTTTCCTTACTCTGTGTGTTACTCTTCTTGAATTTTGAACTCGTATTGTGTCCAGTTTGGATCATGTTTCGTTTAATTAAATATATATATATAGGGTATTAAGCGCATATTTTACCTGACTTTAGCCTTCTTTTTCTGACTCTGCTAAGGGAGGTTGCGCCTTTGTCTCATACGCGGCGATACAGAAGAATAACTTTGCCTAACCTCATCATGTGTTACAGACATACCTTTGATGTTACCTAGTTTATCCACCACTACTTTTAGCTCTGGGGCATACTTAACATCTTGTTTATAGCATTGGATGGTAATCCAACAATTTTAATTAATTTAATAGATATTTGCTAGATTTTCCTTTTAACCTGTGGTCAAAAGAATTATTGTCAGATACTATCATGAATTCAAACAGTAAGTGAGCTGTATTTTGTTTCTAAAGATTTATAGCAAGGTTTCACAATAAATACGTAAAATAACAATCAACACCCAAACCGCATTGAAAAATGAAAAAAAGCTTAAAATCTTTTAACCCTAACAAGTGGTCTTCGTCAGAGTCAAATCCCAACTCTGTTGATACGATTGAAAGATCTCAGTCTTCTTTCTCATTTGTTATTGTGGTTTGGACGTTGATAGAGATGTATTTATGGCAGATCTGTGGTTCAGCGCGCTATATACGATACAATTCGGTTTTAATGGTATAGCATACTGACAGAGAATTCATTATTTTATCAATAATCGCTTCCACCACAGAAATATAAATAGAGTTACTTTTTTCTCTCAATCAGAGTCTTCTTTTCCTTTTATTATCATGTGAGCATATAGAAGTGAGTTTTTGTCATAATTTTCTTTATGATTTCAGCTAATCTTGCATTAGGGCACACGGATTCTATCGATCACCGTAGCAATCTTCCTGTTGCTTTCATGCAAATTTCATGCAAATTATAAACTGAGTTTTTAAGTTTCAAAAATACATAAAAGTTTTAAGTAAAAGTAGTTAGAAATCACAGGATGTTAACAGCAGCTTGTTTTCTCATGCAATAGCTCTTAAAAATATGCAGGAATTAAGAACAGGAATTAATTAAATAAGCAGTATTTAATTCTCTTATGTAATATTTTTTATAAATCATTTACATAAATGATGAAAGGATTCAAATGGGAGCCATCATGCTCTTTAATGCGTAATCTTTCTATGTCTTCTCTAGCCATAAATTACTCCTTGCTCCGGGCTCTAGGAGAATTAGAAAGTAATTCTCCGACTACATCTTGCTCCAAGTTCAAATAACTTTGACTCTCATAGCAATAAATTTATAGTGGGCTCCGACTCCACTTGACTCCGACTTCAACTACTGTAGCAGTAAATTGTTTCTGTCCCGAGTCCGAGGAGAATCAGAACGTAGCTCTGGTGCCTTTTTGTCAATAAATTATTCCTTGGTATGAGCACAAATACGTCCGATTCCTATAGTCATAAATTTACTCCTAACTCGGACTCTTGTAGTAATAAAGTTACGTTTGAATCGACTTCAAACATGATGACTCCATCTTTTTTGAAATAAACTTACTCCTAACTTCGGTATCAGTCTATCTGAATAGAACTGGTATGGTTATAACATAATTATTATATTATTCATGTAGAAACAAATGCACATTTTGAGCGAATCGGTTCTATCAAAATAGTAGACTAGTATTAATTTGATATTTCAAAGTGACAGACACAAAACTACAGTCATAAAAACAATATGATAAGGATTTTTTTTAGGTAAATCAACAACTGTTTGAACCTCTATAGTTCTACATTCATGAGAAAATACGGTTTAGTTTTAAGCAGATCACATCCATTGAACTGTAGTAACACCTTCAAAGGGTACGCAATTAATTATTTTTTGGTAGTAACAGTGGTAACTACCAAAGTAAATTTGGTAGTAAATATAGTAACAGCTTGAGATCGTTCACTTTCAACGCATTTACAGGCTAGTGTTCTGTTTTACTAGAAGTTACAAGTGGGGAGTCCCAACAGTATACATCAAAGTACCCTTGACATATATTAAAAGACAAGAACATATTAAAAGCAAAGACAAATGGAACAATATATGGCTCAATGCAACCGAAGGGGTGGTAACAAAAGTGTACTTCGGGAATGTATATATAAGAAATAAAATTATACTGAACCATACATACAAGACAACAATGGTTCTGACGGGACATGGTAAAAATAGTCATATTTGTACCGATTTAAGCATGTCGATTCGCCCTACTGTCCCTTCAATGAAGGAGAGCAGACCTTTCAGCACATTGTATTTAGCTGTCCAAACATGAATAATTATAGACAAAAACTAATAAAAAATATCATCCTACAAAGAGGAACGTGGCCGGAAAAGAAAGAAAACCTAATCACTAAGTACAACAAAGATTTCTTTGGTTTTATAAACAACCTACCAATTGATGAATTATAACTACATATATGCAGTTCAATAACACTGAATGAGAAAACCTGTAATCAAATGGAACAGGTTAACAAAAATAAACTCCCTCATGGTAGGGTTACTACCCGTGAGGAAAACATAAAAAAAAAAAGTGCGGAGTCCAAAGGTTGACCTGTTTACGGGTGGTGCACCCTTTTTCCAATCCCAAAGGGTGTGTACGGATAATCACTAAGCAACCCGCTTCCACGTACTCTTCATATAGATCGAAAGATCTCTCCATGTCACATTGTCGGACTGAAGAATGGACCATGGATATTATTCATTCATCCAAATACATCTTCATCGTCAACTTATAAAAAAGGCTCGTATGTACACTACATTGCTCATCCACGAACTGAATGTAGCACTCACCACTATCCTTAGGTACCTATTATACTGCCCTTAGGTACCCTAAGGTACCTACCTTAGGTGATTATATATCGACTCAAAAATATCACAAAAGGATCTAGCACCCTTGGCAAAGCATACAGTACCAAAAGTAGCATTTATCACCTTTGAGGCTCAGGGTTTACCTGCATAAAGCACTAAAGAGACCACCAAGTACGGGAGAAGGGGTATGTTACAACATAGTGGTATGTTGTATGTTACTCATATCAAACTGGTGGGTAAATCGAAGGAAAATAATTGGACTCAGCAAAAGAACTTCCGAGTTATGTTTAGAACACCGCAGTACACACCGAATGTGTTCCCCCATGGGTTGGCCAAACTGGATACTTGTCTCAGAATTTCCAGTAGGAAAAAGACCTCTTCAAAAGTATTGCTTAGGTTGTAAGATAGAGAAAGAAACCAGGATGCTCTAGGTTCTGTAGATAGTTAAGAGGCAGCCTACTTCAAATAGGACCTGACCTGACTCCTTTATGGTAAGGTTTTACTGAATCAGAAGTATTGAGATATGATGACATTATACTATTTTAAAATTTTATTATTTTAACATTAGAATATTATTATTATTATCAACAGATTAATGATGACAATTAATGATGATAATAATAATAATGTTTAAGCTGTATTTGCATAGCATGATGGAGATTGTTGTGTAGCATTGAAGATTTTGATGCGTGTGGTGCCTTCGGGTGGAGCATGCTGTTTTCTGACAAAAAAAAAAAAAAAAAAAAAATAATAATGAACCATCACTTAGTTTTAGGTTGTTATGCATGATTATTCATTATAATTAGTTATTTAACAACAGTTATAATTATAATTCAGATTAAGTATGATAATGAGATTAAGATTTCAAATATTGCGCAAGGGAGAAGAAGCTTGGAGGGAGGGAGACATAACCTGCGTACGTACGACTAGCCTGCTATACACACAGTGGACCAAACCCTCTATAAATGAGTCGTTATTCACCCAATCTATTTTAGATACTTCAGTTGATCTGTCTCAATCACGCATCCACACAGAAAGTAAAAGAGGTTTCCTCAACATCCCCATATTTCTCACACTCTGAACCACTTTCAGTAAATTTAAGACCCAATGGTTGGCTGTTACGACTTCTATAAGGCTTTTTAAATTAGTCTAACTGAAACGCAAGAGAAATGTTTGGTTCCTATTACTTGGGCTTTGAATGAACATTTTTCTTGTCTATTTATATTTCAACAAATAAGTTTTCCTTTCACTTCCTCTCCAGCTAGACATTAACCAGATGTCTGACAATGGTTTTTCAGGGGGTGTGTTGACTCCGAGTTTAGCCAGTCTGCGTTGTACACTGTTTTTACTAGCAGCACTGTTTCTTCGTTTTAAATATTTCATTTATTTACCTCATTTCGCATTACAGTTTAGATTTTGATTTTTAATTATGATAACCACTGGCGTCCCATGGCCTTCCACATTTGGTTTCGATTCCCTTAACCCTTTGTTCATTGTTGTCCCTGATCTTTGTGTTTCTGACATAACATGGCCTTAATAACAACAGTTAATTATGGTAACATGGTTTAGTCTTTGATACGCCCATTAAAATAAAAAGAATACAAAAATCAACCCTTGAGGGAAGGACAAAAACTGTTTATTGTAAAAATGACTGGGATAATATATTTCAGTGGAAAATAAATTATTATTTATATATTTATTTTCAATATTTATATTACTTTTTTGTTCTTTTGACTTTTTTCATATTTCTAAATTGCTGACTATTGTTCCTGCAATATAAATCTTCAAGTGGGACTGAAAAATAACGAAAAAAAAAAAGGGGGGAAATAAAGCAATAAAGGTTTGATATTTGCAAAGGGAAGGCACAAGTTAATTGCAATCGATCGACTAATAGCAATTGATCGATGGTAGAAGATTTTGTGAATGGGCTTAAAGCCGGGTAGTAGAGATCGATAGTTGGTGTGGAGGGGCGCGCATGCGCAAGGGCTATCGAATGAGCCGCAGTCTACCATGCTCGAGGTAGGAGAACAGTGCAACAGCGAAGCTTTCGCCGTACCCGGAGGCGAACTGGCTTCGATGAGGGACCGTGCTTGGAGGCTGTGTCGCGACTACTTGCGAGGTGCTTGGCTTTCTGTCAAACCGCATGACATCAACTTTCATAAAGTCAGGTAAGCTGAAAATCTTCTGTACTGCTATCACCATTTGGCCTTATACTCTAAATAATCAAGTCGCCAATTAGAAAACTGACTTCAGTTATACACTTTAAGAAATGAGAAGGCTTAAATAAGAAATATTTATGCTGTATTAAAATTATTAAACACTCAAAACTTAAGTTTTTGAAAATCAAAGTAAATTGTTTTCTTTTTTTAATTTCATAATAATCGCTATTTTGAAGGTATGAACCACAACATGAACAACTGAAGCAAAACTAAATGTTTTAACAAGAATGGACCTCATCAAAGTTTCAAACAGAACCTTCATTATTAACAATTCAGTTCATGTCCAGTTTAACGTGCCTACCCCGCTATAGTAGCATAGCGTTCCATTTTCAATATAATTCAAATTTTGTTCCACTAACAATCCAAAATAAATATAAGAAAGAAATTTCAAAGAGAAACCACAAAAAAAAATACACACTACCAACCAAGACTTACTATTATATAATCTTTTATTTATTTTATGCAAATATTTTTTCCTCATTAATAAAATTGAAAATAATGTTTAACTAAGCGAATAGATAATTAAAAACATTTTCAAATTTATGCATGCACTAATGAAATATTAAAGACTTAATAAACGTTTAAGAATGGTAAGTCTTTAACAAATATTAACTTTAGAAATGAATGGAGTAGTATTAGTAATAATAAAACAGGAAATGTTCCTAACAACGTGTATACTATGTGCTATGTGAGTATACTACGACTGCAGTTGACTGTGAACGACGGCTGGAAAAGGACGGAATCTTAACAACATGTAAAAGGATTTGTACATTATTTTGTATAATGCCATGAAATGAGAATTGCTTGAGCTAAACGTTATAAAATTAGTATATTACTATCTATATTATATAAATTATAAATATATTATATATTATTATAAAGGTGAGAAGACAAGAATAGGAAAGTCAATGATTTATAATTGAATTACAGTAAAAGTTATTTTCAGCAATACAATATTCATTTAATTTCTCTCTAACTAAAACTATTTCAAAGTGTTTTGAAGCAATTGTTTATTTCTATACTAGCTGTGGTTTACAAATATACGTTTTATCGTACTGGCCTAGCGATTTGTTTGGTGGTGCATTTAGAATTGCGTCGTTTGTAGGACAAGGGCAGGGTGGTAACTCGGATAGGCTTTCACAACATTGTTCATGGATTCTTAGTAAACACTATGTTCAGGTGTTCTATCATAAATCTTTAGTAAAGCAATTAATATTTAATTATGAATACTAAATATAACCTTTATTATATATGAATCGACATCCCTTAAAAATTATCGACTTACTGTACTTTAATTTTTTTTTTAGTTTGCTCTCTCTCCCTTTATTTCTCTTCCTTTCTTTCATTTAATGTGAAAGAAAGCCTAAAATGTACATTAATAAAGGCGAAAGCCTTAAAATGACGGTGCTGAGAACAAACATATTTTGTTTCATGTAATTAATCGATTTGTAATTGCTTATACATTCATTTTACTTATCAATTTCATTATCATTAAAGAGATATCAGAATTACAGACAACAGAAAAAACACTTACTATGATCATTATTTTAGACATTGGTTCAACATTAGAAGAAAATAGAAAGGGAGACTACGACTGTTAGTTTGGGGAGCAGGACTGGTACTTCGCTGCCTGATGGGAGCTTTCTGGTCATTGATACCAATGTAGAAGGAACCAAATTAATAATAGGGCAGGAAAAACAATGTCGTCGGCCACGTTTCTTCATACTTCACAAGATCATATAGCCGTAAAGTTTTCGAGATATGAGCTAGTTCTGAAAACGGTTCAAAACTAAACTGTTAGAACTTCCACTTCAAAAGTTTTAAATACTATTCTTTTCAAATTTTTTTATTTATTTATTTTTGAAAATTTCAGTTTATTTCTCTACAATGTTTATTTTTCTTACCTTAATTTAATTCTGTTTTAACTTACATCTTCCGTCATAGGAACAACCAAAGTTCTCTCGCGAGTGTAATGCACCTAACAATGGCTTTCCTCCGAAACCTCACTCGGCTTCGATATAACTGACAAATAGCTCCTGCTTCATCTTCTTTTCTCATCTTCTCCCCATGATGAATGGTTATTGGAAATATAGATTTTAGTTTGTCTTTGTTCTACTCTGAGTTCTGTATGGTTTTTAGTATTTTTAACCCCAGTTGGTAAATTATATCAATATTACTATAATCAACTCATAGCGATATTACCAACTTATAGCAATGTTGGTGTAAGTTCAATTATAGTAGTATCGATGTAAGTAAACTTGCATTGACTTTGTTATGAGTAACTTATAGCAACTTGACTGTAAGCATACATATATCAATATTTATAAGTAAACTTCATCATCATTATTTAATTACCATAAGTAATTCAGTTTAAGTATACCTAAACTTTACTGTATGAATTGTTAGGAAATTTAAGTAGCACTCTTTTTCTTCAATCTATAAATTGTTAAAAGTATTATACATTTTATTTCTGTCCGATATTTGGTTGATGTCTGTTTCTTAAAGTTTCCCAACTTCTATGTGTAGAGGTCTGGTTAGTTCTTTAAAAAATGTGGTAAATTTCGAATAGTCGACATTTTTCAAATGTTCACGTCATAATTTGTATATGAAAGGGTTTTGTTTAAAATGTTCTACTTACATAAGCAATTGCTAATCCGGGAGATTAGTTCATAATGCTCTGACTTGATTGGCCTGGAGGTCGGAGCGTTTACCTGTTCTAGAGTTCTACTTTAGAATCTACTCTAGAATGGTCAACATTCAATACTGAATTCAGTACTTCAGGCATTCTTCCCTATTCTTTTTCTCACTTCAAAATATACAGAATGGGTTTCACGCAAACAAAGCTACAGACTCGGGATATCCGGTAGAGTTGGAGACAAGTACACTAACCCTAAACCCTTTACATGACAGTGATCGCGAATTTTACATCTTCACTGTTAAAACTCATATTTATTACGAATACTTAAACATAGCTTTTGAAGTTCGTTCAATTCATAGGTGGAAGTATGTCATGTTTTGTTTTAATTCAAGGTTCAAGGTTATTTCTAATCATTGATAACTCTGTTAATTGATTTCACGCGATAAGAACACGCAAAGGTCAAAGAGTCAAACAAGATTGAGGATACATGCTTGTCTATCTCGTCATCCATACTACTTCGCGAGACATTTTCGATTTGATGTAAGTAAAGCTAGAATATTTTAAAAACAATAAAATGAGTAAATATCATCATATCTCTATTCAGTAATGTTTCAGAATAAGTTAAAAATTCGGACCTGATTTCGGTTACAGTTGTCTGTACGGCTAATAATTAAACATGATATTTAAGTTTAGCAATATTGTCCAGTTCAGTAATCTTTTTGACTACTAATCCTTGGGTGTTAGTAGAATAGAATCTGTTTTGATCGCTGTGCACCCTAGCTTTCCAGCCATTTACACCATTAGATCAAATCAGGCCGACTATTTAACGTGTTGCCCTTTTTGTCACCAAGTTTAGCCACCCAAACTTGGGGTGTCCGAGGTGGACCTCGCGGAGGCGGGCACCACGAGTAGAATAGAATCTGTCTGATTAACTTATTTAACAGTCAGGAGAGATAAAAAGTGAAGCGGCTGGTGCAAATAGAGTATTAACGTAGTGGCATCTTCATCCAACTGTCGCATACATATGGTACTAGGACAGAAGATTGGAACTTTCAACGTCAGCCCTCTGAGCAGTTCAATCTTTCTCGCATGGGTGCAAACATTGTGGGTTAGGTCAGGGAAACGAAAATGCCCTTTTACGTCTATAAACGCGAGACTGTATTTTACAGGGCTCAGGAGTCGGAGTCGAGTCTAACCTAAGGAGAATCGGTAATTTCCCACTGACTTCATCTCCTCAAGAAAATTAATAAAAAACATAGGCATCTAAAATGCTGTGCTTCTCTGACTCACCTGGTTTAGGGTAAAATGTACAACAACAAAATTGAAGCTGAATTGACCTATGCTATTGCATTTGTATGTATCTGGACGTCATTGTTGAACATTATAGTTGCTTTGGTCACATAGATATGATGCAAACGAACACTTTTAAAAAGAGATAGGCGAGGGAATGCACGAGTTTTCTTTTTTATTTCAACATTTGATGAAATTATGTTTGTTGAAATCAGTAGTTGTTGAATTTGTTATGATTACTAGGCTACGCTACAGTAATGTGTACGGAAATATTAATTTTATAAACAGTCAGCATTGAGCTACATAATATACATTTTTAATTAAAGGTGATAAAAAGAAGACAAAAAAGGCATAGCTGTAGTCATAAAGTTATTTATGACTTTAAAATCAGCCTGATGATTAATTTTGAATTAATCAAAAACTATTTTGGTTGATGGATAACATACAACTTGAAAATTATATATGCATGAATATCCAGTTACTATTAACGAGTTTGAGTTATAGTCGGAGTCAGCCCTTTCAAATATCCCGCAGTCGGAGTCGGATGTTCAGAGTTCCAACTCACCAGCCCAGAGTTATACTCTGAAGATTGTATAACTGGAAATATCACTCTTTCTATTGTTAATGTTCTAATATTGTAACTTTTTTTATTCTATTTTCATTTAAAAAAAAGTAGGATGGTTTCCGTATTAAATCCACAGAAGCTAGGAATGGTTGGCAGCACGCTCTGGTAGCATTACTGTGCTTTATAGTAAGTCTTCTTGGCAGTAGACTGAAGATTTGATGTTTAAATCTTTTAGGTCAGAACCACTGAATTTTTCTCATATAAGAAATTGGACATCCCACCCCTACTGTCCTCAAAAAGTACGTAAAACTGTGGTTTCTGAGCCTGCGCGATATCAGGTCTCGTCAATGACGCCTACTCTAATAATTAAAAAACAAAATTTGAGACTGACAATGCAAAATCAACACGTAACAATGTGGCTGTAAACTAAATTGGTTACTAAATAACAAATAAGCTGTTCTTCTCACTTCTAGAGCAGTAGTGGGACTGAAAGCTGCAACGTGAAGATTTAACCAATAACGTATTTATCATGTTGCTAGAATGGGGCTACATTGTAAGTTCTATACTGTATGAACGTTGCCGCAATTCTCTCATCGTATATGAGGGTGCAGAATTGCAATACCCCCAGGTAGGAAAGTAGTTTCCTGTAGTGTTATTATCCTTACGATATAATTTAAATGTTATAAAAAACTTCTTAGTTTCTTCGAAGAAGTGGTATCATTTATCTTTACATCTGTAAATTTAATGTTTACTGAGTGGGTGCGTTAAAAACAGAAGCCATTATGGACACTTGGCTGTCCTCAAGACACTTGGTGACATTGTAGTAAACATCTGGTTTGAGCAGATTGTTATAATTTCAAACATCTAATCCTGATTCATATCAAATTAACCCATTATTGACATTTGCAAAGATAACATTCTATTTCAGTTTAAATGTTATATTATATATATATATATATTATATATATATATATAAAAGATTTCACATAAACACGTGAAATAACAATCAATGATCAAACCACAAAAAGAAATGGGAAAACCTTCCCTTTTTCCCTACCCTGTTTCTCTTTTTCTC
This sequence comes from Hermatobates lingyangjiaoensis, assembly GCA_026182355.1. Lineage (NCBI taxonomy): Eukaryota > Metazoa > Arthropoda > Insecta > Hemiptera > Hermatobatidae > Hermatobates > Hermatobates lingyangjiaoensis. The sequence goes on along the minus strand of JAPFBL010000040.1, from coordinate 224,391 downwards.
ATATATATATATATCATATTGAGCTGAAACTTCCTTTTTCATAAGTTTCTCCAGTTTCCGGAATAACGATCTTGTTACTTTGTCCACAGAATATAGTAAGTTACTATAATAACTTACTATTATAGTAAGTAATTATACTATAGTATAATTATTATAGTATATAGTTACTATAATAGTAAGTTACTATAAATATAGTATTACTATAAATACTATATTCTGTGAATACAGTAACAAGATCGTTATTCCGGAAATTCGAGAAACTTATGAAAAAGCAAGTTTCAGCTAAATATGGTCTAATTTTTAACAATGTATGTATACAGGAAGGACTGCTACCAAAATTTACATATATATATATATATATATACAAAGATTTCACATAAACACATGAAATAACAAAATCAATGATCAAGCCACAATATGAAAATGGAAAAACAAGACTAAGATCTTTCAACCGTAACAAGCGGTCTTCGTCAGAGTCAAAACCCCAACTGAGTTGGGTTGAGAAACCCTTGAGTTGGGTTTTTGACTCTGACGAAGACCTCTTGTTACGGTTGAAAGATCTTAGTATTGTTTTCCCATTTTTATTGTGGTTTGATCATTGATATATATATATTTATTTATATATATATCAACAAATAAACCATAGTAAGAAATCAGTATTGTGAAATCTTGTTATATATATATATATATATATGCATATATCAATATCTAAACCATAATAAGAAAAAAAAGGAATACGATTTTTCAACTAAAACAAGTAGTCTTGGTCGAGTCTCACTGACATTGAAACAAGTGATGTAAAACATCTGGTTTTGAGGAAGGGGGAAGCAAGAGGGGTATTTTAAAGACTACAAAGTGCAGAAAAGAGGACAAAACGCTTTGAAGCGACTTTACGCTCTTTAAAGTACTTCTCTTGCCTTCCTCCCTTCTCAACACCAGATGCTTTGTATCACTTGTTCCTGTATCACTGAAACTCTGAAGAAGACCACTTGTTATAGCTAGAAGATCTTAGCACTTTTCTGATTTCCTTACTGTGGATTGGACGTTGACTTTTATTTCACTCGCTTAATGTAAAATCTTCTTATATATATATATATATATATATACAATAAAATAAAAAACGAAGGAAACACACAGAAAGACACAGACATAACTCACATCGATATTTCGACAATCGTCGTCATCAGGAGGTGCGAAGAGCGAAGAGTCCCGCAGGAAGACAGGGCGGTACTGAACTCGGAAACCGCAGCCAGTACCCCACCACTTACCACCAAGCGGGGGAAGGGAGGGAAGGAAATGAAGAGCCAAATTAAGACGTAAAAGGAACGAGTAAAAATTATAACTATAAAAAATTATAAAAAAAGTAGATAAATCAAATTAAAATTATAAAAATAATAAATAAAAAGTAAAATAAAAAATAAATAAATAAAAAAATAATAAATAAATAAATAAATCATAAATAAATTATCGGTTGAGGTTGAGTCCGGGGGAAGAGCGAGCATCAAGTAAGCATATGTATGCCTCCTCTGAAGCTCTTAGGGTAACTTTATTGTTGGATTCGGGGATCTGTTTCAGGATCTGAACCCTGAAACAGTCATTGAAACTGAGTCCATGCGAGTTCGCATGGATGGCTACAGGATAGTTACTGCGTGACCGACTGAAGCCCTATGACCATTCATACGAAGCTCAACTTATTAGAAGTTAAGCCAACGTAAAAGGAGTCACACTGAGTGCAATCCAGTCGGTAAACACAGTTGCTCGAGGTACAGGAGGAATTGACCTGAACCGGGTAGGAACTATGGTGGAGAGGGGAATCGAAGGAAGGATTAGGATTTACAATCAGGCAAGTTTGACAGCCACGGCGTCCACATTGTTTCATTCCAGGAACAGGATTGGAAGGCTGAGGGGAAATATGAGAGAAAATGCTTTTTAGATTGCAGGTTTACGGTAGGAAATAGAAGGGGGGTGATTAAAGATGGAAGAAGTAGAAGTAGAAGTAGACAGAATCGGAAAAGACTCCTTAATAACAGCACGAAGCTTATAAGCGCCAGGGAAGTAGGTTGTCAGGAAGAAGAAGTGTTACTTCTAGAAGAAGTCTTCAGGAGAGTAGAAAGAAAGAAAATAAAATAAAAGGAGAAAGAATGAAGGAACGGAGACGTAAATGCGTCCACTGGCCGATGTAAACTGGCGCGATACAATGACACGTAAGGTGGCTGCACTGCGTGTCATTGTATCGCGCCAGTTTACATCGGCCAGTGGACGCATTTACGTCTCCGTTCCTTCATTCTTTCTCCTTTTATTTTATTTTCTTTCTTTCTACTCTCCTGAAGACGGCAAGACGCCGAAATAAATCGAGATTCGTGAGTGTTCGTCCTTTTTCTTGTGTTCTCTAGCTGTAACTTTAATTATATATATATATATATATATATATATATATATATAATATATATATATATATATATATACATTATATATATGTATATACATATATATGTATACATTTACATATATATAACAATGTATTATATATATGATATATGGGAGGGGAGGAAAATAGAGAGAACGAGAGATAAACAGTGAAAGGGAAAGAATTTTAGTTAAAGAGATTTTTATTGTAGGCTTTTTTTATTCTTTTTACTAATAAAGTAGGAATTTTATACTTTTTGAAATATTATTTTCTGTTTTTCTTATATAGTTTTAGTTATGAATGTTTTAATAAAATAAAACACTTATTCTGTTTGAGCTTTTCACATAGGGGCGTAAATGAGTATTCGATGGTGAACCTTTGATATTTGGTTACTGGAAAGTACATCCAGTGAAGTATAATTGCATGACAGGTAAAGAATTAAATTTTTATAATTTCCAGTTGACTGACTAAAAATGCTGTCAGCACTTAAACAGAGGAACAGAGTTTGAAAACCTTTACTTTGGAAGGATTCTTACTGATTAAACAGAGGATGAAAGTCGAGTGACCAAACAGCTAAATTTAGAGTTTTATATGTACATAAAACAGCTAGTGAGCAAAAGTTGATCTAAAAGATATAAGTCAAGAAGTGAAGGTTCTGGTATCAGATTGACGTAATCAAGAATTTATTCGTCAGAGACAGTGGCGATTCACTGCCAGCATTCCATTGCTAACAGTTTGACTAAGCAAACCTGGGCCTTTCAGTTTCTTTTGCAAATTCAGCCATGCTATTAATAGGATTTAGTGTCAAAATCAGAGACATGGTTCTCAAGACTTAATGAGGTGAGGTCGTTTGGAAATTAAATCTCATTTTGGTTGAATGTATGTGTGTGTGTGTGTGTGTGTTTGTGTGATTCGAAAAGGATGAAGGTGCATGTAGGGTGGTCAGCACTCCATAGGTGCAATAATTACTATGTTGGAAGAAAGAGAGCGTGAGAGAGAGAGTATGATGGGAAAGGTAGAGAAGAGAAAGAGGAGTGCTTGAGAGAAAGACTAGGTGAGAAGGATTGAAAAGGAAAGAATGGTAGAGATAAAAAGAAAACGTTATTTTCACTTCATTTTGACAACTCTGAAGGGGAGTTCGAAACAGAATACGAAGAAGAAAGTGTGAGATTATGATAAAAAGTGAGAGTCTAATACAATAGATAAGGGTAAAAAGGCGACAGTCACAGTGCAGCAGTGAAGGTGTAAGATGATATGGTTACCGAAAGAGTGACCGAAATAGAGAAAGATTAGAAGATGGAATAGAGAGACAGAGAATGGGTAGGTAGATATTGGGAGAAGGATACAATACAGTAGGATACAATTTTTAAAAAAAGTGAATATTTGCTAAGCATAACAATTTTTACTAAATTTGCCTAATAATTTGTCAGAGGTAATCCACCAATTTAATCCAAAATACATAAATATTTAAGAACAGAAATACAGGCATTTATACCTTTACAGTAATTTTTCTGAAATCTCGAAATTTAAGTGATATTAATGAACTAAATGCCTAAAATTTCTTTATGTTTTCTTACAAATTTAAAAAAAATTATATTTCTTTGATGGCAATTCCATTTTAGTTTTACTTAGTTATCACGATCTAAGGGACAAATATGTTATTGCATGTAACCAGCTTTTCCTAAGATATAGATAATGGGTTAGTTCCAGTGAGGTTAGTAATATTAGAATTAGTAGTAAAACTGTCCGTCATACCTCGTCAATTCTCAGAAAAGCTCTGAGCTTTTCTGAGAATTGACGAGGTATGACGGACAGTTTTACTACTAATTCTAATTTTCCTAAGATGTTACTTCTTTTGTTTTTCAAGCTCCCGATGCTACCTACTTTAAGACCCACTAAATAAACTGTCATTACTAGTTTTGTCTACATCTCAACGGATGTTACGTGATTCTCAAACTTTATTTCATTTTATGATTTTGAATTAATAACATTTTAAGAACCCTGCCTCCTACAAAAACCTCTTTAACAAAGCCCTTAATAGATATTACACTGCTTTAGTTTCATAAGTTTGCAAATAAGAATATTAACAAACCTTACTTTGGTAATAATAAATTATATCACTTTTAAATTAACGCAAAAAATGTTTAATTAAATCAATAGACTACATATAGCTAGCTCATTCATATATCATTGACTTCTTTCAACAAAAGTGACGAGGTACCTAACTGATGTTTTCATTTAACTGATGTGTCAACAGATGAAACCTCACAAAGAAAAGAGCTGTTTGGAATGCATTGTTTTTACAAAGCTATTATTAATTTGGATCAAAACGAACTTTATTTTTCAAAGATTGATAGGTGAATTGAAACATTAAACTTATTTTTGCATTAGTGTTATGCAAAATGAAACTACAAACAAACGTAATCAATATTATGGTGTCAGTAGGTTTCTGTGAGCGTGAAAATGATTATGTTGAATCTTTCATCACTGAATTTAAAAAACTCAATGAGAACTATTTAGTGTTGGTGCACTTGAGGCTAATAGCGAATTCTCTGCTTCGTGCCTTTCTCTGGTTAACATGTAGAAGATGAGGAAATCTTTGTCAATTTCTAAACTTGCATTGGTATTAGGATGGTTTTTGGGATAGAAAATGTCGATTTGTTACTTGGTATCCGTTTTAGCTAAAGCTGAATCAATTTAGATAATTTGAGGAAATGGTTTGAGTTTAATACGATTTCAGTTATTTTTAGGCAAAGGAATTTCTGATGCGTTATTAGTATAGTAGAGTCGCATTTTATGCTTGAAATATAACATTTTCCCTCTTTTCATTGGCTTCAGTATTAATGCTAAAAGTAAGCACTACGCTAAGGCGCCAGGTTAGCTCAGTGGTTAAAGTACTCGCCTCTGGGCTGGTAGTCCGGGGTTCGATCCCCATCTGGCGGTCAATTTATTCACGCGGAAGGTGAATAAATCTGAGTACATTGTCCCTTGGAGAGGACGTTAAGCTGTCGGCCCTGTGCCTGTACGATGTCAGATCGTCGTTGAAGATCCCTACTCGAAATGCACTTGAGTTAGTCAAAATTTAGGACTCCCAATGCAATGTAGAGTCTGTAGAATCACCGATCAAACAAAAAGCCAGTAAACGGCTGACGTTATCACCCGATAGAGGATTGGTTTAAACAATAAAAAAAAAAAAGTACAATGCTGGAGAAGAAAAGTGTAATAGTGTTGAAAATGAGTGAGGGTGAGAGGTGTGGTGCAGGCCGGCTTGAAGGCTACAATGCAGCCATTGTCACCCTCAATGGCCCACTGAACTCACCTTTATCTCACTGCCCGTCTGCCTCCAATATTGTTCTCCGCATTGTCATCGCAATCAACCAGCCCAATAATCAATCCTTACTTATCTCACAGTCTTAAGTTGCTCTTTAACTCACTGCTAAACACTGACCGTTGATAAAGTTAACAATATACATGATATTATTGTTACTGCACAGGGCTTTTTAGTAACTACATGAGAAAAACAAACCATTTAACCACACGAATTACTTTATTCCCCGACTGGTTAGCTATATGTTAGTTAGTTGGCTTGTATACCTTTCGCACCAAACTTCCCACTAGATGGCCGAAGTGAATTTACAATAGTTCCTTTTTTAAGGAAATCTTCGTAAATTTCTAAACTTGCATTTGTAGGTATTAGGATGGTTTGTGGGATAGAAAATGTCGATTTGTGAATTGGTATACTCATCGCTTTTGCAAAAAGAAAAAGAAAATCAATGATACATAAAGGAGCTAGCATGTTTAGTCCATTGATTGACGTGGTATTCAACATTCATTTTGTGGTAATTTAGAAGTTACATAATTTACTATTGCTACCGCAGAGGTTGTTAAGTCTTTATTGGCAAAGTTAGATAGATCAGTGTATTATTCATTAGGAGTTTCGGAGCAAGGAATAGTGTAGTTATTATTGCAGAGCGAGGCGCCCTGCAATATTACGGAGGACATTCCTGTAGAGAGATCTATGTTATTTTTCATGTAGCGTTTCGAAACGGCATCCATGAAATTTTTCATATATTCGTGTTGTTCCGGAATGTGATCAGGGATTTCTTCGTGTGTGGTTCAGAGTGAGAGTGGGAATTTTCGTGTTCATCTCAGTGGGTCCGCTAATTTTCATGCACACTTCTGGGACAGGTCTTGCGATGTTCCATATTATAGAACCAGTGTTTTTCTCAAATAAGACTTCGAGGTCATACGGTATGCAGAGCTAGAAGCATGACAATTTTGTATCCCATAGTCGGAGCCGAGTTATGTTTTTTTTAGAAGGTTTTCAAGTGGGACAATAATTTATACGTGGGACTTATAATAAATAATGCACATGTATACGTGTATTATTTATTTAGACGCGGAAGTTGGAGTGTATTTCCATCAAATTTCCGGAGTAGATAGGTCCGTTTTTTTAAAGGCTTCCAAAGCGGGGAAAGTGTTATTTGATACAGAGCGGGTTTTACATGGGTTCAGAGCAGGGCAGTTTAATTGCTTTACAATTTCAAACAGCTGTGTATGCAACATTGTGGACTGGTAGCATGCAATGGTTCGTTCATCGTTCCGTAGAACTTACTTCTTAGTACTGATATCCAGAATTAGCTGCTTTTGACAATCGGATGTCTAAAGTAAGTTGTAGTCGTTAAGGTCCACAACAAATCATTCTGTAGAAAAGCAGCATTTCATCATGCAAACCAGAACGGGAGTCATATAATTTTTGAACATTGTTTCATTGTTTTAGCAGTGTAGTGAAATTTTTATAAAAGTTGCGAACGGAGCGGAGCCTATTTCCTTGGAATAACGTCTCCAAAGTTGGGTTGCATTGTGTCTGCGATAAATTTGTTTTTACCTAGTAACACGCAGTGACATTCAACTTGTTCAATACTCTTAATATTAAACATATAATATACCGTCTTACCTCGTACACTGCTGTTGTAGCTCTCGGACCGGTTTCGGGTGTCACCCATCTTCAACAAGAATTCATAAGAGTTCAGTTCTTGTTGAAGATGGGTGACACCCGAAACCGGTCCGAGAGCTACAACAGCAGTGTACGAGGTAAGACGGTATATTATATGTTTAATATTAATAATACTAACCTCTGTGGTAATGACGAAATGCATGAATTGTATTATACTCATTCATTTATTAATCATACTGGAATATCACCGACAGGGTATTGTCTAAACGATTACCTAGTAATTTTTCTTAATAAGTGGTACACTGAAGTGGTTTTTGTTATCGGGCGAATAGAAAAAGTCGTCCTTCAGACGCGATTAATTATATGGCTTTATACTTTCCTGTAGTTGACGTTTACTTGGAACTATTTTATATCTTACGATGGATGTCAGAAATTAAAACATGTTTGCCTTCTAAAATATTTAAGCTTCATTCTTTCAAACTTTTTGATTCTTTTCGATACCTTCAGATCAAAGCCCTTATTTCAATCTATATTATAAGACGAGCATATGGACTCCAACAAACGTCACAAAACATGCTTTTGGCTACAAACTTCTATTTCAAACAATTTTATAAAATAGGAGTCAAATATAATAGTCTATAGTAATCAAGTCTGAGGTTAGTTGGGAGAAGAAGGGAATACGGAGGTGAAGTGCTTGAAAGTCAGGTGCTTTAGGTTTAACAGCGCGCCCCGACCTGTAAGTAATGCATCGATTTTAAATAACACACTTTTAATATGTGTGAAGGGCGCCTCTCGGTCACAAAGACGAGTCTTCCAATCCTGGGTTGTTTCTTTTTCTAGAAGTCGTTTGGCGATGACTTTTTGAAATTACATTAATAACTTATTGTTGATACATCTATTACGTTCCTAGATTTCGTTTTAATTTTTAGATTTTGTTTTTTACAAGTGACTGCTGAATCCTGATTTGCATGATAAGTATTTCGTTGCAAATGGAGTTGGTACAGTCATAGCAGTTTTGCATAGTCTAGGAAAAATGTCCAAAACTACAGAGCATTCTGCTTAATACGTGTTATGTGATAAAACAAAAAGGGAGATCTACATGTATTCTAACAAACTCAATGAATGTTTTAATCATGAGAAATTAAAAAAAAAGAAAAATATTTGAATAATATGTTATTATTTACCTGGAATTTTCTTGGAGCTCCTGGAATTTCATCTCGCATAATATGGTTAGGAACTCCTGCTCCAGACCAAGTGCACTGGGACAATGAAGCTGGTCACAGAATCCCTGCAACCACCACGATCGTACATGCGGCTGTATTACAAATATTAATGCAAAATAAAATATTTTGCGTTTTCTGGCTAATAAGCATACAAGCAATTCAAATTGTCTGAGGTAACAAATTTAAATTAAATTCGATTAAACAATAATAATTAATCAATACTAATTAAACGAAATATAAGAAGATATTTGTTTATATAATGTAACATGTACTAAGCTAAGTCGAAGAGAAATGCAATAATCGAATCAAAAGAAGGTCGATTATTGTCTTTTCATAACTCTATATACAGAATAACTTCAGTTTCTCTTGCTGATGGACGAGTTCCAAAACTGTTCGAAGCGTCAGGACAAATTGGACAAGGTTAGACGGTATATTTATTATAATATCATTATTTTGTGGAATAATAATTTGGTGCAAAGAAAATGTAATTATTTGTGTGGTTTATTCAAATTAATCAGTGGGTACCTTGCATACTCTGACGACACATGATGGCAGCATTATGATAAATTAGCAATAATTAGCAGTAGCCAATATTGCAAGTGACAAACAACTTTGAAATAAAAAAAGATGTCATAAAATATCTTATTCGGTAGAGTATATTGTAGGAAGCTGTAAACATGTAAGTTAGATGGTTGTTTGTGTGTCCGTTCACATCATAGAAAAGCCCAAATGATATCCTATTGGAACGGGACTGGTGTCGTTTTCTTGCACAGTTTTCCGGTCGCTTTCATATAAAGATATAAAGATTTCTCATAAACACGTGAAATAACAATCAATGATCAAACCACATTTAAAAACAGGACTAGTCTTGTTTTCCCATTTTCTTATTGTGGTTTGATCATATAAAGATATCTTGAAAAATTTCAAAATTTAAAAAAGTTTCATTTGTAACGTTTCAAATAGCTATCGTTCACAAGTCTCTATCTTCATTACTTCAAAGGAAATCTAGAAACTGATAGTCGATTAGAAATTTGATTTTAAACCATTTTTATTCGAAAATTTTTATCTTTGGCGTCTTATAATTCTCAAAATTTAAATAAAGTCGAATTTAAAATTTGAGTTTACTGTTTTAATTTTTAAAAAAAATTAAAACTTAGTGGTACACATTATACTTAGGAGTTTTGAATCTTTTATTCACTATAAGATCTGATAATGTTTATGTTCTGGTTTTCATTACAGTTGTGTAATATTTACTGTAAGTTTGTAATAAAATATATTGCTAATATATTGTTTTATTTGATTTGAAGGCAATGGTGGTCAATCAGTAAGGAAATATGTACTACTGATTTAACAAGTGCATGTCTTTCATGGAGAAAATCTTAATAAGTTGAGATGTGTTGGTGATTATATTGTATGTGAATATTATTTTATAAAACGATACGTTATAATCTTTCTTAGTGAACCTGTGTTTTGCTTTTATTGGAAAAATATACATTAGACAACAAATAATTGATGTTAGAAGTAAGAAATATAATGAATAATTCGTGTCAGTTCAGTGGAAGTAATTGAGAGTCAGTAAGGAAAGAAGATTATGACTAGCTTAGGGCGTTGCAGGTAGCCAAGAATAACTTGACAGACCCTCATTTGCATGCGGTTAGTACCTGAGCTCCCAGGCTTATTCAAACTTCTTACCTGAATCCAGTATTAAAATGTACTTTGGAATGTATATTAAAGCCACTTTGTTTTGTTTTAGGATGGTTTGTATTGTGAAATGGCTTGCATGCTAACCTTTATTAACTAATGTTTGGTGTATCGCTCTTCCATGTTACGAGTATCTCTCCATGTCCTATTTGACCCTTTTGTCATGATTGCTTGATTGTTCTCGCACATTAACTTTATCCACCTCTGGTTTAGGGTCATGACAGACATTATAAACTATGCATACATATCTCAAGGTCTCTGAATGATAGGTGGCTGCCTGCTATTACAAATACATATACAGTATAAAATTGCCAAATCAATTAGAACGATTACCAAGGGATTACAGTTAATTAGGTTAACGCGAGGCTCTCAAACTGCTATCTCTCTCTCTCTCTCTCTTTCTCTCGTTCTCTCTCAAGAAGTCAAGGGATTATAACTGCAATTGGTTTAAAGTGTCTCTAATGAATTGAGTCCACTTTTAAATTAGCCTCATTTATCTGAAAATTATTATTTTTCACTTTTTGAATGGGGGATTATGAATATCACAATTATTATAAAAAAAAATATTTAGGAGTACTTCTTTTTAATGAATATTTACTATTTACGTAATTAAGAGCCTATAATAGTCAGTTCAAAATTATTTGATCCATAAATTTAATGTTTACTTTATTATGTAAAGAATAACGTGAATATTTATAAAACTGTTGACTAAAACTAATTTTGAAAATTTAAATCAAATTTAATCTCAATTGTTGTGAAATGTATAAAATAATTTGCATAAAATATAATTGAATAGTGAGTAAAAGTGTTTATCAATTCACGTTTTTTTATATTAAGGGATTGTTTTGAACATTGAACATTTTGAACATTTTTGAACATTATTTAAATTTGTCTCTTTCATTTTGTTTATTTTCAAATATTTTGTATATTTTCAAATATTCCCGTACACTTGCAGATCAGTGTGGTTACTGCAGATATTAGCCAGAATGTCTGTATCAAGTGTTGCTTAATGTGTTTTAGAGGAAACAGCGTCCTTTTCGAAGTTATGTTTAGGATATTTTGGATGACATTTGCAGCTCCTCTTCTAACCAGTTAAACTTTTAAATGCTTTGTTTAATAAAAGTTTCTATAGTTGTGCAGCCAGATACCATGAAGTATACTAATATTTGAGTAAACATCAGATACTCTTAGACATAGTCATCGTCAGATACCATGAGGAATTCACTCATTTTCGAAATTTTTGAAAAACTCTCAACACGAAGAAAGTTTTATTATAAACAAACACCATTTCTACCTTCTCAGTAAAACTTTGAGAAAAACAAAATGTGTTTAAAAAGTGTCGTTTGATAATTAACCATTGTTATTGTAAAATTTTTGCAATAATTTATAAGTATACAAAAGTTTGTTTGGCCATAATATTGCACATTCTTAAACCTACCTATATTATTAGAAATAATATTGTAACAACTATATAATTTTCAAAAAAAGGTGAAATTACAAAAGCAACTCTCCCTAAAGATTCAGTCTGCATAAGCTGGTGACTTATTTCATGCTTGAACCTTGACAATCTCGTATCGACGTATTCCATAACGGCCTCAGTCGTGAAACCGGCCTGCTACGAAATGTCCTAATTTCGTTTACAATGTTACACATGTATTTCGGTACGTCACAGAACTGGCAGACCTATTCTAAAATATCCTGGCAATATGCCCAACATCCCTACTACGCCCTTTACTATGCCTTCCCTGACTGCAGCTGTCTCGCCGAGGCGTCATTGCAAAGCATCGATGCTTACTCTGCGCACTGTTTCAAACCATTTGTCGAGGTCCTTTCTAAAATACCCTGGCCGGATGCCACATTTTTTTAAACCGTTATCAAATATCCGTTCAATTGATTCTCTTGAAGCTTTGTTTACTTTATAAGAAGTGGTCTCTTTGTAGTTGTGATATTTATCAAATGATATCTTTATTTTGCTTTGACTCAAAATAAAACAACTTCTTTGTGAGATTCGTTTCAATGACATGTAGACGTAGTTGAGTCCATGCCAATGTTTCCGTTTACTACGTTTTCTAGGTCTAGGTCCATTATTCAAATAATTTATGCCTTCGTTATTAATCTCTAGCTACTTTCAGAGCATTAAATATGTATTCTGCTAGAAAGAATTAGATAGATAGATAGAAGAGAGAGAGAGAGAGAGAGAGAGAGAGAGAGAGAGAGAAGGATGAAGTGAGAGGGAGAGAGACAGAGTTCAGAGGTGGGAGATGTTCAAGGCAGAGAAAGGGCGAGAGTTTGGGAAGGACTGTGAAGTGTGGAAGAGGAGAGGGAGGGAAGCGGAGATATTCAATAGAGCATAATTTGGCAATGAGAGTTTACATATACAATGAGATAAAACGTAGGCAATGAGAGTTTAATTTGAACCTGAAGAACTGACCGAGTCCCGATAAACTATAGTTTTGTTTCTATTCCACGGTCGATACTTTTATCAATATATATATATATATATAAATTTTAGATTTATTTTCCAAATTATGTTTTTAACTTTTATATTATTTTTTAAACTTCTTATTTATTATTCAAATCACTTTGTACATGCAATACAGGGGTGCTTACAGATTTTCTGTACGCGAGTACTTATGAAATGAAGAAGTTACTATGATCTACCACCTACATTTATTTAGAAATACATTGAGTATTCTTACAATGTATGATAATGTATGTAATATTCCATGGTGAGGAAAACATTCTCTTCCCATATCTTATGAATGTGATAGGATTTTTCTTCTTACCCGATCCACTCCCCCTCACTTGTTTTTATACAATTTCTTAATTTGAAAATAAAAAATAAAAGTAAAGAGTAAGAGGCAACTGAATGCAATTAGCTCGCATTCAGAAAATGTGTGAGCACTCCTGTCATAGACTATATGTGGTTGAGATAGGAAAAGTTTGATTTATAATAAATATATAAATTCTTAGGGTTTCTAGTCAAAATGTGGCTAATAGTGTCAAAAAAGTAGCTAAAATATATTTATAATGATATTTATATTATTAAGTAAATAAATAATGACTAGGTTATTAGCTTTACTGCACTTAGAATAACTTTTGCCGCTGCTCAGTGACCTTAGTATCGAAAAATCGACTGATTGCTCTGTATATAAATCAAATATACAGGTGTTGTTAACAAGCAAGTAGGTATTGTTAGTTGATTGTAATTTCATTTGCATTTAAGCTCCCAACAAGAGCTTATTGACAAGGTGTTTCTCAGAGTTCAAGATCTACTATCTATTCAGAACAAATAGCTTTGTGAACGAGCAATTCTCAACCCCTTCTAATGAACAGAGAGGAGAAATCAACAAAAAGTTCTTACACTGTATCAAGCTTAAGCTAGAACTTACAAGTCAATAAACAGAGTGATTAGTGATGAGGAAGCAGTTCATTATTCAACTGAATTTCTTGACTCCGTGACTGCTCCTGGACTGCCTGTTCATGAGTAAAAACTTCAAATGAGCACCAATTATGCTGCGATTTAGTAGCAGTAACAAATTTCATGTTACGAAACTTGTTTGCGCCATGTGCAACGGGACACAACTCTGAGTTCGTGCTCTCTGCACAGATACTGCATAGAGGCTGACTTCATGACTGGGTGTGGTACTGTGAAGTCTGTATGTCTCCCACGAATACAATTCATTCCGAGCCACTAATTGTTTCTATTCAAATGAATGGAATGTCCCATCAGCGTCTGTTTCGCAATGACGGTAACTAAGTCGCAAGGGGAAACTAGATCTACCTTAGGAATTGAAGTGAATGAGACCAAGTTTTTCTCACATGGTCAACTGTTCTTTGCTTGCTCAAGATTCACATGTTCCAACTCGTTGTTCTTCCATGAACCTAAAGGACAGACAGCAATGTGGTGTATACAGAGGCATTTACTTAACACTCTTCTAATAATGATATTTTATACTATTCTATAATTTCTAATGATATTTTGGAATACCATGTATCATCTCTCAATATTTGAAAAAGTACCCGTCAAAGACGGGCACGTTTGCTTGTCATAAATAAATATATTTCATCAAAAAATTAAACCTCTTGCAGTTTAAAGATTTTAAATCTAAAAAAAGTTGTACCTCCTTGTACTTGAAGTCTGAGATTAAAGGTATCTTAAATCCTCCATCATGCTCATCTTATACTCGCGAATTAATTCGTGCTGTAACTAGAATCGCGAGAATTCGTACGTGATTAATATAGTGACAGCTGTGTCATAGTGACGCCAGAAGTGTTGGTTAGGAATAGTCACCATCTACAGTCCTGTTCTAGAAGAATGATGTCAAACTTCACTTTCATTTGTACTGATTATTTATAGAGGAAGACAACATTACGCAATCAAACTCAGATATTGATTAAGCTATCGAAAAAAAAGACGAACTTTTTTTTTCTAAAAAAGAAAAAAAAAGGAATTTGAGTTATCAAAATGAGAGATATGGATGGAGGAAAGGCAGGGCAGTGGCCGACGGGACAGGTTACGTAATGCCTGATACCTGATACAATTAACCTGATAAAGCTTACAAATGCCCCAACTCTCAAAGTGTTGTGTCTCCAACACTTATCTACATAATGCCCTTTCTATCTCATACCGATGACTTTGTTACTTTCTTTTTGCTTTCCTCTTTTCACTTCCATCCTAAATACTAGCTAATGTAACTCGTGTTCATTTAGAATATCCACTTTTCATTCTTCAAGTGGTAATTCCCATATGTCATCTGTCATCGTGTTTTCAATATACAAAAAAAAAATTAATATTTATTTTATTTTCAATACTAAATAGGCTCTTGAATATATTTTTTAATAACTTAATACAAACACAATCACACGGTTCATTAGGAGAACGCATTAAATGAGTAAATGTATTTAAACATTAAAAATATATTAAAATAATAACAATCAAATGTGTAATATTACAGATAAATAGTAACAGATATCAACCATCTAATTGGTTATTAATTAATTAGTTTTATTATTAAAACAAAATGAGTAAATACCACATAGTAACTGAATGCATAACTAAATAAAGAAATTAAATTGCAATTTGAAATGACAATTCTGTACTGCGTGGTTGAATGTTATATATGGTCTCAAGAAAACGGACTGCATTTGCTGGAAAAAAAAAAAAGAGTAAAATAGATTACAAACCGTTTTCCCGGGAGTTTACAAGTTGAGGTTAAGATGGAATGTAATTAAGAATAGTGTAAAGTGAACAACGAGTCGAGATCTCCAGTGTCCCAATAAAATGAAAAATAAAGTTTACCGGCTTCGTCTCTGCGAAGAATAATCATTAAACAAACCATTTAATGCTTTAAATAATGGTGAGTATTTTGTCATTTCTGAACTGTGCAGTATCTACGAGTAAACTAAATTTCAAGTAAATCGGAGTTTGTCAGAATTAATATACTTTCAAACAAAAATTAATATAATTCATGCTAATAGACAATGGCTATTCATTAATTTATCTTTATATAATAATATTACAAAGTAATCATTTGTAATAGTTAAATACTGTTAACTATTGTTAATACGGTTTTAATTGTTATCTCCATTAATTTGGCCACAACTAAAACAGCCCAAATAACAAAGGAACAACATTTTCGCCCCACTAAAGTGTTATTGTTGTTTGTTGTTTTCAAACCACCACACTTATAAGGTGAACAGGTTTCACCTTTTAGTGCTGTTCTAAAGGTGGAAATTTTGGCTCATTTATTATTTGGCACCCATTTTAGTAATAGGTGAGCCACATTACCTGTTGATTCTACATTGGGAGTCTTAAATTTTGCCTAACTGAAGTCTGTTTAGAAGTAGGGATCTTCTACGAGTACCTGACATCGTACAGGATCGGAGCCGGTGGTTTAACGTTCTCTCTGAGGGACGATATACTCAGATTTATTCAGGTCATCTCTCGAGTGAATAAATCGAGGGCCAGGTGGGATTGACTAACCTCGGACTTACCAGTTTAGAGGCGAGTACGTTAACCACTGAGATAACCTGAGTTAGCGTGAGAGTTGGAAAAGCAACTGTTGGAATTCTTAATTTCATCAATGAATTCAAGTGTAAACGAATGCAACATTATCAGCTCTTAAACTGAAAAAAAGAAATGAAATAGATATAGGTAATCTTGTTTTGACTTGGAATACCAAAATGAAAACAAGTGACAAACACTAATTTACAGTTTTTAAACATTTTAAGCCCTTAGATGAGGTAGTCTAGCCATTTTCTTTTTCATTTACATTGTTATTTTTCTTCCTTTCTCTTCTTTCCTTTTCTTGTTTTCGTTTTTATCCCTCATTAAAATTTGTGAACTTCTTGTGTACTTTTCTTTCTCTTCTTTATATGTTATGCCTTCCCTCTCTCTTTTTTATAGTGAAAAATTATATCTTGATATTGCCAATGATTTGAAAACAAGATTCCGACGTATTCTACGTCTATCTAGTACATCCCCTCCTTCCGTGTTTGAACGACAGTTCTGAACTCAGCATATCGATGAACAGGAAGGTGGCTGACGATTTGTTCTTCCTTGTTTGAGGTATAGTCCATGGATTTGTTCTCATGAGCGCAGAATTGTGCAGGTATACAGATCCAAGGCTACTTGCTATCTGGTCAATACGTAAACAATGGTTTTCATAGTGCTGGCTTCCTTATCGGTTCTTGTTTTGAATATCTTCAAGAGGATTGCCAGCTAAGGTCTGGTAATAGTCGTCGTTTGCCGATACCGTATCGCAAGGAACAAAGTACTGACACAATGCCTATACAACAATCGACTGCACTCTTTTATGCGACCAGGTCATTGACTGGCAGAGTGCACTGCCTCCATGATTCCATTTCTTTTATATTCTTGGTGAGGATTCTGCACTTTGATATTATAACTGGAAATCCCTTTATATGCTTATTGTGCAATGAGATTACAGGGGTCACTTGTCTTACCTGTTTAATTTGTTCTAGCTGAGCTGATAACTAAGATTCTGTGTAATTAAACCACTTTGATATTTTGAACCTTACTCAAAAAAAAAAAGTTGCGTCATGCCCAAAATTCGATAGCTAAAGCTCAGGTTATAACAGCAAACATACTAACCACTGGACTAGTGTTTTTCAAACTATAAGTTTCGACTCTTTGGTGGGTCGCGAAGACTATCCTCGATTCAAATTACCTCACATTTTCACATTTTTCTACCTGATGACGATATATTCGAAATATAGTAGTAAATTTTTGTGAGATCTTGTACATGAAAGCTATAAATATCCAACTTGGTAATTCTTATAGAATCTTGAAGTTGCTTTGTAACAGACCGACCCGGATTAGCCAGATGAAGGCAATGTTCAACCACACCACCTTAATCCCCCAAAATGCTCCCTGATTCAAGGGTGATGTCGAAATTAACTTTCAAGTACAACCCCACCAGGTATATATATAAACTCACTAACCCACTAATGTACTCATTATTATACTGATGATGAATATGGTACTTTCGAAACATGTCGACCAGTAATATAAGTGATAAGCTACACTGTTTTAACAAAAAGACGAGGAAAAAATTTCGGAAATTGGAGAAATTATGCAAAAAACAGCTCTGAGCCAAATATTGGGCGTTATTTAACAATATATATATGTATTATTGAATCAATGTCCAAACCACGGTAAGAAATCAAAAAAATTAACCAAAACAAGCTGTTTTCGTCAGAGTCCAATTGATATTGAAACAAGTGATGCAAAAACATCTGGTGTGGGGTTGAGAAGAGTGGGAAGCGAGAGAGGTATTTTACACCATTTAAAATAAATTTTTTTTTTGAGTTTATTAAGAAAAAATATATTTCGAATGAATCTCTGAATGAGAGTAGTAATTAATAGCATGATATATCATGTAAAAGTGAAACATGAAACTACCACACGAAGATTCAATTACACGTCAAGTCAAAGACCGTGGTATTTCCTTTAAACTTTTGATCAAAACATTCAGAGTATACGGCATAATTTATTGAATATTGTAAGTTATGAAAGTACTTAATCTGCAGGTGTAACAGCTCGGTGGTAATGATAGAGTATGTGGGGGCCTTATACATGATCACAGGCTGTGGGTCGTCTAATATTCAGCATGCTTGCCACTGGTTTGAATAGTTAGGTACTGCTCTCAGAATATTGCGTCACTCGTCAGTCTTAGAATGGTGTGCATTCCCTGAGCAGAAGGCACACCATTCTGCTCAGGGAATTGCATTGTACTTGCTCACACTTGCATTGTACTTTCATGACTCAATATACCTTCACAAGTACTTTGATGTACATGAAGTACACATTAGTACTTGAATAATACTCGACAACTGTCCGTCACACATTCAGTATGACGGCGCCAGGAGTGGTTCTTTCCAAGCTAAAACTACTCACACTGGCCCCTCACTACGTAAATATTTCGGATATTTCTTGTCTTAATTTAGTTATTTCTATAGTGCTTGACCGCAAAATAAATTTATAAAAAAAAAAAAGATATATTACTAAAATCGACGTTGTATTCTCTATAATGAAGAATAATAATATCCAAAACAAATTAATGTTTATATCAAATACTCACTTGACTGAGCTTCTTTGCAACTTTTCCTGACAACATATTAATTTTGCATCCAATGACGTCGTAATGTATGGACTTTGCCTTCATTCAATATGAAAGAATATAATTTAACCTTGAGAACATGTTTTACCAATAGTTCTGACTCACCTTGAATTTAGTAGAGGAAAATCCATATAACGCTAATGTATTAAATATTAGATCGAATTTGGGATTTTAGGGAACAGTCGGTATGATTATGAAGTCAGTAAATGCCACTGCTGACGTAGGTATTTGAAAGCTTTACATACTTATGTAAATCTGACCTTCTGGAGAATGTAACAAGAAATACTAGAGATTGAATAGTGAGCTCTAGATCTGCACAATGCTCTCCTAAAGTATCAACAAGAAAAAAGAGAAAATGTGAAACAAATCCAACTTAATAATATTTTAAAAGCCTACAGTCTATAAGTTAATCAAAGGGAATTTAATAAAAGGTAATAGTAACCATCGAAAATAGATCTTCATAATATAAAACAAATACAATGAAGCCGCAAATAACATGTATTCACACAGTCTATTTGTGTAAAACATACCAGAAAAAAAAATATACTGGAATTAAAATAGCATCAGAATACATCAAATCCATGCGAACGTATTCCAACGGCACAAATAAAAACTCTGTAAAGACCTAAAATCCAGTTTAATTTACAAAACTTCTTCTTCATATTACCCTAGTTAAAGTATCAGAGAAGAAAAACAACATTTACAAAGAAAATATTGCAAAAAAGGTGGATACCAAAATAATAAGAACAGCGGACTATGTACTGGAAAATTTCTTGTTACCTATAAACGAAATTTTTTAATATCATAAGTAATTAAAATTATCAAATATAATATTAATGTAATTTCTGAAAGACTGGTACAATAAATTAGCATAGTTGACTCAAAATGCCATAATTTAATGGCATTAAATTGTTAAACAAGTTTTTTTTTACTTGTTCACTTTTAAATGTAAAGATGGTTACACTGATATCAGAAGAACCTTCCTCTTTAACCGTCATTGCTTTAAAAACTGCGCTATATTAAGTTTCGTTATTCTTCCTGTAATTCTATAGATTTTGTTCATGTTTGGGAAGGGAAATCTTACTTGAAGCCGACACTGCGTGAGGGAGTAAAGACTTGGAGTTCAGCCTCTTCTCATTTAACATCTTTATTTCAAATAAATACATTTTACGCCTGCAGCTTCACTAGCTAGTATGACTGAACGGCAAGAAAAAGAATTGTCGTATTAAAAACTAAACTCTATTATTAGAAAAGGCATTATCAAAACTCATTGTCGAATTAAAAACTAAACTCTATTATTAGAAAAGGAATTATCAAAACTCATTGACAATCAAGTTGATTGATTGATTTCTTATTATGTTGTCTTAATGTACGAAAGATTATGATTATAATCGTATATAGCACTAGAAGCAATAACTGTAGAAATGTATTCATTTAAGCGTATTATTTATTAAACGTTTTAAATAGAATTAAATGCTTAAGGCATTATAATATGATGCATTATTACTTAAGAGTGGTAGAGTCTGCGCAGTCAATTAATCATCAATTACTTTTATTGAAAGTATAAAATAAATCTTATATGTAATTTGTATTATAAATTACAACTTTATATTATTTGAAGGAGTTTGTAAAAACACAGAGAAAAAGATCATAAAGTAAACAATCAAAAACTTACGAAATCGGTGTTTAAATTATTTTGATTTGTTTGGTTAAATGAAATTGAAAAGAAATTGCTGATTTTGCAGTTTGTTATTGGTACATTCGTGTGTTCATAATAAATTGACTGCAAATGTATAAACAATTATTTGATCTTATATTGAACTTGTTTGTAGTATATTTGAATCTAAATTATGTGAATGTTTATGTTACTATAATCAAGTATCAATTTTTGCAATTTTAAGTTTAAAAAGAAATTTACTTCTGATAAATTAGTTATTTTGACTTCGATAGATTTCAGTTGAGTTCAGGTTAAGATATCAGACTAAGATGACTACAGAGGGAGATTGTTTTTTTTTTTTTTAGTGTTTATTGTGACTTATGTGGATGAAATATTGTATTCTAGAGGCATTTAGCTTTGGTAGAAGGGAAATAGGCAAGTGTCGGTATGGTAAGATTCACAAGAGGGATAAACAGAGTAGACTATGGAATGCAACTGTCAAATCCTCACCAGTTGTGTTTTAGATGTTAATCTGCTTATAAAAGTGTTAACAGAGAATAGTGCGCTACACTAGAATGCCAATGACAGCTATGGGGTGTGTTTGCACTGGCCGGCAGGCTTATCTCAAGAGTTGATATCAAATAAAAGATTAAGACCTCTGAAATACTTCTGCTTCCCTCCTGCTTAATCCAGTTTTGGAAATAGTTGCAGAAGACTTTGGTGTCCAGACGAGTAAAACGCTACTGTGTAAATGTGTAAAGCTCTTGGTATATTCTGTTTGATGACATCATGGACATCATGTCTGAATCCTATGAAAGGGAAAATATTATCACTGGAGGCAACAACCAGAAAGATGGGCCTAGTTATTAATATCGTCATACAATAATAATAATAAGTCAGATGTGGAAATAATCTGGTTAGCTACCTCTATTTTACTATAGCAAGTAAACCATTTTCAGAAATAATAACTCATTAAAAGCATTTTTCATTCTAATGTAGTGCAATCAGTTATTATGCGGTATTTACTCATTGTAGGGTAAAAATCTAATGAAATGGTCTCCACATATAACAATTTTAATGATATAAACAACGTTATACATCGAAACATACGTTTCGAACACGTAGTGTTCTTCCTCAGGCATTAACTAAAAAAATACAATGACACCTCTCTGGTGTCATTGTATATACAATACTATAAATAACTCTCTCGTGTCATTGTATTTTTTTAGTTAATGCCTGAGGAAGAACACTACGTGTTCGAAACGCGTTGTTTATATCATTAAAATTTTTATATGTGGAGACCATTTCATTAGATTTTTACCCTACAAAAAGCATTTTTGTTTACTTCATCAGTTTTATTATTCTTTGATCATAACTTCGAGCTTTCGACCAAGAATTGGTGTTCTTCAGCGATGTAAATAATGCATTTTAAAGAACTGCTTTGCTATGTTTCTTTTTCTATGTTGAACTATATATATATATATATATATATTTGTAAAAGTTGGGAGCAGTCCTTCTTCAATACATGCTCTTAAAAAAAAGGTAATTTTGCCAACCAGTTGCGCTTGTTTGGAAACCTAGGGCTAGTTATGCCAACACTGACAACCCCTAACCTGTCTGTGTAACCTTCAGTTAACTTGTTCACTTATTGTTTTTGCAATGTAATTTAACTATTAGATTCATTTGTTAAGGTAATTGTAATTAATTGTGTGTTTTGCTGAAGATGGTGAACGTACACCGAAACATGTTCAATAATAAAATAAGCAATTATGGTGAATTAATTTTTAAGTTGAGTTCTGAGTTGAAGAAAAAATTTCGTAATTTGGAAAAATATAAGACAAAATTAAATCAAGTGGAAACAGACATCCAGTTTTTAAAAGCATATATATATATATATATATATTTCACTCAAAATTCGAAAAAACGATCCAAACTGGACGCAAATCAGCTCAAAAACGAAGAAAAGCAACACAGAGAGAAAGAGGCTCACTTACGAACTCAAATTTTCGGATGATACGTCTTCAGGAGAAAATTTGAGTTTGTAAGTGTGTCTCTTTCTCTGTGTGTTGCTTTTCTTCGTTTTTGAGCTGATTTACGTACAGTTTGGATCGTTTTTTTGAATTTTATATATATATATATATATATATATATATAGCAAATTTTATTATGATCTGTCCGACGGTGAGAGTTGTATTTGTTATCAAAATTTTTGATTTAAACTACCCAATAACAGACATTATTCAAAAAGTATCAATGACGAATTAAGGGAACCTCGAAACGTGTAAATCCATCAGCAACTTAAAATTGATTTCTTTCCCTATACATGAACTGTATACATTATCACTGTACGTGACTTACAGAAAAAGTAAAACTAAATGTTTAATAGTTCACAATTTTAATCTATCTCAAAGACAAAGATGATAAACGTTGAGGTAGGATGGTTCATCACCCCAATAAGAATAAATTTGAAATATTTGAACTAAATTTCATTGAAATATTGTCAAGCAATAGTTAGAATTGGTTTGTTTATGAAAGACCTTGGAAATGCAATAATCAGCGCTAATTGAGAAATGTTTGCAGGCCAAGGCGTCGGTAGACGGTTTAAATGAGAAGCTCAAACAGGAGCCAGTGGAAAATTACTGCTCTGTTCAGCAAAGCACAGAGTCAACCAGAATACTGTCCTTATTATAAATTGCATATATATAGACAGATAACATGCTGCAGTTTCTCTTATCAGCAGATGATTTTTACCTACCTGATAATATCCAGGTACTCTTCAAGTTTGTTTCTGTATTAGAGAACAGTTTCCAAACTTTTGACCCCGAAAGACAATTTATATGCACATAGCAACCTATAAATGATTAATATATTATAACCTAAGCGATTTTAAACATAGAAACACACACTCTGGTTTTAAAAACATGTTTTATAAGACCCAAGTTATGTCACTATATATATTTCCTTTGAAAATTCGTTATATATATGCAAACAAAAATTCATTACATCAATTATTCACTATCAGATTTGTTACCTTAAATTTTTATTATATCAGGAATGAAAGCAATTAACTTATTAATTAGTCAATTCTCTTAAAAATTATGTTAGTAATTAATATTAATTAAATGGTGAAATTATTCATATGAGAAAGTAATATTAAAAAAAAAATACATAACTATTTACATAACTGAAAAGTATAATGCAATCTATATAATCGTGTAAAATAGTTATTTACAATTCTTGCATTAATTATTATTAGGCTTTCAAAGATATATTTAAAATGTATTATTCTTAGAAGGAAGCTTACATTTCTCTTTTTATATTAGCATTAGTCAACTAATCCACATAAAACCTACCCGGGAAAATTGAAAATACTGTAATTCGTATGAATAAATATTTACAGTGATTTCATTAACTTTAATCTTTTACTTTACTATTTACGTCATAGTGACAGTTTAGAATAATCTGTAAAACGTAGTTACCCATTAGAAGGAATTTACGTCATAATAACTACTTTAGAAGGATCTACACGGCATAGTGGCTAATTAGAATACAATATTCAATGTAGTAACCCTTTAATGAATAGCCCAGAAATATGAAATTTATTTAAACAATCACTATTTATTAATTCTAGGGTAAATTACTGATTAAGGTGGCAGTAGTTGGCAACCCTTTAGGTTACAGTGGCTATACATATAGATAATTAGAAGGTTATTAGAAGTATAAATAAACTGATCAGGTATAATAGCCGACGCCTGTCAACAATAACATCTCTCAACTCTTATCTAATTTTATCAACTTATCATACCTTATCTTATCAACCCAAACGTATGTAAATTTTTCATGTCTTCCTTGATATGCCATTATATATATATATATATATATATATAGAAAATTGTCACAATAACACGTGATATAAATATTCAGGTAACTCACCACAAATTAGAGAAGATAGTCGCTCTAAGGCCTTTCGTTTTCACGTCGTCAGAGAGCAAGTGAATACAAGTTGCAAACAGGTTATGAATTTTGATTCAAAGAAGGAGTAAGATTTGCATCATTGACAGTATTTTTCCCTATAACTGTTGAAATAGTCTTGATTTGTTTGATAATTCCTTCAATTAGAAATTCATCTAATTTAAAAAGGCCTGGACTAGTGTTGACCAAGTTCTTAGAAAAGTCTTTTATGAGGGCGCTTTCAACAATGTTTCTTCTTCTTTCACATGACATAAAAACCAACTCCTTTGCTTCTTTCCAGTTAATTATGTGATTTTTGTCTCTAATGTGTAGGAACAAGGCACTTTTATCATCTTGTCTTCTAACTGAATACTGATGTTGCTTAATCCTTGTATCCATTCCTTTTCCCGTCTGTCCAATATAAGCCAACTCGCAATCCTTGCAAGGAATTCTGTATACACAACAGTTTTTTCGGCTTCTTTTAGAGTTATGGACAAGTCTATTTGACAAATTACCACCACTACTAAATGTAACTGAGATATCTAGCTTCTTCAACAAATATGGAATGTCTTTTAAACATGGGCTGTAGGGAACCACCAGCAAATTCCTTCTTGAAAAACGTTCCTCACTTACAGATGACATCAAAGATTGTTTGGCTTTTTTCATCACGTTATCAATTAATTTTTTTGGATACATTAGAGAGGTTGAAACTTTGTAAATATATTTTTTGGATACCCTCAATATGTTTGTTCCGTCTATTCAATTTACAATAGAATTAGAAAATAATAATAAACTCCCTTTCCTGGATGTGCTTTTGCACCGAAGTGGTAATAAATTGAATTATAGTATTTACAGAAAATTTACAAATGTATCCTCTTATGTTCATTTCTTCTCGGCACACCCCCTCAGTGTCAAAAAATCCGTTTTTAATAGCATGTTTTTGAGAGCTTTCAAAATTTGCAGTGAACCATTTTTAGAAGAAGAAATTAAATATATTTACAAAGTTTCAACCTCTCTAATGTATCCAAAAAAATTAATTGATAACGTGATGAAAAAAGCCAAACAATCTTTGATGTCATCTGTAAGTGAGGAACGTTTTTCAAGAAGGAATTTGCTGGTGGTTCCCTACAGCCCATGTTTAAAAGACATTCCATATTTGTTGAAGAAGCTAGATATCTCAGTTACATTTAGTAGTGGTGGTAATTTGTCAAATAGACTTGTCCATAACTCTAAAAGAAGCCGAAAAAACTGTTGTGTATACAGAATTCCTTGCAAGGATTGCGAGTTGGCTTATATTGGACAGACGGGAAAAGGAATGGATACAAGGATTAAGCAACATCAGTATTCAGTTAGAAGACAAGATGATAAAAGTGCCTTGTTCCTACACATTAGAGACAAAAATCACATAATTAACTGGAAAGAAGCAAAGGAGTTGGTTTTTATGTCATGTGAAAGAAGAAGAAACATTGTTGAAAGCGCCCTCATAAAAGACTTTTCTAAGAACTTGGTCAACACTAGTCCAGGCCTTTTTAAATTAGATGAATTTCTAATTGAAGGAATTATCAAACAAATCAAGACTATTTCAACAGTTATAGGGAAAAATACTGTCAATGATGCCAATCTTACTCCTTCTTTGAATCAAAATTCATAACCTGTTTGCAACTTGTATTCACTTGCTCTCTGACGACGTGAAAACGAAAGGCCTTAGAGCGACTATCTTCTCTAATTTGTGGTGAGTTACCTGAATATATATATATATATATTATATATATATATATATATATATATATATATATATCATGATAAACGAAAACAGTCCGGCAGGACAGATTGCACTTAAAATAAACTGTGTCACATAGAGACAGAAACATAACAAAGACTCACTTTTCAATATTTCGACCGTAATATAGTGACTGTCGTCCCTCCGTCAATTCACTTCTTCTCCTGAGGACGATCACCATTACGGTGGAAATATTGAAAAGTGAGCTTTGTAATGTTTCTGTCTATGTGTCATAGTTTATTTTAAGTATATATATATATATATTTATATATACATATAATGTATATATATCTATCCACAGATTAAGAAGTTGGTCTTGAACAAACAGTACCATCCATTTAATTAGGAATGTCATTACTTATCATAAGAAAGTTTATTTACTTGTATAACCAGCATTCAGCTATACATGGAGTGTTTCATCAAGCAAATTATGTTTCGAACAAGGTATAGGCTATATAAATGCATTATTATATTCTTCCTTTAATAAAACAAAGTTTACCGTAACAATATTGTATTTTTGATGTGTATATACCTTAATCAAGTAAGTTAAAAGTTTCTCTTTCATAAAATAATAAGATTAGAATTTGGTCTCACTTTCGTGTGGGGTCGCAAAAAGTTTGGTGAAGCTGAAATGGGGTCACTAATGTAAAAAGGTTGAAAACCACTGGTTTAGAAAGACCTGAATACGAGGTCTTAGAACGACATATTTACAAGCATTTTTAAAGTATATAAAACATACAATATAAAACATTACAATTTGAAATTAATAGTACTTTCGTTTAATATTTGGTTAGTTTAATTCCAATTTCATCAAATGAGAGCAAACAAATCTAAGAAGAAAACATTTGCATGATTGCAATTTTGATAAGATAATTGCAGAACAAAGTTATTGAGATAAGATAACCATGTTTTAATTCGCTGCTAATTTGGCATTACATCCTTTAATATGACAGTTATTAGTTATTGAAACCCAATCCATCTGAAATCAACCGTGAGGGGAATATCATTATCATCTTAATTGGCATTCCTCGGTTTTAGAATTAGTTATCACCATATAGTCACACAATAATAATAATAAGTCAGATGTGGAAATAATCTGGTTAGCTACCTCTATTTTACTAAAAGTAAACGATTTTCAGAAACAAGTTATTCAGAAGTCATTCAGAAGTGATTAAAAGTATTTTTGTTTACTTTATCAGTTTTATTATTCTTTGATCATAACTTCGTGCTTTCGACCAAGAATTGGTATTCTTCAGCGATATAAATAATAACTTTTAAAGAACTGCTTTGCGACTATTGGAAAATATAATATTATTATAAAAACCCGTCTTACTTCGTGAATCTTTGATATAGCCGCCCAACCGGTTTCGCATGTTGTGCATTTTCAAGAGAGACTGATAATTGTCGAATGCTCCTGGCAATAAATAATAATGGCAAGTAATGATAATATATGCATAAATTTACTATCAATTACTAAAATAATTGATAATAATAAAAAATGCTAAAAAGAAGGATAAATGTTAAAAAAACTCTTGGCAATAAATACCTATTGAACAAGTACTATAAATTTATTATAATTAATTTTAAAATTATTTTATTTATTCTCTGATATTATTCTTTTAAAATTTACATTATCATTGTTAAATCCGTGTAATCCTCTTTTTAGTTGCATTTTTGGTTTAAATACTCTACTGGATTCATAATTAATCTGTTCGTTATTAAATTATCTGTGTTGAATATTTTATATTTAATTAATGTTTAATGCTTTTAAAAACGGGACATAAACGACCAACATTAAATATGATACAGGAACCCCAAATTTATAAACATAAAAACACAGATAATTTAATAAACGATCAGATTAATTATCAATTGGATATAGTTTTTTTTCATCCAAAGTAGTGCCCCTACTTGGAGGGAGTTTATTGTAATATTTTCGCATGCTCCATTTGTTCTATTACATGTGTATCGTTACACTATTATATATGAAATCTGTGTTATTAATGAAGATATAGTATTTAAACCGAAAATAGAACTAAAAAGAGCATTCCACGGACTTGAAAGGTGTGTTTATCAGAATGTGATTTAATAATGAAAAGAACAAGGCATCATTATCACCGAGATTTAATGATCATCAAATTTTTAAAAAAAATTTACTTTTAATGAAATTCATATTTTGACCTTTGAAGATTTTAATCATTTTTTCCAATGTTTTCTTATCTCGACCACATATAGTGTAAAAGTTGATTCTAATGAAAATAAAAAAATGGAGTGGTCTACACTCAACTTTACTGTGTTTTAAAATCATTTTTAAAAATATTGGGTAATCAGTATAATTAACTGATTTAATCTGATGTGGCTGCTTTATACTGTGAGTTATGAAATACTCGTAATAATTGGTAATATAGTAAATGTAATGAAGTTAAGTATATACCAGTAGTCGACATGTTTTTTTAGAATAATTAGTAAACGCTTGGATGATATTTTTCCGTTAAAAAAAAGTGATTCAATAAAGAAACGGATCAAAGATCATTAACAAGATTAAAATTGTAATCATATCAATTTAAATGACCAAACTTAAACTCAGACATGAAAATATGTATAGAACTCAGAATTGTGACAGTTGAACATCGTACTTTATTTATTATGTCACTACCTCTTACTTCTCATTACAGTGAAATCATATAGATAAGATATTTTTTTATTTAAAAAAAAATTATTTCAAAGACTTTCCTTTTGTTCTTTATTAGATACTTCAGTTTGAAAATAGAAGTTATGAATATTCAAATTTCCTCTAATGGGTAATGCAAGCAATAGTGCAATTACCGTCTTTTTCTTTTTAAAAGTAAGGCAACGTCTTACTTTCTTTTTAGGTACAAAATACGTGCTAGGGCTTATTTTTGGGAGAAGGGCTTCAAGTAGATAAGTAGTAGTATATATTTTTGTTTAATAATAATTTATATACTTAAATTTAAATTTATTCAATTAAAGTCATGTCATCTTCTTCTGGAACATATTAAACAATTATTAAATTTGTTAAAACGTTCTGATTTTCATCCAAATTCATTTCCTGAAGGGTCATTGGTCCGAATCTCTCGTGTCTTGCAATATAGCTATAATATTTATCGAATTATATTTCCACGTTATTTTAATTATGGTTTATTTTTGGTGGATGTCTTATTTTCTATAAAAGACGGTAAACCACCTTTTGAGTGTGTCCTGAGCCAGTTACTAGATGGCAGAACTAACAGATGAAATGTCCATGCATGCAGCTTATAGCAGATGCCATACATATGATGTTCAAATTAACTATTAACGTCATTCTTTTAACATGAATGACTAAATAATTATAAGAAGGAGGCTTATATCGAAGTATGAGTCTCATCCTCTCTCTCTCTCTCTCTCTCTCTCTCTCTCTCTCTCTCTCTCTCTCTCTCTCTCTCTTCCTCCCCCTCTCTATTTTCTCTCTCTTCTCTCTCTTTCTTTTCTCTCACTTCTCTCTCTCTCTCTCTTTTCTCTCTCTCTATCCCTCTCTCTCCCTTCTCTCTCTCCCCTTCTCTTTTTCTCATCCCCCTCTCTCCCTCTTCCCCCTCCCCCTCCCTTCTCTCTCTCTTCTCTCTACCCCTCTCTCTCCTCTCTTTCTCCCTCCCTCCCTTCTCTCTCTCCTCTCTCTCTCTTCTCTCTCTCCCTCCCTCTCTTCTCTTTCTTTCACCTCTCTTTTTTCTCTCTCCCCCACTCTTCTCTCTCTTCCTCCTCTCTCTTCTCCCTCCCTCTCTTTCTTTTCTCTCTCTTCCTCCTCTCTCTCTTCTCTGTCTCTCACTTTGTTTCTTTTCTCTCTCCCCCCCTCTTTCTCTCTCTCTCTTCACCCTCTCTTTTCTCTCTCCCCCCTCTCTCTCCCCTCCCTCTCCCCTTCCTCCCTCCCTTCTCTCTCTCTCACCCCCTCTCTCCGCTCTCTTCTTTCTCCCTCCCTTCTCTCTCTCACCCCCTCTCTCCGCTCTCTTCTTTCTCCCTCCCTCCCTCCCTTCTCTCTACCCTCTCTCTCTTCCTCCCCCTCTCTCTTCTCTCTCTTCACCCTCTCTTTTCTCTCTCCCCCCTCTCTCTTTTCTCTCCCCTCTCCCCCCTCTCTCACTCTCACTCTTTCTCTCTCTCCCTCTCACTCTGTCTCTCTCCCTCTCTCTCTCTCTCTCTCTCTCTCCTTCTCTCTCTCACTCTCTTTCTTTTCTCTCTCTCCCCCTCTCTTCTCTCTCCGCTCTTTTCTATCTCTCTCTATCCCTCTCTCTCCCCCCCCTCTCTTTCTCTCTTCCCCCTCTCTCTCCCCTCCCTCCCTCCCTTCTCTATCTCTCTCTCTACCCCCTCTCTCCGCCCTCTTCTTTCTCTCTCCCTCCCTCCCTTCTCTCCACCCTCTCTCTCTTCCTCCTCCTCTCTCTTCTCTCTCTTCAACCTCTCTTTTCTTTCTCTCTCCCCCCCTCTCTCTCTTTTCTCTCCCCCCTCTCCCTCTCTCTCTGTCTCTCCTTCTCTCTCCCTCTCTCTCTCCTCTCTCTCTCTTTCTGTCTCTCCTTCTCTCTCTCTCTCTCTCACTCTCACTCTCTCTCTCTCTCTGATATAGAGTCTCATATCATATCTAGCTAAAGGTCTCTCTGGTGGTAATTTGCATTGATTGCAAGCTGCAGAGCGTCAGGCTTAGCCGGCCCTGATGACTTGAGAGAGCTGTCAGACCGTGTGGCACCTTTGTCTAATACCTCAATACAATGAAGAGTGCCTCTTTATTTGATATGTTCGTAAGATAATGCAGTATGCAGTGTAAGAGGAGGTTTAACAAAGTGCCCACGTGAAGATAACACTCGAGGAGTTTGTTACGCTTAGTCAAACACAAACAGCTCTTTTAATGACAAAAAGATGACGTGTAACAGAATGTTAATCAATGCAGCGCTTGCTTTCTGAATTCAAGACAACTGGAGGGATTGCGTAAGGCGCAGCGAACGCCACCTTGTCACTGATAACCAGTATCACCTTAGTTCAGACATCAGGCAAATCCACTCCAATGAGGCTGTCGGTCAACGGATTGCTTGATAAGCCGTATACATCGAAAAGTAGTCAACTAGCAACTTCACCCATGTTTAATATAATAAATAAAATTGTACCAAAAACTGCAAAGCAGCATTACTTGCAACTAACTGTAGGGTAAAAAGCTAATGAAATATTCTTCACATATCGAAATTGAGATTGTATAAACAACGAGTGTAAGACACACTCAACCTTAGTTAATGCCTGAAGAAGATCCCTACGTGTTCGAAACGCGTTGTTTTTACGATTAAGTTTATATATTTGGAGACTATTTCAATAGTTTTTTACACTAGAATGAGTAAATACCACATAATAACTGATTGCACTACCTTAGAGTTGTAACTAACTCTTAAACAATGCCCCTGACAGTTCTTGATAAAAACTGATTTCAAAAGATTTTTATGTTTAAAGTTTCTGAGAAAATAAAAAAAAATAAGATTGGAAACAGAGATACTGGTTATTCTCCGCCTCCAGTGTTTGCCATGTATGAGTATAATATAGAATTGGTGGACAAGGAAGTTATTATGATTTCAATAAATTATGATTGAGAGTTTGTGTCACAATAGTATTGCCAACTACTGAGGTAGTCCAGGGAGGCATAATTTCACTGTATCGGGCTTAAAGTAAACAAATTTTACTCTCCGACTCCGAAACAAATTATTACGGTATCGCTGTTTGGTGAATGTTGTAGTCCAGGGAGGCATAATTTCACTGTATCGGGCTTAAAGTAAACAAATTTTACTCTCCGACTCCGAAACAAATTATTACGGTATCGCTGTTTGGTGAATGTTGTAGTCCAGGGAGGCATAATTTCACTGTATCGGGCTTAATGTAAACAAATTTTACTCTCCGACTCCGAAACCAAATTATTACGGTGTCGCTGTTTGGTGAATGTTGTAGTCCAGGGAGCCATAATTTCACTGTATTGGGCTTAAAGTAAATTTATTTTATACTCTTCGACTCCGAAACCAAATTATTACGGTGTCGCTGTTTGGTGAATGTTGTAGTCCAGGGAGCCATAATTTCACTGTATCGGGCTTAAAGTAAATTTATTTTATACTCTTCGACTCCGAAACCAAATTATTACGGTATCGCTGTTTGGTGAATGTTGTAGTCCAGGAAGGCATAATTTCACTGTATCGGGCTTAAAGTAAACAAATTTTACTCCCCAACTCCGAAACCAAATTATTACAGTATCGCTGTTTGGTGCATGTTGTAGTCCAGGGAGGCATAATTTCACTGTATCGGGCATAAAGTAAACAAATTTTACTCTCCGACTCCGAAACCAAATTATTACGGTATCGCTATTTGGTACATGCTAAACTGGAAAAGTGAGTCGATTTGTCATTGTCTTTAATGTTATGTTGATACTCGCATGACCCGAGAAAGGTTGTGCATTAGGAGAGTAGAACCAAGTATTCCTTGTTACTACTAGAGAAATCACTGTTTTGCAGTACAAACCGCTTGTGATCAGCCAGAAAGCTCCTTTTCCAGAATGATAACAATAAATGATATTCTATGGTACTCAATGAGTTTCGAGAGGTGCCTAGAATATTTTAATTAAGGATAAGTTTCTTCAGTAGTCATTCAGAAATTAACGAAAAGATTATTTATCTTTGTGTAAACCAATGAAAACAAATTTACTTGTTTTTAAGTAAATGAGCTTGAACTATAATAATTAAGACAGTTGCTGGTAATAAAGGTTGTTTTTGATTTTTATCAAGTTAATGATGATATACTTGTATGTTTGTTATTTTGACACAATGTTTAAGGGATAAACATATCCCAAATAACACTCAGAATAGTCATGGTTAGTCCTATGGGACGACAGGGTTTTGGGCTTTGTGGTCAAGAACGAGTATTTTGTATGTGAGGCTAAAGTTCACGTTGAAATTACTAACTGCCCGTTACAAATGAATTCATATATGAATTAACTTATACAGAACAGTTTGACACAATGTTGATGGCGTGGAGGTTCGATTGAGTCAGTGGTACACGACAGTGTAGTGGGTAGCGGACTTCCTTGAGTTCACAAGTAAGAGGCTTCAGCCTTTACCGTGCCCCAAGACGTTTTAAGGAAAGCCACGGGCCAACTTCTTGAGTTCACAAGTAAGAGGCTTCAGCCTTTACCATGCCCCAAGACGTTTTAAGGAAAGCCACGGGCCAACTTCTTGAGTTCACAAGTAAGAGGCTTCAGCCTTTACCATGCCCCAAGACGTTTTAAGGAAAGCCACGGTCCAACTTCTTGAGTTCACAAGTAAGAGGCTTCAGCCTTTACCATGCCCCAAGACGTTTTAAGGAAAGCCACGGGCCAACTTCTTGAGTTCAAAAGTAAGAGGCTTCAGCCTTTACCATGCCCCAAGACGTTTTAAGGAAAGCCACGGGCCAACTTCTTGAGTTCACAAGTAAGAGGCTTCAGCCTTTACCATGCCTCAAGACATTTTAAAGAAAGCCACGGGCCAACTTCTTGAGTTCACAAGTAAGAGGCTTCAGCCTTTACCATGCCTCAAGACATTTTAAAGAAAGCCACGGGCCAACTTCTTGAGTTCACAAGTAAGAGGCTTCAGCCTTTACCATGCCCCAAGACGTTTTAAGGAAAGCCACGGTCCAACTTCTTGAGTTCACAAGTAAGAGGCTTCAGCCTTTACCATGCCCCAAGACGTTTTAAGGAAAGCCACGGGCCAACTTCTTGAGTTCACAAGTAAGAGGCTTCAGCCTTTACCATGCCACAAGACGTTTTAAGGAAAGCCACGAGCCAACTTCTCCCAAACTTTTTTTCATTATTATATACTTGTAAAAGTTGGAAGCATATTTTAAACTTCATTTAAACATATATTGTTAAATAACGCCCCCATATTTGGCTTGTATCTCTTTCTTAAACAATTTCTCCAGTTTCCGGAATTCCTTCCTCGTCTCTTCATTAAAACCTATAAAGCTTATCACCAATATGGCTAGTCGACATGTTTTGAGTGTACCACATTCATCATCAGGACAATAATGAGAACAATAGTAGAATTGTTAGTTTATATATATAGAAGTGGATTACTATTGGAATGTTTACAGGACATCGCCCTGGATCACGGGGCATTATGGGGGATTAAGGTAGGGTGGTTGAACTCACCTACTACCTGGCTAATAATTATTATATACATATAATATATACATATATTATCTTATTGAGAATTAGATTTTAAATGTTTACTTAAATCGGTATAAACTGTTTTAATTGTGTTATCACAGTAATAAAATGATTTTAAACACCTATACCTCTAATTGTAGGTATAAATATACAATCACAACAAAGTGTGATTGCATAGACTTTTAGTTTTAGCTTGATGAAAATTACATTATAAAATTAACCTTTCTTTAAAGAATTATTTACCCATACTCCGTTAATTTTAGTAAAGACCCTACTTTGCCTACCTATATGTCAAGCATAGTAAGTGAGGGCATTTACAAATGTATGCAGTTTAAATACAAGTTAATCTATGTGTGCTTGAGGATTACAAATATTTACCCTAAGGCTGGGAAACACACATCATTACAGTACAGCTGTTTGACATCTTGACGAATATCCAGCACATCGACTGTCTGTCATCATACGACTTCTTATCTTTCATTACTAGTTCGTTTTGACTCACGCGTATTTCCCAGGTGCTACTTTCAAGGTTATTTAAGCATGTGGGAATGACTGTCTGGCTATTTAAACTCCAGGCAGTTTGGACAAGTGCAGCTCATACAAGGAAGTTTTTACAAGCAAAAGCTGGAGCCTCTTACTTGGGAACTCAAGGAAGTCTGCTACCCACTATACTGTCGTGTACCACTGACTCAATCGCACCTTCACACTATCAGAGTATAAAGAAACTCCTGTGAGACGATTGGTCAACTTTAGTTGTACTCTCCAAGTAATAGCTATATATATATATATATATATATATATATATATAGGTATAACATATATAACATATAAATAACATATATATATATGAATATATATATGTTAGTCAACAATGGTTTCTCCAACCAAGAGGTTACGAGAGCTATTAAAATATACCTGGTTAAGTGGTACACAACTAACCCACCTACTCAGCCCAAGGGAGAGTACATACGTCTTTACTACCGTGGATATATGAACTCCCAGTACCAACAAGACGAGATAGCCCTCCAAAAATTAATAGGTAATAATGTACAAACCGTCAACCCAGAAGATCGATTGAAACTAACTATATTCTACAAAAACCTAAATACGAAGAACCTACTGATAAATAATAAACCAAAACAAGAAACCGCCGAGCTGCAGCGTAGCCATCTCATATATGAGTATAAATGTACCACAGGGGACTGTGCAACCCTGCCTTCGAAGTATATAGGGCTGACTATGACTAAGCTATCACGGCGATTGACTCTCCACCTTGCAGGAGGAGCACCGAAGAGCTATGCCGAAGAGGTCCACAAAAAGAAACTATCAAGAGAGAACCTGACTGAGGGGACAACCATCTTGCAGAGCTTCCAAGACGACATCAGACTGCATATACTCGAAGCCCTATACATTAAAGAATATAACCCTTCGTTAAATATTCAAAATAGTGACCTTAAAGCTATACCGAGTTCAAAAAATTTTGATAATACTTTTAAGATAGTAAGAGAGGTAGGTGAGGGGGCAGGCAGGTAGTTGGGGCGCAGTGCCCTGCCCTGCATGCCCTCCCACTCACACCTCCCTCCCTTCCGCATTTCTTGCTTTTCTATAATAGTTAGTTGTTATCTGCCCTTTGTACTGTACCTTTTTGCCTTGTTCAATATTTTCGTTTTCACCTAATGATGGCTAATGTGAGCCGAAAGCTTGTGTTTTAGATTAAGTTTCAAATTAGAGTTTTAGTTTAAAGTGTTTAGTGTTCAACTCCTTTCCTTTCATGTCGTTACCAGAACTCCTTTGGAAAATATCCGAAAGTTACCGAAAACTAGTTAGGAAACTAGAGAACATCAGTAAGAAATTTGTCAACGCAGAAGCTGCTCCCAACTTTAATTATACCTGTTTAAGAGAAGACCTGCTGCCTTCATACATCAATATATATATATATATATATATATATATATATATATCCACTTAAAATTCAAAAAACGATCCAAACTGGACGCAAATCAGTTCACAAATGAAGAAAAGCAACACACAGAGAAAGAAACACACTTACAAACTCAAATTTTCGGATGATCCGTCTTCAGGAGAAAAGAGAATGGGCGACCAAGCATGCTGGAAACACAACGGCAGGAAACCAATATATTTTTTATTGTAGTGCTTGTAAATATACGACATTTTTTTGTTTTTCTATCTGGTACAAGAACAAATAAATTAGTTGGTTTTCCAACTCGTGAACACTCAATGTACAGCTGTAGCAAAGTTTGAATTCAAATGGAGTATCCGTTGGTATCATAGGAATGCCTGGTAGTAGTACATGTTCCCCTTGGTGTTTTCAAATTAAAATGGTTGCCTCAATTATGTTATTCATTAATTTTTTACTGATTGCCTAGTTCCATTGCATAGTCGTAGTGGATTTATATTTCGTAGAAGGAGATGGACCTTATGTTTCGTTTGATTAGTCAAATACTTGTTCAACAACTATCCATCACACTAAGGAATGCATCAGAAAACCTATGTATGATTGGGGTTAATTTTTTACATTTAAAAATTTTATTGTTTTAACATATCATCTTAATTAATTAGAACATTTCAATTTTTTTTTAATAAACCTCTAAATAACAATTTAATTTCACTTAAAAACTGTCCCAGTCAATGTAAATAAATGCAAACAAATCCGACCAGTAGGGCAGTTTTTATAATTTGTTCAGGATCATCTGAACCACAATTCTGATTTTAAAAAAAAATTACATAAACCTTCCCGGGGATATACCTAATAATTTCCCAAATTTTCACGGTGATTGGATGTATGCTCTTTTAATCTATCGAGTGCAGACAGACACACATTTCTTTTTATGTATATAGATATTAATAAAATATATATAGAATATGGAGTTATCTAATACATAAATTGCAATTCTTGGTCATTGCAAAGCTTTATTTAATACATTATATTCAATATAATACATATATTGTATGTTATCTAATACATATATAACATATATACACATATATGTTATCTAATACATATATTGCAATTCTTGGTTATTGCAAAGCTTTATTTAATACATTATATTCAATATAATACATATATTGTATGTTATCTAATACATATATAACATATATACACATATATGTTATCTAATACATATATTGCAATTCTTGGTTATTGCAAAGCTTTATTTAAAAGCTTCAAACATAAATTGCAATTCTTGGTCATTGCAAAGCTTTATTTAATACATTATATTCAATATAATACATATATTGTATGTTATCTAATACATATATAACATATATACACATATATGTTATCTAATACATATATTGCAATTCTTGGTAATTGCAAAGCTTTATTTAATACATTATATTCAATATAATACATATATTGTATGTTATCTAATACATATATAACATATATACACATATATGTTATCTAATACATATATTGCAATTCTTGGTTATTGCAAAGCTTTATTTAATACATTATATTCAATATAATACATATATTGTATGTTATCTAATACATATATACACATACATGTTATCTAATACATATATTGCAATTCTTGGTTATTGCAAAGCTTTATTTAATACATTATATTCAATATAATACATATATTGTATGTTATCTAATACATATATAACATATATACACATATATGTTATCTAATACATATATTGCAATTCTTGATTATTGCAAAGCTTTATTTAATACATTATATTCAATATAATACATATATTGTATGTTATCTAATACATATATACACATATATGTTATCTAATACATATATTGCAATTCTTGGTTATTGCAAAGCTTTATTTAAAAGCTTCAATGGAATTTCAAATGAATATGATGGTGTTATTTGCACTTGACTGATATAGCACATCCATTATCAAAGTTAACGTTTATGGAAGTTCGTTTGCCGGGTATTTTCTTGTCTGTGGCTTTAGATCAGGAGTTCTCAGCCTTTGTTTGCTTGTGGACCCCCTGAGCGCTATTTTATCATATGTGGACCCCTATCCCCCCCCCCCCCCCCCCTACGGGTACTTCAAAAACATAATTATGTGAGAGTAAATTATCAAGGAAATATTAGTTTTTTGGTAAATGAAAAGTGTAACTATGATATGATTTCATTACATTTACAATGTGATGTCGAAATATACAAATCTTTTTAAAACAATAACGAAATGTTTATTTATTAATATTAACAAAAGTATACTGAAATGAATTGTAAAAGGATTAGTTTTTAATATAACAGAAAAAAAAACTGTTATAGAACATTTTAAAACTTTGAAACCCTATAACAACTGAGGAGAGTGCTGGACCCTATGTCATAAATATTATGTTTTTGAATATTCTAGCGGTCAGCTCGCTGCTCTTTGATATATTTGTAGTTATGCTATCCATGTATATGACACTAAAAATTAGCATGTGGCACAAACTATGTGCTACATGCTGAAGGACCTTCAAAATACTATTTTTTCCCGTGGACTTTCAGTAATCCTCCGTGGACCCTTGGGGGTCCACGTTGATCCAAGTCGTTATGTTGGTTACTTATCAAGTAACCACAGTTACTAAGTAACCACAGTTACTTGGGTGATCCAAGTGGACCACGTTGAGAACCACTGCTTTTTAGATGAACTTACTGTTACTCCAGTGTTTCCAACTCTTAGAACCAGTGTATCCCTTCATCATTTTGTACAAATGAGTAGCTCTATCGCTTAAAAGGAGTGCTTATTCATTTGGTAGAAATCAAAACATAATCTCGAAATCAGCTACAGCTGTAAAGAATGCTTTTTAGGAGCTGAAGGAGAACATGTCTCCGTATGGGATACATGAGGAGGAAACAAAGTATACGGCAACTTTTCAAAAAGGCACCAAATATCTGCAAGGTGAGAACGAGGCAACATTGTTTGGAAGGAATGAGAGGATGTCATTATTTAGGAACGACTCACACTTCAAAGAATGAGTTGGGCTTGGCTGTTAAGACATAAAAACTGGGTGGTGTCGGGAGAGATGGACTCAGAAAAGGAACGGCAACATTATTATATCTTAAGAAGACTATTAAGGCATTGGACAAGCACGAGTCTGAGACCTGGACTCTGCCAGCGAAAGAGGAAGTGAGATCAGGTAAGTGAGAAAGGTAGGCCCTACAGTGTATTTATTGTCCACTTGGCGGAAACAGAATTTGGTGATGATCTTAAAAATACAGTGCTCTATCAGATAATCGACCTGGACACTCTGCAAGAATTCGTGTAAAATGGAAGAATAGAGTAGACTGTATAGCCCGCAAGTTAGTTACGAGTAAGTTTTACTTCATGGGAACATTAACAATATAGCAAAGAAGTAATCCACACATAGAATGGATGTATGATACCAGATAACAATAAATAGAATATTACATCATAAATAATATTAATGAAAAAATAATCATATAATATAAGCAATTTATAATGATTAATAATAATCGTACATATTCTTTCAAATTTTACCTTTCAGTTTTTCAAACACTGATCCAAGTGGTACAGTATAATTGTATTTCAGACCTCTGGCATAAGTAGAAGGAAGTTACGCTATACTTATTTTATCTATTGATAATCTTAGTAATATTTATTAATAATATTAATCATTAAAAATCTATTGACAATAAACTATTATATTATTATTATTATTAATTACTGGTTGTTAGTTATATTTATGAACAATGAACTTAAGTACTTTG
The DNA here is from genome assembly GCA_026182355.1 of Hermatobates lingyangjiaoensis. NCBI lineage: Eukaryota > Metazoa > Arthropoda > Insecta > Hemiptera > Hermatobatidae > Hermatobates > Hermatobates lingyangjiaoensis. Next base: position 184,150 of record JAPFBL010000040.1, on the reverse strand, counting down.
ATAGTCATAAAAAATGATTTATTGATTATTTGAAAACATTGTCACATGTATTTAAAAACAATGTTTGCTGTATTATGACCTCTCCACTGTATGACTTTGATCATCACATGTATTAAAGCCTTTACTTAGTATTAACTTCGAATGATATTCAAATTATTATACTCAAATAATAAAGGCAAGATGAAACGGAAAAGTTACAACAAGAAAATATGCATTTTGTTTTATATAGAACTAGCTGACCCTGCGATTTATTTATTTAACAAATAATTAAATTAATTATTAATTTAATTATTAATTAATTAAATTAATATGTATGTAAAAACAAATTAAGATAAAAATATTCAGATAAAAATGTTTTAATAATATTGCATGACACTGGGGGCACTATTTGCATGGAATGCGTATACGTATCCCAGGCATGCTTATTCCTGTGTTAATATATTGTGGGTTCAGACCCTGAATAAAAATATTTTCATTAATTCACTCGAATGCACTCCTAGAAAACTGGGAATCAGTTGTAAAGACAATGAATGATTTCTAGAAGACTTTCGTATGAAATTTAATTTATGTTTGATGTTGTTTCAGTGGAGGGCTGAGCAATATGCTGTACTACTGCGGACTTCCTGACGGCGTACAGCCAGTGGCGGGCGAGCCATCGCGTCTCTTACTGCGACTCTACGGCAGAGCGAATCAAGGTGCTGCGCTCGAAACAATCGTCACGGAAAGCGTCATTTTTGCCCTCTTGTCCGAGAGCCAGCGTGGTCCTCGTCTCTACGGAGTCTTCCCTGGAGGCCGTCTTGAGGAGTACATTCCCGTCAGTCTCTCCTCACATCTACTTTTGTCTCTATAGTTTGTAACTACAACACTTTTCATAATCCTCAAGCTTACAATTCGTTTAGGATCGATCTTATTATCTTATGAAAGTCAAGTGAAGGTTTATTCGAAATATTTTAAATTGAATAGGTCACCAAAATCAAATTTTGGTACCTTTTGTGTACCTATTTTAGTTTTTATGTTGTTTATTTCAATTAACTACATACTAAGAAACTAAATGTTGCAAAATTTCAATATCCGAGTTGTTATTAACTTAAAACACAATCAGTGCAAGTGAAAACTTTTTTTTAATATAAACTTTAGAGATCAAGACCCATTAAAAAGAAAGTAATGGTTTATTTCTAACGAGATCACACCTACAAAGTTTGCTTTCAATATTATTCTAAACGTGGAAAATGTGACTAAATAATTCTTTGGCATTAGTTTTATAGTTGGAGTGGTGAAATGTTGCACATCTAGAATATACATATTTGGAACAGAAGTAAGGAAAATTTGTGAATGTGATTCTAGAAACGTAGAAATTTGAGGAGACTAGAGAATTTGAAATGTCAACTTATAGCCGAGAAGGAAATTTCATACTTGGAGCCATTTTCTACTGGGAGCTGGTATATATTACCAGCCATTATTTTGGTAATTTTACTAAAAGGAAAATATTGGTGTTCAGATCCAGTGAATAGGAAATAAGCATACTTCGAACCAATACAATATGCGTATTTTGACGTGCGTACGTAGAGTTGCAGTAGCAGAAACTTAAAAATTTTATTAGAACAACTGTAAATTCTTGGAACCACAGAAATGTAAATTTGCAACTTTTGACCAAACAAGCATATTTAAATGCGGAATAGAAGAAGAAGAAGAAGATTAAAAGAAGGTTAAATATTCATCTTTTAACCGGAGATGGATAATAACCAGCCCAGAAAACAGTTAATGTGATATTACGTTTAATAGCTCGGTTACACAGTTTGAATGCGTTTAAAGGGCCACACGCACAGGAGTTTAAAAAGTATATACACGATATAGGGAGGAAAAAGAAGACCTTCGCTCTTCTTAAATAAGAAAAATTAGAGCCACTTATATACCGGGGCCAGCATAACTGTAACCGTTTTGTCATTCGAAACCTGGTAGAATTGCGCGAGTAAATTGATTGGTCAAATGCGTGACGTAGCATCGTGGTGCTCACCTCCGCGAGGTCCACCTTGGACACCCCCAAGTTGTTTGTGGCAATCCTGGGGGTGACGAAAGGGCAACACGCAAAAAATCGTCGGCCTGATTTGATTTATTGGTGTTATGGCTGGAAAGCTAAGGTACACAGCGATCAAAACAGGTTACACAGTTTACTGTGATATTTTTGTGTTTTTTTTTTATTTTTTTTTGTCACATCCCTAATTCTAGTGTTATTTTGTTCGTTAAAATTTGTGACTGTTGTAGTTATATATTACTTATGTTGTTCTCCATGTCAAGTCTCACTGCCACATACTCATGCAAACTCTAATGTAAAGTCATTCTGATTAGGGTTTGTCGGTTTTTAAAAACAGGTTTTTTTGAGAAAATTATGAAATTCCAAAACCGGTTTTTTAGTAGAAAATATTAGTTTTCAATGTATGAATAACACTTAAAAAGAAATTTGAAAATGACAAATGTAGCCAAATGTACCAGATTGATGAAAACACTGTTGCAAGCGGTTTGGTTCTTGGAATCGTATCAGTCCGATTTAATAATATGGTTATTATAAATAGAATATGGTTATAAAATAATATGGTTATTATAAAAATATGAAAATATATTGTTTTTATTTATTCGAACCCTTTGCTGAATAACTCGTTTCACTATTATAAAAATATTTACATATTTGTATGTGAAAATTATGCATAAACGAAGAAAATTGTTTTTAAAGTTATTTAATCCTGGTCAACTATTATTTCTTTGTTCTACTAAATTGCATAAAAAAAATTTTACTATCAATAAAATTGAAGAGTAAATAATTTCAGTTAAAAACTGCTCTTAATCATTCTAAATTTTCAGTTAAAATTTTTTTCGAATTACCGAATATTCGAGAAAAAATTTTTTTTATGAAAATTCGAAACCGGTTAAAACCGGTTTTCTGGAAAAATTACTATTTGAAAACCAGTTTTCTAAAATGTCTGTTTTTGTATAAACCCTAATTCTGATTACCTGGGCTCAATGACCTTTTCACAAACAAACACCAAGTTGACGTCTCTTGTGTTGTAGGCGAGAGCGCTTAAGACGCGCGAACTGGCCGACTCCCAGATCAGCGCCATGATTGCTGAGAAGATGGCGCAGATTCATCTTATGGATGTACCGATCAACAAGCAACCTCGCTGGCTTTGGGACACCATGAACAAGTAAACCTTTTACGACTTTGTCAAATATGTCACTTGTTTCTATAACATTGTAGAAAAAAAATATGTTTTACCAAAGATTATATTAGACCAGTGAACTATTATGCAGCGTGCCTTTGACTCGTATCTAACACACCTGTCTTGACCACCTTCTGATCGGTTGTTCTCTTTGTGCTGTCTGTTTGTTAGTGTTACCAGTCATTCTTTAATATAGGAGTTGATCATTACATACAGAACACTTCAAACCCATCTTCAATAGTCTACTGGTTTAGCTTTGGTATTATTGTTTGTCATTGATCACAGTCATTGTTGGTCCACGATTAGACAACACTCAGCATAAATATGAAGTTGGACATAGCATTAGAGAGATCTGTGGTTAATGAAAAACTAGTATACTAATAATAATTGACAAAAGGATAACAGCAATCAGAGCACTATAACTAGAAGGGGGACTTGTCCAGGAACTAATTGATCGGTAAGCAGACTACGAGGTGAGAAGTTAGTTACTCTCATGTGTATGTGTTATTATCATGTGTGTGTGTGTGTGTGTGTGTTTGTGTTTTTGTTTGTGTTTGTGTATGTGTTTGTGTGTGTATGTGTTTATATATATATATATATAGAAGTTGATATAGGATTGATCATTACATACAGAACACTTCAAACCCATCTTCAATAGTCTACTGGTTTAGCTTTGGTATTATTGTTTGTCATTGATCACAGTCATTGTTGGTCCATGATTAGACAACACTCAGCATAAATTAGACCTAATCGTAGAACTATGAAGTGTGTGTGTGTGTGTGTGTGTGTGTGTGTGTGTGTGTGTGTGTGTGTGTGTGTTTCATAGAGGTGTCAAAGAACAGTTATTATCATGGCAGCATAACTCATCTAAGCCTATATATGTCAGTAAGGAGTTATGACACAAAAAACCCATTGACTCTATCACCAAACAAGAAACAACTAGATCAATAGAAAAATGAAAAACCCTTTTTTCCTTTTGAATTCTCGTTTTCAAAAAACATCTTTGTATCAAACAGTTCTTTGGCAACAGCAATCAAAGGATCGTAGGAGTTCTTTATTTTTGCTATTGATACTGTGGTGATTTCTTCAAGGTATAACATATATAGATGGATTTACTGAGTTCTTGAATAGTTTTTACCAACCTAATTTCATTTGGATCCAATATTCATTGAATAATTTCAGAATTAGTAGTTGAAAAAATAAAAATATTAATATTAAATGGATTACGTTCGATGTTACCAAAAACTAAAAAGATTTTTTGTGACCAATAACTAATTACAAATGGAATTACATTAATGATTTGTAAATGATTAACATTACAGTATGAAGTGTAAAGTTAACAAATGTTTGGATACTCAAGAATCACTGAGAGCTCGACAGCACGGATGTAAATATATGATGGTATTGATTCGAATGAGTAGCGACGCTGCAATATGTATGTGCTCCACCAATATTTAACTAATAATTGCTTTGACCCTCATAAATAATATGTCAACAATTCTATCATAGTAATTAAAATAGTTGAAGACTAATGGATTTTCTATTACTACATATATCAAATTATAGTATTACATACTGAAAATCTATTTTTCATGGTTTAGTTTGGATCGTGTTTCGTTTTATTTAGTGATATATATATATATATATATATCAATGATCAAACAACAATGTGAAAATGGGAAGACAAGAGTAAGATCTTTCAACCGTAACAAGCGGTCTTCGTCAGAGTCAAAAACCCAACTGGGTTGTTACGAAGGCATTGATAGTTAGACATTGATTATTTCAAGTGTTTATGTGAAATTTATATATATATATATATATATATATATATATGAATAATAATCAAAATAACACTTGATATAATAGATGGATTAATTTACCACAATGAAAACAATTTTTTAAAAACAATGCTCTAAGGCCTTTCGTTAACACATCTTCGGAGAGCAAGTGAACTAAAAAAACAATAAATACTTGTTAACTTGGCTGATTGAAATTTCCAAAATTGATGGCAACCCTGAATGTGTTTAATAATGAAGTCTTCATCTGTTTAATTATCCCGTTAATCAAAACTTCATCTAATTTGTAGAGTCCTAGGCTATTGTTCATCAACCTCTCATAAAAGTTCTTTATGAGGGCACTTTCTACGATATTTCTTCTTCTTTCTGAAGATACGTATATAAATTCATTTGCTTCATTCCAATTAATCACATGATTACTGTCTCTTATGTGAATGAACAAGGCACTCTTTTCGTCCTCTCTTCTGATGGAGTATTTGTGCTGTTTTATCCTTGTAAGAAGACCTCGTCTGAAATGTCTTACATTGGACAGACGAGCAAAGGTCTTCTTACAAGGATAAAACAGCACAAATACTCCATCAGAAGAGAGGACGAAAAGAGTGCCTTGTTCATTCACATAAGAGACAGTAATCATGTGATTAATTGGAATGAAGCAAATGAATTAATATACGTATCTTCAGAAAGAAGAAGAAATATCGTAGAAAGTGCCCTCATAAAGAACTTTTATGAGAGGTTGATGAACAATAGCCTAGGACTCTACAAATTAGATGAAGTTTTGATTAACGGGATAATTAAACAGATGAAGACTTCATTATTAAACACATTCAGGGTTGCCATCAATTTTGGAAATTTCAATCAGCCAAGTTAACAAGTATTTATTGTTTTTTTAGTTCACTTGCTCTCCGAAGATGTGTTAACGAAAGGCCTTAGAGCATTGTTTTTAAAAAATTGTTTTCATTGTGGTAAATTAATCCATATATATATATATAACTGAAAAAATAACACATAAAGAACGAGACCGCTTACTGGATCAATATTTCGAGCGGAAGTTCGTGATCAGGAAGAGAGTAGAAGGAAAGAAAAAGAGGTGCATGCGTTCAAGATTGTGTACCTCTTCTTCTTCCCTTCTACTCTATTCCTGATGACGAACTTCAGCTCAAAATATTGATCCAGTCAGTGTTCTCGTTCTTTCTGTGTTGTTTTTTCAGTTATTATCTGTCCTGTTTGGACTGTTAGTATTTTCATGTATATATATATATATATATAAACTAGATTGACAAAAAGAACACACAAAAATGAAACAGAAACTCACTACCATATTTCAATAGCCTCGTAATCAGGAAAATAGAAACGAGTCGCTCCGCAGGCAGACCACCAAGTCGTGGTTGCATTGGGTCACATAGGAAAGGAGCATATATATATATATATATATATATATATATATTGTTGATTCAAAAGTTATTATTTTTCACAAACTCTTTCGATAGAATACTGAAATTTTCTATTCATTCACTTTTGACCACTGGAAAGGCAATATGACCATAAAAACATAAAGAACAACTTAGAACGATCCCAACCTGTGAAACTTCTCTGATTTTTTATATTTAATTAGAATTTTTCTTTTAGGAAAATTTATCCAAACAAATCGTCAAAAATTGTTTACATGAACGTCGTAAAAATGAGATTTATAGTTATAAATGAAAATAGCAAGTCATTTATCAGTAGCATAGTTGTTACGCTTATCACAAAAAGAATGATCCATGGGGATGATGAAATAGAGAGTGCGTAGTGGTCTTTATAAGTGTTGTGTTCTTTCCATTTTGATAACATCTGCCATAACAGTTATTGTTGTTATCAGAGGAGAGATTCCTGGTATTTCAACTTCTTTAGGTTGTACTCGCTGACTAACGCTCATTTATAGATTAGTATAGTTCTTTTGATTTGGTGTATCATCTAGCATTCTTAAACTTAGTTGGTACCGAACAAATCTTGGCCCAGTGCATTCATTAAGGTGATCTTTTCAACTGTGTTTCACTTGTAGTGAATGTGGTTTGACCCACGGGTCGGGTAGATTCCCGAAATTACAGCTCACACTCTTCTCGAATGGGTGCACAGCCCCAAAAGAGAAATCAATATTTCAGACCTTTACCATTAGGGTGGAATTTTCTTTGAGTGAATAACTCTATAAATCTGTTCTAATTTAATGTTCCTTGACTTCGGGGAATCGAGTTCCATACACGGCGAAGATAATCTCTAATCCGTGGTTCATACTTCATATAGTATGAATCGAGTTCCATACACGGCGAAGATAGTCTCTAATCCGTGGTTCATACTTCATATAGTATGAATCGAGTTCCATACACGGCGAAGATAGTCTCTAATCCGTGGTTCATACTTCATATAGTATGAATCGAGTTCCATACACGGCGAAGATAATCTCTAATCCGTGGTTCATACTTCATATAGTATGAATCGAGTTCCATACACGGTGAAGATAGTCTCTAATCCGTGGTTCATACTTCATATAGTATGAATAGAGTTCCATACACGGCGAAGATAGTCTCTAATCCGTGGTTCATACTTCATATAGTATGAATCGAGTTCCATACACGGCGAAGATAGTGTAAGTTAAGGATTGCTTAGCTCAGTCTTTCATAGATTCAAACTTTTTAGTAAGACATTTCTAGTGTGACAGCGGAGTTTACACCAAAAATTGTACACATTTCTTCCAATATATGACTAATTTGTTGCATTTTTATCATAATCAGAAACCCGATTCTAACAACATTGACAGAAATAGCTCATTTAGTTAAACAAGACTTATACCATTATCCGGTTTGGACTGTTTAGTATTTTAAGAGTTAAGAAACCTACCACAATGATTAAATATTTAAAAAAAAAAAACATGAGATGCATTGTTTCTCTAAGTTAATTGAGTTGGTTGGTATCTCTTAAGTAAAAGTGATTTCATTGTTTGAAGGCCAAGCTCGTGGTTTGCTAACTAATCTCCAGCTTATCTTTTTGAGCAACATGCTAGCTGTAAAAAGAAGAGATTAAACAAAATAGAAACACTTTAAAAAATCTCAATTTTCTATTCTCAATTTTACCTAAAGTGAACTTATTACTTATCAACAAATTAACTTATTAAAGCCGTTCATATTTTTTCAAAATTGTTAAAGTTGAGATAAATTTTATTTAAAAAAAAAAAAAATCTAATTTAATGTAAAGAAATCAGAGAAGTTTGCCAGGTTGGAATCATTTTAAGTTGCGCTTTACGTTTTAAGGTCATATTGCCTTTCCAGTTGTCAAAAGGGTGAACGATTATAAAATTTTAGTATACTATGAATAGCAGTTTGCGAAAAAATAATCACTTTTTAATGCTCCTTTCCTATGTGACCCAATCATCAAACTAAACGACCACATATCCCAATCTTATTTCATATTCAGCCTAAGGTTATAATTCTTTAATTTGCATGCAGAACTGACCTTTCAGCTATTTCTTTTTTCTTTCAATGTTGATAACAGCTCTATGGTGATTACTACATTTCAATTCTCTTGGATTATTAGCTCAGGGGAGAAATAGGATTCAAATTCATATATTGGACAATAAAATAGCTATCCATGAAGTCATATCGCCCAAGATCTCAGCACATCGTCACATTAAAGGCTATTTGTAGTAATAATATCAGTTTGATCCATCAAACGGTGTGGCCCTATGGGTGTTCTCAAACTTTTGTATACACGAACCCAGACACACACACCACGTACACATATACACACAACACTCACGCACACACACCACAATGTAATTGTATCATACCTTACCATGTAATATTCGTACAAATAGAATGCTAAATATGAAACTTACTAACATGTGCAAGTTCCTTGAACTACCAGAAGAGCAGAATGAACATCGTATTCGTTTTGACATGTATTAAGATAAAGCACATTTCCCGGAAACAATAGCTTATTTTCCTTATTAAGATGTAATATATATATATATATATATATATATATATATATATATATATATATATATATATATATTATTATCTTTTTCGTTGAAAATACGATCCGAAACGGACAAATATAGTTCAATGTAGAAAAAGAAACATAGAGAAATCAAAAGCACACACTTACAGTCACTAATTTTCGGTTTGTACCGTGTTCAGGAGAGATAAGAGGGAAACCAAGCGCACTGGTTCAGAGACGTGTAAGTGTGTGCTTTTGATTTCTCTATGCTTCTTTTTCTACATTGAACTATATATATATATATATATATATATATATATATATAATAACAAGTTAACCTTGTTATTACATTTTTTGTTTGTTTCATTTAGCTCTCTGATGTGTTGTAACGAAAAGCCTTAGAGCATTTTAATTAATATATATTTGTTTATTGTGGTATTTAATTCATATATTACACCAAGTGTTATTGTTGATTATTAATTTATATATATATGGAGATGGGGTCTCCAACCGTCTCTGTACCAGTGCGCTTTGTTTCCCTCTTATCTCTCCTAAAGACGGTTCAACCGAAAATTAGAGACTGTAAGTGTGTGTTTTTAATTTCTCTATGTTTTTTTATGTACATTGAACTGTATTTGTCCATTTCGGATCGTATTTTCATCGAAATAGTATATATATATATATATATATATATATATATATATATATATCGAATTTTATAAAAATTTTGAGGGAAATAGGGTGTTTACAGTTTTTTTAAACACCCCACCTATCCCCTCTCAGCCTGTACCCACCCTCGTACCATTCCTCCCACATACAGATACAGCCATCAAAAGGTAATTATTTAGACAGGGAAATCTAGAAATTTAACTGAATGTATTAAATTGAGACAATCGCAGTACTAATATCAATGATGTAAGAATTTGTCCATATTTTTCGGATATTATATAAAGACACCCTATTTACAGCCTTTACCTTGGCATATGTGCATGATACTAAGATCAAACAAGACTAAGACAAACCCCAAACAACTAACATTGTGTGGTACACTGTATGAACCAAGTGACGTGGATATACATTTTGATTTTTGACGAATCATGCAAGCAGCAAATTCAAATAAAAAAATGATGCAGTAGTAACTATATATATTTATATAATTCTGGATGGAAGTAAAACGTTTTTGTAAATCAATTGATGATGATAAGAGTTGATTGTTTTAACAGAGTATTCTATCACACATCCTATTCCATAGTTTTATGTCCTGTCTTTTACCAAATGAAATTATGAATAACTTGGCTTGTTTGTGTGTAGTTGGCTAAGCAGCATCAAAGAGGCGATAGCAACCAGCGAACTAGCTGGAGAGAATTGCCCAGAACTCAGGAGGATAAAGGACCTCGACCTGTCTGCAGAACTTTTGTGGCTCAGGTATCTTATTGTTTTTCAGTTTTTTAATTACAAATGTATTTAAATCTATATTTTAAATTAAATTTTTCTCACTAGCTCTTTTTATATAAAAAGATTTCACATAAACACGTAAAATAACAATCAATAATCAAACCACAATATAAAAATGGGAAAACAAGACTAAGATCTTTCAACCGTAACAAGCGGTCTGATGACAAAAATCAGGATTTTCCCCTAAATGTCTTAATGATGAAGTGAATCACATTACTTCTATTGCGCTTTCGTTAAAATACTCGTCTTATATCGAAAAAGATTTAAAGAGTGCTAAAAAAAAGGTCTTCAATTATGTAATAGAATCCCGATCAGTGTCAAATGTCATAGTTTTACCGTATCATGAGTCAGCTGGACCTCCTTCCTAGGCTTGCTTGCAATCTTGGTTTTAATATAATTTTTTTTATAATTCTAATAAGGTAGGTAATTTGATACGCACTGCATTATTCAACTAGTATCTCCTGTTTTACCTACGCTGAAGACAAGATAAAAAATGAGACGCATGTAGAAAACATGGCTTATTGAATTATAAGGTAACTGGAGTGGAGTGGTATTTGTAAACGTTTGTGTAACAATGTTCATCAGGAGGCGAAGTGTTCCTACCTCCATGCGAGACACTTCGCCTTCTGGTGATGACGATTGTCGAAATCTAGAAGAAAGTTGTGTTATATCTGTCATTCCTTGTATTGTTTTCGTTATATATGTTTATATGAGGTGTGGTAAGGATGGTGTCTTGCGAACTTAGTACCATTCATTGTTGATTTGATGTGCTTGTTACAGGGGTTATGTGTCTCGTGTAAATTCCCCAGTCGTCTTCTGCCACAACGACCTTCAAGAAGGTAATATTCTTCTCCACAGCGACTCTTTTAAAGTGGTCATCATCGATTACGAGTACTCTTCCTATAACTACAGAGGCTTCGATATTGCCAACCATTTCTGTGAGTGGATCTACGACTACTCCAACGAAGAGCCACCTTACTTTTGGGAACACGCCGAAAACTTTGACGCACAAGGCCAAGTAAGTTGAGTCGCACAAACAGACTCTTCATGCTATCGCTTACCTTACTTTATCTTATCCTAATCGTAAACAATATGGCGCTGTCAAATTTGATAAGCTGTTTTCCTCCATGCATATCACGATTATCTCGAATTCGATTTAGGGCCCTAGAAGCCACTTAAATTGTGGAATTTCGTTATTCTTGACCTGAATCATTTCTGTGAGTCTTCCTTTACATGACATTCAAAAAGTTCGACGAATGGGCTCAAACAAAAAGCAGGTATTTAGTTGTAGGTCGCGTTGAAGGAGGAAGTCAACGAAGTACTTGAAAACATGAGTGACGCACTGCATTCTTCAACTCGTTGAAGTAATAACAGTAATAACGTAACAGTAACAGTATTAACGTAACGATGGATGGTTCAGCACTTCGATCAGCATTTTCCGATTCTTCATTGAAGAAAAAAGTTGCAGGTCCTTTTATTCGAATAAATGCGATCCAGTTAGAAGAAATAAAGAATATATTTGTGATCTTTGATAAAGAAGGTTCAGGACATAAAGGTCCTGTTTTACCTACGCCGAAGAAAAGATAATTGTGAGACGCATATAGAAAACATGGCTTATTGAATTTTCATACTTAAAAAAATAACATAAAGTCTCTAAATATTATGGGGATTTCATTTATGTACTTTTAGTCTAGCTTCAGCTAGGGGGTTAGGTAATAGATCCCTTAACATATATGATAATATCTTATAAATACTAAAAGTTGAAAAATTGATACGTTTGGTTGTATTATTTTATTACAAAGATGATAGTTAATCTGGCTAATTATCAATGACAGTAGATGACTGTTGTTTCATTCATAGAGCATGCACTAATATTTAGAAAGAACGTGTTTTCACAAAACTTGTCCTGATTCTTTATTTTGCGAGTTAAAGAAAGTTTTTCTTATATATCGTATGAAGCTTAAAACCATTAATAAAAACATTGAGGCAATAGGCTAAGTCGCTCAAAATCTCAAAAACATACGAGTGAAGTATATTTAGTGCAGGATTCGTATTATTTGTAACAAGTCAACATGCTCAAAGAAAGAAGGCGAAAATATAACTATTTTAACAGAAAAAAACTTGATTCTCTTTATCCTGTACAGAATCATCTTGTCCGGTAGTTTTATGCCCTTCTTAGAATCTGAGACCCCTGTATTTTAAATTGCAAATTTACTACATAAAACTTTTTTTTTCATTTTAAACTAAATGTTTCTTTTTGGATATAAATTAATTTTTTTAGCTTTGAATGAAAATACAATTTGTACAAATGTAAAATAATATAATAGGTAGGATGAAAGAATGTTGTTTTATGGAAATTAAGTTGTATTTTCGTATGAGTCACACATTAAATTACGATCGAATTTCTTAACTATTCTTGCGGAAAGAGAGGTTAGTAATTTTTAAATATGTTTTATACTTCGGCTGACAGTTTCCTTCAAGTAGGACATTCCTGAGAAGTGCAGACCATTGAACTTGACAGAAAGGGCATAGTCAAAGAGGACATTCCTGAGAAGTGAAGACCATTGAACTTGACACAAAGGGCACAAATCTGCCAATAATTTCTACCAATAACCTTATTTCACAGAGGGACTGTGCAACCTCTAAACCCATTGGCGGAATAACGGAGGCTTCGCTAGGCAGCAGGTAACTGTGTCAGCACGCATTGACCTACAAACTCTACTCTCCTATTGGTCACCATTGCAACGATATATATATATATATATATATATATATATATATATATATATATGCTTTAAGGACTAGTTTTAGCACTGGTCCCCCAATTTTAATTTTGTTTTTCTTTGTACACAATATTTTAGTGACTTATGCAATGCCAATTATATATGAATGACGTTTCTTGATTGTTGCAGAGGCACTTCATCAAGTGCTACCTGGAGTCTGTGGGCAGGATGCAGGGCCTGTCCAAGGAGGGTGATTCCGTGGACAAGGTGATGGCCGAGGCACAGGTCTTTGTCTTAGCCTCACACATGTTTTGGGCCCTTTGGAGTCTTATTAATTCCATGACTTCCAAAATCATGTTTGATTATACTGTAAGTTTTCTTTTATTTTCCTTTTTAAAGTTAAAGTGGTACGGGGAAAGTGAGGCAATAAAAAAGCAGCTTCTATGTGACAAAAGTTGTCGTGAGGCATGAGGAATGTTGTTCTGTTCGTCTCGTCTAGGGGTGGGTAACACACTGCCTAAAAACAACGGAAAAATGACCATGAACTGTGTATCAAAAGAATTCTGAATGTAGACGTAATAACAATGTCACGGTAGATCAACTGGGTTACAGTATGAATATTCCACGCAATGTCATTGAGTCGACAACAAGAACTCTTTGATTACCGAAAGTTGATTGTAAAGGAAATAATAAATTTTGGTTACTTAGGAGTGATAAAATTAAAAAAAAATTATAATATCACACTGATCTAATAAAAAAAAATATTTCTTTTAAAAAAAAATGGATATTAAAATCCATTTTAAAAAATAAAATTAAAAAATCCATTACTGACCCCATCTGATAGTTATCTTAACTGACTAATAATAATAACTGATAGACTGACTAAATGGAATGCTTTTTGCAGTTAATGAAATATTTTTACAAATATCCATATTCTGTTTGCCATTGGGACTTTTTTCATGGTGATCCTGGACCAGACCATAAGGAAATTAATCAAGTTGGTATATTCACCACTGTTGTCCTAACGTTAGTATAGTTATCTTTGTTTATTAATGAAATTGCATGGAATATTCATACTGAAACCCAGTTTATCTATAGTGACATTGTTATTACGTCTTCATTCAGAATTCCTTTGGTCCACAGTTCATGGTCATGTTTTCGTTGTGTGATCAATGACTCTTGTTGTTTTTTTGGTCCTTAACTTCTCTATCCTACTTGCTACTTTTATTATATTTAAGTCAAAAGCTGAGGGCCACGTTGACGACATTTCAATGTATGAACATTTGATACTCATTAGATATTTATTGCCTCGACGATTAATATAAGATCAGAATATTCATGCTTGTGCTATTTATCGTACAATACGCGAATAACTGCAAAAGGAGAAGAAGTCATTAAAATATCATAAGCACTTGTGGTCACATTAACCTAGAAAGACTAATGCATGGCAAACAATCAACCACATTTCTCTCAGTACATCGACATTATTACAACTTTGCGTGACTTTGTTGCAGGGCTACGGAGAAGCCAGGTTCAGGGCTTATTATCACCACAAGAAAAAACTTCTTAACCAACTAAAATAATTTAAAGCAAACTTCACTATCTTCACATCCCATTTTTTCTTCTAAAAACTGTGATTGTTCTGTACATTTGACTGTTAAATATTGTATTATCTTATTTTTATATTATAAAATACGACTAAAAAATGTTTTGTATATTTATTTTTTGAATGTACATACGTTTTATCAAGTGTAAATAAATTTTATTTTTTATTTATTTATGATGTTTCAATATAGAAAAAAAAGTCCCATTTTTTTTGTATAAAATGGCCTAAATAAACTGAAGTAAATATATATTTTTATAATGTTAAATATTTCAAAAATTTTGTGCGTTGAAGTTTTGGTGAAAGTAAAGCTTTGTTTGAAATTTCAGTCGAAGATAACTAAATGGTGATATTTGACTTTGGTGTGGCAGGTGGTCAGTATGCCTTTCTTAAAAGGAGCTTATGAGTACATGTGTTAGGACAAAAGTAACTCAAAAGCTTCTATGTTGACCAGCTTGTTCAACTGTCCATCTTGAAAGCCCACGCACCTTGCAAATGGAATTCTTTCTAAAGACAATCGAGCAAGCTAGACAACATACTAGGAAAGACATATATACACTTATGATTACTTTCTTTGAAAAAAATTTAACAATGTTAAAAAGGAATTCTTGTTAATTTTATAACTCTTACATCTGCTTATTTTTATCTATAAAAAAAAAGTTAAATTTTGACTCAATTGCTTTTCTGTTTTGTTTAGCTGTAAACTAGTGTCGAAGGCCTGAGGTTTAGCAAAAGACAATATCTCACGTAGGATAACCTCGTTTGAATTGACTACTAGCAGTTTTTTTTTTATAAATTCCCTACACTATAACGTGGTAACTCAAACTATACTGAATAATCACTATTCTCACTTCCTATATGATTTATTATTTTACACAAATAAACCTTAATTACTTAAAAGGCTAATATAATGGGTTTTATAACTCAACTGTTCAGTTCATTTAGACTTTCTAATTATAACGGGAAGAGGATAGAGGACATTTTTTTTATAGCACACTCGTCTAATACCCATGATGAATGGTGGTCATGGCTCCTGTCACCTTCTCACAGACTCCATATCCGACATTACCCTTCTCTTTATAGTTTAATGATCTAAGGTGTTCTACTTCCAGCTCAGATAGTTTCATATCTCACCTATTCAGCTTACTATTTTAATTTTCCTTTTCTTTTACTCTTCTGTATCCCTTTTGATTTACAGAAATCATTTTAATAACAGCTATACATTTTATTTTTATTTTTTTTTATAAATATATAACCTTTTTTTTTAGGCCACTGTAGAATAATTTTTTATACAAGTATTTAAACATTTATCCTTCAACTAGTATTAATTGTTTCTTGTAGATCTATTAATTTTATATCCTCTTCACAAAATAACTAAAATATTATCATCTCACAGTTTCCTGAAATAAATTTAATAAAATCAATGACTTGACAAACGACATGTGATATTAAACATTTTTTTTTGTGAAATTCACCATTACAACAGATTCAGAATTTAGCAGGCATGATCATGTATTTATAGTTGTGCTAAATTAATGAATTTACAAAATAGAATCATATTACTGATTAATGTCCTTTGTCAAATCACCGATTCTGCAGGAAACAATCATATCTTGTGCGTCTTCCTCCTCGATCCCCGTTTTCAGAACATATCCACCTTCGAGAGCCTAATTCTTTGGCAGTTCAGTTTGATTTGAAAACGAGTCTAATGAGGAAAAAATGTTTTCGAGATATGTTGCTAATACAAATGTTCTTTAAATTTGAGATATTGTTTCAAAATTCTGATTAATTGACAGTAATAAGTAAATAAGTAAGTAATAAGTAAATTACTAAAAATTTTTATATGTATTACATATAAATTACTAAAAATATATGTATGTTGCTAATACATATATATTAGTAAATGAAATTAAGTAAATTACTAAAATTTCAAAAGAAGATGTCAGCGTTACGAAATTTCTTTTTCACCACTTGTATTATTTGTTGTGAAAAAGATGTCGAATGGAATTTTCAGAGGAGGCACTAAGAGTAAAGATGCTCTTTGGCCACTAATAATCTGCTATCGGTTATCTCAAAGTTGCAATCTTCGATACACTACATTAAGTTTTTCATATTTTCCTTAAAAAAAAAATAAGCACTGAACAATAATGCATTTTTGTTTAATAAATGCATTATTCATTGTTTACCTCTTGAAATTGATATTTCCTTCAATCGAAAGTCCTACTTAACTAAACTTCTGACACCAATCAATGCATAATTAAAGGTTGCCTTCTTTTTATTAATTTCTTAACACTCTTTTACGATGATTGTAAAAAAAGAGTGTTTTATATAAGTGTTCTGTACAGAGATTACTATACAATCTGTTTATACAAATTTCTATTCGTAAATCATTGTTTTATAATGTGTTTTTATAACAAACTACAATAAATTTCGTCACTCCAAAAAAAGAATAAACTTTTATTTTACCGATTAATATGAATAAGACAATTAACATTTGTTTCCAATAAAATTTAAAAAAAAACCAACATTTTATATAAAAAGTTACTTATAAAAATAGAAATCTTATTTTTTTTTACAAATAATTTGGAAATATTAAAAATATTACAAAATAAAATATATAACAAAGCTTCAGAAAATGAACACTATGTTTTTTCCCATTAAGTTATAAAACATTCGTGCAACAGTTTCAAAATTGATAGTTTTCTTTAAATATTGTTCTTTTTATACTTTTCCTGTTTTAACATTTAAATTTTTAAAAGTTTTTTAAATTTAAACACTTTTCGGAAAAAACATCTTACGATGATAAAAAAAATGAAATGATTTTTTTCAATGTTCAAAAAAAAATTTAAATTAACATTTAAATTTAATTTAATTTTTTTACATTTAAATTTTAAAAAGTCGTTAATTAATTTTTTTTTTATAAAATCATCAAATAAAGACAGTATTTTAAGGTCATCATTGACAGTACTTTTGAGTATACTGAGAACTTTTGACTTTTTCTGTGTAAGTGTATTTCTTCCTTACACCATTGTTTTATTGCTTAAATAAGAAATTTTTTTTTCAAATAATATCCTTATAGTTACTTTGCTAAAACGGTATTTTTTTTTAACAAATATATTAAGTTATACATTTAAGAAGAATGCCAAAATAAATTTTAGTTCGATTAAAAAGCTTTACACTCATCTATAATTGAGTAATTAATGTTACTGAGTTGCATATTATTCGCTATACTGAGCCCTTCCTTAATTAAAGTGACTTACTCAGTTGTTATATGTTGAATTTTATGTACGCTTTTCTTTAATAAATTATGTATCTATTTTTAGCAAAAACTATTTTGTTAAACTATTTAATGGAATTGAACTGATTTTGTGCAATACTATGAAACATTTTGGAAACATAAATATAGAAGTCAATTATATTGTGACCATGAAAGTTGTAATTATAAAATGAAACTGTTTAGAATAGGTGTTGTAAATCCAAAAAAAAAAAAAAAGTTTACATAAATCGCACATTGAATGTAAATTTAAATTTAATGTGTATTTCTTTTATTTTATGTATAACAGGAAAGTGGAAAATTAATATGATTTAAGCTTAGTATAAGTTCTCATTAGATATGTGCTTTAGTATGTTTTTTGTTCATTCCATCTGTGAATGGATTGAAAAATTGTAATTTCTATCTGACTGAAATGTATTCTGGTCTATTTAGGAACTTTAATTTTCATTTATGTTTGTAGCTGTGGAACATTGACTTATATTGAGAAAGTAAATGAGAAAAATCTCCTTTTCAAAGAGGTTTTATAAGAAAAAGTCTTTCGAAACTTTATGTTCTTCCCCAGATTTGATGTCTTTTTTTTTTCACAAAAAAACACATGAGTCATTCAGTCATCGTATAGTATTAGTTCCATGATAATTAGCTGCAAGCTAAAGGAGAACTTAGATTTCAAAAAGCGTTGTTTTCTTAAAACTATTTTTTCTTGAAACTTTTCTTTAATTTTGTCTATAATATTGTTAAGTAGTGTAATCATAATTAAATTTTAAAGTATTTTGTCTATAGCACGGTGTGAATAGAAGTACTCTATAGTAGTAACTTCACGTTAGTTGTATTTGAGTAATTCCTTATTCAAAGGAATAAAGAGTACGGCTTTAGATTCAGCAAAGTAACAATTCAGCATTCTCAGCACACAACCCTCTCAGCTTATGTACAGTATGGATAAAGTTTAACTTAGGCTGATCTATGCTACTAATTACAACAATTTGTTGAGGAACCAACGTATTATTCTTTAATCTTTATAATAGGGAAGTACTCTAAATATGTATCAAAACTATTCAATGTTTGTCATGCACTTGTTTCATTTATTTTTTTTGTTAAATGCTAAGAAATTCTTAGTAAATGAAAGTTCGCTGACCTCTTGGTACATCGTTGAGGTTTTGCTTGTTCTTATTGTTATTTTGTTGCCTGCTATGGAATGGAATAAATATATTGACTATAAGTATTAACACATCAGGTTAAAGGTTTGGAATGCACATTTAAGGTATGTTTCTTAGACGTTCTCATTATCTCTAGTTAATTATGATAGCAGGGAGTATAATAACACTTATCACTTAAATATCTTGTCATTAACATTAGTCGCAAATACATTCACGGATTTTAACGAAATTAGGCAAGCTCAAAAATGGTAGAATTACTAAATTTTGGGTGTGATTCGAACATCTCAAGTTTATTTCTCTGATAACATTTTGTTATTTGGAGACTTATAATATTTATTCGTCAAACATACATTGAATGTCCAGTTTATTCGAAATTGGCGTTATATGGTGTAAATAGCTATCTTTGATAGGTCTATTAAAAAAAAAATACTCATACACTGACTTAGGCTATTACATATTAATGCAATACCAGAGCAAAACAAAACTACCAAACTACTTGTTTGATAGTAACCGTGCCGGGCTGATCCATAGAACTCGAAAACTGTTTTTTTTTCAACCCTGTATTGGGTGACTTGACCTTTCCCAAACTTGTTCACATGAAACGAAGTAAGTTGGTCACCGAGAGCTGGCAGTGTAGAATCGCACATACTATTCGCAAGAAAAGTTCGTGAATCAGCATCAAAAAGTGAATGACTCAAGAGTTATAGCCTTAAAAGAGGTCAGCGCTCTCTGTTGTTATTTATAACATATATTATAATGTATTGTACTTAATTTCTTTTAATATTGATATCACAATTTATAAGACTTATTTTACTTAAAGTAGAATAATATGCAATTTATATTTATGAAATTAAATGTTCAATCTAAGATATCAAGAACTGAATGATATTTCAATTACTTAATAGAACTGACTATAGGTTAGAAAGATTATAACCTTAAGAATATTGAAAACAGCTGTTAAACAATAAATGAAAGAAGAATAGGCTTCAGGTTTTGACAAACATTTTTCTTCCCGACTTTTTTTTCAAAAAAGAAATTTTTAGGGGCTCCAAGTATACATAAAATTAAGTAAACCACGAATTGTAACAGCATTTTTTAAAAAATTCTTATTGCTTTAATAATAAATAATTATAAATAATTTTTTTGTGAAGTTATTATATTTTTCATTGAATTTTGAGACTTTTTATGAAGGAACATTATTGAGACAATATTCAGCATTAAATTGTTAATTTTTGTTTTAAAATTTTTTGTGAAGAAATATATAATTCAAATACATTTCTTGTCAACACTAAACTGTTAAAGAAGATATAAAATTTTTGGAATTTTTTTTTGTTTAAATGTGTTAGATGAATATAAGGAGCAATATAATATATGACATTTATTAAAAAATTAAAGCTGACCTATCGAAAATCCTGGGTTCTAATGAAACAAACTGAAGCCTTGAAATAAATAAGTAGAGTATACTGAATAAACTTGTTTCTATTTCACGAAAAACTGAACATTTGCAAAATTATTTTATTAATGTATGAGAAAAAAGTCTTTCTCTGAATATATATTCATGTAATGGTCACTATGAGGAAATCATGTCTGTCCATTTTCTTATTTGTCTACTTAAAGCATGGAGTTCCTAATTTTGAGAAAAAATGTAATACATTCAGTGTTTCTTTACTGTTTTCCATCATATGTTATCTATTTTTCAGGGAGTGTTAAAAATGTGATGTTCATAAAGGAAAAATACCGACGTGTTTTTGTGGTTTCACAAAACAAGATTGCAAATGCTGTTCATTGGAATTTTATAGGGGAATAAACTTCCGAATGTTTGTAGCGAGGTAACAGGTTTAGAATCTCTGGCAGCATTTATGGTATTAAAAGCAAGTCACGAATGATTTACATACTAGCTAGAGGTTTGTTCAAAGTCATACACCAGGACTCTGTGACAATCCCAGTTATTTATATTTGAAATAGTTAAAACCGTCATACCACGTAAGATTTGTGATCTTACGAGGTATGACGGTTTTACCTATTTCTAATATAAATCATACTAACCTCAGTGGTATTAACAATATACATGTATTTAAATCCCAACTATCCTGAGACTCCGTGAGTTGATGTCCTCGGTTTCTTTGAAATACAGTTCTCACAGTCTCAGAAGTCTTCTAACTATATCTTTGCCCGAGTGTTCTTTTAAGATACTTTTTTTTAATACTTCTAACATTAGCGAATCTTCATCTATATTCTCCTACAAAGTTGTATTGAGCAATAATTGACTCCTTTGTTTCGTCAAACACAAACCATATAGGGCTTTTCCTTAAGTAAATGCCATATTGTTAGCACTTTCTGGAAACTAATAAATAAGTAATAATAAATGCGATTATTTTAAATGTAAGGTAGAACAAAATAAAGCAATCTTTACAAAGATGCATATATATCTAATAAGAAATACTGGTTTTAGATTTTATAAATGTTAAGAAGGAAAGATTTGACTGCCTCAATAAACCATCATATACCTTTAGATAAACTGTGCAGAGAAACACTTTATGTCTACATTGTATATATTTTAAGTAATATCTTAAAACGTGAACCAGTAGTTCACATAAGTATGTTTATTTACAAAAAGGGAGATTTACATTTAAGCCTAGCAAACAAATTTCTAATTAAATGAATTTGAAAAGCCCCATTCAATTAAATGAAGTAATTTCAAAATTATTTCCTATTAAAAATTAGTAACTTACACATTAAAATAATATTTCCAATGAATTATTATAATTATGTAATAAAATTAAATAAGTCTTCAAAGTATTCTCAGTCACAACCGTCTTCTAGTTTATCGAGATAATTCAGAACAATATTTGAAGCGAGCATTGTAATAAAATAAAAACATTATTAAAGACTGAAAAATAGATCAAATGAAGGAAAGGTATACTTTGTAATTTTATAACTATTGGGCCTCCATGGTCCTGTATATCAGTGAATATATTTCAAAACTGTGTATTTTTAGTTTATTACATTAGAAAAATATGTATTTAATTGTTCAGTAATCCACAATGTTGTTATATGATCACGGTTAGAAGACTTTTCTAAGTTTATGAATTTCATTAGTAAACTTTAATCAACGTTATTTTCTATATATGAAATATATTAATGTTATTTAAGTATTACATATATAATTTTAAATATATGTGATACGCATATATGTAAACTAAATAGTTTATTTGAAAATAAAAGTTTAATATTAAGTTATAGACTTTAAAGTATATAAATATTTAGGTGCTATGTTTATTGTTTGTATGAAATTTGTCAAGTTTCAAATAAATGTAATAAATGTGCTTGGTTTCTTTTATTAATCCTATAAAAATATTCTTGATATTTTGTTTAGTTTGTAGGAATAAGTGCAAACAATCCCTTTATTAAGAGCTTTAAATTGAACGATTTAGGTTAATATTGAAAGACATAATACAATTCAACAAAACACACACAATATAACAACATTTCACTTAAAGTTAATATTCTACATTATTATTTAGAAAGATATTTTCCAAAAAGAAAAAAATTGCAAAGCCAATATGGTTACCGACATATTGCCGACATCCTAGAAATTTCCTATCGCTGTGTGTGTGTGTTTTTTTAAGGTTTTATTGATTGTAGAGTGTATTGAATAACTTTACACTTTATCAAAATGCATAATTAAAATAAACTAATACCTTGTATATCTTGTTGGCTGGACCAATTTGGGAACCCGCCCATCTTCAAAAGATGGTTAATCGAAACTACTTGGTTTGCCAATTAGAAAGCCCGTCAGTGTTGCTAATCAATCATTAACATAGTCATTAAATTTTAAATTTGATTTCTTTTATTGTTATTATGGTTTTTTTTTCATCCATATCAAGTTCGTCTCTTGCTCAATATTCTTAAATCTTTTTTTGTAGTTTGTTTGTAAGAGTTCATTTGCTGCATAGTTTATTGTTCCGTAGGCCTAACGACCTATATATTATGAAAGTCTATAGCTTGAAATCTTGCCGTAAGCATGGCAGAAAGATTTTAATAAGTATATTGGTTTCCTTGATTAATATATATTTCCTTTTTCTCAGCATGTAACATATACATATCATAATTTTAATATTTTAATTATTCTTAACATAAAATTATTAATTATACTTAACATAATTTAACATAACCTTAGTGATACTTATACTAACTCAAACTTAAGTTTAAAATAAAATTAACTCCAAAACTCAAATAGAGGCATTTAAATGTCATAATGAAGCATTTTAAAGCATTGCTTCTTGAGATCTGACTGAAAAAGAGACCAAGGCTATTATATTATATTTCTTGAGAATTGAAGCCGTATTCTTAACTCTTACATATAGAGGTCTGCAAATTAAATTGTTCTACTAAAACAAAATTACTATTTAATTTTATTTAAAAAAATTCTTTCCAATTTATCAATTTACAGTTCATTAAATGTTCTTTTGGTTTTCACTTATTATGTTCAAGAGAAATGAAGGAATATTGAAATATTCTTTAAAATTAGATTAGTGATAATTATCTTTACATTATACATACTTTATTATTTGAAATTATATGAGTTAAATTCAATTTGTGCTTTTAGTTTTAGGGAGTCTTTTTCTGACCCGAAAAACTAATTTTTCTATGGTAAATATTATCCAAGAAAGGAACACCCCAAAGAGTAGAACAAATAGAAGAAGAGAAACAGGTACGATATCTATTGAAACTTGCTGCAAGCTTTGAAGACATTCTGGTATCGGTTGAAACCAAGCTTTGAGTTCTTTCGACTTCAAACCTCTTTCTGCCATCAACTGAAAACTAAAACCAAACAAATTTATATTTATATGTATGAAATAAGTAGAACAATGTGTTTGGAAAAAGTATCCAAAATAATATTGGTTGTATCTGTTTTCAGTTTATAACAGTTAAAATGAAACCTGATATGATAACAGTAGTGACCTGCAATACGTGTATTTTATAAAAAAAACTCTTCTTCGGTGAAGAAGTATAAAACGCCAATACCTTAGTTTAGAAAAAGAACATGATTTCTATAAAAATCAAAAGACAACTAAAGTTCTTTGCTAGAAATTACTAAATAAGGAAAAATATTAGGTGAAGTTAGAATTGTTTATTGGCTAAATTAGAGTAAGCAATTTAATTTTATCATTACTATAATTTTAACAATGTAGACTGGGCTGAACTCAACTTTATTTTTCATAGATGTTAACATATTATGAAACTCATTGATTAATGAATTATTTATTTAATGATAGCTACTTGTACACATGATAAAAAACTCAATGGTTTAAGTGTAATCAAACTAATGAACGATATATGTGTTATATGACAACTGCAACGAAAATTTAATGATTACATAGCACAACTGAACAAATATAATACCTTCAAATGGAGATTTATAGCTATACTTTTAAGTTTAATATTCTAGTTCCCATTATTTGAAATTAGTGGCACTCTTGTCATGTAAATTTATATTACAACTAAATTGAATAGGATGTTTAAAGGTTTTGTAATGACCAGAAGTGTGAATTGATATTAGTATCTTCTTCACACAGAGACCAATGCGGTCTTTTACTATGTTTGAATACTGTAAAATGTAATAAGATGAAATTTAGCTCATAAATAACTACTTGTCTACTTAGTATTATTAGCATTTCTAGAAATATGGTCCTGTGGAGTGTTTAATATATTATTCATTGTCACCCACCCATTCAAACATAAATATATTCAGGGAACTTCTTCACGAATAAACTTAATGATCAGTTGAATAACATAAATATACACCCATTCAAACATAAATATATTCAGGGAACTTCTTAACGAATAAACTTAATGATCAGTTGAATAACATAAATATACACCCATTCAAACATAAATATATTCAGGGAACTTCTTCACGAATAAACTTAATGATCAGTTGAATAACATAAATATACACCCATTCAAACATAAATATATTCAGGGAACTTCTTAACGAATAAACTTAATGATCAGTTGAATAACATAAATATACACCCATTCAAACATAAATATATTCAGGGAACTTCTTAACGAATAAACTTAATGATCAGTTGAATAATGTATATTCATGATATAAAAAGACTATTACTTGTCTGCAAATCAAAAGTACATACTATACTTACATTAGTCCAGAAAGATAGTTTGTATATACTCTGTTTATATATCACAATAGAGTTATATTGCCAACTGAGAACCCTATGTATCATACATATTTATAATTACTATATTATTTTTCAATTAGTGAGATAAAATAAGGGAAGATCTTGGTTGTATCCATAGAATACATACAAATACACTTTTACATGTAGGCTGAAAATTATACCTTCATAGCATATTTTCTTTAATTGTTTTAAGTATGTAGTACTCTTTAAATTTCCAGATAACTTGTTAAAAGCATACATTTTTTAAAACATACCTCAAAATCTAGTAAATGTATTTGATTTACTAGAGACCTTGAGAGAAATTTTCTGAGCTAGTTTAAAAAAAACCGACAATTAGGAAATATCATAAATTGAGTTTAAATGTTTTAAGGTTACATTGCCTCTACCAAGGGCAAACAATTCTTGAAATTTTGTTTATTACATACTAATATTATGTAAATCTGAAAAAAACTCAAACGAAACATTCACTGCAGACAAGTATCCTTTAAATAGTTTGTAAGAAGAGAGGATGAAGTAAGAAAGTATTCTCATACTGAAGTTAAATTTATTTTAGTTTCATTTAGACTAGTTGAACCACAGTTTTCCTTTTATGCAATATATTCACCCATAAAGATGGGTAACGAAGCCTGCATGTTATCATTATTTCAAGATGTATAATTCAAGAATGAACATGAATGTTTGAAGGTATTTAGTTCTAAAGTAGCTTCTTGCTAGATAT
This sequence comes from Hermatobates lingyangjiaoensis, assembly GCA_026182355.1. Taxonomy (NCBI): domain Eukaryota; kingdom Metazoa; phylum Arthropoda; class Insecta; order Hemiptera; family Hermatobatidae; genus Hermatobates; species Hermatobates lingyangjiaoensis. The sequence goes on along the minus strand of JAPFBL010000040.1, from coordinate 158,037 downwards.
TATCTTACAACAGATGTTTTCATATAAACATGCCTTCGGTAGTATTACTTTAAACCTCAATGCAACAGTAATGTTTTTAAACAAATTAACTAACAATAGTTAAATAGAATTCAAAACTATTTGAAATGAAAAAATTTTAACTTACAGGGGCCAAATAGATTAGGCCTTTTGAAACCTTTTTCTTTTAAAAGCCTACAGTAAAAGCTTATATTCAACTTTATATAGTAGATTGTTAATATATTCGTAACATGTTAATTGTATTTTAGAAGTTAATATATTCGTAATATAAATCTAGACGTGAATATGCTCTGTACGAATTGGTCCATTACTCCTCGTTAAACATATTTTCATATTCGTGTGTGTGAGTGATTGGAAATAATGAATTTCATTAAATAAGGACATTACATTTGTTGGAAAGTTTTCAGTGGTGGTAAAGAGCATTTATAAGCATTTTCAGTGTTTCAAGTCTTTAAGGGAATTTGAGATGTTCAAGTTTTTAAGTTTATTTGAAAGATTATTCTGACAGTATCAATATAATTGCAGGCCACATAACATTGCAGCCAAGGAGCATGTATGTATTCATTTAATTCAGTTTGCACTAACCTCAGTACAAATAGAAATGCATAATAATGTTATTGTGTATCCAATAGACTAATTCCATTTCAATCAAAAGTAAATTATAACTTCCAGAATACCATGTAAAATTGAGAATCAATTTTCGTAAATTAATTAGTTTACATTGTTTAGGTTACAAAAAAAACAATTGGTTTTATATGATTTTTTTTAATTTTGAATGATAGCATTTAAACCTTAGTTTTTAAGCATAGCTATCAATACTCCTACAGTTTCACTCCTCATTATCTCTTTCTCTTGAATGAAACATGATTTGAAGTAAAATTTCTCCGCAATATTATAATTATTATATAATTAGACATTGTATTCCTTAACCCATGATAATTTAGGCGTAATATATGGTGATTAAATTGATCTATATTAAAGGCCAGTGTTGTACACGTAGAATTCTGAATCTAATTTCTTTTTTTATTTTTATTCATTGAAACACGATCTTAATTACATTAAAGCTATTATTCTATATTTGACGAATCAATTTTATAATTAAATTCATTCATTTTATGGATAATAGTATATTTCGCAGGCTTTGTTTACGATTACATTCCAAGTGAAATGGCTGAATCTTCCTTTTGCCTGATTACACAGAATTCGTTAGTCAACTTGAGATCAGATGGTCAATAATACTAAACTTCATACAATTGGTGAAAGAGGTAAGACTATATTATTAATAACTGTTATTATTAATTGAGCTTTAAATGTTATGAATCAACAAACTGAAAACAAACTATAAAAATTAATAGATTTAATGTTTTTATAACTTAAAACATTTAAAGGAAAAGCGATTCATTTATAAATTTAATTCTCAATTTTACATGATACCTTAGAAGTGAACATTTAATTTTAGTTGTAATTGTTTTGATTTCTCATTTCTATTTGTTAGTTATATCTCATTATTTAAAAATTTCACTCATTTTTTTTGGAATTCTTATAGAATGAACTAAGATTTAATTTAAAACGAAGTTGTTGATCTATCATTTATTTATCAATGATTTATTTATTTATGGCTTATATTTATCAACATATTTTGTAATAAATTTCATTAATGTAATGAAATAACATTTCAAGTTGATTTATTTACTATTAAATTCCAAGCCATATTATTATTTTGACAAATAGGTTTTCAATTACGTAATAATTGATTCATTTCGCTTAAATAACCATATTTTACATGAGCTTTCAATATTTTGATCAATGAATATAATAAATATAATTGTTAATAATACCTATTTTTGTAAACGTTAGAGGCTAACATTTTATACTACTTTGTTTGTTTGTATTGTTAAAAAGTATTAACAGTATTGAACTTTTCTGAAAGTAAACAAGTTTATTTGTTATTCGTTATGGCCTTCTATCAGAATTGAAACAATTATTGTGAGCTAATCATGAATGGAACAATCGATGCATTTCTTAGAAAAGGCTCCTGACTGTTTATCATGATTTGATCACTGCAAAATGATATTTCAATTATACTTCTTTCATAATTTATAAAAGCAAACAAAAATTGGAGTAAAATACAATTATAATAAAATAAAGTTAAAGTTCAATTCGTGATTTCAAATTATTGATAATAATTTAATATCAGACAAACTCATTAGCACCATTACTTTTTGATGGAGTAAAAAATAAGTTCTTACAAAAATCCAGCTCCCACATTTACATGGCTCTTTTACTAGAGGAATATATGGATTATTTGTTCAAATTCACCCATTGTAGTCATAAGGAAACCACATCACTGGTGAGTCTGCTGGTTACTGATTCATTTTGACTTACTCAGGTAATTTAAAGTAGGGTTCTTAAACAAGTTACTGCAATCATACAGAAGTCGGACTGATGAGTTAAAATCCTGTTCAAAATACAGTATAATCAATGATCAAACCACAATAAGAAAATGGGAAAACAAGACTAAGATCTTTCAACCGTAACAAGCGGTCTTCGTCAGAGTCAAAAACCCAACTGAGTCAGTTGTGGTTTTCTTATTGTGGTTTGATCATTGATTGTTATTTCACGTGTTTATGTGAAATCTTTTTATACAGTATAAATACAAGATTTTAGAAAATCCTATTTGGAAAATAGTGAATAGTCGGTATAACTGCTCTCTCGAAATAAAATGTATTATCGATTTTTTATTCATGGCACAACAACTACCAAATGTCGTTAAGTTTCTGTGAAGGCTATCAGCTTTATGTTTGCTTTGATGCAGGTCGTGGAGCCCAACTCTGAGAGATCCACCTTAGGCACAAAGTGCATACTTTTGTTCCCTTGTTTTGGCTCTTTGACCGGACTTGTTAAGTAACTAAAAGACTTAAGTGAGTAAAAACATTAACGTGGCATGCTTTATTTATTATATAGTGGAAATACTCAGGCCCTTAACAAATTAAAACGAGCCAATAACTCTGTCAAACAGTCAAACTACTTCACCACAGTTTTCTAAACGCTGTCAATCGTTGTCCAATCCACACTCGCTTCAATCATGTATTGAGATGAGCCTAAAATGAAATTATATTTTCCAAATATGCACCAAGAATATCTCGTGCGCTTGATGCTAGTTAGTCACTGTTCATTACATTTTATGTAATGATTAATTAATAATCCACATATTCCACCAGTAAAAATAAAAGAGCTCTGTACATGTGGGAGCTGGATTTTTATAAAAACTTATTTTTCACTCCATCAAAAAGTAATGGTGCTAATGAATTTGTCTGATATTAAATTATTATCAATAATTTGAAATACTTTCACGAATTGAACTTTAACTTTATTTTATTATATTATAATAATTGTATTTTACTCCAATTTTTGTTTGCTTTTATAAATTATTGAAGAAGTATAATTGAAAGAAGAGCAGAATTTCCTAGCTTCAACAGAATAAAACTAAATCCTACTTAGAAAGTGGTCTGTGGTCTAGATAAGTGCTCTCTCAAGATTAAATGCATTACCAATTTTTTATTCATGGCACATCGACTACCAAAGGTCGTTAAGTTTCTGTGAAGATTACCAGCTATATTTTTTCCTTTCAACTAATGACATCATCATAATTCTCATCAAAAGTTAGTATTACTCTTAAGGGGCCAGGCTAGCTCAGTGGTTACGTGCTCGCCTCTGAACTGATAGCACTGGGGTTCAATCCTCACCTGGCCCTCGATTTATTCACGCGGGAGGTGAATAAATCTGAGCGCGTCGTCCCTCGGAGAAGGACGTTAAACCGTCGGCCCCGAGCCTGTACGATGTCAGGTACTCGTTAAAGATCCTTACTCTAAATACATTTGAGTTAGGCAAAATTTAGGACTCCCACTGTAGAATCAATCTTCATTGTGTGGTATCACAAAGGGCCAATGCTTGGCCTACGTGTGTTCCCTTGTGGAACTGCCGCTGCAAGCTAACCTAACCTAGTATTACTCTTAATGATTACTATATTAATGACGTTGGACGTTTAAGACCGCTTATAAACATATGCTTATTGGGTCATGACCCATCCTTTCCCTGCCTCTTCATATTATGCTAGATCCTCTTCTATGTGACTCTTGACCCTTGTTTATATCTAAATGTAGGAGTAATTAATCGAAGCTGGATATATACAGCCTGATCGGAGTAATAGTAGTAAAGTCGGAGTAATTCAAAGGTAACCAGCTCCAGCTCATGTATGCCAATTCTTACTTATTATAGAATCAATGATCAAACCACAATAAGAAATGGGAAAACAAGACTAAGATCTTTCAACCGTAACAAGCGGTCTTCCTTCGTCAGAGTCAAAAACCCAACTGGGTCAAAAATCCAGTCGGGATTTGACTTTGACAAAGACCGCTTGTTACGGTTGAAAGATCTTAGTCTTGTTTTCCCATTTCTTATTGTGGTTTGATCATTGTTTGTTATTTCACGTGTTTATGTGAAATCTTTTTATTTATTATAGAATGTAATAAATGGAGGGGGACAGAAGGTTTACAAGGTATGGGGTTGACACTTAGAGCAGTTATATCAGGCTCCACAATCTGTTTGACTAGGAAAGACATTCGAGTGGCTTACTTCTGCTTGATGATCTCGCCATAGGGCGAGCCGAAGCGCACCCCCAGTCCCAAAGGCACTCTATAGATGGGAATGTTGTCGAAGTAGCACAGCTCTGGCTCCTCCAGCAGACGGCGGACGTAGGACAAGGCTGACGCTTTGCCCAGCACAAGGGCGAACTTGCCTTTCTTCACCCTCTCAATGCCGTCTATCACTTTGTAGTGGCTTCGGTTCTTACTGGTGCTGGCCACTTTCTCAAACAGCTTGACTAACTGTGGTCGCATACTGCCCATGAAGCTTTCTTTGTGCTAAAAATCAGACCAAACTTTAAACAGTCAGGCGCTTTTATGAGCTGGAGTCCACAGCAAACTCAAAAGCTTCGCTCCATTCTACAAATTCGAAATTTCGTAAAAATATGCTTATTATCTTTTTTTTCCAAAACAATGCACACTAATATTTGCATTTTGTGAATACTATCTTATAAAAATTGTTGGGTAAAAACTTAATGAAATGGTCTCCACATATAAAAATTTAATGGTATAAACAACGCGTTGCGAACACGTACTGTTCTTCCTCAGGCATTAACTAAAAAATACAATGACACCAGAGAGTTATCTATAGTATACAGTAAATATACTACAAAATAAAAATAAAATAAAATAAGGAAGAGAATATGAACCTAAGGGTGAGTGTCGGAGGTACAACTGACTGGGAATAGGATGGACGTGGGTGAGGGTATGGGGTACATCTGTTTCATATTAGAAGGCAGGTACATTTCATTGTAATTTTTTTTTTAAAGGTTAGACTGAGCCTTTACATTTGTTCTAGGACTAAGTGTAGAAAACATATTGGAAATATATTTTCAATACATTTATTGTATTATTGTAATGTATGACATTTTTTATATATTTCATACATTTTCAATGTACCCCATACCCTAACCCACGTCCATCCTATTCCCAGTCAGTTGTACCTCCGACACTCACCCTTAAGAACCTCAAAGTGGACATGGGAGATTTGGCCACTATCTCCACCGCCTGAAACTTGTCAACTCTCCAGGGTGTAGCTGTGACGGTAGGTCACCTCAAACAGTTCAACACCTCCTGTTCGACTGCGTTGAGTTAAACTCAGAGAGGAGTAGGATGGAGAGAAAAGTGGTGACTGCCGGAGGTGCGTGGCCCCCGCAGCTTGCAGCTTTGTTGGAGGAGGGCCTAGTCGGTGCCTTCGGGGAAGTGGTTAACAAATATTTTAATTTACTGAGTTGATTATGATAGCCTGTATTATCTGTGTGCTCTGATGGCAATTGCTCTGTTGTCATTGTGGTTATTTTGTTGTTGTTAGTCATTATATATTTAAGCTGTATTTGCATAGCATGATGGAGATTGTTGTGTAGCATTGAAGATTTTGATGCGTGTGGTGCCTTCGGGTGGAGCATGCTGTTCTCTAACAATAAAAAAAAAAACTCACCCTTAGGTTCATATTCTCTTCCTTATTTTATTTTATTTTTATTTTGTACTATATTTACTGTATACTATAGATAACTCTCAGGTGTCACTGTATTTTTAGTTAACGCCTGAGGAAGAACACTACGTGTTCGAAACGCGTTGTTTATACCATTAAATTGTTATATGTGGAGACCATTTCATTAAATTTTTACCCTACAATGAGTAAATACCACATAATAAGTGATTGCACTACGTTAGAATCTTATATAAATATTTGTTTTTTTAGCATTAAGGTCTGGAGTTTACAGACTTTTATTGTTACCAATATTAAAGAATAATTATCAATCAATTAAAACCAGACCAGTGAAATAAACTTATTATTATTTAATGAAAAGAAAAATTAAATTAAGAGAAAAAAGGTTGAACGCAGGTGAAATAATAACATTTTATTGATTAGGTGGTACTATTCATTATTAATGAGGGAAATTTACTAGATAAGACAACTTGCGTGGTGGTATTGCAGTTCTTTTAATAGTAAATTGACCCTTTTCGGTATTATATCCCTTTCTTTACTTAGTAATGACTTGACATGACATAATACTGCTTCTGCCGGGAGGTAAATGTGAAGCGTGAGTAATAGTTGTTATGCAAGTACTCCATTATAATCAGTATCAAATGAAGGACAACACTTGTGTAGCAAAGTTTTCATGAAATGCTTCAAAAAAATACTCGATATATTCATTATCTTAATACTCTTATTGGGTTCTGACTATATTATTCATGTGTATATACTGCGTTTGGTACTTTGGTTGTTATTATATGCTTGAATGACATGTAGTATGTGATAAGTATGTACTACTTCTAAGAATGATTTAAAGAGTTTACGGAGATGTTGTGAAGGTAGGGGACATCAGCGAAAGCCACTTGAAGGTCGCTGTTGAGGACGTCGTCCATGGATCTGATTCGACTGGGGTTGGGGAGCAGAAGGGCGCTGAGGACGGCAGCGGAGTAGTAAGTGTAGACGAAGAAGGAGACGATGAGGAAGCACAAGTAAGCAATTCTTCCTGAAGGCTTTCGAGTGCTTTCTGTAAAGCCTGCAATATGAAGTGTATGAGCACGTGGTCTCTCTGAGACAGTGTTGCAAACAAGGTTTCAGAACCTCCTTACACCTCCATGACTCATCTCCATGTGTTGTAATAGAGACAAACTATTAACACTAACTTAAACTCCAATGAGCTATCCAGTAGTTTATTATCAAACTTGCTAGCTTTTTGGAATTGTCTGACGCGAGTGAAGAAGTCTATGTGCTAATAGTCAGATACACTGCGGAACTTTCCGAGTTTGCATGCATGCATACTGCGGAACTTTCTGTATTCAGGCATGCATTATACTCTTTGGGTTTGCCTTGGCCAGATCAGTTACAGATGTTTCCAGACTGTTGTTCAAGTTCTTAATAGCAATAACATATTTTAAGATCAATGCTTTAATTTTCAAGGTAATTAATTAATTAGGTAATTAATAAAGGAATAGTTGTTTGTATTTTCATTGGAACAAATATTTTTATGTTTAACCGATATATATATATTTAATTTTTTTTTATTTGTATAATTAAATTATTTCATGTTTATAATAATAATATATATATTTATTAAATATATAAATGTTAATAAGAGTTCAACAACAGTTGAATTGTTATTGTGTCCAGTTTGGATCGTCTTTCCGCTTATCAAGTGAATATATATATATACTTTATCGTTGGAAAAACGATCCAAAATGGACAAATATAGTTCAATATAGACAAAGAAATGTTAATATAGTTCGTTAATACGTATCAATTTCGCTTAATTTTTTCAATTTTTTCTTTTATTTATTTATTGTTTTCATATTCCACTAATTTAATGTAATTATACATTGATTCCTGTCTACCTTATTTTCTGTGGCAGGGCGCGCATGCGGCGACACTGTTGGTCTCCAACCGTCTCTGAACCAGTGTGCTTGGTTTCCCTCTCTTAACTCTCCTGAAGACGGTTCAAACCGAAAATTAGAGACCGTAAGTGTGTTCTTTTGATTTCTCTATGTTTCTTTGTCTATATTGAACTATATATATACTTAAAACAAACTGTGACACATAGACAGAAACATAACAAAGATTCACTTTTCAATATTTCGACCGCCATTACGGTCGAAATATTGAAAAGTGAGTCTTTGTTATGTTCCTATTTATGTGTGACAGTTTATTTTAAGTGTAATCTGTCCTGCCGGACTGTTTCCGTTTATCATGGTATATATATAATTGCAAGTTCTGTTAAATGCAATATACAATTTTTACTTCGCAAAGACATCTTCAGATAAATTTACCTCGAAGTTTAAACAACCCATAAAATATTTAACATCGAAAGGGTGAGTGTGGTGGGTTTCGTACTTGAAGCGGAAGTCGATTCCCTGGAAATCACATGTCCGCGTACAGATAAAGAGGAAATCAAGAATTGAAAGCTAATATGTGTTTTTAGATAGCTAAGCTAACTTTTATATTGGCTTGAATCGGATTCGGACGTTAAAACATTTAGGACAGAAGCCAGATCTGAAAACAGCAAAAGATCCGAAACTAAATAAGCAGCCTTAGTTGAAAACGAGTTGTTAAGAAATCTTAGATTGGAAAATACAAAATCTTTAAAGAAGGAGTGTTTTTTATTGTCTCTGAAACCCTGATGTGAAGTAATAGATGCTGCTTACCTTGCTGGCAGATGTTTCCTGCAACAAACTCAACCAAAACAAACCATTGCTTCTCTAAAGCAGTGGAGTCGACCTTAAGGACGAAGTTGAGTACGATGGCAATTAAGAGAGAAATGACCAAGTAGAAGAGCCAGACCTGAGGGGAGAGGGGGTCAATCAGGGCCGTCAAGGTGCCAAAAGAAGGTGCCTGCAGGAAGCTAAAAGACGAACTGAAAAAGAAACCTCCTTTTATTCCGAAGAAATTCAAAACAAATGTCACTTTCTATTTCTATGAACTACAAAAGGAAGGGATCTTGCATTCGCTGAACTGCTTGCAATAACCGCTTGCATTACGATGAGCTTAAATTAAAATAATCTTTTATTTCGAAGAACTGTAATGCGTTGCTCCGACAAAATTCCATAGAAAAATGGATCATATTCTCAAGTTTTGGTATAAAAAATTATTGGTATTATTTGGAACTTCAATACTATAATCCCCCGTATTCAGAGAAAGTGATTTCTGGAATTGAAGATGACAGAATTAGTTTTCCTATTTCTGTCATGGAAATAGGAATGTAATTTTATCACACTGGTGGGATTATAATTGAAGAATGTTTTAGATGTTGAAATGTTTTACGTGGATGGGAGGAAATCAATGTGGGCAGAAGAGAACAAACAACAAACAAAGCACAAGGACAAGTTATGTTGAGATGTTGACAAGTTGAATAGAGTGGGACTTCAGTTTACTGAAAATGTTTTTTATCTATTCCCGAAGTATAGTCTTGAAAATAAAAAAAAATAAAGCAATATAATACATTGAATTCGTTCCAGATATACAATTAAGTGTTTATTTTGTCGTTATATTCTTGTTTAGAATACACTGATCTTACACACAACATTAACTTATCAAAAAGAAACAAAAATGTAATGAATTTTTTTAACTAAATATTGCGTTCAATGAAACAATTTAAATGATATATCTTTGGTCTTGGAATGCGTTTAAGGTGGGAAATGTAGGGAAATCTTTTTTCAGAACAACGTATTATAGTAGTATGTTTTGGTGTTTTCATTGTATTTTATAATGTTGATTGCTTTTTCTTGACATCTGCTTTGCAAAAAAAAAATTTGATCAACAGAAATTTCATTTATTCTTTGCTAGAGAATTTTCCTGTACCTTTATTAGCTGCAACTTTTTAACGTGTGGTTAAGAACTTCCTGGTTTCGCTTTCTGACCGTTTTACTTTCACCTCTAGGAAGCAGGTCAAATATCTTGTATATTTGTATAGCCCCAAACAAAGCATTTGATAATGTTACTGTAGAACAAGTTTTGACTAATGATGAACTTGAAAAAAAAAATTGTTCCTGACCTGAGCTATTTTACGCCAAATAAGTTAATATTTTGACTCTACTGCATTTGACAGAAACACTTTCAAAATTAAATTTTTTCTAAATGTGGGCGGTTTCAATTAAGTCTGTTCGTCTTTATGAATTATTTATTCAATAAAGCATGATATAAGCATACGTAGATGTTTGTTAACTTGTACGACAGGTAATTCGAGTATTTGCTCAGGGTGCCGTCACTCAGTGTTGCTTATTATATGTTTTTATCCGATAAACATATAATGTTGTGCCATTCATATCTAAAATGGAAGTTATATACTTATGTGGATTTAACTATATATCATTAATATTAAACACATAATATACCGTCTTACCTCGTTCATTACTGCCATAGCTCTCGGACCGGTTTCGGGTGTCACCCATCTTCAACACGAACTGATCTAATGAATCCTACATGATAATCAGATAGGTAGGATTCATTAGATCAGTTCGTGTTAAAGATGGGTGACACCCGAAACCGGTCCGAGAGCTATGACAGTAATGTACGAGGTAAGACGATATATTATGTGTTTAATATTAATAATACTAACCTCTGTGGTAATGATGAAATGCATGAATTTAACTATATATCTATGTCACCTGGACCGGAGCTAAAATGATCACGTATGAAAGTACAAAATATTGCTGAGTCTGCATTAATAAATTTAACAGACCACGTAATATAAATATAACCGTGAACAGTGTATTGAGTACATTGTATTGTATATTACAATACATTGTATAGAGATTACAAGGTGTTCTTGGTTGTGTACCTGCTAAAAACCACTTGGTTTACGTAGTTGATGACAGTTCGCCGGGTCCTTGTGAACTGCAATGGTGACAAAGCAAAGTGACACTCTTCACGAACTAACATCCCCATCAAACCGGTCCACTGTCCATCCAAGCCCAGCTTGCCGTAACTCCGGGAATACATAATGCTGAATCTGTTAAACAATAACAAATAACAATGGAAACCAGAAACAACTGACGCAACTCATTTCTGTATTTTCACATTTTTGTCATAAGTAATTTACTGAAATACAGTTAGTAACTCTCCTTATTAAATACTGTCCATTCACAAATTGTTCAAATGTGGTTTTATTTAACCTTCAGTAACAATTAGTAGAATGTTATGTAAACCTACACTTCACGAGTACCTCTTCAAGGAAACTTCATTTTGGTCGTCATTTGACTTCGGAGCGACTCACATCTTTCTATTGATGAGACAGTCGAAATATAGTTGTCAGTTTTAATGATCTATTTAATTTGTATTCTTTCACATAAAAAACGCTACAAATGCCTATGTATTAAAGAAAACGGTCTTCCTTAATAATGGAAGTGACGATGTAGTTTTAAATACTGGTTGGTGGATAGGGTCCAACGATAAACAGGATATTATATGATCTTACCTTTTAATTTACTGTCTCGAACTTTCGAATAGACAGTTTGTCTTACGAGACAAACAGTTCAGAAATATGTGGTCTGTGCAGATAGAATACCATCACTCTAGAGTCTTGGTTCAAAAGAAATAAAGCAGAAAGATAAGAGAAATGAGGACTACTGACGAAATGTTTAGCTTCTCGCGAAGCATGGAGAACATGCCTGCAGCGATCCGAAAGTACACGTCCGCCTCAGGCCTGTAGAAAGGGTCGGCGATCTTCTCTAGACTAATATTACCGTCGTCTAACATTTCATAACTTGATATCTAAAACACAATCAAAAATAGTTAAATCAAAACAAGGCGTTCAAACTTATAGTGTCCTTTCACAGCATACAACTATAATAACAACAAATTTAAAGACTACTTAGGCATAAATTGGTTAGGGTAGTACGTACTTTAGGTTAGGTATCGTACTTTCAGTTTAAATGATTCCAGAATCAAAACTGAGAAACAAGATATACAAAGAAGAAAAACACTACAAATGCTATGTATTAAAGGAAATAATGTATATTCCTTAATAATGGAAGTGACGATGTAGTTTTAAATACTGGTTGATATTTAAATGAAAACAAAATGAAACAAAGTTAATAATTTTACACCAGCTCATTATCTGAAGGAGGAGAGAGGACTAGAATGGTAGAATTTATTTATTTTTAGTGACTCTATAAACAGGAATGGGATGATAATCAACGGAAACAAAAGAAGGGACCATTTAAGGAAAAGGAGGTTTGATACCAATTTGTACTTTGATTCAGTAGGACTCTGTTTCCATTGCTGATACTGCTTCAGTCAAAATAAGAAATACTAAAAAAGGAAAAAAAATTAATGTCAGTTTCGAAAGGCCTTTAATGAAAAACGAAAGGAAAACTGAAGTCTGTATCAGCCATAAAGTAGTTAAACTTAACAGGTAATCTTTGTCACTTAGTGACATCAATCGTCATGTGAACATTGCCCTAGTTCTCGTATATACACGGCAGTCAGGTATTCTTATAATAGAATCACTGACCTTATAAAGTAATATAATTAAAACGGTCATAAATCGAAACAGTTAAACTTTATTTTTACTAAAAACAATGATTTAACTAGTGAGTTAAACACTCATGAGTTAGACCCGGACAAAAAAATCCAAATTTAACAAACTAGTAGGTTATAAACGGGTTTAAGCACAAATTCAGCTTACTTTTTGTGAAAAAGCTTTACCTTGCAGAATCTGAACAAACCATCATTGATAATGTCCATTCAGGCTCTCTACGTTACGGGAGAAAGTGACTTTCTTTCTCCTTCTTCGGGACAGTCTTCTTCCGGTCCTTAGGTGCAATTGTAGGAGGTTGGCTCCTTTAGTTAGCGCTTCTGGACCCCTTGCGGTCCAGAAAGACCCTTCTATAGTCTCCAGACTTCTTTTTCCTTAGTATCATAGAGAGGAAAATCCCTGAAGCTCTATCTGTGGTATTTTGTCCGCTTCGGCAAAGCACTGCATACCAAAGTAAGGCTATTTACTCAAGGGGGTCGCCTGGTACCCTTGAGGCTCTTTTGATAATACAGTAACCCCTGTATCATCCATCCTTCGGCACGGATTGGATAACACCTTGTATTGGGGCTGTGATAAGATGAGAGGGTTTGGTAAGTTGAAAGGATGTGAAACGAAGATGATCTGGCCCAGCCCTAGTCACCTTCTCCTCATATTTCGTTTGTTCCTGCATATCGCATATAAAAGGATAACAGGGTAACTTGGCGAAGGCTAAAAGTTGGAGTTGAGTGCTAGAGGCAATTAGAGGCGCATAATCACCCAATTACTACCCCTAATTCTAAGTAACCCTGGGCTTGTTTCTATTACGAATCCAACATGAGAAAGAGCGACACCAGGTGTTAGAAAACAATGTTTTTAAAGAAATTTTTTTCTTGTAGACTCTTTTCCTTCATATTCTCAAGATGTGCCAACATCAGACAGTAAATAAAATGATTATGATAAACCATATTGAGCCAATATCGTTCTCACCTGAATGCCCACTTTTATCTCGTGACCCAGCAGATTGTCTCTTGGCTCTCTGGTCAGACCTGTAATCCTTCTGCTGACAAGCTCCGTGTCTGGCTCAATCTTATAAAAGTCCATCGAAACATCTTCGACTCTAATAATCATTCTCGAGAACAATGAAAGAGATGCATTTCTAAAAATCGCCAGAGACTCCTCCATAGAGTCACTCAAAACCACCCAGTCTTTTTGGTAATAGAAGAGCGATGTGTGATCATGCTAAAACGAAAGCAAAGATACACAATATTATTAAAATAATGAATCATCTTACATTGATGGACAAAATCTAAGACTTGATTGAATGTAAGCATTTATTCAAGTTATACAACAAAATACAACGAGCTTATATTAAGATAAGAAGGTTGAGTTGAATACGCAGATAATACATAATGTATGTATTTACATAATATATTCATACGACATATATACTACGTTCATTAATTATGTATGCAGTTTCATAATCAAACTATATTCATACGGGTAAGAGCTGCAACGCAAGAATAACTTAATCCTTTATTTTTTCAAAAGTTATGTTGTTGCTCTCTTTCTTACTGACATATTTGCAAAAAGACTATCCCGCTTCTACACATATATAACAGAACAATACAAACTTTTAAATAAATCAGTCTCATTACAACAAATGTTTTTGTTTCCTAATTGGTTAACTTTATATGAATAAAAAAATTTGGATTGGCCTACACTCAATTTTACTATAAGTAAATATAAATCATACTTCTGAGATATTAATATATAATGTCCCATTTAGGTATAATATAAATATCTAAATGGGATATATTTATTTGTCTTTCATTCCTAGAGGTAACATAAATAGTGATTGATCTACTTATCAATATATTTGTATATCACGCCACTGATGCATATAATAGCATTAGTATAAGTTATTAGTATAACTATATTATAATATACTAATATTAATTAGTATAACTATCATTGTTATATAATAGTATATGCTCAAAAATCATAAAAATTCAATTTACTACAAGTGAGTGTTATCTTTTTCCTGCATATCCTATTATAAGGTTGAAGTAAATGTATATTGAGAAAAAATATATTAGAATTAGCAAGTTTTGAATACTCAAATCAAATTCAAAGCTGGCTTTTCAGTATAATTTAAAACTTTTATAGCTGGAAGATTGAAAATTTAAAAACAATTTATATGAACTATTAGGCTAGATTAGTGGAAAAAACTAGATATTTTGTCGATAACATAATAGAAAAGAGTCCATTCCTTACACTTTAATATTTTACCCAGAAGTTAATATGATTCGTAAATACAATAAAAATTACCCCTCAATATCAATTTCATCTGATATTGTGTTCTGTTCAAGGGTGCAACATATAGATTAAATTAGAGCATTTTATGAGACAAATCAAATACATCAAACCATGGAAAGGATCAGAAATTATGTCTGATTGGCTTCGATTTCTCACATGCAAGAATTTTATTTTACATCTCATATAAAGTTCTTAAATTATTTAAAAAAAAATCATTAAACCTCTAAAAAACAATTTCATTTCAGTAGATTTTTATAATTGATAAAATATATACAATCACATGTAAAGGAATAATACATTACATAATAGATTAATATACAGGTGTAACTACATTATTATAAAAGAAAAATCAGTATGGTTGTCAACGAAATTGATATTATGTTTATTTAAAGTAATGTTGAGTGTAGGCCACTCCAGATTTTTTATTTTATTTTATTTAAGTATTACAAGTTAATTAGTGATTTTGTTTATATGATATCATGGAAGTTGTAGAAACCACTCTACGAATTTTAAGTTTGACAAGTCATTCAGATTAGTGGACTTTACATATGCATTATTATTTTGGGAACTGGGATGGAAAAGATAATATTACTTTAATTTATGGCTCTCGAATTCCCTTAGTTACATGGCTATGTATATTTCTTTGCGGTAGAAGGCCTTCCAGTGTATATTAGCTTATTCATTAGACAAAACTAACTTCAATTCAAACTTTAGATTGACTTTAGTATGTATTATAAAACAGTGTTAGAATTATTTACTGTTTGCTGATCACAAGAATGGCAAACTAAGAGTGATACGTATATTTTATATTATAACTATGTTGTTATTGATTTGTATGTATTGTTGCAGGTACAGACGAAAGGATACACATACACAGGTAAGTGAGTTCACTTTTATAGTAATAATATTGATCACAAAACTCTATTTGTGTAAATATTGTTTTTATTTTTAATAATTTTATCTAAGCTTCACTTTTTTCAAGTTTAACGTACTTTCAAAAGGCAATTATAGCATGCGTAGAATCACATATAACATAAACTTTTCTTTCATTAGTTGTGAAATCTGTAATTGTATGGTATTTACTCATTCTGAGGTAAAATGGATAAACAAACAAAAGTCTCCACCCAAATGAAGTTTTATTCAACAACAACAACACGTTTCGAACACTTTGTGTTCATCATCAGGAAGACACCGTAATATAAATTATTTCTAATCAGTTACGAAATTAGAGTGAAATAATAAAATTCAATTAAGAGAATTAAAGACATACCCAAGGATGTGGTGCTGAAGGGTTGGTCCAGTGAAAACAACTACCTAGTGTGGACCAACCCTTCAGCACCACATCCTTGGGTATGTCTTTAATTTTCAATTGGATTTTATTATTTCACTCTAATTAGATTAGATATAATTTGTATTATAGTGACTTCCTGATGATAAACACAAAGTTTTTCGAAACGCGTTGTTGTTGAATAAAACTTCATTTGTGTGGAGACTTTTGTTTATTTATCCATTTTACCTCAGAAACTTTTGTTTCTTAACTTCTATATGGTTCATCTTCAGGATGAGACTAAAAGATGAAGAAGAAGAGCTACGATACCGCCAGACGAGAGGTGCAGAGTTTAGTCTGCACTAGGAACTTGGAAATTGCTTTAGAGCCTAGCTACTTGCTCCCAGTTCTACTAAAACCCCTTAACCTCTATATGTTGATTATTTAAACTCCTTATCTAAAGAAAATATTGTGGAACAGCAATGAGAAATAAGCTAAACTGTTTCATTGAATGTAATTCATACCAGATGCTAATACAGTAAACAAAGATCAAGGGCAGTGTCTATTTCAGACTCACTGAATTACACAATGCTAAGTAACTCAATAAGGCGGTCCACATTAATGAGCGGTTTACTTTCACCTTGAATAGAGCAAAACACCTACTTTATCACAAATAAAATTTTATAAATTCATCCTTTTCATCTATCTATTCATATCTGGCAGTATCGTACCTTTTCTTTTTCTTCTAGTCTCTGAAGATGAACTGCGGTTCGAAATTATTGATTCTAGTAAGTGTTTCGTTCCTTTTGTGTTGTTCTTTTTTATCACTTACTTATTCGTTCGGTTTGGATCTTTCGGGTTTGTATATATATATATATATATATATATATATATATATATATATATTGTAAATTTTAGTAGCAGTCCTTCTTTTAAGCACATATTATTAAAAATAGTTTAGATACAACAACGAAATCCTTATTTAGGAAGATAGAGAAACTTATAAAGAAGCAAGTTTCTAATAATATATATATATTATTATATATTATATATATATATTATTATATATATATTATTATTATTGTATATATATATATACTAAACTAAACAATGATAACTGAAATAGACGCACACGGTTAACAATCATAAAAAGGGGGGAGGTTGTAGAAAGGTAGCAGCAAGGTGAGGTTTCCCCAGGGTTCTGGTTACCTTCCTACAGCCGTTTGTGTCTGGGAAGGTATTAGATTATCTTCTTTCCCTCCCAGTAACTGGTTTTTCTTCTGATTGCCCTCAAACATATTCAAAATTCTAGCAAATACCACCCTGGCTGTTAGTATGTATATGTTAACAGTTAGTGTGTATATTTTGTGAAAGTAATTAGTACATAAAAATAGCTTTGAAAATGGTCGATGTGGACCGAAACATGTTGGTTTACAAAAATAAAAATTTCGGAGAATTAATATATCTAGTCCTGAACTCTTGGAAGCCAGAGGTCAGAAGATGGGAAAAATTAACTCGAAAAGGTGTGAAATTAGAAATAGGCATAAGTTTTAATAAAACTTGTATAGATGAAGGTCTGCTCCCCAAATGCACTAATATATATATATAACTACAGTTGTTGAAATCCACAGATTATTTTTCTTTGTAAAATAATTTGTAATGTAATACTCAGTTTTTCTGTTTCAAAGTTTATACTTCTGCCTATGAAGTATTTTTACTTCATTATTTTTATTTAAAAAGGTTTTAAATAAAAACCGAAACGTTGGCAATGAGAGTTTAATTTGAACCTAAAGAACTGACCGAGTCCCGATAAACTTTAGTTTTGTTTCTATTCCACGGTCGATACTATAGTAGTTTGCCTCTACAGTAGATTTGTGGAGGTCTTTAGAGAAATTAAAATCTGAAGTTTTCTAATAGCTTTTCTTTGTTTTTGTGTGTTTTTAGGGGGATTACTTAAACTTCTATGTAACATAAATTTTAGATACTTGGAAGATAGAGAAAAGAATTATATAAAATTTTGAAATAAATTTCAACATTTGCTTCACATTACTTTACTATAAGTAAAGTACATTGATCATGAAAAAGTTCGATCTCGAGCTTTTGACAAATTTAGTTTTGAGTTCCTTAATTTCCTTTGTTGACGTTTTTTCGATGACGTCTTTCTGTGTGTAGATGGGTGGGTGCAAGTTTGTGGCAACGTACAGTTTGATTGTTCAAATTCATATTTTACACAAAAATAGCTTATAATGTAGATGTACTCAATTGTTTGGGGGCAATATTACATGAACTGATTACGTAATATTTTCAGTTATAGGGGACCTTCATTTTCCATTTAGTTTACAAAATGAAAGGATCTGTTTTAGATATGAGATCTCAAAAAAAATTAATACAATTAAACATTAATTGTTTGATCTCTATCTTGGTTAAATACAATGCCCTTTATAAATTATTTTACAGTGGGTATCGAAGTGTACATAAATGATCCCCTTGATTGAATGCTTTATAATTTCAATAAAAGAGCTCTAGTCTGATATGGTGAATGGTCATGAATTAATCATGAAAAAAATGTAAATAAATTGTTTTTCAACTCAGCACCTGGAAACAACAGAACATCTAGCAATGAGTTAGTTTACAATTTGGGAATGCTTGGAACCATACAAAAATCCTTCAGTCTCGAGCATTACACTAGACACTTCCGCTTTCACAGCAGTGAAATTGACAAATAAATCAAGACGAAAGCAGTTAAAGATGACAAGAATAGCCGGGTTTAACTTAATTTAAAAACTAATTCCAACTGTAATTACATTTGTAAGGAATACTATATCTTCAAAGGGTGAATTTGAAGATATTTGTAGAAATTTGTCTACTTAACTACTATGAATGGAAGCTGTATTTGACATCAATAGAAAAATGCAGATTTTCCATCTATAAGAGATAGAAACCTTTCATGGCATTATATTTGAATACGAGCCAATCGGATTGGAGAAGACAAACATTCTTGTTGACTCATACCTAAAACTATACAAGTGAGGGATACTTTTCTATCTAGATTTGTGAAGGTCATTAGAAAAATTTATAATCTGAAGTTGAATTTAGTTACAACAATGGAATTTACAATATCAAGGTCATGGCCGGAGAGCGTCCGATGAGATACAGGCAGACCCTCAGTTTAGTCGTTTTAACAACATGTCAGATTGATCTATGATTTCAAGATTCTTTTACTGATAAAATGATTAGAGTCACATGTAAACGAAAGATACATACATGATTAATATGTACATATATGATTAATATGGTCACATTAAAACAAAGCAAAAATCAGTTAGTTGTCAACGTGTTGAATATTATGGTTACCTATAGTACGAGTAAAGTTAAGATCACCACGTAGAATCAAATTTACCAATTTTTTCAGCATTATTTTTAACATTTCAATTGAAATACAACTAACTAAGAGAGTTAATATGAGAAATTTTGTAACCAATGGTACCAACACTGGGTCTAGCAGGGCTTCCTCTTCTTTTAAGTGTTTTGAAAACGCCATGCATCTAAGTTAAAAAAGTGACTTAACACATAAAAGCCCCCTTTACTTTTTTATTATTTTTTAAAATAAACTTTATGTTTTTCTCAAAGGTTGAGTTTTTATTGTCAGAGTATAAGAAATGTTAAAATGATCAATTTATTATGTTTTGTTTTAATTCAACCAGAATGGAAAATGGGCTCGATAGAGCATTTTAAGTAATTTTTGTGCGTTTCAGACAAAAACATTTCAAGACATTTGCTCGTGCTAACTTTAACAATGTTATATTGAAGTAAACACACTCCTGACTTTTTTTTTCTCCAAACTTATCTGTTAAGAAGTGATCTAATTACTGAGCTGCTGATTGTGACAGATGAGAAATAAAGACAGCATTACAGATTGAATGTACCAGAGTGAGAAAGACTTAACTTAATATCATCCTTTTCAATAAACAAAACAAATATTAACAGATATCTCACGAAATAGATGCTATTTTAAGACATGTTTACTTGATTTAATCTTCTTCTTTTTTTTTAATGGACCACTTATTTAAAAATAATGAATGATAGTGTGATAACAGCCACGTGGCTTGAGCAGAGGATTGTGTTAAAGTTGAACGTATTATAAGAGTTTGGTACGCTTTGAAAAGAAAGAAGAAAAAACAAAAACAAAATAGGTATTACTTGTTTGCAGTGAAACCAGTTTTGTGTGGGCAACATGTTTTTTTCTGTCCGCTGAATCAACTGATGTCGCTGTTAACACCATTTCACATGGATTGTCCTAAATTCCTGATATTTACGTTATTTAAGGCACTATCTGTCCGGAAAATGTAGCTAATTGTTAATTGGTACCTATTTAAGTTATCAGGTAAAATGGATAAACAAACAAAAGTCTCCACACAAATGAAGTTTTATTTAACAGCAACGCGTTTCGAACACTTTGTGTTCATCATCAGGGAGACACCAAGATGTGGTGCTGATGGTGAGAACTACTGTTCTCACTGGACCAACCCGTCAGCACTACATCCTTGGTGTCTCCCTGATGATGAACACAAAGTGTTCGAAACGCGTTGCTGTTAAATAAAACTTCATTTGTGTGGAGACTTTTGTTTGTTTATCCATTTTACCTCAGAATGAGTAAATACCACACAATTACGGATTGCACAGGTAATGATTTATTTAAGTTATGTATCAACCACAATACTGAGTTGATTCTATATAGAAGATTTAAATTTTCTTTAACAAATTTTTTGGATTCATTGGATTATCAATTCAAACAGAACTGTGCCCTTCAAGGGAAAATCAAGAGAAATGGGATGGACAATAGATTCGCATCCTGACATAATCTGTAGTCAGTTCATTGCGACTTTATATCTTCTTCTTCTTCTTCAGTCCTTGGCCTGTCGGCCATTCGACGACGTGCCGCCCAGTAAAGACCAGCCAATCCCTCTCTGGTCCAATCGCCATCGAGATCCTTCAAGCTTTACAAGTTGTTAGGTAGGCTGCGGTATATTCTTCTCCACTGTAGAGAGGGCAAATTGGTCTGTCTACCACCTCGATGCGTTACAAATGGCAACTTTACATCGTCTATGTATTTCTATTAAGAATAATTAGTACGGTATACGCTTCTGTTTTTGGAACAGAATGAATATATTAGAAAGATGTGGCCCCCAAAACAATGGACGTTATTATCATGGACAAGGCTATGGTCGTGTCAATACACCGGGCTCTACTTGAATCAGCACAGTTAATCAACATTCAGTGTAGCTAGCACTTAAATGGGCGACACCATGATCTGGAGGTAGTATGGCGTCCAGGCTCGTACATGGCATAAATGGAGGCTCAGTCATGTATAATTGCTATCTATATGGTATAAAGTTGATCAAAAATGGACATAACATATGTAGTTGTAAAACAAACTCCTACCCTCCTTCAATAACTATATTACAAAAGAAAGCGATGGGGTGGGTGGGTTAGACATATGTCAATCCAATGTCTTCCTTGAAAAACAGTGTGTGTGTGAGAGAGAGAGAGAGAGAGAGAGAGAGAGAGAGAGAGGTGAGTGTGTGTGTTTGTTTGTGTGTGTATGTGTGAGAGAGAGAGTGTGTGTGTGAGTCGAGAGTGTGTGTGTGTGTGTGACTGTGTGTGTGTGTGTGTGTGACTGTGTGTGTGTGTGTGTGTGTGTGTTTTTCGAGCAATTGCAACTGCATGCTCCATTTATTGATATTACATGCATTTAACAAATATTATTAGTTACATATTACATTAATTAAAATTGATTAAAATCTATTTGATTTATGAACATTATGAATTCATTTAATACTTCTTGTGTCACAAATTTGTCCATTGATGGTGGCCATAGGTAGTTAGAACTCAGTATAATTTTTTGCTTCATTGGTATTCTTTCTCTTTCAAATTTGGGGCAGTCCAGAATAATATGATTCCATGTTTGTGGTGTGTGTTGATCGCAGCTACAGCTTGGTGAATCTTCAATTTGAAATCTATGGAGGTATGCTTTGTTTGCTCCGTGTCCAGATAGTGCCTGAGTTATTTGGTATGTGAGGGGTAGATTTACCGATGATCTTGATTTTGCAGTAGGAAAGAACATCTTTGTATGGTGTCCATTGGTTGTAGTTGACCACTGGCAAGACCATGTTTCGGTTGATTCCTCTAGCAACTTTTTCTTTAGATGACTTATTGGTGGTTGTAAGTGTTCTTCAACAAGGTCCTGGTTGGTAGCGGCTCTGTCTTTAGCCAGAGAGTCTGCTCTTTCATTTCCTACTTTGCCTATGTGTGCTTTTACCCAGCCAAAATGAATTTGCCAGCCTTTTGTTTTCAGATGTATCAATGTCACTCTGATTTCTTCTATGTCCTTCATGTGGACTCGATCATTTATTAATGATTTAAGAGTCACCTGGCTATCTGTTTTTATTATTGCTAAGGATGGTGAAGGTACTGCTGGGCTAGTCCGATCTACCCATTGGACAGCTTTGAGAAGGGCTCTTAGCTCGGCTTGGTTGTTTGAACAGGAACTGTTCAGTTTGAATGATTCATTGTATATTTCTTCTTCCTGTTCATAGACAACCATTGCTCCGCCCACCTGATTCTCCAGCTTACTTCCATCGGTGTAGATCTGGAACTTATAGGTTAAGATTGTATTCTCTCCAGCGTCTCCATCAATAACAATTACTTCTGGTTGTCTTCCAGGGTGTATCCATTTTGTGAATAAGACTGGCTGTTCATATCGGCTTTGGTCAAAGCTCATGGCACATTCACCCCTCAATTGGGTATAGAAACTAGCCCTTTCCTTTGCTTCTATTATAATTGGTAATGCATTAGCGATGATACAAGCTGCATCTGCTGATATTGTTCTATATCCTTTTATCACTCGTATTAACATTAATCGTTGCAAGGACACCAACTTCTTTTGATTATAACTCTTATCTAGTGCCTGGATCCAGACTGGCACTGCATATAGAAGACTAGGTAAGAAAGCTCCTTTATATATGATGTCTAATGCTCTGTGTGTGTGTGTGTGTGTGTGTGTGTGTGTGTGTGTGTGTGTGTGTGTGTGTGTGTGTGTGTATGTATGTGTGTGTATGTATGTGTGTGTGTGTGTGTGTGTGAGAGAGAGAGAGAGAGAGAGAGCGAGTGAGTGTGTGTGTGTGTGTGTGTGTATGTGAGAGAGAGAGAGAGAGAGCGAGTGAGTGTGTGTGTGATAGAGAGAGTGCGTGTGTGTTAATAGCAATAAATAGATGTATATAGATGTAAATAGATGATGAGACTCTTGTGATGTGTATGCGACTCATTAGCAATGTATATGTGTGTCAATAGTAATGCCTATTTATTTGTTTGCAATGTGTTCATGTGGCACATGCAATGTGTAAAGACG
Organism: Hermatobates lingyangjiaoensis; assembly: GCA_026182355.1. NCBI lineage: Eukaryota > Metazoa > Arthropoda > Insecta > Hemiptera > Hermatobatidae > Hermatobates > Hermatobates lingyangjiaoensis. The sequence goes on along the minus strand of JAPFBL010000040.1, from coordinate 134,427 downwards.
AATTGTAATTCGTATCGTAATTTCAATGGTGTGTTGCTTGCAATGTATATGCGTACACATTGTATATTATTTGCAATGTGTACGCAACTCACATGGTGTCCCATATATCAGAATACAGTAGTGATAGAAGACTATTTAGTAGCAAATGATTTTGACTGAGTATTTTTTTAAATAAATATAATCTTAATGAAGATCATTTAAGGTAGTAGTTCACTTCTTATTAGGAAACTAATGAAATCTGAGAACTTACTTGGATGACTAGTTGTTTTCCCTCCTGACAAGTCATATCCAGGACAACTCCAGTCAGTTCTGGAGTGGTTTTCAAAGCATCCACTACGGAGATATTCACATGTTCAAGGCTGTGTACCTTCAAGGGGACGGGACTGATCTTCACTGCACTCTCCAGTCCTGTAAAACTAATTCCAGTTTCGACTCATAGGGACAAAAGTATGAAGAGTCTTTACTGTTGGTAACGTAGGTTAGGGATTCGAGTATTGGTGATGACCCTAGTTGTTTCTCCTATTGCAAATACAAAGCCTTGGTTAGTGCACGCTTCAGAAATATTACGTCACCTCCGAGGCTTTAAGGTGACGTAACGTATATTATTAGTATAATTAACCTCCAAGATCCTGTGGAATATTAGATACTCGCTAGGGATCTCTGATTTAATATACCCTTATAACCAACTGAGATGTGAATCGACTGTATATGGTGTGCTTCACGACAACATGTGACCATACTTCATCCCTATAGCTCTATGATAACATGAGACCATACTTCACCCCTATAGCTCTATGATAACATGTGACCATACTTCTTACCTATGTCTCTATGACAACATGTGACCTTACTTCTCATCTATGGCTCTATGATAACATGTGACCATACTTCTCACCTATGGCTCTATGAATACTTTTCACCTATGTCTCTATGATAACATGAGAGCATACTTATCACCTGTAGCACTATGATAACATGAGAGCATACTTCTTACCTATGGCTCAATAATAACATGTGACCATACTTCTCACCTATGGCTCTATGATAACATGTGACCATACTTCTTACCTATGTCTCTATGACAACATGTGACCTTACTTCTCATCTATGGCTCTATGATAACATGTGACCATACTTCTCACCTATGGCTCTATGAATACTTTTCACCTATGTCTCTATGATAACATGAGAGCATACTTATCACCTATAGCACTATGATAACATGAGAGCATACTTCTCACCTATGGCTCAATAATAACATGTGACCATACTTCTCACCTATGGCTCTATGATAACATGTGACCATACTTTTCACCTATGTCTCTATGATAACATGAGAGCATACTTATCACCTATAGCACTATGATAACATGAGAGCATACTTCTCACCTATGGCTCAATAATAACATGTGACCATACTTCTCACCTATGGCTCTATGATAACATGTGACCATACTTTTCACCTATGTCTCTATGATAACATGAGAGCATACTTATCACCTATAGCACTATGATAACATGAGACCATACTTTTCACCTATGGGTCAATAATAACATGTGACCATACTTCTCACCTATGGCTCTATGATAACATGAGAGCATACTTATCACCTATAGCACTATGATAACATGAGACCATACTTTTCACCTATGGCTCAATAATAACATGTGACCATACTTCTCACCTATGTCTCTATGATAACAGGAAACCATATTTATCACCTGTAGCACTATAATAACATGAGACCAAACTTCTCACCTATGGCTCTATGATAACATGAGACCATACTTCTCACATAGGTTTGCATGCAATTTAAAATTATACTATGAAGGAAAAAATACTTCACCTTTTTTTGAAAGTAGAAACTTAGACAGACCATTACAACTTCATCTTCAATTTAAATTTGTTTCAAAAAAGTTTTGAAGTCTGTATTCTATTCTAAAATGTACTATCTTTACCCAATAAAACAATAACTAAGTACACTACGTTTTCAAACTAATTTTTTAACTCTACAAAAAAGTATTGTATATATGTGCGTGTATATGAAAGTGACCACTAAAAGTTCTTTACAGTCAGACGACTTAAGTTTTGACTCAAACATTAGTAGCTTCTATTTGGAGTCAGAGAAAGAAATCTTAGTTTCAGGATAAAATGCTGTTAGAACCGACTCCCCCTTATGAAGATTTTGATTAAACCTTCTTGATTACAACTCTTTTTGTTACCTAAACTTTTTTATGAACTAGCCCGCTCTGTGCTTTATGCTATGAACAGATCTGATACGCTTTAATATACATCAATTTTGGATGTTGATATTGAATGAACCCACCTCCATTGTATTATTAATAAAACAGCATGAAATGAATGGTGTGAAATGATATAGTCAGTGAATCGGTATAAAATGGCTGCAGTCAATAATTTTGCATAACCGATTCCTGAATACTATTAATATGAACCGGATCCGGCAAAAAATGGAAGCGGTCTCTGATTTATGCTTTTGAAAACCGTCTTCAACTTTTATGTGAGTCGTGGTCTATATTTTTGTATCAAATTGCTCCTGTTTACAAAATTTTATGAACAAATTTTCGATGTACCTCATCTAGTATAGACTTTGAACGAACTGACTACGGTCTGTGATTTTGTATTTTTCACATACAAACATTACAATGACTCCTTTTGTTTCAAATTACGCCATTCGTCTTCTTTTACTACAAAAATAATAATAATAAAAAATAATTTTAATAATTTTTTATCTAGTAGAAAGAACAATATGTTCAAAAATCATGATAGATATATCAATTTATAAGTAACTGAGTCCTTATATATTTTACCAAGTATCATGTCATTTTTACACAGTTTTAGTAAATTTTAACGGTGTCATAATCACCAAAAGTAGAAATAGTGAATTTCAGGAAGAATTCTAATAAGGAAAATAAACATTTAATCTGTTTACTGAAGGTGGCAGTTAAATATTTTTTGAAATGTAACTTAAAATATATAAAAATATAAGTTGTAAAGATAAATATACATAAATTTTTAGTTCTTCCAAGAAAATCTTTAAATATACTTTATGTCATAAATATGTCATAATATGTTTAAATTAAGAATTACTTCAAAATTTTGATAAATAAAGGAGTACTCTGAGAATAACTTCATAGAGTCTTATATATATATGTTTATTATTATTATACGTTAAGATCTGTGAACTACACGATGTTCATTAATATCTGGATTTACAAACACACACACACACACACACACACACACACACACACATACACACACACACACACACACACACACACACACACACACACACACACACATACATACATACAAACCCAGAATAACAAAAATCTAAATAGTAGATTTTTTTCATCGCAATGTTTTATTATATCAAAATAATAATTGAATATAATACTACAGAAGAGAATGTTGTAATGGAATGGCCAGGAAACCACTGGTTTGGTCACTTTATTGCTTAGAATTGGATGGCATGTCAACCACTCTGTGTGGAATATACAAGTAGATTTCGAATCAAGTGTTATATTAATGAAATGTCAAACTTGTTAATAATCCAAATTAATATGAGAATATAAGAAAGAAGACTGTTCTGACATTGTTTAGAACAATCCCTTGATAGACACTGATTAATTAATTACTTTAATTTACCTGTTTTTGGGCATAGGAAAGCCACAAAACTTTCACATTTCGCAGGTTCTAAAAAGTTCAAGGCATTTTGAAAGTTATTATATGCAAAAGTAAAAGAACTAGTTATGACTCCAAATAGGACAACTTTTATAAGCATTATACTCTATGTTACTTCAGAAGGGACTTCTTGAAGGCAAGTAAATGGTAAGGAAACAAGATTTGTTAAGAACGGCTTTGATTTGTCAGAAAAAGGCAGCTTTAGTAAAAAACTGACTGATTGATGGAAGAAGTAGTCATATTTTATAAGCCGTAGAGATGAGGCCTGCTTGATAAATACACGAACCATTAATAAATTATCAATGTGAAAAAAAAATGTCAATCTACTGTAAAAGAGGAAGGTCAGGAATTGACTTGACTTCAACTAAAACATGCTATTCAGGAATAATTTATTTAATAAAAGAAATAATCTTTTCATAATGCTTCATAGTGTAACTTAAATAGCTAAATAATGTCATTTTTTAAAGGCCCCGGCTACTCAAGTCAGTTAAGGCAGATGCATACACATTTCGTATTAATTAAAATTTAAATCTGCATGCGGTTTCATAAATATCTTAGTCGTTTGACTTTAGCGAAAAACCAGTTATTCATAAAATATTTAGTGATTTCTTTAACAATGGAAAAACGATGCTAAACGGATTCCTAATGTTCAATAAAAACAAAGATATATAGATAAATGAAAAACATACCGTTCTAATTTTCGGTTTGAACCGTCATTAACAGAGAAAAGAGAGTGAAACAAAGCGCAGTGGTGCAGAGACAGTTGGAGATCCAACCTCAGCTTTGCAAGTGCCCTTGGTGTCACATTTGTTCTCTCCTGATGATGGTTAAACCGAAAATTAGAAAGTGTAAGCATGTTTTTCTATTTACTGTGTACCTATGTTTACTCTGAATTATATATATATATATATATATATATATATATATATATACGAGTTCAAAATTGAAGAAGAGTAACACACAGAGTAAAGAAACACACTCACAAACTAAAATTTCCGGGCAATCCGTCTTCAGGAGAAAAGAATAAGGGAGACCGTGCCGTTATTTGCTAGTTAGTAACCCAACAGGTTACTCACCGTTGCGTCTACAACGTGCTTGGTCTGCCTATTTCTTTCTTCTGAAGACGGATTGCCCGAAAATTTGAGTTTCTAAGTGTGTTTTTTTACTCTGTGTGTTACTTTTCTTCAATTTTGAACTCGTTTTGTGTCTAGTTTGAATCGTCTTTCCGTTTATTAAGAGAATATATATATATATAAATATTCTTATTGTTACTCTGACATTTCTCTCTCTCTCTCTCTCTCTCTCTCTCTTCTCTCTCTATATATATATATATATATATATATATATATTATACATATATAATCTCAACTAAAAATTCAGAACAAAAGATTGTTATTCAAGATCATGTGTACATTTTTATAGTAAAATGTACAATACATCAAATTATTTATAATATAGTAATAATTTTTGGATCAAATGCTTTTCAAAAAAGTATATGTTGGTGGCGAGCTTGGTATTCTATTTAGTCGTAGGTTATGTTAGGTTAGGATGTACTGGCAGTTCTACAAGGGAACACACATAGACCCAACATTGGCCCTTCGTGATGTGAGTACCATGCATCGAAAAGTATACATTGGGAGTCCTAAAATTTGCTTAACTCAAGTATAGTTAGGGATTTTTATCGAATACCTGTCGTCGTATAGACTTGGGGCCGACGACTTGCCATCCTCTCTGAGGGAATCCTGCTCAGATTTATTCACATACCTCGTCAATGAATCAAGAGCTCGAGTGGTATTGAACTCCGGATCTACCAATCCAGAGGTAAGTAGGTTGAACAGTAATAGAGGTATTGTTCATTTTGATAGATTTATTTCAGGGGGTTATTTTTGCGTTAAATTTTTCCAAATCGCATTTAATGAATCAGTCCCTAGTAATTAATGAAAATTATTATTTAAAGTACTAACTGTACTATTGTGAGAGTTATTCTATACTGAGTGAAGATTGTACTATAAAAAAAAAAAGAAAAAATAAATGGTTAAAGATACATCTTGTGATAAGAAACGTTTATAAGTTGAAAGTGAAAGTGAAACTGAATACAAATTACCTAATGTCAGAAATACCACATTTGGGTAAGTGAGATGACTGTTCTAAGGAAATCAAACCCATGTAAGATGTAAGTGGCCTTACCGACTTGGCTAACAAGGTGACTTAGATCTCTCGATAATTCAGTACTCTATGAGTGTACTCCATGAGCAAGTTTGTTTTTCTGAATATTATCTTATATAGTGGAATATTTACGTTTATATCTAGAATATAGTTAATGAGGACGGGGTCAACTGCTCAGCCTAAACTTACAATTTCCCCGAAGTCAGGGCTTTAGGTACCTGTGCATTTGTGCATTGATCGATAACCAGCCAACGTTCCCTACACCCTGAGATGGGGCGAGCGCCTTGCTTTCTCTTCTTATAGATATAAACAGAGAATTTTAGTTCTTTTCTACAGAGTGTTAGGAAAACATAACCCTGAACACGGATCAGTAACTCCACCCATCCAGAGTCCAACTTTAGTTCATTGGGACGGAGACAAAAGCTACAAAGCTCCTCTTCTTGCAACTTCTCCCTATAACACCCTTCCAAAGTTATGTAAATATTTCGACTGAAGACCCAAAATTTGTATATTTACTTGAAAAAAAGGAAAAACAATATAATGTACATAACATGTATTCTACTGTATCGAATGTTATAGTTGAGTAACACCGTGGGCAAACAGTTGAAATTTTCATTACGTTATGAAACTCGACGACATAATTAATAAACAAATTTTATTTGTATACACCTTTCAAACTGTTTACAGTTTGTCTTTGATAACATATAGAATAATGTTCATAAGCATATGGCCCAATAGTTTTAAAGAAATATTTTCGGTTGTTAATTTTGTGTTTGATATCTTAATTTTTTGGTGTTGATATGTAGTGAACTCTACTTAATTTAATAATGTTACGTGAATTGTTAGCAAATAACAATAAAATCGAAGTGCTTATAAGATGCCTTGAAAGACATGTGGTAAAGTAAGAATCAAACTTTTTAAAAAAAAAAATTTTTTTGCAAGCTTCCGCGCTACCTGAACCCTTAAATAAGTATTAGGTATGTCAATTTGTAGGAAGTAAGTTGTGTAAAACACGGATTGATGGTGTAAAAATAAAGATTTCTTTAAACTTATACCACTCTGATTGCTTGTTTTCACGGCTTTTTGATTAAATTGCTTGGAACGAATATACGAGTATAAGCGAGTGTTACGAGTCCATTGTTCACATTTAATAAAGTCACTAAAGTTGACTACTTTATAGTAAGTTTCAAGAATTGGTGGTGTTATCAGTATCCTAACTGGTAATAGCAATTGACTGCCATGCAGCCACTTGACCCAATCGAGGTGGAGTCATTTAATCCCCGTCAGGAGATCTCTAGAGCCCTCTCAGGCTTCTCCCAGAGTATTGACCAAATCTCGCACCCTCTTCCAGCAACTCACTTCGTCCTCTTAAGCTTCTCCCAGAGTATTGACCAACTCTCACACCCTCTTCCAGAAACTCATATCGGCACTACTTCAATAATTAATACCTTCTCAAGAACTCGCTTGTACCTAACCGGTATGCATAATTAGCTTTCTATTGACCTGGGCAGACTGTTTCAATGTTTACTGAGATCAAGCCACTTGCCACTTCCAAATAGGATCAAGATCCTTCAATTTACCATTTTACTGCATCTAAAACGCTGAAATATAAAATGTTAAATATTTAAATTAAAAAAAATTAAATATACTAATATTTTTATTAATTAAATTATTCTTAAATAATCATGAATTTAATTTTAAATACATATGGTCAAGATTAAAATAGAATAACAAAGTTAAATTACAAATATTCTCCAGCAGTTGATAAATAAAAAAATTAACATTATTTGTTTTTTATTGTAAATAAATATTGACCTTCATTTCAACAGTCACAGCTCGAGTAACTGTCTCGAGTAACTGATATTCATTACGTAATATTTTAGATTAATTTTACAGGTCGATTTCTAATATGCATAAAAGATCAGATAAATTATAAATCACTTTAAAGCTCTGTAGCCATCAATAAAGACCTTATAAGTATTAGGTCTAAACAGTTTGAAATAATTATATAGATATATTTTATAGATACAGATATAGCTTGAGATATTCTAAATTTTACAATAGTATATATACATGCTTGGATGGCAGTATTAAGGCTTTATCAATCCCTTTGTAGTTAGCATAGACATTGGTATTTTACAAGGTACATAATGTAGAGACTTCGTATACCAGGCAGTAGTTAATATAGTGACTTCGTAGATACACGACAGATAATATAGAAGCTTGGTTGGCAGTATTAAGGCTTTATCAATCCCTTTGTAGTTAGCATAGACATTGGTATTTTACAAGGTACATAATGTAGAGACTTCGTATACCAGGCAGTAGTTAATATAGTGACTTCGTAGATACACGACAGATAATATAGAAGCTTGGTTGGCAGTATTGAGGTTTTGTCAGTCCCTTTGTAGTTAGCATAGACATTGGTATTTTACAAGGTACATAATGTAGAGACTTCGTATATCAGGCAGTAGTTAATATAGTGACTTCGTAGATACACGACAGATAATATAGACGCTTGGTTGGCAGTATTAAGGCTTTATCAATCCCTTTGTAGTTAGCATAGACATTGGTATTTTACAAGGTGCATAATGTAGACTCCGTATACCAAGCAGTAGTTAATATAGGGACTTCGTAGATACACGACAGATAATATAAAGGCTTGGTTGGCAGTATTGAGGCTTTATCAGTCCCTTTGTAGATAGCGTAGACATTGGTATTTTACAAGGTGCATAATGTAGACTTCGTATACCAAGCAGTAGTTAATATAGGGACTTCGTAGATACACGACAGATAATATAGAGGCTTGGTTGGCAGTATTGAGGCTTCATCAATCCCTTTGTAGTTAGCATAGACATTGGTATTTTAAATGTGCATAATGTAGAGACTTCATATACCAGGCAGTAGTTAATATAGTGACTTCGTAGATACACGACAGATAATATAGAGGCTTGGTTGGCAGTATTGAGGCTTCATCAATCCCTTTGTAGTTAGCATAGACATTGGTATTTTAAATGTGCATAATGTAGAGACTTCATATACCAGGCAGTAGTTAATATAGTAACTTCGTAGATACACGACAGATAATATAGAGGCTTGGTTGGCAGTATTGAGGCTTTATCAGTCCCTTTGTAGTTAGCATAGACATTGGTATTTTAAATGTGCATAATGTAGAGACTTCATATACCAGGCAGTAGTTAATATAGTAACTTCGTAGATACACGACAGATAATATAGAGGCTTGGTTGGCAGCATTAAAGCTTTATCAATCATAGAATAGATAATGGAGAAGCTTTGTAGGTCTCATATTAGAAGAGTCTATATATTTGTGGTTTTATACTAGTAGTTGAGTCACTTTAGATGTAATATGTATTGAATGCACCACTACATTATATATGCACCATCTGACAAGACCATGCAGATACTAAAGAACTAATCGTGATTCGTGAGGGTTGAGCACTAGCAGTGTTGTTCGACGAGCCCATTGACATGGCTTTATGGTTTGACAGCAGTGTGTTCCCTACTCTGTCTGGATAATTTAAATCCCTGCCTACTAAATATGAGAATTCTACTTCAATAAATTGCATTTTTTTAGTCTATCATTACTCCTTATTTCAAAGTTAACCTTTCATGGGAAAATGCTATTAGCATAACAGTAGGGACAGATGGGACGAGTGAATTCAAAGTTTTGTGAGAAATAAATAAGGTCTTTTGTTTTATTCAAGGTCAACTGATAATGTTTACTGTATTACTTCACTTGTAATGACGTAATGTAATTCGTGTAATGACGAATTACATCAAATAAGTTATATTTTTTTCTTTATTATCATAAGCTGTTATTTTGATAATAAAGCTGATTAATAATTATTGATACTTAAAGATTAATCGACATGAACACGACAGCATGGGAAAATTCATAATAGGATTCGCTATATCTTGCTTAATACTCTGGACAGATCAGGGAAAGTGTAACAAAATGTGTGAAGGGAAAAACGTGTAACAAATCAATCATTGTGATATAAGGCCATATGAATTCAGTAACATAATTCATTATCCAGACTGAGGTGGCGCACTTACTCTATCTTGAGCGCGGCGTTTCTTACCCCCATTCAATATATATATATGATCAAAGCACAATAAGAAATGGGAAAACAAGACCAAGATCTTTCAACTGTAACAAGCGGTCTACGTCAGAGTCAAAAACCCAACTGAAACACTAGATGCAGAAAATCTGGTGAGGGTTGAGTGGTATTTTAAAAGGGTGAAAGCGCAGGAAAGGACTAATGTCCAGAAAGGGATATATATATATATATATTTAAATATATATATTTATATATATATTTATTTATATATATATATATATTTATATATATATATTATATATATTATATATTTATTTAATATATATATATATATATATATATATATATATATAGGTTTGTAAATGTAACAGAACCAAGCCTTCATTTATAGCCCTGAGGATGTCTTGAAATAAAGACGAAACGTTGGCAAAAAGGTGATTCCATATATTTACCCTGACCAAACTCCGAGAAAAAGAAAAAGTGTTTTGTATATATATGGTGGATGTATGGATATATATATAGATATGCATGGTGACAGGGTCGAATCCCATCCTCATACATAGGGATGACTACTACGAAGCTTTCACGCCGTCTAACTGTCCACCTGAGCACTGGGGCCCCTAAAAACCATACGGAGGACGCTCACCGTGTAAAACTGACGAGGGAGGCCCTGATTGAGGGCACTTCCATACTACAAGTGTACCACGAGCCAAGCAGGTTACATATACTGGAGGCTCTATATATTAAAGATTGTAACCCTAGCCTAAATGTCCAAAGTAACGATTTCAACTCTGTGCCTAGTTTCAAGAATTTTGATGATAATTTCAAACTTGTATAAGAGAGACGAGGAGGTGACTGGACCACATGTAGTTTTGGCCGACCCAGTCACCATGCATATCATAGCTTTACTTCCTAAAGCACAGGTGTATTTACAAATACACACAGTATTTGTGTAGACACCGTTGAAATATTTTATTCCATTGTAACTTCAGTGCATCAACCATAATTAATTTATCTTATACCTGAAGATGGCCGAATGACAGCCGAAAGCTCGTATGTATTGTTCATTTAGTTTGTTATTTTAGTGATTAAAAACGTTTTTTTTTAAAAAAAGTGGTTTATTCAAGTGTTTTCGTGTTTGACCTAAAGTTTATTGTGTGTGTTAATGTCTTTCGCTAACCTTCTTTGGAAGCTATCAGAGTCTCACCGCAAAGTGATACGAAAACTAGAGAGTGTCAACAAGAAATTGGTCAATGCAGAAGCTGGTGCTTATTTTAATAACGTATGCTTAAGGGAAGACCTGCTGCCATTGTACACAATATATATATATATATATATATATAACCATACGTCTAACCAATGTCTGAAGGTAATCCGATAACAAATATTATCATGCAAAATAAATTTATTTAATAGAAGTCGTGGTGTTTTTAAAGTTGTTACGTGATAGAGTAAAGTTTAATTTTATTTCCTTGATTCTTATTATACAGGTTTCTTCACCATCAAAACGTGTGTATGCGTTTTAAGTCAGTTTTAAATGTTTAAAAGCGTTCGCATCTTTAGAGAACAGGTAATTGAAAAAAAAAAGATGTTATTCATAGATTATATATTTGAAATTCATCATGATCACAACAAAGTTAATATATTCATTACATATATAATTTATTGTATGACAATATTATACATTAATAGATAAATATTTAACTATTAAAGATTGATAATACAAGTAATGTTACAGTACTGCTTATTGTTAATGATCGCTGAGATACTGAAAGTCTTAAGAAGTTGTCCTAATGGAATGCATCATCGCTAGTTATGAATAAGAGCACAATTGCATGGTAGCTGGGAACAATTATGCTAATCTGCCATCGTTAGTAAATGATAATGCAATGCCTTTATGATGTTCAGATTGGAGAGAATAGCTACCGAGTATCCACGTTAGATGCTTATCTGATCAACTGAAGTCTCATTCGAAAGATCGTAGATATTACAAATAACATCATTGATAATCAATCATATTAATATTTAACAAATTCTCCGTACCTTAAAGTCAGTTTAAATGGGTTTTGGAGCCAGTGAAAGGTGGTGCTCACCCACATGTTTATTATGCGGTTTGCTCTTGTAATTCTTGTTTAGTATGTGACTTATCATATCTTAATATGATCTACAAAAATTGCAGGTCAGTTTTGATATAATATTAAGATATGATTTCAAGAACTTACAGTTTATCAAAAAGATAACCACAAAAGTGTAAGAAAACAGAATATTGATTCCTAATTACAAGGAAAGCGGTTTCAAGAGCACGTGTGATAATTTTCACGTGAAATCAAGGTTAGTTAATAGATGGTCACAAAAGAATCACGAACCATGAAACTAATTTCAAACAACACGGCTTCTGCTGCACTGAAGTGAAGTCTCCCATTTACGGCTCCAAAACCCACTCTACAGCAAACCAATATTTTTTTAGAATATTTAATATTTTATGTCAATACTAAATTTTATTAAATAAATATACTTAGTATAAAATATTATTCATTGAGTAGCATACGTCATTTAAAAAATAAGAATGACATTAACAAAGGATGAAGGGAAACCATTACTGGCAACAAATAATAAATCTACGATGAATCAGAAATATGTACATTTCTGAGAATCACCTGCCGACTTCATGAGCGCATTTAAGAAATACGCTGTCTTGAGAAGTCGAAGTGTTGAGGCGGAAGTGATGAGACGCTAAGGACGAGACGCTAAGGGTCCATCACAAGACAAGATGGCCTGTGCAGGCTAACTCAAGACAAGTCCCCACTGGGTGCGGGGTGCGTTAAAGCGTCGTCAGATGTAGTAGAGCCAGTTGAAGCCGAGGATGAGTGTGATTGCGGTGAGGCAGAGGGCGGCCGCCGTGTTTGACGGCGGATTGTCTACTTTGTCCCAGGCGTCGTTCCAAAAAGCAGCCATTTCATGTTCACCACGGAGAAACTCAACCACTTCGACTTCATAGCGGAATTTGACTTTGGCGGCGTCTCGGCGCCAGTAAGCCACGTCGCTGTCACGCTTCTCCAGGTACCATTCGATTTCCATCTGGAACAAAGCATCAACATCAACAACAATGTCTCGCAATCAACTCAAGCGATCATACCAACAACAATGTCTCGCAACCAACTCAAGCGATCATACCAACAACAATGTCTCGCAATCAACTCAAGCGATCATACCAACAACAATGTCTCGCAATCAACTCAAGCGATCATACCAACAACAATGTCTCGCAATCAACTCAAGCGATCATACCAACAACAATGTCTCGCAACCAACTCAAGCGATCGTACCAACAACAATGTCTCGCAATCAACTCAAGCGATCATACCAACAACAATGTCTCGCAATCAACTCAAGCGATCATACCAACAAAAATGTCTCGCAATCAACTCAAGCGATCATACCAACAACAAATAAAACATGCTCTAACTAAGCATTGAAAAATAAAACCCTCTGATTAGACCTAAAAAGTGAAAGTACGTCATGACCAAAGAATCAAGGAATCATGAAGGAATACAAATTCGAAACAGCCCCTAATTAAGGTCTAAAAATAAAAAATTAAAATACCGCCTTGTAAGAACCAACTGGCCTGGAATAACTTTGTGGCAAAAACGTATGTATAGTAAGAACCAGTTGCACTAAAAGTTCACTTTGCAAAAATTATGAATGTTTGAATAACTTATATAAGTATTCGGATACTAAGCAGTCAAATCAAGAGTTTAGCTGGAGAGCGCTAGTATTGTTTACGTGAGAAGGCAAAGCGACATTAAGCATGCTGGGCTGAAGCAGAGTGCTGGAGAGACCTTGAGAGAGCAAGTTTGATAATGTGCGTACTAGCCTTGACTGTGTTGTGACCATCTTCAGATACAGGACAGGTCACCTCTCCACGCACATCTTCAACACTGCCATCGTGATGGCAATATTGACTATAAACTCAGTTACTTCATTATAAACTATAGAGTAAGCCACTATATGCTTTAGTCTTCACGAGAGCAGAACATATATTCTGGACCAGAGTCGCCAACACCAAACATATCCCGTCCCACTTTCAAAACTTAAACCTAATCCTGATCCATTTTTTTTTAATAAATAAATAAATTTCTTAGATATTCATAACGAAATTTGTAGTATCTCATCTTTACCGACAGGTAAATAATTGATTATAATCACATATAAAATTGAAATTGTATTGTGTACTACTTGAATCAGATGGACGTTTTACTTTCTGATAACTATTACATTCTTATCACAATAGATATACAAGAGATACTTTTTCACCAAAGTTGATTTCTGTGCTTATTTATTCTAAAAGGAGTTGAGAAATACTGTTTAGAGAAATATTTAGTTGAGGATGGGGACACATTTCTAAATAATCTGATAAATATATATAATATTATATCTGATCACAAATTCTCAATTGAATGTTCAGCGAAATCAGTTTTATACATGAGAATTATTTTAATCAGTTGAATAAATTTCTTTTGTTTGGTTTTTAGTCTCATAACATAGAAAGTGTTGATTGTAGGCAACAAACATCTCTTCTTGCCTGATAGTGAAATAACTAATTTTAAAAATTTACAAAAGCCCAACGTGCTAAACTCTTTCTGTACATAGCTGATAAAATTAAGATAAAAAAAAACTGGTATAATTATTGAAACAAAGGGATATAATTGGTTTAATAAATAGGTGCATTAGGATTCTTGATTTCTTAACAAATAAGTGAATCATTATTTTATATTCTGAAGTTGTGAAATCTAATAGTGTTGCAATTTTGCTCGTTGATAGTAATTGTGAATGACTAAAGATAAATAAACAGCTTGCAGTTTCTGTTAAAATAATTTTAATTAATATAATCAGCAATTGTGGAGCCTTAAAGCTATTTAAAAGGAGTTATTTGGGAAGGAAATAGAAAACACTTGCTAAACAAACACGGAGGTCAATGGCCAGATAGATAGACAATCCATAAACTCTTTCTAATCCCGAATAGACCACACAACCTCACTGAATTACAAGGGGTATTCTAGTTGTTCTTTTTAGTGTTTTCGAATGGGACGACATTGTACAAGAGCCAACGGTTAGAAGGCTCAACATTTTCAAATTCTTACAAGAAAAAAATGAATATCATTAGCCTTTGATAACCACGGTAACGACTAGCACATGACTAAGCTGTCTGTAGAGTAACGAGAGTAGTATTCATATTTACCACGTCACTAAAAATCAAATTAGATAGTCCAAAAGAACAACACAAAAAAAACCCACTCCTGTATGACTCCATCATCAGGAGAAGAAAAGCCAAACTCAAGGATCGAGCAGATACTAAAGGCTTTGAAACCAGTCTCTTCAAGCACTTTAAGCATACCTCTTCAAAGTAATAGCAATTATTTTAAAAAAAAATATAACATTTAATTTCATGATATCTTCTTTATTTTCCATTAACTTATTTTAGTTTCTAAGCTACTGACAACAAAGTTGTGTTAAAGGTTTTAATCACGTGAAATAAACATTAACGTTCAAACCATATCTTTCAACCGTAACAAACGGTTTTCGTCAGAGTCAAAACTCACTCTATATATATATATATATATATATATATTATATATATATATATATATATATTATATGTCACAACACTTTTATCACTCTAATGGACTATGGATTGATATCCCTCTTTCCTCACTTACAATGGATATTTCAAGCATGATACCTACCACAAGAATTTTGCTGGTGTGTGACAATTTGACTCATTCATTAGTATGTATGATAATTGTCTTTTTTTATCGATTTACGCGTATTTTGCAAGTTAAGGCATCATAGATGTTCATCGTGCCCATATGTTTGTTGTTTACAAAGAAGTAAAGTGATATTTGTGGAAAGAAGTGCTAATGGCAATGAAGCTTCAATTAGTGGAGTATTGTGAATGACTATGCGCGTTGAAGGTGTTAGAAAGAGTTGGGGTATAATGGTTTAGACGTTGGAGAGAGTGTGCTGGGAGTGATAGTCACGTGACACCAGCTTTAGCATGGGTCATACGTCACGGAAGCCCCGGCACAGCCAATATTACTGTTCTTTGTAGCCCTATTGTTTGTTTTCAATGTTGTCCATTTGAATGTATCTTTATCATTTAAGAGCTACACATTTATTTATATATATATATATATATATATATAATATACAAAACTATAGTTTATCGGGACTCGGTCAGTTCTTCAGGTTCAAATTAAACTCTCATTGCCAACGTTTTGGTCTTTATTTAAAACCTTTTTCATAACCTGAAGTATAAATTTTGAAACAGAAAAACTAAGTATTACATTTCAAATTATTTTACAAAGAAAAATCCACATACTATTTTTCTTTGTAAAATAATTTGTAATGTAATACTTAGTTTTTCTGTTTCAAAATTTATACTTCAGCTTATGAAAAAGGTTTTAACTAAAAACTGAAATGTTGGCAATGAGAGTTTAATCTGGACCTGAAGAACTGACCGAGTCCTGATAAACTTTAGTTTTGTTTCTATTCCACGGTCGATACTTTTATCAATATTTATATATATATATACACGTTGAGTCCTTAAACAGAGGAAGGATTCTTAAGACTTAAAGAACTCTAGAAAGCCCATATTTCCACCTTGGCCTCGTTCAACTCTAGGGATCAGTTTTTATCGTTATACTTATGAATTCATTATGTTTGCTTTTAATTATTTCTGATTTCTTATTTTATTATTAATTCTTTTTCTTCTTTCATACATTTTAATATTATATATGTAGATGATATATAATATTTGAACGAGAAAATCATCGTTCAACAAAATAAAACTCAGTCACTTTTAACAGATTATTGCTTCCACAGATAATAATTAACAATATTCAATACCGTTATGAGATTCGTTTTCATCGATTTCTGGTGCAGTTAGTGTGATTAAGTATTCATATTTGTTACATTAGATCATTGGGCTACAAGTGACCTATTTTACCGAAGTGGACATAAATAACGATTTCCTTTTTCGCTTGGTTCTTAATAGGATTGACCCATGTAATAGATGTTTAAATTGAAATGGATCTAATACTGTGACCTTGAATAATCATTATCCAATGATTATTAAGCAAAGAAGGTTTATTCATTTCTTTCTTAACATTTATTAATAGCAATCAATATGGAATCATGCTCCGAAATTTGGAAGGACAATGCACCAGTCAAATATATTGTTATACGTCTTAGTAAATTTTGTTGGTTTGCTTTTTTTTTTAAATAGGTTATTACAGCTATTGCCAGTAAGCATATAGACAACCGAAACTACAATGAGTTAACGGATTCAAACCCACGTCTCTGTGGTATAGAGAACAGATGTGCAGACTTAGTAAACAGGCGTCTTATATTTTTATTATTTACAAACTATTCGGTCATAAAAATTGTCTTTTTGTTATCTTTAGTTCAATTTGGAGAACTCCAAACTTGCTTTCTACCTGCACTTAAAGCAGTACCTTGTAGTACTTCTTGACAATTGGTTTATATCTTGCATACTCGGCCTTCAAAAGTGTTGTATCACTGATGGCCTTAAGTGTTTTCCAAAGAAAGCTACAGCTTCACAGTCACCAAACAACAGGATTATATTTTCAAGGACTCTTTAAGGACTTATAAACAGCAAAATGAAGTTATTCGGTCGTTACTGTATCACACATCCCGGTTGATTTAATATCAAGACTGGAACATTTTCTTATACTAAAATGTTGTAGATTTTTAACGAATAGTTACCATTAGCACTTCTTTATGCACTTTCTAAATGATATGAAGTCTGTACGAACTGTGAAGTTGAGATCTAGAGATAATTTTGCTGGCATTTAAGAATTAACCCCATAAACACCACCAATAGAGGAACATAAAAACTACAAAAAAGTAAAAACTTTGGAATCTTCTATGATGAGTAACTAATATTTATTAGTCATCGAAAGACAACTAAAGTTACAGACTCACCGGTGTTTATAAGTGGTCTGTTGTGACTTTGAAGTATAACGCGTCCTGCCTGCCGGAGGCTGGTATTCAAGCATTTAAAGTGAATGGTTTATCAGACTATTTGATTTCATACTGGAGTCAACAATGAAAGTATTAAACGATCGCTAGCATCGTGAAAGAAGAGGAATAAATGTTACCAAGGAAAGACCGGTTACTAAATAAAGACGTAGTTGGCAGAATTGATGGGAGGAGTACCTGTAGAAGTCGAACAATTCGACACCATCTCCGCAAAATACCAACAGCTAGCTAGTTTGAGAGATATAAACAGTGCAGTGAATAAACAATACTCTTTTACATCATTCCAATAAAGTTAGATAATTGTGACGGATAACCCACAATGGCGAGACATCTTCCCAGGCATGCTAATTCTGGAAAAGTAACCCCTACTTCTAATAAAGTGATAAGCTACTTTATTCAACATGAATGGGTCGATTCTGCAAGATAAAGTGCCCTTTAGTAACTGACGATGAAGCAACATGTATACACTACACTCCCAACTGTTTTATTTTCGTATTTACTAGCAATGGTAAATTGGTCAGTAAGGCAGCATAACAAACTTCTCAAGAGTAGGGATACCAACGTGTGAAAACAAAAATAATTAATAAATAAAACAATTCTAACTATGCATTTAAAGGGTATTTTATAATGCTGTTTGCTATAATTAACATTACAATTCATTAAAGAATTTATATATACTAAACTTATTTTTTTCCATTCCATATAATTTTGCATTCCTTTTTGTTAAGGGGGTATTTTAGAAGTGTTGTATGGATTAGAAGTCTTAATAGATTAAAGAATATATCGCATTTTACCTTGTAAATTAATAATTCATATTTATTAGCCTAAATATTATTAATAATTTAAGAGGTAGTAGTTACAACATTCTTTAATTCTTAGCGATATCATTTACGCTTACAATGAAGATAGTACATAATTTATAAATAGTTAATTTAAAGTGATAATCTTAATTTTTTTAAATACTTTGAAACCCTTCCCATCATTTACTTGATTAGAAGGATTGTAAGCTGCCCTGCACTCATCACATAAAAGACATAAAACTTCCAGTCATAATTCAAATATGAAAATATGAAAAACTGACCTCGTTATCGGGAAGAGAGTATCCACAAGGCACAATACAACACAGGTGACTCAAGAAGACTGTGGTGAGCCGGGCTGTAACGCGTCTTATCAACGTTTCGCCCCCAGCGCGCCCTGGTCGCTAGCTTTGTAACTAACTCATCACAGTGTCTGCTCATAGGTCACTCGCTTTGCATTTTGTTTTTTTTTTTTCAATATTTAATTATGTCAGGAATATAACCATGAATTCTTACTACACGGATCAGTCTGACCTCTGCGTGTATCCAATAAAACTATTTAAATAATGGATTAATATAATTAAATATCCTTTGTGAAAATATAAATCATTAAAGAAATTATAAACAAAACCTGGAGACTCAAATTTTCATTAATCCAACATTATCAAACTTCTGAAAAATTTGAAGAGTTAGCTTAAAATAAAAGATAATGCTCTTAGGTATAATTTCATTTCGATCTGTGAAACAGTGTGGCTTGAATTCTCCTCACAAGCTTTCAGATTGAATCACATTTAATTTAAATAATTTTTTATTGAAAAAAATATTTCCAGTTGTTTTAAATATTTATTTTTCTTTTACTTTTGTTACTTCCATGATAATTTGAAGACTTTATGAGTTAGTAGTTTAGGGGAAAAAATGTTGCCTAAAACACATTTGGGCAAAAAAAGTAACCTTGCCATTTTGCATAATTGCTCCCAAACGATAGGGTACATCTTCACTATGAGGTCCATTTTGTGTAAAATATTATTTGATCTATCAAAGATTGTAGACTGCAGCGTCCCAATAAACTATTGGACACATACACACACACACATACTCGTACATACACACACACACACACACACACACACACATATATATATATATATATATATATATATGTATGTTCAAAAAGAAGTCTTAAAAGGACTTCTTGACAAAATATATAAATTCGTCAAAATCTTGAGATTATTTTTTTTCGTAATGACACAGTGGGAGATGCTCAACGTACACGCTTGGACAATTTAATAATTTTATACTTTTACTTATATGGTAGTAAAGTAAAAAACGGATACAAAATATTATCAAGCTGAGAACAGATTATCCATTATTGCCATACATAGGAGAACTAATCATGGAATAACTAATTAACAAAAGCAATAAAACTTAAATAGGTTTACTAACCATTCAATAAAAGAATTCACAGCTTTTATTTTTTACAGAAAAAACTAAACCAATTATTATCATAAATGCGTATTGTATTGTTTACAGATAGGACAAACAGTAAAATAAAGACGAAACAACACACTAAAGACTAGTTAATAATAGAAAGCAGTCTAGCTACTCAAACCAGATAGCATGAAAATGGCAGTAGAATATTACAGCAGAATGAAAACGACTAAAGGCCATAGGAATTAAAAATATGAATGTATTGTTAATGTAAAGTAGTCACCACAATGAGATTTTATTTAAAAAAATTTTCTGACTAAAGAAGTCAGTTAAACTGAGGATAAAAAAGTAATAACAAAATTATTTGAAAAGTATGTTTTAATATTAATTAATAAAAAGAAAATTAAGAAAATTTAAGAACGTTAAGGAAAAAATAAGTTCTGCTTTTGATAATGAGTGCTATGGAGGTGTGCCTAGAACAAGGTACTTAGTGAAGTTACTCTTGGAGATGGATAGTATCAAAAATCAGTGAGAAATCACGCTCAACGTACAGGGATCTAGAATGATTCAGTAAATACCAATTTCTTTTGTATTAATAAAGAGTATTTATAAATGTGCTCGACATGATACAGCCATTTAATAAGTAGAAGACTTAGGATCATTAGGGTGGCATGTGATCTCAGACATTTAGTAGAATCCACGCAATGGGTAATAAATGTATTTTTTACTCGCGAGCTGTGGAATCATTTATTCTGCAGTACTCACTTATGATTAAAAAGAGGAAAAGAAACATCAAGTTTCTACACAAAAGATTTTATATAAGGTCGACGCGTTTCGAATTCTTAGTGTTGATCTTCAGGTTACTTCTGACTACTCACCTCCTAAGGCAGATGTAGGGGGGAAGGTTAGCTCAGTGGTTAACGTACTCGCCTCTGGGCTGGTAGTCCGGGGTTCGATCCCAATCTGGCCCTCGATTTATACATACAGGAGGTGTGAATAAATCAGAGTACGTCGTCCCTTGGACAGGACGTTAAGCCTTCGGTCCCGAGCTGAACTATGTAAGATACTCATTAAAGATCCCTACTTAAAATGCACTTAAGTTAGACAAAATTTAGGATTCTCAATGTAGAATCTGTAGAATCACCGATCAAACAAAAATTCAGTAAATTGCTGACCCGCTAGGGGATCGGTTTAAACAAAAAAACAGAAAAAAAGCCAGATATTACCTGATATAACCTTAACTTCACATGCATTCTAAGTGTTCGAAACGCATCGATGTTGTATGAAATCTTTTGTGTGGATATTTGATGTTTCATTCCCTCAGACTAATCAATGCATTTTTGTTCCCGATTTCGGTAGTTCCCAAAACAGGAACTTCATATTTCACCCACTTCTTTAAATAGATTACAGGTATCCTTATACAAATTATCCACAATCAAACAGTTTCAATATACTGTAAGATATAATCGTACAAAAACAATAACTTCATAAAGGTTTCAATTATAATTACTTTACAAGTAATTATGTAAAAACAAGGTTACTGGATGTTAATAGAACATTATATTAACAAAAACAAGATAATGAATATCATTTATAATGTATAAGCAACATGCTTTTAAAATTTACACAATGTTTTACAAAAATTAATTGATGTTTGAAATGTTAGTTAAATCAGCTTCACTATTTAAGAATAAACTTAAAATAAAGATTTTTTTAATGATCGCAGAAAAAAACAAAATAATAGAACATATCATGTCTTTAGCGATGACTGAATACGTAGATTTTGGTCACTTTCTACTTTGCAAACTTACTTTATTATATATTAAACAATGGGAATGTCATCCCCATCATCGTTTTTGTGAATTTAAAATGAAATGCTTAGATCGATATTGCCTGAAGATAGTTTTAACTAAATGGGCTATAACATGTGGTGTTTGAGAGGAAATAATTAGTTTAGCTATTGATCCTTGGTGCCTATTTGAAGAAATTATGCTCTTGAAAAACTCAAGTCATTTTTCTGATCAATAATACCTGTCCTTCTGATACTGCGGTTACTTCTGCAATGTGTTCAAAAAGAAGTAATGCTATCAAAACAAAATCGATACCCACAGCACGAAAATGCGAAAAATGTATTATGTGGGCCACAAAACATAATAATATTGAGAATGAACTACTAGAGTTCTGGTTTAAAGACTTATATGCGTAATATGTTCTGGGTTGGCTTTTAGATGCGTCATCTGTGGGCCAGGGTGTGTAATAGTCAAGCACTAGTTCTAAAGAAATGGCCCCACTAAGGAGTGAGGGGAGGGTGCCGAGCCTTAGAAGAACCTTAATAGTCTATACCCAACATGTATTGACTTTGAAACAAGCATCAAATATTTAAATTTATTAAAAGAACCTAAGGTAATCACTATTTCAAATTTGGGAACCTAAACTATCATGGGAACTAAACTAATGGACCAGGTTAGCCTAGTGCCAACAGACTGGTCGATATGGGGTTTAATACCCACTCTAGCCCTCGATTTATTCACGCGAGAGGTGAATTAATCTCAGCACGTCGTCCCTCGGAGAGGGCGTTAACTTCCCAATATAGGACTCTCAATGAGGACTATACTTTGTGTGGTATCACAAAGGGCCAATGTTCGGCCTATGTGTGTCCGTTGTAGGACTGTTACTACAACCAAACCTAACTCAAACTAAACTAAACTAACGCCTGGATATCCATCATTGACGTATTCACTACTGACATTCTCCAGGCACCCTCCTAAATGGCTAAAGGGAAACAAACTAACATCTCTAAAGAAATCTTTCACACAAATGCATCAAGAGATCATAAGAAATAGTTAAAATTTGAAAAATAATGAATCATTATGCAAACAAAAACCAGATAGCGAATATTGTTTGCAATGTGTAAGCACACTTTTAAAATTTAACTAATGCTTTATAAACCTTACTTAAGGTGTGAAAGATTAGTTAAATAATCTTCAGTATTTTGGAATAAATTTACCATCAATCAAAATTATTAATGTATTCGGTAAAACGAAGCGGAGGACGTGAATGGAACACGTCTGTGGTCAAGGAATAGGAATGACCTACTGACACTGCAGCCTCTGAGCCAACCTTCATTCTTTTTATTACTATGTATACTTACATTAAATTCTATTTTTGTAAAAAAATTAATAAATCTGTTTGCTTTATTAATACTTGAGGAAATTGTTTCGACAATGTCCCATACAATGACTTAATACAAATAACTATTATGATTAAAACAAAATACCCCATAAAGGTATTAATCTAACTGATATTGCAGCTGTAAACAAGGTAGTCGTAATTGAACTTTGTTCAATTGGCGTGTGCAAGTTAATCTGTATTGATTCCACTTAGAGATAGCTTTAAGATTATTGACTGATTTACTCAACATGATGTCATTATCGCGATCAATTAAATCTTTACCTATGACTTCATTTCACAGTTGGAAAAACATTGCAAAAAATGTTCAGTGGTTGATGCGACTATCACTGTATCGAAAAAAAATGCAGTTCATGCGATCAAGCATGTTTATGGCTCTTATTTCCACATATTTCATTAAATAATATACAAGAATATAGCTTTTATTTCAATGACATTTCTAACAAACTTACGAGTGTATAATTATATAACGGATGACCCAAAAAAAGGAAAATTTTGGTTGAAAGATCTTTGTCTCATTTCTGAACAGATTTCTATGGTTATATATATATATATATATATATATATATAATATATATATATATAACAGATTCAATAATATATCGACCGTTTGATAGAATAGGTGTGTTCTCTAATCGGGGTTCGGTCAATTTTCCAGGATAAAAAATCAAACTCTCGTTGCCAACGTTTCGGTTTTATTTAAAACCTTTTTCATAGGCCTACAAACAAAGGATAATAAGAAATCACATATCAACATCAAACATATACACAATATGAAAATGGATTGTTACAACTCATGAATATTACAAGCAGAAAGAAGTAAAGTAAAGCAGAAAGCAGAAAATAAAGTAAACAAGATAGTTGATGAACTGAAGAAGACACTATGTATAGATCTACGTCAAGCTTCGAAATTAAAATCTTACAATGGAATAGCACCAAGAATATATGGTTTAGTGAAGCTACACAAGCCAGGTTTTCCTCTCCGTCCTATCGTGTCGTTCATTGGAAGTCCAACTTATGAACTGTCTAAATATATAGAGAAATATCTTAGTTACATTACTAACAAGAATGAATTGAATGTAAAAAATTCATTAGAATTCAAACAAGCCCTTTCAAATCAAATACTAAGTGATGACGTAATTATGATTTCACTAGATGTTCAGTCGTTGTTTACTAATATACCTTTAGATCTAGCATTTGATTTAGTAAATAAACAGTGGAATAAGATTAGTTCACAGGTTGGAATGTCGAAAAAGGTTTTCCTTTCTATACTGGACCTTATATGTGAAGCAAGGTATTTCACCTTTGATGGTACTATTTATAAACAAAAATATGGATTACCAATGGGATCACCAATTTCACCAGTTCTCGCAAATATAGTTATGATTGAACTATTGGAAAACAGTATCAATAAATTAGGTACGAAGGTGAAATTTATTAAATTATATGTGGACGATTTGTTTTTAATTATTGAAAAGGGAGAAGAAGAGAATGTATTAAATGTATTTAATTCTTTTCATAATCGTCTACAATTCACTTGTGAAGTAGAGAAAGATGGAAATCTGCCATTCTTAGATGTGAAAGTTATAAGAGGTGAAAATGGCAATATCTTAACGGATTGGTTTAAAAAACCTACCAGTGCTGCAAGAATCCTGAACTACCATTCTTCTCATGCTATAAACCAAAAATTAAATTGCGTCCAAAATTTGGTTAAAAAAGTTATTGAAATAAGTAGTCCATGTTTTTTAAATGAAAATAAGAAAAGGGTGAAATTATTGTTACAGAAAAATTGTTATCCGAAGAACTTAGTTGAACGATATTGGTTAAGATATTTAAGACAGCAACCAGCACATTCAAATGAAGATCATGCTGAACTGGAAGTTATAAATAGGAAGTATTTCAAATTTCCTTATGTTGAGGGCTTATCACAATCAATTAGAAAAGTGTTCAAACGAAACGTACCTGAAGTTACACTGGCATTTTATAATAAAAGAAAAAATAAATCTTTATTTTCAAATTTGAAAGAAAAAATACCGAAGGAGTTACAAAGTAACCTCATTTATGCCATCAAATGTAAAGACTGTGACAAGTGTTACTATGGTGAAACTAGTCGTTTTCTCAAAGAAAGGTTGTACCAACATAATTATTCCATAAGAACAAATAAAAGTAACGCAACAGCCTTAGCTGGGCATGCAATAAACGAGGGTCACACGTTCGATTTTGAAGATACAACTATAATAGAAAAAGAAAAAGATGAGCAAAGAAGGAAGACACTTGAGATGTTATATATTAAAAAGGATCTAAGTTCGATTAATCATAGAAGTGATATTACTAATTTAAGTAATATTTATTCTGGAGTGTTGTGCTGAGGTTTAGTGAAATTTGATTTATTTAGTTCCCTTGAGTGAACAGTGTTGAGGTTATTTGTAATGTTATCTTATTAGTCTAGTCGAAGGTTTTGTCCGGCTAACATTGTTGTTCCTTTAAATAATGTAAATTTCATTTTCTTAGTTAAAAAATTCTTACTTCTGTAAGTAATATTGTTTTATGTATCTCTGAAATATTTCTGCTTGTAATATTCATGAGTTGTAACAATCCATTTTCATATTGTGTATATGTTTGATGTTGATATGTGATTTCTTATTATCATTTGTTTGTAGGCCTATGAAAAAGGTTTTAAATAAAACCGAAACGTTGGCAACGAGAGTTTGATTTTTTATCCTGGAAAATTGACCGAACCCCGATTAGAGAACACACCTATATATATATATATATATATATATATATATATTGGTAAAAGCTGGAAGCAGTCCTTCTTGGATACATGCATTTAAAAAATGAAACACTATTTAATTTGTTAGAAAATGTTTCTAATTTTCTAAAACTCTTTTTTACCTCTGGGTTTCTTATCTCCTGAATTAACTCTCCATATTTCTTTTCATTGAATTTATTCTTTGACTGTCGAAGAAAAGAAAGGTTTTATCTAACCGCTTGTTTCTTGTTCATTATTGACCTTTGACCTTCTCTTTATATTAACCTGTACCATCCTTTTAATCTATTTATAGCAATGACTAAGCATGAGTCATCAATTTTAATTTAACATGTCACTTGGCCAACTCCTTTTCCAGTTGAACCCTGTTAGCAGGAGGTTAGTTCGTAGGATCGAATCTCTCAGTCTTAAGATCGTGAATGCCGAGACTGCGGTTAATTTTAATGATATATATATATATATATATATATATATATAATTCACACAAGGAGTTCTTTAAAGATTTTGGTCATAAAATATACAACTCCTGATTATAAGTCGACGTTTCGCCAAAAGTTGTTTGGCATTTTCAAGGCTTGATTTAGAAGAAACACCATTTACCGGTCCATGCTTATGTCTGGCTGCATCATAACCTTGAATCACAAGCCTTGAAAATGCCAAACAACTTTTGGCGAAACGTCGGCTTATAATCAGGAGTTGTATGTTTTATGACCAAAATCCTCAAGAACCCCTTGTGTGAATTTGAAATATCAGTGGTCGAGAAGCTACATCAATATATATATATATATATATATGATCAAACCACAATAAGAAATGGGAAAACAAGACTAAGATCTTTCAACCGTAACAAGCGGTCTTCGTCAGAGTCAAAAACCCAACTGAACACCAGATGCAGAAAACATATTTCTTATTGTGGTTTGATCATTGATTGTTATTTCACGTGTTTATGTGAAAGCTTTATATATATATATATATATATATATATATATATATATATATATATATGTATATAAAGATTTCACATAAACACGTGAAATAACAAATAATGATCAAACCACAATAAGAAAATGGAAAAACAACCGTAACAAGCGGTGTTCGTCAGAGTCAAAAACCCAACTGAGTCAGCAGCTGAGTCAACAGAGTCAGTTGGGTTTTTGACTCTGACGAAGACCATTTGTTACGGTTGAAAGATCTTAGTCTTGTTTTCCCATCTTCTTATTGTGGTTTGATCATTGAAATATGTATATATATATATATATATATATATATATTAGTGAAGGTTGTTAGCAATCCTTCTTGCAAACATGTTTCTAAAAACGCTGTGCGAATTTCAAGATGTGTCAGATATAAATAGTGTCAGAATGTGTATATATGTGTATATATATATATATATATATATCACGTTACATATATATCTTGGTAACTGTATTGAACGTGGAGTAGAATAGAATAATTTTTTTATCTGATTTCTTCCAGTTTTTTATGTTTAAACCAAACGTTCAAAGTCGACTTACTTCAGCTTAAACTGAAGCACGAACTTTAAAAGTTTCATCTGAAACTGGAACAACAATCGGTTCTTGATAAAATATTATATATATAAGTTTTCATATTGTTTATAACAATAAGTTTTCCCATTTCTTATTGTGGTTTGATCATTGAATGTTATTTCACGTGTTTATGTGAAATCTTTTTATATACACATATATGTATTAGAATAAATAGTTTACCTATTTCTCTTCTTACTCTTTTTCTGGATAACTTTTCCAGATTTATTATTACTACTTACCATTATGAAGTAATAAGTATAATAACTTACCAAAAGATTTATCGTTGAATTCCATTTATTCTAGAAAGACAAAAAAAAAAAGACACACCTCTTATGAGAACTTTCAAGACGGATTAAAAATTAGTATATTCTACAGAAGGTTTGACACAACTAATTTCATCATCAAAAACAATTTCCAGTTAAAGCCATGATTAATTTTCTGATTTACATTACTGTAGCGGACTAACTTCGTGTTTTAAGTAAAACTGCATGATAGGGAGATGCAATTTAGACGTTTCTCCATGAATTTAACATCAGATCTCCCTAAAGACCATACTCTGAATACATACAAAGTTAAACTGACGAGAAATGTTAATAAGCAACACAAAGGTGTTTTAACGAGAAAAGGTCAATAACTGTCTATTAATAATAGAAGCTCTGAATATTATAGATAAACAGTCAACCATGAATAACCAGGCAGCAACCTTCTCAACGGTGTTAAAACTACATATTGGACAATTTCACCATAGGAAGCAATATGAGTTGCAGAATCTGGTGCCACTACGGACATTGGAGTGGGCTGGCCACTCAAACTGAACGCGTATACTAATATAGTTCATGATATTAGTGCTTCTTTATAATGCATAATAAAATTTGTTATTGTAATTTATTAATCATGTATAATTATGTTAATTTTTTTTTATTTACCCCCTGTGAATAGTCTAAGAAGACTAAAACTTCGGGTTTCATTTCTTTATTCAGTAAATGTAGAATAAACGGAATTTAACGGGAAATCTGTTGGTGAGATATTTCACACAGTACCTGATAAGAAATCCTTTATCTGGATAGTAAATAGAAATGTTATATATAATGCAAGTTACACACATATTATATACTCATCTATGTCTAAATCTCAGTAAGAAATCAAAAAGATTATGAACATCTTTCAACCAAAACAAGTGTTCTTCCTGAGAGTTAAACTGATACTGGTTTATACTCGTATCTCATCATTAAGACATTAAGAAAGCACAATCGTAAAACCCTCAAAATGTATTTCTAAAAACAGAAATTTTAACATTTCTTGGATGGGAAGAATAAAAATGAGCATATGCAAGTACATTAGTAGGTTTTCTATATACAGTAAAACATAACTCTTCAGGTAACCTATGGATCAGGAATCCAAAAAGGGCAAATTACAACTTACTTCTTCTTCCATTGTGCATTAGATTGTCTGCACTAATGAATTTAATTTTATTTAAAAAAGCCTCTTCATTCATAGATTTGGGACAGACTCATAATATATCGTCAACATACCTAAACCATTTAACCTGAAATATTGAACTTAACATTTTAGTTTAAAAAATTCCATATATAAATTACTCAGGAGGAGGAATAAGGGGTTGTTAAGAAATACTATCGAATCCTCTCTGATTAAATTTAATAGAATAAACATTATAGACATTATTAACTGTTTATTCAAGCTTGACTCAGTCCTGACGAGGCCAACAGCCTCATCTAAGAGGGTTGACAGCTTGCAGATAGGTTTTCACTTTTTTCTTCCTGTACTCCTTTGTTTACCCTAACATCCCTCCCTGAACTTTTGTCCTTTCCTGCACTTTACACCCTTTTAAAATACCTCTCTTCCTTCCCACTTCTCTCAACCCCTTAACAGATGTTTCTACATCTTTGGTTTCAGTTGGTATTTGACTCACGAAGACCGCTTGTTACGGTTGAAAGATCTCAGCCTTTTTTCTTATATCTTGTTAACATACTTATATATATATATATATCAATGATTAAACCACAATAAGA
Organism: Hermatobates lingyangjiaoensis; assembly: GCA_026182355.1. Taxonomy (NCBI): domain Eukaryota; kingdom Metazoa; phylum Arthropoda; class Insecta; order Hemiptera; family Hermatobatidae; genus Hermatobates; species Hermatobates lingyangjiaoensis. The sequence goes on along the minus strand of JAPFBL010000040.1, from coordinate 104,654 downwards.
AATGGGAAAATAAGACTAAGATCTTTCAACCGTAACAAGCGGTCTTTGTCAGAGTCAAAAACCCAACTAAATCGTTTTAGTTGAGTTTTTGACTCTGCGAAGACCGCTTGTTACGGTTGAAAGATCTTAGTCTTGTTTTCCCATTTCTTATTGTGGTTTGATCATTGATTGTTGTTTCACGTGTTTATGTGAAATCTTTATATATATATATATATATATATATATATATATATATGTATATAGTTTATTACAATTTTTATAATTTAATGATGGTTTACAACTTCAAAATCAGGAAAACAAAAGGAAGCATTCACTAAAGTTCTAAATAATTAGTAAAATATTCTGCTCAAGAGAAATAAAGAATATAGCAGTCTAGAGAAACGAAGTGATTCACAGTCCGTTACATAGTGACACTATATATCAGTGGCGACTCCTGACCTTTTTCTTTAGGCATGCAATCTTCAAAGGATAAAAGAAATACAGAGAAATACCCTTCTAATTCTCATGTTCAGTCTTTTCATGTTGCAAAAAAGGATAATGATGTATTAAAAACATTTTATAGGGATTTGAATCAGGTTTTATTTGGTAATACTTTTAACATTAACTTTTATTAACCAATACAATAAAAATAGGCAAAAAATGTTTTTATTAAAGAAAGAGATACACAATACATCATTTGAATAAAAACTCCACCCTTTTCGTTTTCTTGCAAAATTCTTCGATAACAAAACCATAAAACTTCTCTCTATCTGCCATGAGATCTTTAAGTAAATGTCTTTCAATTGAAATTAGGGATAAATTCGACAATCGCTCTTCACTTTGGGAGCTTCGTAAATAACTTTTAATTCTTTTGAGGGCAGAAAACGATCTCTACACTTGCTGTTGTTATGGGAATAGTCATAACCAAATTCATGAGTTTATAAATTTCTGGAAGACCTGTGTGCAAATCACTTTCCAGTATATATTTTAGGAGCTCAGCAACATTCTTTTTGGCAAATTGTTCGTTCGAATACAAAATGCTTAATTCAGAAAATTCAAAAAACGCAAGGTAACCTTTTTTCAGAGACTCAAAAGCTTTAATTGGAAAATTGACATCATACTGCTTAAACTTTTGCAGTCTAAAAGTTCAATAAATTCTAATTTATCAATTGAACCAAAACGTGCTTCCAACTGAAGAAGTATACTATCAAAAATTTCATGAAATTTTGGCTACACTTCTCCTTGGGGGAAAGAGTCTGCTTCCTTTTGCAAACAGGTTCACCATAATTTTCGGTTACAAAATTCCAAATTTCCTCAAATTTTGCATCTCTTATTTGTTTAATCTTTTGCATTGTGCTTTCAACCATGAACAAACAATACACAATTTCCATAGATTTTGTTTGCAGGATACTAAATAGAAACTCTGTTAAAGGAAAAATTGAGGAAAATACTTCTAGCAAAAAATGGAAATCAAAAGTATCGAGGGCAGCCAACAACCCACGTGCACTATTTTTTGTTCGTTCATCAAATTTCCTAGGACTTTCAAGAATGCTTTTTAAAAGATCTATAATATCTCCTTTATTTTCTTTGACTGTTTCAACTAGCCGAGACGAATAGTTCCAGAGGGTTGGAGCCAGCTTTGGGAAGCGCTTTCCAACAATACTGTCAAGCATTGAAGTTCTCTTAGTAGAACTGCTAAAAAACAATGACAAACTTCCTAGGACGGAAAAGAAATTGTTACATTCGCTAATAACAGAAACCGCTTGAGATAAAACAAGGTTGAGTTTGTGTGCGCAATCATAGAAAATGGTTCCTTAGCGTGTAGTGGAATAAAAAAAAAAAGGTTTTCTTTAAATATTTCGAGTCTCGAACATTTTGGTTTCTTTAAAGATGAATTCTATGCATGCAATGCATGTGTTGCATTCCCTGAGAAATCGCCACTGCTATATATATATATGAGTCGCCACCCTATCTTCCTGTGGGACTCTTCACTCTTCACACCTCCTGATGACGACGATGGTCGAAATATCGATGTGAGTTTTGTCTGTGTCTTTCTGTGTGTTTTGAATTTATATTCTGTGTGTTTCCTTCGTTTTGAATTTATTTTATTTAAAAAAGTCCACTGGACCGTTTCTTTTAATTGTATATATATCAAAAGAGGCAGTGAGAGAGAAGTCGAACTACATAAGTAGTACATATATACATGTGCCGCAATTGGCTATTTCTGCGGAGGGGTTACCCCTAAGACTTGATTCATGTTTCCTAAAATTCAGACATTAAAATTACTACCTCATTCCTTCTCTATTTGGATGCCTGGGACTTCTACTTCGTTTGCAAGTCTTGTACAAGCTAATACTCGTTAAATATTATTATTGACTTATTTTATTAAGTATAGATAGTTCAGAATGGATTTAAAGTTTATGTAAATCTTTGAAATTTGTATCTTGAATATGGCTGAAATACCTCACTCTGTTCACTTATAATAGAGCAAGCTAAACCAGTAGAAAAAACATCACTCTGGGGGGGCTATAGTATCATTCTTTTATAATGTCAAGTTTACTAAACTAAATAGTTGTGTTAAAACAAAGTTACTATAGTCATACTGCTGAGTCTCGGGCTTTTTCGCAGTTGTACTATTCGGTATCTAATTATAGATTACTGCTGACCTCTGTACCACGTCATTTGGTGGGGTCATTGGAACACTACCGCTTTGCAAACATTGGAATTGAGTTCGTATTATTCATAACGACTGATTTACTTTCAAGTGAGTTTCAGAGTTGTCTGGTCCGGTGAAACAGAGTCACATACTGACACTAGTGAAGGAAAAGCACATCCATATCAAAGTCTCCCTATTCCTATCAAAGTATCAGAATCAAATAAGCTTTACCAATGTTCTGATCTAGTCTCAGAACTTTATGAATTAATTCATGTGATCGTTGATCACAACTTTATGTAAAGAACTTTACATATTTACTCATATGACTTTCCAAAACTATACTAATTTAATATGAAGTTACTAAAACTTCCAATGTTAATCAGCATCCTTCTCTAAAGTTTACAAATATACTGATGTGACTCTGAAACTTTCAGCTTGCTGATGTGATTGTCGGAACTTTACTAATTTACTGATACAAATATTGAAATTTCAAATCTTTCGGAGATTTACTAGTATAGTGAAATAATAATAGAAACTTAAAGAAAATATACTAGTTTGGTCTTCAGAATTTTACAGATATATAGTTGTCATCAAAGCATTAGAAATATACTGATATGACCCACACACGTTTAGAGCTGGAAAACTACTTCTAACTTATCATAAAACTAAGTCAGCTTAATAACTATAGATTTACTATAGATCTAATTGTTTGAAAAAGGCCTTTTTTAGTCGATAGAAACAGATTACTGATCAGGATATTAAATAGGCGTTAGTCATTACCTAAACAAAAATATACAAGAAATGCAGAATCTTAAATCTGTTGGGAATCATCTGCACAAACGAAATATCAAAACAGCACTATTTGAAAAAACAGTTCCGACTCAATAAAGTCAAATATTAGAATTCCTATATATGTTAACAAGATTTCACATAAATGCGTGAAATAACAATCAATGATCAAATCACAATATGAAATGAGAAAAAAAAATTTTTTTGGAAATTAATGAAAAAATGGGATTTTTCCCATTTCATATTGTGGTTTGATCATTTTTTCCTCTATATATGTATATGTAACAATATCAGGTTTATCAGTACGTTTGCAGGGGTGCATAATTGTTACATTCCGAAGTTCTTTAATTTTTTTTTTAATTACTTATTTATTTTAATTTAAAATTGTTTTAATATTAATTTTCTACTTTTTTAAAAAAAATGATCAAACTGATAAGGAGATTTACAAACCCATTTAAACAATTATAATTGATTTATGAAGCAGCAATTTTCATTAATTTATACAAGTCGACATGAAAAATCTTTCTCACACGCTATCTCTCAATCGTGAGAGGTGCCTAACCTCTCCATTTGCTCCCTGTTAAAAGTCATGACAATCATTATTGGCTCGCACCTATTATTCTCTACAGATATCCTATTTTAAAGAACTTAGCAAAAGTGTTCCGAATGCAAGATTTATTCAGAATAAAGTGAATGCACTATCAGTTGGACATATTCAGAATTGTAATGTCTTAGATAGGATGATTGATTACATCATATGATAATGTTGCATAGTTAATTCTACTAATGAATGGGTATTCGAAGCAATAAAGTACAACGAAACCCAACCGTTGATAAAGTTACTCCCTCACACTCCAAAACTGCTCACTCTTTGGTGAGGTTCAGGTTGTATTTCTTTTCAGAATTGGCCCTTAACAGCTTGCTATAAATATTAGCTTGTGCCTAGAGACCCGAGGTTTCAATCAAAGTATTTCATCTGAAACTTGGACTCTTATCTTCATTGATGGCATATTCTTTTTCAAATATAGTGCTTTATAGCTAAAAGATGTGTTAACAGTCTTGACACAGACGTCGTGATCTTTCCTAAAACGATCCTTCCTCAAGGGTTCCAATAGCCCTAATACAACTATCATCATTTGGTTTTCTTTTTTTTTTGGGAGTTTTTCTAGCCATACACGGAACGATGCATAGATACTGTTCTTTCATATTAATTTTCTATAGATACTGTTGTTGATTTTCTATGCCTAGTCCTCCCTATGTGCTTCTCTTATCACTCGTTGTTGAAATGATTTTCTATGCCTAGTCCTCCCTATGTGCTTCTCTTATCACTCGTTGTTCAAATGTTTCTCTTAACCTTGTTCTCATATGGTGTTGTCCGACCAGGATCAGCCACTGTTCACGTTCTCCCCTGTCTTGAGAGAGCCGTTTTGAAAGAGCTTTCTCAATTTGACTAATCATATAGAACATTTGCCATCATAAGTGATTGTTCCATTATTCACCTATTCTTTGTTGACGAATTCAACGCCATTGTATCTATTAAACACAAAAGATATGGCAACACTTGCTAGTTTGCTTGTTTACATAGCAGCTGATTCTCTTAGCAGTCTCACTCTTTAGTTAGTGTGAATAATAATTGAAAAACATTCTTACGGGTTCTTATTCCCAGGGAAGTAAATTTTTCTTAGAATTATAACGAGGGGTAACTCTAGTCGTAGTTTTAAGATTAACTTTAAGTCTTATGCTCCAAGTGAAAATATGAAGTACTCTTATATACAGTTTTAAGTTATAAGTATCAGTCTGACCTACTATCATATTTTAAGCGCCTGTGACTGTCATATTGTAAGCGCTTTTCACTGTCATATTGTAAGCGCCTGTGACTGTCATATTGTAAGCGCTTGTGACTGTCATATTGTAAGCGCTTTTCACTGTCATATTGTAAGTGCTGATTTGATACTGATGTGACAGTAAGTCTTGACGCACGCTGTAGTATCCTGTGCACCCTACATACGAGTACTAGGTATATGGTCACTTAGGGCAATTTCAGCTCATTTTTAGTTTTTTTTTATGCTTTCCTCACGCGTAGTAACCCTACCATGATGGAGTTTATTTTCGTTAACCTGTTCCCATTTGATTACAGGTTTTTCATAGATTGTTATTGATATTTGAACTCTATATAAGTCAGTTATAATTCATTGATTGGTGAGATTATTTATAAAACTAAAGCAGTTCTTGCTGTACTTGGTGATCAGGTTTTCTTTCTTTTCCGGCCACGTTCCTCCTTGTAGGATGATATTTTATATTAGCTTTTCTCTATATGATTATTTATGTTTGGGCAACTAAATACAATGTTCTAAAAGGTCTGCTCTCCTTCCATGCAGGGACAGTAGGGGGAATTGACATGCCTAAATCGGTACCTAAATTGGTGCCTAAATATGACCTATTTCTACCGTGTCCCGTCAGAACCATTGTTGTCTTGTATGTATGGTTCAGTATAGTTTTATTTCTTATATATACATTCCTGAAGTACGTTTTTGTTACCACCCATTCGGTTGCATTGAGCCATATATTGTTCCATTTGTCTATGCTTTTAACGTGTTCTTGTCTTTTAATATATATCAAGGCTCATTTTGAGTTTGAAGTGGCTGAAGAGCTGCACGTTAGACTTCATCGGCCTGATTATATTTTGGAGGTATGGGCGAGAGGCTGAGGCACACATGAAGTCAAAACAGGCTTTACAGTAAAAACGTCTGCTCGGATCTACCAGTCCAGAGGCGAGAACATTACCACTGAGGTAACCTGGCCCCTCAGCGATGACAACCTCAGATTGTCCATCACCTATGTGAAAAAATTTATGGCCAGAGTGACAATTGAACCCGGCTCTACGAATCCAGAAATGAGCATGCAACTAGGCTACACTAGCATCCAAACAAAACTGCTGCTCTTTATGATGGCGGATATCCGAAATAAATCGCACGCACTCAGATATTCAGGAGATCATCCAAAAATACAACATTCATGAAATGTTTTATCATATAAAAAGTGCGTTTTTTATTAGATACACCAGAGTGACAATGCAACCTTTTCTCTACTCAAAGTTGAATAACTTTTCACAAGTTGATACGACTGAATAAAATATAAAATTTGAAATAATAGCATAATTTCATGTATCTTCTTATTTAACATAATAATAATTGCATACTCACCGGAATATGTACATACTTATACAAATTGTAAGTTTTATGTGATGAAGGTGAGAAAATAGCCGTAACTAATGTATTTGTAGACCTAAAGTTCTACTACTTTGTAAGTTTCTATTTATAAGTTTCTCAAATTGAAAGAGTGCTACGAAAAATGTATTATTACGAATGATAAATTAATTAAGAAACGTATTTGGTGTCAGTGGAGACTAGGGTTTATACAAAAACCGGCATTTTAGAAAACAGGTTTTCGAATAGTAATTTTTCCAGAAAAACCGGTTTTAACCGGTTTCGAATTTTTATAACAAAATTTTTTTGCTCGAATATTCGGTAATTCGAACAAAAAATTTTAACAGAAAATTTAGAGTGATTATAAGCAGTTTTTCACTGAAATTATTTATTGTTCAATTTTATTGATAGTAAAAATTTTTTTTATGCAATTTAGTAGAACAAAGAAATAATAGTTGACCAGGATTAAATAACTTTAAAAACAATTATTCGTTGTTTATGCATAATTTTCATATATAAGGATGTAAATATTTTTATAATAGTGAAACGAGTTATTCAGCAAAGGGTTCGAATAAATAAAAACAATATATTTTCATATTTTTACAATATCCATATTATTAACTATATTATTTAATCGGACCGATATGATTTCAAGAATCAAACCGCTTGCAACAGTGTTTTCATTAATCTGGTACATTTGGTTACATTTGTCATTTTCAATTTTTTTTTAAATGTTATTCATACATTGAAAACCTATATTTTCTCCTAAAAAACCGGTTTAAGAATTTCATAATTTTATCTAAAAAACCAACAAACCCTAGTGGAGACTGTGTTCATCTAGACGAAGTTTAGTCAGAGAAATCTTTTTGATGTGAGTTTAGCACGTGTCCTATGGCTTATCAATATCCAATGGCTTATCATTCTTTTAGGTTTAAAACTCCAGACATGTATTTTTATCGAAAGAGGAAATAATTCGTTTTTGCTTTTTCCGCTCTAATTTTTGATGCGAAATATGTCGGGTTTAATTTGGTTGCTTGTGTTTACCTTTTTTACTAAACAGCGTTTGAAGGCTTTTGTGGTTAGAGTGATAACCAAGGCGGCTCTACAGGTCTCTGTTATTAGCTAACACTACGTCATGAGCCTTGTAGTGAGCTGAGATGTGCTCAACAGCCAATGCTTAACACAGCAATTTTCCTTAGAAAAGAGAATGAAATTATTTGAATTACATAACAAGTTTCACTACTCTTATCGACCGATAAAAGAATAGAATATTTCATTTAATCATTATTTCCGTTTTTATTGCAAGACGACGGGTGAGGCTGTGTCTAAACTAAACGAACGTCCCGGTTACATTGAGGTCACCGGTTGACTCTGAAGTGGTGTCGAATTCCACTGAGGAGTCTTGTAACCAATATCAAGCTGAACAGTTCATAATAGTCAACTTATAATACAAATAGTACAAGAAATAGTACCTTGTCCTCGTGAGTATTTGTGAATTCAACTCTAGGAGGATTAGGTTATGCTATAAAAATAATGTACGTTTTATTCTCATGAATAAAGTTATAACGAAGCCATGATCACTAATTCCCAAGAAAAGACAAATGCTTATATCATTCTGTTATGAGAAGAGGCATGAACATTAAAAGGACTGCTTCAGTGAGCCACAAAAAGACAAATAGTCTTATCAGAGGGCCATAAAAAGAGAAATAGTCTTATCAGGGGGCCATAAGTAGACAAGCAGTCATATCAGGGGGCCATAAAAAGACAAATAGTCTTATCAGAGGGCCATAAAAAGACAAATAGTCTTATCAGAGGGCCATAAGAAGACTAATAGTCATATCAGTGAGCCATAAAAAGACAAATAGTCATATCAGAGGGCCATAAAAAGACAAATAGTCTTATCACAGGGCCATAAAAAGAGAAATAGTCTTATCAGGGGGCCATAAGTAGACAAGCAGTCATATCAGTGGGCCATAAAAAGACAAATAGTCATATCAGAGGGCCATAAAAAGACAAATAGTTCTTATATCAGTGAGCGACGAAAAGACAAATAGTCATATCAGTGGGCCATAAAAAAACTAATAATCAAATCAGTGAGCCATAAAAAGTTCACATAATTTATCATAGAAATCATGAAAATAAAAGTAATTTTATAATCCAACAAAAACATTTGAATGAGACAAAATCACTGATTACAAAAATGTATGTTTTTTTTCTTCTTTCCTGAAGCCTTTTGCGTAGTGCACAAAGTCTTTAAAAAGCCGTAATTTCTTTGATTTTTGCACATTTATCATAAAGACTGAAAATCTACAAGATGAAACAACAGTATGAAAACGAAGTCATAGTTTTAATAGTACAATTTAATATAACTCCATAATATTGAAAGTAAAAGAATATCGCAGTTCTATAACCAATTTGATTTTAGCTATATTTGCAACAATTACTGCTTATCTGAAGGTTACCTATTCTGAAAATGAACGTCCAGCAATAACAAGAAACTATCACTGGTTTCCTTCCATGATAAGAATAAATGGAAGACCTTGGAAAGGCCTTTCTCTTATCTCCTGATTATAATATGTGTTTATACCATGGGAATGTTAATCCACGTTTTTTTTTTCATTTCTGGTTTCACTATTACCTTGATGGCAACTGGCTTTGATAAAGAACTAGACGCAAAGTCTAGATAAAGATTTAGTTTTATGACGCAACTCCAAGTGGTGTTCTGGTCGGGCGATTATGAATAGTATCAATGGATTAAACATCGGAGGCTACAACAACAGATTGGTGAAACGAGCACTTGGTGTCTGTAGCAATGAGCAGATATTGACGAGTTAAACGAGTGGTCGGCTAGTTTACAATGCACATACATGGGCATACATAGGACAAAGAATACTATTTTAATAATTATAAAACTTTATTAATGTTTCTTTAAAATGCAATTCTGCTTAAAAAAATTATAAACAAAAATTTTGATGTTGAGATAATCCAGGGATTCTCCAGTCGCTGACACTTCGTTTGCAAGAGTTTTTATGTATCTTTATCAAACATATAAATTAAAATACTTTCCTTTATAAATAATTTAAATTTAAACGGTTTAATTGTATTTACTTATGATCAGTCACTCTTGATGTTGATTGAATGACCAGAGGACTGTGAAGTGGAGACCAGCTCAAAGGTCTAGAAGCCCTACTATATATATATTCACTTCCAATCTCTTTGACAGCCATCTTGATATGGTTTATTTAATCTCGTTGTTGAAATATGCACTTTGCTGTTTAAAGTGCAGCATTACAATATCTTTTTTTTAATCCTTTCCTTCCTATGTACTTTAAGTGGCTGGAAAGATGGTCAAGATAAATATAATCCTAAACGAAAATTGTAAGTACAACTTTCCAAGAGGTTTTTTCTCTGGGCAGAAACTGCAGATCGATGATACATTACATGGTGTCTACTGCTACCAGTGGATACTGGCCGTCATTGCATCTTTTCGATCACATCCCCAATCAATGAAACTTCCTGACTAAGCACTAGAGAAAGCATGGAAATTTTGTAAATCCAAAATGTATACCAGTTAATTAATTTAATAATAAATATTATTACATACATATCAATTATATTCTTCGTGCACGGCCGATTGATTGCGTAACATTATCATCTTATTAGTTTCCTTAATATTGGCAGGCAAGAGTCAGTTCTTAATGTTTCCAAATATTAAAACACAAAAATGCTTCATTTTTTTCCTCGATGAGGAAAAATGAAATTCTAAATTCCTCGATGAGACGTATATTGAAATTATCCCTGTGGCTGTCTTAGGGTGCAAACCTCCTTACTAACTCCATAAAGTACTGCATTGTCTCATAAGTCCAATGTTTCATCAAATGCAAACAGTGTATCTGAACCCAACTTTAGTTAGTGGAAGTTTTCCTTAATTTTTAAGTAAGCAAAATGAATGGACTTTTATTTATATGTTCAAAGATGGTTAATTATTCATAACATTTCATTTCTGCATTACAGAATCAGAATTTCCACAGATTAATAGTGGCTTCAGATTAATGTGTTCTTAGCTAAATAATTGAGTTTAATTGTTACTGTACTGGTTTTCATTATCTTTGTTATTGTTGTCACTATTTTTATTATTTTATTTTAAAACCTATAAATATTTTACAATTTTTTAAGATTTTTTTTACTCCATTTTGTTTGACTTCATTCAATGTATCTGTTTTTAACGGTTCAAATGCATGTGCATGAATGTACTTAAGGATTATGGTTGAACCATTGCAATGTGTACCACTGCTCAGCCATATAGAAGACATCTCTCTTACTCTCTCTCTCTCTCTCTCTCTCTCTCTCTCTCTCTCTCTCTCTCTCTCTCTCTCTCTATCTCTTCTTCATCTTCTATTCTTGTTGAGGTGATGAACAACGAATGAAGAGTCACCGCCCTGCCTCACTGCGAGTCTCTTTGCCTCTTGATGACGATAATTGTCGAAATACAGAAGTGAATTATGTCTGCGTTTGTGTTACCTTCATTATAATTTATATATATATATATACATAGACAGAAACATAACAAAGACACACTTTTACGCAATTGACTAACAAAGACCAAGACCGCCATTACGGTCGAAATATTGAAAAGTGAGTCTTTGTTATGTTTCTGCCGGACAGTTTTTTCGTTTATCATGGTATATATATATATGAATGATCAAAAACTGAGTTGAGTTTTTGACTCTGACGAAGACCGCTTGTTACGGTGTTATTTTCACGTGTTTATGTGAAATCTTTATATATATATGCAGAAAATTATTTCTTCTTTCTTCTTTCTTTGCTCTCTGAAGACATAAAGTGAAAGGCCTCAAAACATTTATTTCTTTTCTTTTTTCTTGTGGTTTAGACTTCATATATATATAATATATAATATATGAAGGTTAGAGATCCAACCGTCGCTTCGCAAGTGCACTTGGTGTCCCTATCTCAACTGTCCTGATGACGGTTCAACCGAAAATTAGAGATAGTAAGTGTGTTTGTTCCTTAGTTCTGCATTTGTGATTCATCGTGAAATGTTAGTTGTCCTTTTGGATCGTTTTCCTGTTTACAATATATATTTAGTTCTTATTTTAATTATACAATAGTTCATAAATGCTTTACTCGTTTATTTTAAATTCATTATTTCTTATTTAAAATTTATATTGATTTCCTTCAATAAAAAAATTTTCATATCATATTTTAAGATAAAGTCGTTATGATAAGAAAATTCTTAAGGAATTTTCGTTAAAAAATAAACTGTATTGAAGTTGTAGCTTGTTACTACCTTCCTTATCTGAATATTGGAAAAGAAACAATCCGATTCTCGACTATCCAAAAACTGGGTATGTCTTAAACTGGGTATGTCTTAAACTGGGTATGTCTTAAACTGGGTATGTCTTAAACTGGGTATGTCTTAAACTGGGTATGTCTTAAACTGGGCTCCAGTTGCAAGCTGGATGGTGTACCGAGTATCAATCAAGAGTGAGTTTTCGAATATCGACAAATTCGACTAACTTGGATCACATAAGAGCCACCCGAAGGGACGTGAGACGGTATGAATATTTTAACAAGTTTCTCTGTTAACACAGCTGTACCACCATATCAGAGCTCTCTACCACAAAATAATAATATTATTGCTTTAATAATTTTTTGATATTGAATTAACATCTATTTTGCAATTGTTTTGTTGTTTTGAATAATTTTCAATTATGGTGATAAAAAATCTTTTTGAAGCTTAATATTCTTTTAAAGTAGGTAATTTTATCTTTCTAATAATTTGATAATTAGTGGAGGTTAAGTACATCGGAAGAAGAAACCGACCTACTATACAGTCAAAATGAAAACACTTAGCGAACAGGTTCTTTTTGACGCATTACAAATCAAATTAATGTTTAAACAATTTTAATTTCTCCCCTCTCCCTATTTTTAAGTAGTCATTTTAAGTAGTACTCTAAAGACAATTGCTTCTTCGCTATTATCAGTGGAGAAAATGATACGAAGGGAATTAAATAAAAGTTATCTCTTATCAGTTTTTGATGACGACTATCTCTGCAATGACCAGAATTGATTGCAGACAGTATTAGTTGTAATCATAAATCTAAATTTGAGAAAATCTAAACATTATAGCATTTATTTTATAATGAAAGCCTTCTTTGGTCAATGGATTGTAATATATTTTTTTTAAGTTACGCTCAGTAGTTTTTTTCCTCACAACAATAACCCTGTTATGAGGGAGTTTATTTAAGTTCACACGTATCACACAGAGTACAACGTTATGTGTATGCACATACACTTTGTGTATGTAACAACAAAGTTATTATAAATAATAATATTAAATAATACAAAGTAAGTATAACTATAAACTAAGTGTAGATAAGTATAAATAGTATTAACTATAAGTAAATTTAGTATAATAAGTAAGTATAACATACAAACATTAATTTAACAGTTAGGTTAGGTTAAACTGTTACGTGACAGTTCCACAAGGGAACACACGTAGGCTGAGCATTGGCCGTTTGTGATACCACACAATGAAGATTGATTCTACAGTGGGAGTCCTAAATTTTGCCTAACTCAAATGTATTTAGAGTAGGGATCTTTAACGAGTACCTGACATCGTACAGGCTCGGGACCGACGGTTTAACGTCCTTCTCCGATGGACGACGCGCTCAGATTTATTCACCTCCCGCGTGAATAAATCGAGGGCCAGGTGAGGATCGAACCCCGGTCCTATCAGTTGAGAGGCGAACACGTAACCACAGAGCTAGCCTTATATAATTTAACAGTTAATTTACATACATGTTTAACTAAACTAAAATAATATATTCAAGTACTATCAACAATTCTTTACACTAATGGTGCTGACGTATATATAATAATACGCTCAGTAGTATAACCTGTTTTGGGATAATACAGGGGCCTGGACTTTTCGACCACTAACGCATATTATAACGAATCAGACCGATGCCTGTTCTATATGAGAACTGTTTGAACCCACAGCCGAAGATTATTTAGTGATTGATTTTCCTGAATCAATCCTGAATTTCCCTGAACAGTTTCAGAAACATGCCAGCGTTGTTGAACTTCAAAGGCAGGGTCTGAAGACACTCTGCATTTTACTCAGCATATCTCCCCATAAACAATGAACAAATATTGAAACACAGAAAAGAAAAGTAAACAGTTAGGTTTTGGGTGTCTGTTGAACCTCATTGGTTGTTAGAACGATTAACTTATCTATTCGACAGACCTGTTTCTGACCATATCTGTCGTTGTCAGTATATCATTCATATATAGCCTAACATCCATTTGTATATATGAGTATATTCAAAACAGAAAATATGTACGATCTATAAAGATTAAATTATTTTAAAAGTGACGTCACCCACTTCAATGTTCAGTGGAATCAATCGCAGTGTTCGTTTTTGCCGTTATAAGTAAATATTGAAAGTTCGAATCTTTGTCATGACCATAAATATTTTTTTATCAAAAATTGTAAAGGCTGCAGCTGTCATTGTAATTTCTTACTCTAAAATTCTCTAAAACTTTATATCAAACTCACTGAGAAATCAACTTAGTTTTGTTCTTATTAAATGTAGCTAAGAGTTTGTGAACAAAAAAATTAAATAAGTTACAATAATGATAAAATATAACCAACGACCAACGAGATTTTCCGTGCATTTATGCACGTTGGGGTCAGGCAGTTCCAAGCCACAGGCTTTCACCTGCTTGTCTGTTTGTTCTACTTTAATTGTTCAGGTCTGTCGGTATGTTAGTTTATGTCCTGTCTATGGTGAGTGTGTTTCGTGTTCGTATGGTCTTTGAGTCTAAAGTCGTCAGTTATCGTTAATTTGGTGATCTGATTAGTCGGAGGGGGATTGGTTTCAGGGAATTTGAGGTAAAAGTGTTCTTACTAGCAGGTTAAAGTGTACGGGAAGTTTTCTGTCTTCATTGATAGTCAGACGCCTAATGTCAGTTTCTATTGATTCATCCTTAGATCACGCTGGATATCGACATTTCTCGCATAAAAAGGAGCATTGGCTACAAGGCGAGCACACTTGTTCTGGACAATCTGGAGTCGGTTTTTATAAAATATAAACACTCTTAACTTATTTTATAATTGACATATGAATGACGACAGACTGCGTAAAATTGTTGATTACGATACATGAATGGTTTGAATATTGAGGGTCGGTTGTTTGTAGAGGTGCATATTTGTCTAATTCATCTACCTGCGTGATTTCTAATTCTACAGGGATAGCAACTCATTTGCAAACATTTTCATCTCATCACGACCCTGTCAGTGTTCATACACGCATTACTAGATGACGTTTTTAGTGCTGGCCTTCGGTTCACAACGGCTATATACTCGTACATCTAATGATGCCAAGGAAGCGGTAAACATCTAAGTTATACATTATAATAAATTCAAAACAAGCCTCCACTACAAATCTTAAAAGTTGAGTAGAATATGACTTGGTGCTCAAAAGTGTATGCACTTAGTAAAGAAATTCGCGAATCTTAAGAGTCTATTTTATCTCATTAAGTGTGTTTCGCAACGCAGTACAGCCAGACTATCCCACAGGCTGAATTGTTATACCACTAGTGTGTGTTCAAATTCAATTTTTCAATACAAATATCAATTCAAATTACTGAAATGTTTGATAATTGGGAATGAAGAACGATTTTTTTTATCAAATTGAAAAGAGATAAGAAATAATTAATAAAAAAATGTAAAGATAATTGAAGGAATACCATTGCTATGAGTGTGAGTGAGGCATACTGATATCGAGCCTTTGCAATATAAATGTGGTGTGCCAACTAACTCAGCTGCTAACACTAGTCCTTGGTTTTATCAACTCGAATAGTTTTGCTATCATGCTCTACTGGTCAACCTCGCGTCTAATGACTGCACTCAATAATATAAACAATGGAGAGTCACTCTTTGTGGGGCTGTCAGTCACTATTTCGAGTTTCTTTATTAAAGAACCAGTCTTTAAGATTTTATTAAATTTATCTTTAGATTTATCTATAGATTTATCTTTAGATTTTATTATCAAAATAACCATGGACCATGTTCAACTATCCCTACACTACTTATTAATACTGTTTCACCTTATGCAATAATGAAGCTTGCTTTTCGGTACCATTTGAATAATCATGAATAAATAATAGGTATAGACAATAAATAATGAATAATTGTCAAGGAATCATGAATAAATTTCCAATCATTATAATTAACATATTTAAAAATCAGAACAAAAAGAAATTTAAATTCTTTATTCAAGGCTAATACAGTGAACCCACATCGGTTGTGTATTAAGCTGCCCAAGTTATGACGTCGCATGACAGTCCGTGTAAGAACTACATTAATGAGTACATCAATAATAGTTCCAAATGCCGTAATCATTTTAAGACATGCATATTGTTAATACCACTGAGGTTAATATGATTTTTATTAGAAATAGGTAAAACCGTCATATCTCGTAAGATGATCCTGGAGTTGGAGCGCTTTCGGACGTTGTCCGATCGAAGATGGACAACGTCCGAAAGCGCTACATTTCCAGGATCATCTTACGAGGTATGACGGTTTTACCTATTTCTAATAAAAATCATTTTAAGACATCTTCCACCAAACATCCAGTCTGAAATAACCACCGCTTTGACTCCGATAACAGTTTTGACATTTTACGAAGCAAATTTGAAATTTGAATTCTAAAAGTATATGAAATCAACAAATCAATAAGACTTAATAACACTTTTGCACTAATAGAATTTCGCTAGCTACCTGTATTTGTTCAACTATTCAAGAATACCTAAACTGTTAGTTATAAACCTTTGTACTTTCCTTTTAATAGTTTTAATTGGATACCGAAACTATTTTGATGATCTATTTCTGTACATTGTAATCAGTATTTCTTTTAATTGATTTTCTTCTACTGGAAGGGAAAAAACCTTGTGCACTCCATTAATGCAGCAGGGAAAGTGCGCCGAACCGGCGCCTTTCAGCCAAATCATCAGTAAAGGAGACCCGACCAACTGTGTTCTCAGATTGAGAATGTCTTAGCCACATGAGAGAAGACCAACTGTGTTCTCGGATTGAGAATAGAACAACACTTCGTCAGAAATCAAATATGGTAAAGAAAATAAGTAACTTCTTCAGGGCTTTACAAACATCTTATAAGAACTTTGTGAATAATACAGAATTTGGGGATAAGTGGAAAATTTCCAGAATCATTATTTGTCGTTGGTTTAAAAATCTAATCGAATTTAAATCGTTTTGAAAATTTTACTTGCCTATTCATTTCTTTATAGTCATTGTTGTTGAGTGTGTATGTGTATGTTGTGTGTGTGTGTGTGTGTGTGTGTGTGTGTGTGTGTGTGTGTGTGTGTGTGTGTGTGTGTGTGTGTGTATGTATGTCTGTCGTGTAGTTTCTAGAATCAGGGTATATGTTCGTACCTCCATAAATGCATGAGTATATCCAAGTATGAGTGTGTTGATTACACGTGCGTAAAACTCTGTACTGCAACGTATGTGTATGTGCGTTTGTATTTCATTTAAATTGATATATATATTTATACTTTTAATTTGCCACATGTGCTCATCAAAACGGAAGACAGAAGTTAATAAATGTTTCATTTTGGTTAATAATATAGATACTAAATTACCAAAAAGTAATAATCAAAATTGCTCAAAAAGGATTTAATCTGCTTACGCTATTTCATAATAATTATTATGTAGAGTGTATGTAAAATAATTATATATATTCGATTAAACGGATTAATGTAGGATTTCTGTCTACTTTTGGATGATATGTGCTAATTTTGTTACTAGCCTTTCTTTACTTTTACCAGAAGGACGTTTGGCCACAAACACAAATGTACGTCATGGCTGTGACTACTGTGAAACGGTCAAATATAGTAAGGATCAGATGTTCTACCGGTGTTTTCAGTCAATTCTTATCTTATCTTCAGCTTTTCGTTATCTAAATCGTATCTTTTGCCTACTCAGGTCAGTGACCAGCATTAGAAAGGGTGTAATAAGTACATTACAAATATTAATATACAACTGACCCAATAAGTCATGTATTCTATTTTTTTTTTTAATTGAGATTTAATAAATCTTATTCATCTATGAATACGTAGAGTACGTCGTTTATTTTCTCAAGTACGTGTTTTATTATTCAAGATTTTATCAATGTTTGTACTACTTTACAATATTGTTGCCTTACACTTCAGTCTTTGGGGAAGAAACTTAGAGAAGAAACTAATCAGGTCTGATGTGACCTTAGGGCAGTGGTTTTCAACCTGTGATCCGCGGATCCCTGGTGATCCGTGACGTTTACCCAGGGGATCCGCAAGACCTACAGATTCACAATGTGCAATTAATGTATTATCAATGTGTACACGTCAATGTAAGTACAGTAGCACACTATCAATGTAATTAGTGCATCTTATCAAGATAACTCGTCGTTCACATCTAAAACCAGCAACTTTCGGTAACGTTAGGGAAGAACCTGCGAGCCAAAATTTGAGTCGGGCAGTTCAGTTATGATGACGACCTACGTCATTTAATTGAAACATTTAATTTAGCCAATACATGACGCTCTGATTATTTACTTCTCGATCTGGACTCATTTTGGATTTTAACTGCAAAAGAATATCCATCAATCTCGAATAAGGCTCTGCGCATTCTCCTACAGTTTTCCACATCATACCTGTGTGAAATAGGATTTTCCACCATGACGAACATTAAAAGTGAGAAAAGAAATAAACTACTAGCACTTGAAGAAGAGATGCGTGTATGTCTTTCTAAAACCAGGCCAAACTTTCCAGTTCTGTTCTAAAATCACCAAGGACAAATTTCACATTAATTTGTAATTCTCTTGAATAAAAAAATTCAGATAGTACTGTATTGTGTTTTTGTGTTTATAAGCCGTTTTTATTTCATTAAAAAAACTTATATATATATGTATATTTATGTACAAGGGGATCCGCAAGAATAAATAAGCTCCTCGGCGGATCCGCGCCTGCAAAAAGGTTGAAAAGCACTGCCTTAGGGTATTGGAATATACCCTCAGGCCACATCAGACCTTGGAAGTCAGTGGGTCCTTACAGAGCTATAGAGATGAATCATTCTGCTTGTCATTCCAACATAGCGTCTTACAATGTACATCACCTACACTGTATACTACAACATACAAAAGTGTTTACTGTACAGCACTCTGTAAACCTCCATTATGTAAACACCGCTATTTCATAGTTATATTTAATACTCCAAAAATGTAAAAATCGGTAGTTTTTCAAAGGCTCTTACTTCTGTAAGTTCTTGTCCTTCTTTGCAATTTAGTTATGATTATGCCTTAAAACATGATGTAATTGTCTATATGTTGATTATATAACTTCTCGTTTATTTCTAATATTTCCTTATTTTCCACTATTTCGACGGCCAATGAAAAAAAATACAAATAAAATCAAAACCTCGGCTTTGAAAATTCGATTTAAACCTAGAAGTTTGACCAAACTATGATTTATTTTAGTCGTACAGTAGGTGATTGGAATATTAGTCGATTTAGAGAAATCACCGCAAATTTAATAGAAAAATGAAATCATTTTAATTGTTTAGTCACATGTGTTTTCTGTATATTTCTGTATTATTTAAAATATAAATTACTCAAAATACGATCATAATTAGCTGAAATTTGTCTGTAAATAAGTTCCAACACACAAGTTCGTTTAAATAACGTCTACACTAAATAGCCCACTTCCGATTGTCGGCATGTTTCAATTATTCCCCTGCCATTATCAAGACATGAATGATTTTCAAAATATATAGTATTTCTATATGTATAAGGAAGCAGAATGCGCTTGAGAGATTGATTAAGTTATTTTTCTAAATTTTGAAGGATAACTTACAGGATTATGTTTCTGTTTGTGGTGATTTCATTGATTAGTAACGCGTCTTTATAGCGACATTCTTGTATATATATATATATATATATATATATATATATATATATGGTGACTGCATCTACTTGAATCAAAGGAGCATGGCACCTCCACCCATCAGGAGGCAGAATATGCAAGCTCTTGTAGGAGCATGTACGACAAGAAGTCCTTTCACGCACTTAGATGGTTCCATGTACCTTCAAATAGACGGCGTGGCCATGAGTTCACCCCTGGGGGTCACATTCGCAAACTGTTATATGTGCTAGGTCGAGAATAAAATCTTAAACAACAGCTCTGAATTAAAGCCTTATATCTATTGTAGATATGTGGATGATTGCTTTGTTATCACAAGAGATTTAGTACAATTACTAAACCTTAAATCAACATTTGAAAAAAATTCCTGTCTCAAATCTACAATAGAAGCAGCAATAGAAAAGAAAATGAACATCCTCGATGTAAATATAAATACACAAAATAACGTACTACAGACTTCTATTTACAGAAAACCTAGATGGCATCTTATCTAAACGCGAAGAGTGAATGTCCTCAGTGGTATAAAGATTCCAATATCAGATCCACAGTACTGACAAGACCACCTCATTCTGGGACCTTTTTAACAGCAATATTTCTTTAACTAAGCAAGCACTAATTAACAATGGTTACTCAAATAAATATCTTGACAACATTCTAAAAGACTACCTGGAGGATAGATTCACCTCTGACAACGAGAGAAAAACAACAGGCACAAATCACAAAAATACTACAAGAACCAGTATACTGACGAATACAAGACCGATGAACGAATATTAAAATGCATTAATCCCGAAGATAGAGTGACCTTGATAACTTATTACCGAAGCCCTTCATTAGGCAGTTGGATAATGAAGAATAGTCCAAGCGACAAGGAGTCAAAAGAAACAAATCTTGTATAGAGTATTCATGCAATATTGGGAGCTGCGAGGCCCGGAAAAGCTCATATATAGATATGACTACAAGTTAATTGTCTACAAGAATAACAGTGCCACTTTCCGCGGTGCCACAAATGTCGTACAGGATCAGTTCATAAGGCAAACTCACAAGAGAGATGGTGGTCAACTTCATGAGAATTATTGCGAGAGGAAGGAACCATTTTAAATAACATTTTTGCCAAAATATTAATGGATTCAATTATTCTTCTTTATATTTACGATAAAAGTTGGTAATGTGGGGGTTGAAGGTTCACTTGTTTGTTTTGTCGGTCAGGTAAGCATAGTTTTGGAGATTAGGGGAGGGCTGTTGTCTTTAACTACCTGTCTAATCTGGATGGTATATAGAAAACAAATTTAAAATCCTGCTAGTACCAGCAATTCGAACATTATTTTTAGCTCCTTTTCTTAAATTATTATTTCCTCTATTAATTATAATCTAAAATTTTCCTATTATACTATAAGTGAGTATAAGCGAAATATCTCAAATTATTCAACTATATATGAATTTTAAACCACAATGGAAAAAGAAAACAGTAAAAATAAATTTTCTGAGGCCTTTCAATTTATCTCAATTTATTTGAGAGCAAACAAAGTAAAAACTGAGAAGCAACATAAAAATAATGGAGAAGGAAGGTAACAAAACATCTGGATACTCAATATGACAATATACCCAATAAAATTAAACAATGCAGGTCCAACCGTAAGAAATTGAATTATAATTCAATTATAATTAAAAGAAAAAAAATTAACATAGCATTAAGCTAAATTATTTGAATCAACAATCTGGTCAGAGTTCATGTCAAAAGAAACTCATCATTTCCAAGATTACCCCCAGGTCCAATTTTCTTAACTATCCCTTGAATTAAGAATTCATCTAATTTAAATAGCCCCTGAATTATATTGATTAGTTTTTCAAAATTATACTTCATTAGGGCACTTTATACTAAGTTTTGTCAGTTCTTCTACCTGAAGAGCTGATCCAGTCCTGATAAACTTTAATTCTGTTTCTATTTCATGGTCGATACTTTTATGAATCTATATATATATATATATATATATATATATAAACAAATAGTAGCCTGCATGTGTTAATCATGTAACAGAGTAAATTAAGTTATGCAGCAACAGAAACAGATTTCCAAGCCCTGAAGATGACATAAATATATGTCGGCAAAAGGACTAGTTTCAAATTATCAGACCTCAATCCTCAAAAAAAAAAATTACATTATATATATATATATATATATATATATGATGTAATTTTTTGAGGGTTGAGGTCTAATGATTTTAAACTAGTCCTTTTTGCTGACGTTTCCACATATATTTATGTCATCTTCAGGGCTTCAACATGATTGTTTTACAATTAACACTACTATTACTACTATCATCAGTTATTTCGACTATCGATTTTTTTGTTACATTGACATAAGGATATTGTTATAATTATTCTATTGCTTTTACAATTGTTTCATAAGTATAGAGATCACTATTTGATTACCTTGGAAACCTTAATTTATGAAGATGACATAAATATATGTCGAAAAATCGGCAAAAAGGACTAGTTTAAAATCATTAGACCTCAACCCTCAAAAAATTACATCATATAAATATTGGGTCAAGAAAGCAAATCATGATATATATATAGTTCAATATAGAAAAAGAAACATAGAGAAATCAAAAGAACACACTTACAGACTCTAATTTTCGGTTTGAACCGTCTTCAGGAGAGATAAGAGAGGGAAACCAAGCGTTTCTATGTTTCTATGTCTCTTTGTTTCTTTGTCTATATTGAACTATATTTGT
This sequence comes from Hermatobates lingyangjiaoensis, assembly GCA_026182355.1. NCBI lineage: Eukaryota > Metazoa > Arthropoda > Insecta > Hemiptera > Hermatobatidae > Hermatobates > Hermatobates lingyangjiaoensis. The sequence continues at coordinate 82,284 of JAPFBL010000040.1, read as the reverse complement.
CCTTTTGGATCGTATTACCAACGAAAAAGTGTATATATATATATATATATATAAGACAAACTGATGGTTTTGACTCTGAGAAAGACCGCTTTTTATAGTTGAAAAATTTTAGTTTTTTTCTGATTCTTACTGTAGTTTAGACATTGATTTTTATCATATATTTATTGTGAAATCTTTATATATAGATAAACATCTAAATTAATAGCACTTTCAAAATTAAAATACAGTTTCTGGCTAGTTATAACCAAAAATAAATAACATAATTGATCTGTTCCCTAGAACTGAGGGAATAGATAAGATTCTATTGCGATTACAAAAAATATTGTAATGTTGTGAATTTCGCTATTGATTTTGCGATGTAAGCTTAGTTTGCAAAGGGATGATAAGGAATTCGTAAGCTCTCACTATGATATCAGCTTTACTATCAACATGAAAGTCTTCAAGTGTTGACAAGTAGGCTTTTGAACTCTGAACCCCTCCTCTCCTGCTGAAAACAATCTGCCCTGTTATCTCTGACAACCGCTTATCAAGAGAAAAGACTCAGTGCAAACCCTATGCCGAATAAATCTTCATATGAACATCATCGCTACTTTCTGTTTCTGAAAAAAATCAACTTTCACAGTAGTTCTTGTGATGAGTAATCAAAGAATCAAAGAGTAAAATTAGTTCAATAAAAAAAAACATGTTACTCGTACTTGCTGACTATCCTTGAAGTAGGGGTGAATACAAAGCTTTAGTACGACCAAGGATTCTTTCCGCGCACTGCAGTGCGCGTTGTAATTAGCAGTTCCAGGTTACGGACCTACTACTGCTGAATTTTTGTACTGCTGTGTTTATGGAGTCAGTAAGTAACTGTCTGTAGTCTTTTGTTTGGTATTCATTATACATTATTTCGTGAACGTCTGGTCTTCTTGAGACGTGAAATGTTGTCAGTCTAGGGTTTGGCTTTCTATTTCAACAACAGCGTCTATGATGTATATGGTTGGGGAGTTCTTAGGGATAGGCTCTGAACAAGGGGGTTTGGATGGGGTGGTATTTTCGTGTCCTCTTTGGCCACCAGTCTATTTGTGAAGTCGTCAATTGATTCTAACCTGAAGTCTCTTTGAATATCCACATTTCTGGCATACCAAGGTGCCCCAGCCATAAGGCGTGCACATTTATTTTGAACTACCTATAACCATTACGTTTAGTCCATAAGGTCTTAAGGTTTCATAAAGGACAATGGATTCCCACATCAAAATGTTACACATTCTTCCATAACAAAGCCATTGTTTGAGCTTTAAAATCTTATAATTAATTGTGAATTACCAAAAGGGAAATCGACTTGCTGGTTATAAACCACAAATACTACTGTCTGTAGGGGGATGAGTTAAACAGAAATAATATTTGATTTAAATTGAGGCTAAACTGATGTGCCAATCTAGCCAATTGCCTCGGCCAATTGTATATAAAGCCTATTTATAGCTGAATCTATTTGATTTAGGTTACTGCTAGCTTGTACAAATAAACAACTAGATTATGGCTATAAATCTTGATTATTTTTAAACGTTATAGGTTTTATTTTATAAGGTCACAGCATTCTTGAAGTATAAAGAATGTTTTAGCGATCTATTTCGCAGCCTCGTTGAGTCAGATAAGTGTCTCTGAAGAGCTGTTCTCGCAGCTCAGCTGTCTCACCAGCCTGGAGTCTCGCCCGCATCGATCTCGAGTACGATTTTGATTCGCTTTAATGCTCCTCTGTTTCGCTTTTGAAGTAGTTCTGATTGGATGCATTCTTTTCTTTCGTAGCATAAAGGGAAAGAAAAAGTTTGTACTTGACATGGATTACCTAACTTCTTTTGCTTCAGCAGTCACGATGTGCGATGTCACACTGAACAATTATTTAAAAATAATATAACTTTTCCCTATTTATTACAATTTTAAATCGGTTTGTGAAAGATACTGAATAATCCTTATATGAATTTTAGGTCAAGATCCTGAAAAAAAAAATAAGAAAAGTAATAATGCTCAAACTTCCGCGGGTTTAATGCTTCAAGGCAAAAAAAAATGAAACAAACCAAAAGGTGATTTCAAATATCATATGTTCGACAAATTTGACACCGTGCAAGCAAATTATCCCTATGCATGAAGAAATGCAGTAATAGTACGTGAAGGCACTGCAGAAGCAATGACCTCTCTCGGCCCCGAGCCTACACAGTACATGTACTCCTTAAAGGACTGTATTATAATATTAGAATTAGTAATAATACAATCCGTCATACCTCATAAAGTCTCTGAAAAGCTCGACCGGTTTCGGGTCCGTCTGGATCCAGTATTATAATAATCTGGAGCGTAGAGGTAAAATTGAGGCCAGACTCCTGATGTATTATAATGAAAACAACCCTACTAGTTTATTTATTATTACTAAATCCTAGAAAAGAAAAGTATTACAAACCCAGGGAGCCCGGTATATCCGGTAAATATTTTTTATGCGTAAAAATATTATTTTTGGTCCAGAATTATAGTATTATCAAGGTTTAATACATTTGCTAATAAATTATGGTAGTCATATATATTACTGCTAAATGGTCTTAAAAAAAAATTGAAAATTGTATTTGGTATACTTATTACTTTGCTGTAAGTTAGTTCAATGAGTGTTGAAAAAAATACTCTTGATATTTTTACGGATTAGCTTTGTGGTCTCCTGAAGCCGACTGACAATTTTTTTGTGTTAGATGAGTGTGCATCCAGCAATTTGTAAAATGCTATAGACAAATTGTAGTGAAATTTTACATATAAAGTTAAGATGAGAAGAGGTCGATTGTTTTTGGACAAGATTAAAGCATTGGAAAGGCACTCAATGTCATTCCAGAGACTTGAAATTTTGTGTTAGTACTATATTTTTGTCTTCTATTTAACACGTTAGGCTATACCATATGTTTCTAAAGCATATGGTATAAATTTAACCATATATATACCCCAGTATGAAACGAGTTTTAGTTATGAGTATTCTTTAACTTTCATTATTCATCTTATGCATGTTAATTAATTAGCTAATTAATTAATTAGCATTAAGTCTTAACATTCTTAATGATCTTTTGATTTAGTGTTCTGAATACGTTGCTTCTAATAAATCTTTTTTCTGTGAAGAATGTTGCTTCATTTGTCAATATGAATACCACATAATTGATTACGCAACTTTTTAACTTTTAAAATATTGACCCATTTGGCTTAGACTAAGTTTACTTTTAGTACGTATTGTTGACTTAAAAAGTTAGTCAATCCTAGAGCGAATGAGACGCATTGGTGTTCAATGACTTCCGTGTAGAAAGCCTTGAATTTCGTCACTCCCATGGTGAACACGCAGTACTAACACATAGTCATGTCATTGGATTCTAGCCAATCATGAATTCAATTGGTGTCTTCCCAAACCTTGCTTGTTTCCAATACGCCATTTCCACATCCTGTTCTATATTTCAGTTAGTTCAAACATATATCTGTTTTTAAATTTGTTTAATAACTTCTGGTTTGTTCTGATTTGAATGATCGGCTGATGATGAATGATTCATAAACAGACTGTACTAGATTACAGTGATTGTAACAATCACATTAACATAAAGGAATTCCTGGGACAAATGGCTACTAAATCAAGTAAAAACAAGCATGTCAAATATGTGCAAAAGAAAGTGTGGTCTAGTGGTGTTAGACTTGCTGTTTGTATTAAAGATTTCAGATGTTGATATTGGGCATGACCTTAGGTTTTTATGAGGGAGAAAGAAAGCATCGATCACAAATCTGCTTTAATAAACATCCAGGAGGTAAAATATATTTCAAGAAGGCCCATGTATAATCGATCAGTAATGAATCTCGGAGTGAGTGTTGAAACATTAGAGTTTCTTTCTTTAAACTATTAACTGGTCCTTGCCAAAAGACTAGAAATAAGCACAGGACGGTAGCTTGAAATAGAGATTCCTCACGTTTGACAAACACCAAAAATTGTTCATGAATCATCAAATTAAGAGGATATGTCAAATGTAGGGGCTGTAGGACCAACGAGTTGATGGCCTGGCCAAAGATATAAAAGAGTGATTTTACAATTCAAAGACTGATTAATCTAGTTCAGAGACTAGCTGAGGTAGGTTGGGTTAGGTTAGGTTACAGTGGCAGTCCCTCAAGGGAACACACATAGGCTGAGCATTGACCCTTTGTGATACCATACAATGAATATTCTACTACGAAGGGAGTCCTACATTTTGCCTATCTTTAGTAGTACAACTTTATACCTTTCAACTTTATAGTATTAACTTTGTACCTATCATCTTACAATCCCGTGGCCGACCGCTTAACGCCCTCTCTGAAGGAACACGTGCTCAGATTTATTTACCTTTCACTTGAATAAATCAAGGGCCATTGTAGGTATTGAACCCCAGATCTAGCAGTCCAATGGAAAGTTCGTTACCACTAAGCTAACCTTGCCTCTTAACTACTCTAGAGAAATAACTAATAATTTCTCTTTTGACAATATGTATGGTATTCATTATTTCTCTACCTTATTGGTAGCTCATCTGATGATGTCATTATCATCTCTTTCATTCCATTTAAAGATCTTTTTAAAAGGATTAAAATATATTCTAATGAGTGTTACTAATTTACTTATTAGTTCTTAGTATTCATAAACTTTCATTATTAATTTTATTATCCTAATTAATTAAGTATTAACATTCGTAAATGCTGTTTTGATTTAGTGTTCAAAAACGCAGTTTCTTAGAAAGCCTTACTATGTCGAGTGTTACCTTTCTTCCTAATATGAATGAACACCACTAATTGCGTAACGTTTTAATTGTTAAAATATTCGCTTTATATTACCTTTGACTAAGTAAAATACTAGTATACATATATTGTTGAATCGAAAGTGAGTTAATCTTTTAAAGAGCCTGCGATACATTTCAAGTGAATCGGGTTTGCTTAGAATCAAACACCAAACAAAAACCTAAATATCTTGTACTCTATATATATATATACATCAATGATCAAACCACAATATGAAATGGGAAAACAAGACTAATATCTTTCAACCGTAACAAGCGGTCTTCGTTAGAGTCAAAAGCCCAACATATGTTGACGAAGACTGCTTGTTAGGGTTGAAAGATCTTAGTCTTGTTTTCTCATTTCATATTGTGGTTTGATCATTGATTGTTATTTTACTTGTTTATGTGAAATCTTTATATATATACTTAAAATAAACTGTGAAACATGGAAAGAAACATAACAAAGATATTTTTCTTTCTATATTCACTTCTTCTCCTGAGAACGACCAATATAACGGTCAAAATATTGAAAAGTGAGTCTTTTATTAAAAAAGATTTTAAATAAAACCGAAACGTTGGCAACGAGAGTTTGATTTTTTATCCTAGAAAATTGACCGAACCCGAATAGAGAACACATTTATTCTATCAAACGGTCGATATATTATTGAATCTGTTATATATATATATATATATATATATATATATATATATATATATTATATATATATATGTTCAGTGGTTTCCTTTCTATGTGTTCTTTTTAAATTCTAGTTTATATATATTATATATATATTTCAAGGTTATAATTAATTATGAAAAAAAATATGTAAGATGATTTACATCATCTTCCGAAAAAGATTATTTCGGAACCATTTTAATTGAGTTATTGAGATCAAATTGTAGTAAGAAATTAACCTCGAAAATTTTATCAAAAAAAAAATTAGTTCCTTACATCTTTCTGTAGTTTTCATTTGAGTTTAAACATTTATTATGACGTTTTACAATCTTTTTTAAGCCGAAGGCATAGAAGTTTGCTGCCTGTGAAGATAACCAGTGTTCTTTTTTAACTACTTCTAAATTCTGCTTCTTTTACCTCGTTATCTTTGGCTAAGCACTTGCCTCCAAGAAACTCCTTTAGGTAGCGTAATAACCGAAAATTGTTCCGCAAAAAGTCCGTACTGTACCGTGAATGATGAATACTTTCTTATCCAGAAGATCTGATTAGTTTTTGGGTTTGAATGAGGTCTGGCATTACATTATGATGCAGTCGAGACGTCACAAGGTCGTGCCACTTATTCTGTATTGCACGTCGAATTCTAGTCAACGTAGCAAGCGTCTATCTCGAAGCAAGAGACATAACTTACACATTGAGGTTGACTGTTCGCCTTAACTAACAACGTGTGACGCCATGGTATTAATAAACGTTGAGTCCCACGTCCACTGTGACAATATTCTCTTCATTCAAATGAAATTTTCAAAAGAAAACAATTTTTTTCATTTGATGTTACCCAGTAAGCAACCTGGGAAACCAAACTCGAGTTCAATTTTCCAAAATTGCATATTTTCAAAAGCAATTTTGTGCAACACTGTCTTTCTGTGATCATTAACAGTGAGCTTGAAGATTTCACATAAACACATAAAATAACAATCAATTATCAAACTACAAAATGATTGAAAAAGAAACTAAGATCTTTCAACCACAACAAATGGTCTTCGTCAGAGTTAGGTTTTTAACAAGCGAAGACCGCTTGTTATGGATGAAAGATCTTAGTTTTTTCCCCATTTCATTTTGTAGTTTGATCATATATGTATATATATATGATCCATTTTCCCATAAGAGAATGGGAAAACAAGACTATAATTTGTGGTTACAACAAGAAAAACAAGACTTGTGGTTTGAACATTGATTGTTATTTCACGTTTTTATGTGAAACCTTTATATATATATATATAAATATATAACAAGATTTCACATAAACACGTGAAATAACAATCAATGATCAAACCACAAAATGAAAACGGAAAAGATCTTAGTCTTTTTTTCCCATTTTCATATTGTGGTTTGATCTTATATATATAAAAAGATTTCACATAAACACGTGAAACAACAATCAATGATCAAACCACAATAAGAAATGGGAAAACAAGACTAAGATCTTTCAACCGTAACAAGCGGTCTTCGTCAGAGTCAAAAACCCAATCCAGTTGGGTTTTTGACTCTGACGAAGACCGCTTGTTACGGTTGAAAGATCTTAGTCTTGTTTTCCCATTTCTTATTGATATGATATATATATATATATATATATATATATATATATATATATATCAACAACCAAAAATTCTAACTTAGAAACATAAAAATGATACAAACTGTCTTGATCTCAATAACTTCCCCAACATGCTGTCTTCCTTTACAAATAAAATAACAATGCAAACTATTACAAATAATAATATATAAAATAAAAACTGTTACAGATCTCTGTAAAGCATGATTGAACCTTTTCACTTCTTCACCCTTTTTTGTTCTTTTTATTATTCTGAATACGGTTGTGTTGGCGAATTATTTAGGGGTGCGAATATTTGTTTCACTTCTGTGTTTTTGACTTTGATGTTTTAGTAATTTGTTTGTTTTGGATCAGGGTTTTCGAAAGGGGTATTGACCACCAAAGGTCAATGAGAGGGTCAAGAGAGTCGATGAATATGGTTGTGGTTGTAAGGGGATTGACAAGTTCATAGTGGTCAAAGGGGGGGGGGGGGTCAATAAATATTAAGGGGGGGGGTGTTTTGTTATTGAGTTTATTAAACCATAAATACACGAAAAGATTGATCAGCAAACAAGGTTCGAAGGGTGTTGATAAACAGAAGGTATATACACAGACCTGTTTAACATGCGTTGTAAAAGTGGCAAACACTCTTTGATAGTGTTGCCACTGGAACTACAGTACATCTAAAAGCGGGAAATTTGTCTATAGAGATATTTAGTAAATTTATAATTATATTATTTATCCTTAAAAAGATTAATTCTTACGTTTTACCTTTTTTACTTCTTAGCATTCTAAAAATCTGTTTTTATGTTCCACACTTTACCACCCTAAGTCTTTTTATTTCTAATTATTTTCATTCTTTTGTGGAGCAGCACCAGACGTTGGTGCCACTCAGTAGTGGGCTTCTACCTGAAGACGTTGGATGTCGATAGATAGTCTATCTGTGTTTTTTATGAGTTCCTTTAAATTCTTTTTATATATATTTCATCCTCTCTCTCTCTCTGTCTCTCTCTCTCTGTCTCTCTCTCTCTCTGTCTCTCTCTCTCTGTGTCTATTTCTGTCTCTTCTTCTCAACAGAATTTTCATCTTAGTTAGTTACTTAACTTAAACAACACTAAATTCCCTCCTCTCTCTCTCTCTCTCTCTCTCTCTCTCTCTCTCTCTCTCTCTCTCTCTCTCTCTGTGTCTATTTCTGTCTCTTCTTCTCAACAGAATTTTCATCTTAGTTAGTTACTTAACTTAAACAACACTAAATTCCCCTCCTCTCTCTCTCTCTCTCTCTCTCTCTGTGTCTATTTCTGTCTCTTCTTCTCAACAGAATTTTCATCTTAGTTAGTTACTTAACTTAAACAACACTAAATTCCCCTCTCTCTCTCTCTCTCTCTCTCTCTCTCTCTCTCTGTGTCTATTTCTGTCTCTTCTTCTCAACAGAATTTTCATCTTAGTTAGTTACTTAACTTAAACAATACTAAATTCATGTGATACGTTGTTATAACAAACAAGCAGTATCCTAACATCTTATTATCATTTGATGTACTGAGAAGTTTTCGATACTTTAAATCTTATTATAACTTGTTGTATAGAACAGTTGAATGTTGATGTAATGAATCAATTATATTAGTTTTATTATACAAAGAAATTGATGAGACTCACACATTTTGTCATGTTGGTTAAGCATTGTAAAGACGCGCTTAAATTTCGTTAAAACTGCGAATCGGAGCAGTGGTATTTAAATATCAATAAATTGTTTTGGAGACAGTTGAATGTTGTTTTGATGAAAGACAGCAGTTAAAACTGGCTATATTTAGATGAAGACGATAAAGGAGCCAGATATTTGACATTTGCCAAATAGGTTATGTTCATGAATCGGGAAGTGATAAGACATGTCAAAATACGACTTGCGTCAAAGGAGAACAGATATTGTGGTCAAACAGCGATAGACTGACCTCACCACGACCTGAAACCGTTTTGAGAAATCCTGCTAACAACCTTGGACATTGCACTTCAACTGTACCTGCAATCGAGCCAACGTCATCCAGAATGCACTGAAATCTGAAACCTTGCCTCTTCAAGCTAATTCATTTGCAACTCTGTGGATGATAAATGTCAGCAAACTAGTGACCTTCCAAGTCCAGTTATGTAATCAAATAGTTCAGGATAAAACGTTAGTAGTTTGAAGAAACATTCAAATTTATAAGTCTTTTCTGCAAGCCATATACATGCATTGCAAGCTTAGGTCAAATTCAAAATATTTATATCAATGTTACGGCCCGCTACACGCTTCCCTGTGGCCCAACAGATTAAGTTATCTACTCACGCATTTTAAAGATAAAGCATTTCAATGAAATGGAATGACTTGCTCTGGAATGCTAATAATATTACACATCTCACAAATGATGTGAATGACTTTCATTTTAGTGTCTTGTTGGATGCCACAGATAAAGCGCATACACTAAACAGTAGAAAAAAGAACAAAAAAGACTGTTTATTACTTCACTTTAGCTATAACGAAGTTGTCCTTAGGAGTAAAATCTTATAAATTTAATTGAAAAAAAAATTAACAAGGAACAGTAGTCTCACCTGTTAAATTTCATCAAGGAAAATGGATTGAAACGGATTAATTTTATCACTTTAACGAATACTAAATACCAGGTATTATTGTAAGAGACAGTTAAAAGGAAAACCTTAAGGAAATCCTGTATTTGATATTTTAATGTTGACTTACAAACCATATAAAACCAAAATAGAATGTTATCTGTACATGTAAATCATCTTGAGTAAAATTACTGAAATGGTTGACATGACTGAAACCTAGAGCCCCCCACCACTAAGGGTGATGTCATAACTTCTTAGAGAAACACTAAGTTGTAGAAGAACTTATTTTTAAATAGGAAATCAGGAGAATTGAAATTCAGGTATACCCAAGTGGTCCGTCACCTAGTCAAAAGTGCATGTTTTACAAACATCTTAAGTACTAGAAAAGTACTTTAGATTTTCTAGAATTTAACAGAAATTTTTAACAAATATGTATACAAATACTTTTAATATTTAATTTTTTTTTAATTTTGAATATAATTTTAATTTATTTTTAATATAATTTGTTATTAAATATTTTTGATAGCATTTCTGTTACTCTAATGTTAGACTTACAGCCGTTGACCTCAGGGCTCTTATATTGATACCTTACTTGTCGATTACGGCCACTGTAGTAATCGGCAAGCCACATTACAAGGCTGCTTATAAGCCAGGAGATACAGATTTTTCTCTTCTCAAGTACGTCAGAGTAAGCATGTGTAATGAATACCTGATGTTCAACAGGCTGACTGGAAGCAAGCTACCGATTCAAATCTAACGATCAAAAAATTCAAATTTACAAATAACGATCAAAATTCAAATCTAACGATTCAAATTATCACTATGCAAAATAAATCACTCGTTTAGAAATCTCATATATGTAACACATCTATTAATTTTATTTAGTAAAACATCAAATGCAATTAATTAGTTTGGCATTAAACTTTTATTTCAATAAAACATACTTATTTGCATTTACTATCATCGTTGGAGACAGTTGGGTCTCCAACCGTCGCTTCACAAGTGCGCTTGGTGCCCCTTTCTCAACTCTCCTGATGACGATTCAACCGAAAATTAGAGACAGTAAGTGTGTTTGTTCCTTAGTTCTGTGTTTGTGATTCATCGTGAAACGTATATATATATATATCCACTCAAAATTCGAAAAAACGATCCAAACTAGACGCAAATCAGTTCAAAAATGAAGAAAAGCAACATACAGAGAAAGAGACACGCTTACAAACTCAAATTTTTGGATGATCCGTCTTCAGGAGAAAAGATAATGGGCAACCAAGCACGCCGGAAACACAACCATTCTATAACACAATCACAACATAACTCAAGTTATGTGTTTCCGGCGTGCTCGGTCGCCCATTCTCTTTTCTCCTGAAGATGGATCATTCGAAAATTTGAGTTTGTAAGTGTGTCTCTTTTTCTGTGTGATGCTTTCCTTCGTTTGTGAACTGACTTGCGTACAGTTTGGATTGTTTTTTTTCAAATTTTAAGTGATATATATATAATATATATCTTACATTATTAAAAATGACACCAAACTTAGCTGATACCTGTTTCTTAATAAGCATTTCAATTTTTCTATACTCTCGTTGTTTCGTCTACACTCTACAGAATATATTATATCTCCTATAGTCGACATCTTTTGAATGATCAACACCCATCTTCAAGGATGTAAATAACATCTTGGGCAAATTTGCTGTTTTAAATGGTAAAGTTGCATTATAAATGAAAAATGAAGACAGTTAGAGTTGTTTTCTTCAAGTTTAAGTTGAGCTGGTCGTTAATCCTGTGGGGTGAGTGACCTCACGGTTTGAGTTACTACCTGTAAGGGTTTCTGAATGCCCTTGATATGAATTAAAGAGCTTTAAATTTTGCTACTATTGTGACTTGAATATTTAAGACAAGTTTCAGTTTTCGATTTAAAATAGCTTTTAAAATTCTCAGTTTGTGATGGTTATTTTCTTTTTTAATTATTTTGGTTGCTGTAACCAGCATCTCTCAGGTGAATTTTACGTTCTGTTTCTCTTGCATATGCTTTTTGGGTCCTCCAGCCATTAAGGGTATGGTAAGCCATCTTGATAGGAAGGTGAGAGTTATACCATTGTAGGAATGTTATTGGGTTCACAGTTCCCATTAGTACATATATGTTCGTACACCAGATTATTTTCCTTTTAAGACGAATTTTTGACCTGGTTATTATATTTTTTATATAGGCTACTCACAGGTGGCTTTTAGTAGTAAGTGACCAGTCTCACTTCTTCATTCAAGTTTTTGCATCTGACATTGTTCCTTACAATGTCTTTTAATACTCTTTCATCAAGCTTGTGTTGTTCCGAATAATGGTTTTTGTAATAAACTTTACGTACTATTCTCATTAATTTGTTTCTCTTTTCTTACATGAAGGTATTCTTTCAAAATATGATCCAAATTTTCATTAGAGTCACCATTTGTTTGTGTTTAATGTGTTTTCTTTCTGTGAATTTAGAATATTTACTTCCTGGAAGAGTTTTATTTAATTACATATATATATATATATATATATATATATATATATCCTTCTGAGGAAGCCCACATTTGGCTCCTGGGGGCACGCTCGAAACCTGGCTTGAATTTATATCGTTAGTTTTTTTTAAATATTTTTTATTTATTTATTTTTTTTTTGTTTTAATTTTTTTTTTAAATTGTTTTATATATTTTCTTTATTTTTTCTTTTCTTAACCTTTTTCTACCTTTCAAAAACATTTTTTTTTATTTTTGCTCTCGACTTCCTAGTTCCTTTTTTATTTGTCTCCTTTGCGGCAGCACTGCTTTAGCCCTCACCCAGTGAGTTCTTTAGTTAACTGTCGTCCCTCCGTCAATTCACTTCTTCTCCTGAGGACGACCGCCATTACGGTCGAAATATTGGAAAGTGAGTCTTTGTTGTGTTTCTGTTTATGTGTCACTGCTTATTTTAATTGGTATATATATATATAAACAGGATGGAGTCGATAACAGGATAGTCTGAGAGGCTGTAGAAGGGTGTCTCTTATCACAGCAGCCTGCTCGACAGATAAGGACGACACGTGGGTGATATATTTGAGTCTATCCTTGCCTCACCCGTACAGCAGATTTCTGATTCCTGACCCTGGTCCCTAGTCTCAGCTTGTTCAAAGCAGATGAATGAGACCTTCTGTCAGCTGAATAGTCTCCTTGTTTTCATAATAGAGACGTATGGACAAATAGATTCAACTACTTCTAACATACATAGTTCATTTATTTGTTCAAAGTTCAAAATTAATAACTGACAAACTACTGCTTGATAAAATTATACGCACCTGTTAGTTAGTAGTCTATTTATAAAAAAATAATAACCAGGTCAAAAATTCGCCTTTAAAAACTACTGATTGATAAAATTTATACAGGTTATTGTATAAGACATCACAAATCAACAACAACGAATTTTTTTCGTTTATTTTCAACACATTAAGAATAAGATAACACTTAGAAAATACTAAGATTAGAAATTAAAGTTTTCTTTTGTGTTGCATTTATATATAATAATTACTATTTTACTGATTTCATAGTTTTTCTAATAGATAGATGATAATATCGAAAAAATAAAATTTGTATTAGTAAATACAATACAGATTATTATTTATATTTAATAATAAAATAAGTAAATTTGTGTTATTCTTGATAGTGAATGTTTAAATTCTTTTGGATTAGTTATATGTTTATTCAAATATAATGGGTCCAGTGGTAAAAGTTTTTCTTGGTTTTGTTGTGTGTCCCGAAGCACCTAGCTCTGGGCAGCAAAGTTGCCTGTCAGTCATTCAGCAGGTCCAAAGGTGTTTCTTCCTCTTCTTTGCAGAATCTGCACAAACCATCATTGATAATGCCCATTCAGCCTCCCTACGTCTCAAGAGAAAGTAACTTCCTTCCTCCTTCTTCGGGACGGTCTTCTTCGGGTCCTTAGGTGCACTTCTGGGAGGTTGGCTCCCACTAGTTAGCGCTTTTGGAAACTCTGCGCTTCCGGAGGATGGTCTCCAGACTTCCTTCTCCTTAGTATCATACAGGGGGAAATCCCTGAAGTTCTATCGATGGTATTTTGTCCGCTCCGGCAGATCACCGCATACCGGAGTAAGGCTATTTCCTCAAGGGGGTCGCCTAGTACCCTTGAGGTCCCTTAGCTCTAACTAGTTTTCTACTTTTCTATCTGCCTTCTTTTACCATCTATTCCCCAGTTTCTCATTCCTTCTCACCCTCTTTACCTTCTCTTTATATGAAATCGTAATTACGTATTTTGAATGGCATATCTAAACTACGTTTCTCAAGTCAGTTATTGACACCTTACTTGCAAAACAACTATATTTTGAACTCATTTGTTATTGACATTCATATGTAATAATTAAAAAGTAATGTCATTGGCATGATTAGAGTTATTGTTCTACCACTTTATGGTTAAGTGTGTTGTTTTTTGGTTACTGAAGCAATAGGAATGTCAAACTATAAAGAGATTTATTTGCTTACCGAACAATGAGAATTTTGTTTGTTTCAACTTCCGCGTCATTGTAACCTTTTTGAGTGCCTCTGCACTCGCACATTTGATAGGACACCTTAATCTATATAGATTACAAGTTGAGTATTTGTAGTAGTGTCAATAACACATCAATTTAAAGAAAAACAAAAGAAATTGCGTCTTTTGAATAGGTCGAAGAAACATCGATTCAGATTGATCAAATACAAATAAATACTTTGTAAATAAATGAAGTTTTTAATGCAATAGAGATGAGTATAAAGTAATCCTCAACTGTTTCAACTTCTCTTATCTTGTAGTATGTTGTATTCCGAACTCAAGAGGTTACTGACCTTGTTCATCAGAACAACTCCCTTCAGTGGCTTGTATTTGCGTTCGCAACCCTCATAGCGTGATGTTATCTATATACTAAAGATAGTCATTTCTTAACTACTTTTGTAATTTACCGTTTGTATAGTATAAAGCGATAAGTTTTAAAGATCTTAGCAATATTTCAGAATTTCGTTTCAAATGATTTGTCTTCACGCTTGCTTGTAGAATTCTAGGATATGGATGCATTATTCTGTATTAGAACATTATTAATATCAGGTGGCAGAGTTGTCAGGCAATTATTTTAGATGTTTTCTTGTTGTAGTGAGTGTTGCAAATAAAACAAAGGACGACTGAATGGATGAGTGGGTGGGGCTCGGCCTAAACTAGGCGAGGAATGTGGGCCGTCACGCCTTTTCGCAATGTCGAGTTTTTTACGAAACACTACTCTTGACCAAGTTTCTTTTATTCTTCATAGAAAGACATCCACTATCCTGTTACAAACAACGGTGTGCCCTTAATCTGGCATTATCATACAAACTCGTGTCCTGAAAATAATTTCTAATTTATAATAAATTAAGAACAAACAGATGCAGTAAATACCAAAGTATAATTATTCATTCATGGATAGAGTTATTTCTTTGTACAACAACTGCATATTTCATAAATATGCAAATTTTCGTTTTTCGAGGGATCTTATCATTTTTTATTAAAATAAAAATATATATATATATATATATACAAAATTGTCACAATAACTCGTGATGTAAATATTCAAGTAACTCGCCACGAAAGGTAAGGAGGTAATCGCTCTGAGGCCTTTCGTCTAACACGTCGTCAGAGAGAAACTGGATTTTTAATATATTAGTTTAAATTTTGGTTGTTTTCCTATAATTAATTTCAAAATTAATATTGTTCATATTGTAGATACAAACTGACGATGAACACTAGATGTTCGAAACATTTTTTTTGCTTAAGTTCTTTTTGTGTGTGAAGATTTTGTGTTTCTTTTCCTTTCATAAGGGAAGGGAACTCCCCCCGATGAAAGCTTGCTGTTGTGTTCCTTCCCCAAAGTGCTGGTAATGCTTTAGATGCATTTTTAAAATACTGGAAGCACAAAAGTGATGATTTGCATGTAATAGACTGACGGATTATCAGCAGATCATCAACTAAAATTACTATATTATCTTATAAGACAGTTTGGCCACAGTGCTCAAGAGTCACTAAGACTCTGGTCCTCAGTTCAATAATATAATAGGAATACATACACTGTGTCAACCAGAATTCCCAGAATATACTGTTTCTCCTGAAAATAAAAAACTAACAATACATTAAATGGTTAAAATTAAGAATTCCCGTCAGAAGAGATGAGACTAACGTTTTCATTATACTCGTAAATGTCCCCAAACTTATTTACTTGTGTTAATTTAAGAACATTAGTTGTGATTGATTTAATAGTTCCAAGGGGGATTACATTATACACCTATATATATATATATATATATATATATCAATGATCAAACCACAATATGAAAATGGGAAAACAAGACCAAGAACTTTAAACCGTAACAAGCAGCCTTTGTCAGAGTCAAAAACCCAATTATTGCGGTTTAATCATTGATTGTCATTTCACATGTTTATGTGAAATCTTTATTATATATATATTATATATATATATATATATATATATACAATCATCAGAACCTGATGATGGTCTTTTGAAGGACCGAAACATGTCGTTTTATATAGTTAAGTGTAATCGTAAATTAATAATTAGCATTAGTGTAAAATAAGTGAATAAAATGAATTATGGACAGCTTTTACTGAAGTTGGGTTTTTGACTCTGACGAAGACCGCTTGTTACGGTTGAAAGATCTTAGTCTTGTTTTCCCATTTTCTTATTGTGGTTTGATCATTGATTGTTATTTCACGTGTTTATGTGAAATCTTTATATATAACTTTAAATTACACAAAGCACGACACAGAAAAGAGAATAAAAAGAACACTTACAGAATTCAATATTTCAAACTGTTGTTCGTCATCAGGAGAGTAGACTAGAAGAGAGAACGAAGTGAGAGAGATCTCCCCACGTCGAAGAACGGAGGGCGAATCATATATATATATATATATATATATTGTTAAACACTTTTCGCACCTCTGTTTTAGTTTCTTTTCTTATTAACTTTTCTAATTTTCTAATTAGTGTTTTGATGTTTTCTGTTATGAAATAATAACTGTGTATGCTTAAGTCAAAAAAGAAACTGTTTAGTTTCTTTACAATATTTTTATAGACACAGTTATTATTTCATATCCCAGAAAACATCAAAACACTAATAAGAAAATTAGAAAAGTTTATAAGAAAAGAAACTAAAACAGAGGTGCAAAAAGTGTTTAACGAAATTTGTATGAATGAAAATCTGCTCCTAATTATACAAATATATATATATATATATACAATAAATTGTGGTTTGAGTTGCCCAGAGCCCAGCACATTCCAGTGAAGTTCGATGTAAAATCAGTTTTTTTTTTATACAAAGGACTCTTTTTATTTCAACATTTTTGAACTAAACACTCTTGATCAAGTGAATTAAAAAGAACTAATTTAGGTTTAACTAAAAACTAAACAAGTTTTAGTAAGTTTCAGAATAAAATACTCTTTGGAATTCTTAAGAGTTACTACATAAAGGAACTCTCTTCCTTTTATTTATAAATACTTATCAGTTCTATCCATTTAGTTAAAATTAAAAGACCATTTGTTGACTTAATCAAGAGAGTACAGTTCAAAAATCTATATAAATAAAATAATGATTTTGTCTGTACATTGCTTATAACTGACTCAATTCAAGTTTTCTTTACGTTTCATACATTGGAGAAACCGAATCCAACCTTAGAAAAATTTCTGTCGGTTTGTCGGTTTGTCGGTTTGTCGGTTTGTCTGTTTGTCCGCAAAACTTTGTCACAAGTAAACTCAGCTACCATAAGACATATAAAACTGAAACTTTTACAGTAGATTTGTGTAGGTCTAACTTAAAACATAGGCTCTAAATTTATTGGAAATTCAACGTAGAAGTGAAGTTATGGACGTTTAACGCAAAAATGTTTGTCACAAGTAAACTCAGCCACCATAAGACATAGTGAGCTGAAACATTGACACTGGATTTGTGTATGCCTAACTTAAAATATGGGCTCTAAATAGATTGATAATTCAGTACAGAAGCGAAGTTATGGGGATTTTAGTTGTATTTTCCTAACTTCATAGACAAGTTTGTTTTGAAAATACACAGGTGTGGCAAGTAGGTATTGTCAGTTGATTTTAATTTCAATTGAGCATATGAATATTTAACATCATTAAAATGGTGTTTCACAGAGTTGAGGATGTACTATCTATTGAGAATAAATGTAAACGTGCAATTCTCAGCCCTTAATATGAACAGGCAGGAGAAATCACAAACAAGTTCTTACGCTATATCATACCGAGGAAAGACCTTACAAGTCAGTAAAGAGATTGGATTAGTGATGAAGAAGCAGTTCATTATCTAATTGAATTTCTTGACTCTGAATTTGTTTCTCCTGGACTGCCTGCTCATGAGTAAAAACTGAAAGTAGGAGCACCAATGATGCTGCAATTTATAGCAGTAACAAGTTTCATGTTACGAAACATGAGTGCCCCAAAACTGTGCAACGGGACACGACTCTGAGTTCGTGCTCTGCACAGATATGCCATAGAGGCGGACATAATGACTGGATGTGGTATTGGGGAGTCTGTGTGTATACCACACATACCATTGATTCCGAGCCACTGTCTGTTTACGTTGAAATGATTGCAAAGTCCGGTCAGAGTCTATTTTGCAATGACGTTAACTAAGTCGCTAAGGGAGACTTCATCTAACGCAGGAATACAAGGTAGCGACACCAAGTTTTTCTCACATGGTCAAATGTAATTTACTTGCTCAAGGGTCAGAGATTTCAACTCTTTCTTCTACCATGAACCTGATGGACAGACAGCTAATATAGTGTATTTAGAGGCATTTGTTTAACACTGTAGTAATAATGATATTTTCTACTTTTCTATAATTTCTAATGACATTTTGGAATACCAAAAATGACGGAACTTCTGGTTCCGTCAAAGACGGGTACGTTTGCTATGTATTATATATAACTGTAAACTTTTTTTAATTTAATATTTGCTTAATAAATACACTGGTAATAATGTAAGGTATGGGACCAGAGTAGCCAAGTGGCTTGCGTGATCGCCGATGACAGTAGTGCAAATGTATTATAAATAAATGTAAGAAACAAATATTTCTTTGAATTTAAAATGTGGATAATATAAAAAATGGTAATAAAGTAAAGGGATCTAGCCAGGGTAACCAGTAGCTTGCTCGCTCGCCCATGACAGTAGTGCAAATGTATTATACATAAATACATTAAAAACATTTTTTTTTAATTTAATATTTGCGTAATATAAACACTGGTAATAAAGTAAGGTAAAGTAGGTAAGGTAGGTAAACTGGGTACCAGAGTAGCCCAGTGGCTTGCGTGCTAGCTTTTGACTGGGAGCACGTTAATTAGAACCAACTCATTTCAAGTTTTCTTTACGTTTCATACTTCAGAGTAGCCACATGTACCCTTAGAATAATTTCTGTCTGTCGGTTTGTCCACAAAATATTGCCACCATAAGACATATAAAGCTGAAACATTGATTGTAGATTTGTGTATGTCTAACTTAAAATCTAATCTTTGTATACAGAGGCATTTGTTTAGCACTGCACTAATAATGGTATTTTCTACTATTCTATAACTTCTAATTGTAGTATTAGTATAATACTATAATTGATATTTTGGAATACCAAGTAAGATAGAATTTTTGATTCCGTCAAAGACGGGTACGTTTGCTAGTGTTTAATAAAAGGGTGTCCTTCTGTAAAGAAAAAAAATGACTTTTACATTGATCTTGACTATTGTCATATTTTTAAACTTAATTAACTAAGTCATATTAATAATCACTTAATAAACTTGTAATTTTCATTAATACATCAAATTAAAATAAGAATGTCTTTTTAAATTAAAAATGTTGACGTAGCTGGAATTACTTCATCAATTTCAACCAATTTAAGATGTAAATCTATTGAATAGCTTGTCTTTTAAAATAATATCTAGAATTGACGATTAGAACACCCTCTCCTCTATTTCATTGAAAAGGTTTTACAATTTCTTAAAAATATAAATATTGACTATCGTTCATGTGAAACTGGTGTGGAAATTTGTCTTACCATATCATCCCCGTTGATTATACTTCCTAGAAAGTGTACATTTTCCCATTAGATAAATAAATATAAGCTTATTTGACTGTAATATATATTTATTTGAATTCCCTTTGATAAATCCCAATTGTTGGTCATTAAAATCATTAAATTGCTCAGTAATAATATTCACAACATTTAAATAAAAACAATTATATAACTATTCAATGTTATATTTTCAGACATTAATAAAAAACTGGATTGGCCTGCAACCAAATGATTTTTTATTTTGTTTTAATGTGACTGATTATACATACATATTAATCAATTATGTACATTTTGTTTACATGTGGCTATAATTTTTTCAATATATTTCTAAGCTTCGATGTAAAATCAGTTTTTTTTTTATACAAAGGACTCTTTTTATTTCAACATTTTTGAACTAAACACTCTTGATCAAGTGAATTAAAAAAACTAATTTAGGTTTAACTAAAAACTAAACAAGTTTTAGTAAGTTTCAGAATAAAATACTCTTTGGAATTCTTAAGAGTTACTACATAAAGGAACTCTCTTCCTTTTATTTATAAATACTTATCAGTTCTATCCATTTAGTTAAATTAAAAGACCATTTGTTGACTTAATCAAGAGAGTACAGTTCAAAAATCTATATAAATAAAATAATGATTTTGTCTGTACATTGCTTATAACTGACTCAATTCAAGTTTTCTTTACGTTTCATACATTGGAGAAACCGAATCCAACCTTAGAAAAATTTCTGTCGGTTTGTCGGTTTGTGGTTTGTCGGTTTGTCTGTTTGTCCGCAAAACTTTGTCACAATAAACTCAGCTACCATAAGACATATAAAACTGAAACTTTTACAGTAGATTTGTGTAGGTCTAACTTAAAACATAGGCTCTAAATTTATTGGAAATTCAACGTAGAAGTGAAGTTATGGACGTTTAACGCAAAAATGTTTGTCACAAGTAAACTCAGCCCCATAAGACATAGGAGCTGAAACATTGACACTGGATTTGTGTATGCCTAACTTAAAATAGGGCTCTAAATAGATTGATAATTCAGTACAGAAGCGAAGTTATGGGGATTTTAGTTGTATTTTCCTAACTTCATAGACAAGTTTGTTTTGAAAATACACAGGTGTGGCAAGTAGGTATTGTCAGTTGATTTTAATTTCAATTGAGCAATGAATATTTAACATCATTAAAATGGGTTTCACAGAGTTGAGGATGTACTATCTATTGAGAATAAATGTAAACGTGCAATTCTCAGCCCTTAATATGAACAGGCAGGAGAAATCACAAACAAGTTCTTACGCTATATCATACCGAGGAAAGACCTTACAAGTCATAAAAGATTGGATTAGTGATGAAGAAGCAGTTCATTATCTAATTGAATTTCTTGACTCTGAATTTGTTTCTCCTGGACTGCCTGCTCATGAGTAAAAACTGAAAGTAGGAGCACCAATGATGCTGCAATTTATAGCAGTAACAAGTTTCATGTTACGAAACATGAGTGCCCCAAAACTGTGCAACGGGACACGACTCTGAGTTCGTGCTCTGCACAGATATGCCATAGAGGCGGACATAATGACTGGATGTGGTATTGGGGAGTCTGTGTGTATACCACACATACCATTGATTCCGAGCCACTGTCTGTTTACGTTGAAATGATTGCAAAGTCCGGTCAGAGTCTATTTTGCAATGACGTTAACTAAGTCGCTAAGGGAGACTTCATCTAACGCAGGAATACAAGGTAGCGACACCAAGTTTTTCTCACATGGTCAAATGTAATTTACTTGCTCAAGGGTCAGAGATTTCAACTCTTTCTTCTACCATGAACCTGATGGACAGACAGCTAATATAGTGTATTTAGAGGCATTTGTTTAACACTGTAGTAATAATGATATTTTCTACTTTTCTATAATTTCTAATGACATTTTGGAATACCAAAAATGACGGAACTTCTGGTTCCGTCAAAGACGGGTACGTTTGCTATGTATTATATATAACTGTAAACTTTTTTTAATTTAATATTTGCTTAATAAATACACTGGTAATAATGTAAGGTATGGGACCAGAGTAGCCAAGTGGCTTGCGTGATCGCCGATGACAGTAGTGCAAATGTATTATAAATAAATGTAAGAAACAAATATTTCTTTGAATTTAAAATGTGGATAATATAAAAAATGGTAATAAAGTAAAGGGATCTAGCCAGGGTAACCAGTAGCTTGCTCGCTCGCCCATGACAGTAGTGCAAATGTATTATACATAAATACATTAAAAACATTTTTTTTTAATTTAATATTTGCGTAATATAAACACTGGTAATAAAGTAAGGTAAAGTAGGTAAGGTAGGTAAACTGGGTACCAGAGTAGCCCAGTGGCTTGCGTGCTAGCTTTTGACTGGGAGCACGTTAATTAGAACCAACTCATTTAAGTTTTCTTTACGTTTCATACTTCAGAGTACCACATGTACCCTTAGATAATTTCTGTCTGTCGGTTTGTCCACAAAATATTGCCACCATAAGACATATAAAGCTGAAACATTGATTGTAGATTTGTGTAGTCTAACTTAAAATCTAATCTTTGTATACAGAGGCATTTGTTTAGCACTGCACTAATAATGGTATTTTCTACTATTCTATAACTTCTAATTGTAGTATTAGTATAATACTATAATTGATTTTTTGGAATACCAAGTAAGATAGAATTTTTGATTCCGTCAAAGACGGGTACGTTTGCTAGTGTTTAATAAAAGGGGTTGTCCTTCTGTAAAAAAAAAAATGACTTTTACATTGATCTTGACTATTGTCATATTTTTAAACTTAATTAACTAAGTCATTTAATAATCACTTAATAAACTTGTAATTTTCATTAATACATCAAATTAAAATAAGAATGTCTTTTTAAATTAAAAATGTTGACGTAGCTGGAATTACTTCATCAATTTCAACCAATTTAAGATGTAAATCTATTGAATAGCTTGTCTTTTAAAATAATATCTAGAATTGACGATTAGAACACCCTCTCCTCTTTTTCATTGAAAAGGTTTTACAATTTCTTAAAAATATAAATATTGACTATCGTTCATGTGAAACTGGTGTGGAAATTTGTCTTACCATATCATTCCCGTTGATTATACTTCCTAGAAAGTGTACATCTTTCCCATTAGATAAATAAATATAAGCTTATTTGACTGTAATATATATTTATTTGAATTCCCTTTGATAAATCCCAATTGTTGGTCATTAAAATCATTAAATTGCTCAGTAATAATATTCACAACATTTAAATAAAAACAATTATATAACTATTCAATGTTATATTTTCAGACATTAATAAAAAACTGGATTGGCCTGCAACCAAATGATTTTTTATTTTGTTTTAATGTGACTGATTATACATACATATTAATCAATTATGTACATTTTGTTTACATGTGGCTATAATTTTTTCAATATATTTCTAAGCTTCCATTTTCTTTCAGTCAATTCACTGATATGATATTCACTGGTATGATAGATTTGTCCATTTGGCTGGCTGGCTGTTGGAACAAAAGTCTCTCCTGTAAGAGATTATTTCGTATCACGAAAATCACATTTTCGTGGCTAAAATGTTATTGCTGCTGTAGTTATACTAATGATGTAATATGCATCCGTGGTGTGATATACAAAAATAAGCATATGTATTGATAAGTGCATCAATCAATGAAGGACTAATAATCATCTCTCATTTAGACATTTATATTATGCCTAAATGGGACATTACATATTATTTACCCAAGGAGTGTGATATTATGTTTACTTATAGTAAATTTCAGAGTAGGCCACTCCAGATTTTATTATTAAGTAAAGTACATTAAAACCTATCTACTGGGAAGTTAACTATTAAAGATAATGAGGCTATAAAAACAATGAAAAGAGCTTGGGAAAACAATGAAATTGTGATTATGATTGAAAATCAATAATACTCTTAAATTACAATTACAGCAATACTGGGGTCTGTGTACTCAAACTTGGTACTTAACAAGAATATCCTCATGAGATATAGTTATGGATGTATAGTACTAAATGTATAAAATAAAATCTTATTCCTTGACAAACGCTTCTAGACTGCGTTAAGTTTATAATGTCATGAAAATATAAGTGTCAAGATTAAATGAAATGTTTAATTTGAAGGCATCTAAATTACTTAGTGAAGTATATCAACGTTAGTTTAATATTAAATGATATGGTTGGCTATATAGATTTCAAGGCATATAGATTACAATTATAAAATTGAGTTTTGTTAGTTTTGACATTTAGTAGAGGGCTTGTTACTAATTGAAAAGTAATCAGTTAATTATAAACTGAATATTGGTTGGTTGTCCATAGTTATAACATTTATTTTGGTTGCTTTTCAAATTTAGAAGGAGGCTAATTACTAACTGAAATGTAATTAATTAATTATAAACTTGATTTAGGTTGGGTTTGAAAATCAAGGAGGTTTTCAATTTGAATTTACCGGGTTATAGTTTTTCTCTAGGCCTGCTGGAGAGATAGAAAATAAGGTATGACGTCAAGCCAGATATGATAAGGAATGATGGAACTTTCCATTTTTAATTTGTTGATTGTTAAAAAATATCCGTTTTTATTGCTCAAAAAACGGATTTAACGGATTTAAAGTAGTTTTAATTTGATCAAATATTATTATAACAAGAAAGGGGTTTTATCTTAGAGTAAAATGTCTAAAAACGAACTTGAAATGAAATTCAATAATATAAATATAGGTATATTATTTGATACTTCTATTTTTGTTTATAATATTATTAACACTTGTCAAACACTATCTTACAATGACCACTTAGTACTCAATTTTTCAAACGTATAAGGTTTTTTAGAGCGAGTTGTTTAAGAATGTGTTACAATAGATAGTATTAATTGAAATTCTTCAAATCATTATGCTAAACATTGTAATTAAAGATAATCTTAAAGAAAGTTATACTTTCTTTATATTAAGTAATACTTATTACTTAAGTAAGTAATTATTATTATTATTAAGTAAGTAATACTTATATTAAGTAATACTAATCAGTATTAAATCAAATTCTCAAAGAACTATGTTCTTTGATTTATTACCAGTAAATGTTAATTAATTTGCAAATGTTGTACTGGCAATAATATACCTTTTGAATCCCGTAGTTTTAATGTTTCGTTCCAGGACTTGTTAACAAAAAAAAACAAGTTACTATTCTCAGTAACTAAATTAATTCAATATTTTATTACAATATTTTTCCTGTCTTGTTTGACACTTTGGTTACTATGTTAATGAAATTATTCATCCAAGTAATAAAAACAACTCTTATTATATAAATAATAGTAATAATGTTACGCTAATATGAAATAGAATTATTCATATTTAGTAAAACAACAGAAGCTGAGGGAAGAGTTTTTAATTAAGAAAATAAAAATCGTGTAACATTGAATGGTTATTCTAATTAAACAATTATTTGATTTCTTTTGAATGTGGTAAACGAGTATATTATTTATACTTACAAATAGTTTTATATTTCTTCTTATTTAAAGTTCGTACTTAAACTTGAATACTTTGATTATAAATTGTTAATAAATCAACAAGACGATCTTCTATTCTATTATTTATCAGCATAACAAAAGCACAAGTTCTATAATTTTTTAGAAGGGCAGTTATCTGATCATCCTTAATTAGATAATCATATGTAACCTGACTAGTGGACTGAGTGTAATATGATCGCTAGACCAAGGAGAACTAACTGCCTATAATGACGCTCAAAGAAAATTAAATCCTAAATAATTATAAGCGTATTATTAATTTGAGTGATGATAGAATATTTAATTGTCTAATCATGTGTAGTATTCAAGCACTTAAATTGCATTAATATAACCAATCTGCATTCAGCAATATATCAATACTTAACAATATTCTTCTGCAATTGGTTTTAAGTAACAATTGTTTCTTTATGATTATAGAGTAATACATTTTAAATATATCATTAAATTTTTATTAGATATCCTCAATTTATAAAATTGCTAAGTAGGTGTGACTTTTCCTGCACTGTGTATGATACAAATGCATATTAATAGCTGTAAGAAATGTCTCATTATTAAAAGAAATATATTTGGTTTACTCCAATATTAATATCATTCATGAAATACAGGGTTAGCAAAAGTAACGCCTTTTTTTACATCTTATAACCTTTACATGTACATTTCTTTAAATAATTGCCAACGATTTATTTTTTTTAGATATTTTATTAAAACCATGACCCGATAACACTGGATTTTTTTTAACTGTACTGTATAATCTTAAGCCGAAAAGAATTCCAGAATTGAAGAATTGAATTTCAGATAAATTTCATAGAAGTGTGTCAAAGAGTTTGTAACCGTATCGCTGATAGAGTTGAAAATATATTCAACAGGAAGGGGAACATTTTATATATCTCAACTAAATTTTTAAAGTACACAGTTTTTTGTATCATTTTTTTTCTCTAATTTGGTTTGATTTCATTTTCTATTAAACAATTTTATTACCAAATAACCATTATTCTATTTTTGTTGATATCTTAAATTAATCTATTTACTTTAGAAAACATTAGTGTTTAAAAAAATATAGGATAATAAAAAAAAAGGTTTTAATTTTGTTTCATTAAAACAAATAGCGTCACTTATTCCGCATCCCGTTCAATTTATAATTTAGGTTTAGCTTCAATGACTCATTTCTGTGTTGATAAGAAATCATTAGAAGTAAGATCCTGAGAAAGGAATAATTTCTTTGTAATTTTCTTCCAAACATAATTAATAATGACAACTATTCAAATTCTATTTATAATTTGGTATAATCATTTAAGATTTGTTCTTTATATTTTAAAAATGTTCACTAAAGAATTAAAAAAAAATTCGGTTCAGTATGCAATGATACTAGTTTTTAATTAGTAATGTGTTTTTATAGTTGACTGATGCCTAAATTCTAAATCTTCTGATCAAAGAAGTTTCAAAGGAGACTTGTAGGTCTCCAACCATCACTTCACAAGTGCGCTTGGTGTCCTTATCTCAACTCTCCTGATGACGGTTCAACCGAAAATTTGAGACAGTAAGTGTGTTAGTTCTGTCCTTAGTTCTGTGTTTATGATTCATCGTGAAACGCTTGTTGTCCTTTTGGATCTTTTTCCTGTTTACAATATATATATATATATATATATATATATATATATATATATATATAGCTATATAGTGCTCCAGGCCTGCACCTGACACTTTTGGCACAAAGCAATGTGGCAGAAGGAAATGCCTCACCTGTCCCATCATCAATCCTGACAGCCATTTCATTTCGACAGTGAACAACCATTCATACCCTCTCTCCTTTGCTAGTTCTTGCACTTCCAGCAATTGTGTTTATCGTCTGGACTGCACACAATGTGACTCATTCTACGTAGGCCTGACTTCCACGTCACTTAGCCTCCGTATGAATGGTCACAGGTCATCCGTTGGTCAACGCAAGCAGCTGCCTGTTGCCACCACGCCAATCTCCATAACCTTCCCTTCAACGATTGCTTCAGGGTTAAAATATTAAGAAAACTCTCAAATGATGACACCAGACCACTCTAAGGGCTTCTGAGGAAGCCTTCATTTGGTTATTGGGTGCAAGAAATTCCCCTGGTCTAAATTTAATCAGATGATTTTTTTATTTTATTTTTATTTATTTATTCATTTATTTATTTATTTATTTTTTTTCTCGTTTAATTTTAGTTAGTTTTATGTTTTTTTCCTTTCCTTTCTCTTTTTTACTTTTTCCCTCCCTTTTACTTAAATATCACTTTTATAATTTTTTTAACTCACAGCCTACACTGGTTCACGTTGGTAAGGTGGCTGCACTGCGTGTCATTGTATCGCGCCAGTTTAATCGGCCAGTGGACGCATTTACGTCTCCGTTCCTTCATTCTTTCTCCTTTTATTTTATTTTCTTTCTTTCTACTCTCCTAAAGACGGCAAGACGCCGAAATAATCGAGATTCGTGAGTGTTCGTCCTTTTTCTTGTGTTCTCTAGCTGTAACTTTATATATATATATATATATATATATATTGTACGAAGATTATTAAGAAAAATGTCAAAACCACAGATCCTAATGACAAAATAAAATTAAGAATATATTACAAAAATAGAAAAACTCAAGACCTCATATTAAGAAACCGTCATGGAAAAGCAGTACCAGACTTGCAGAAGTGTCACTTAATATATAAATATACATGCAATACAGGGGACTGCGCAACCCTGCCCTCAAATTATTATATTGGGATGACAAATACTAAACTTTCAAGACGATTGAGCATGCATTTAGTGAATGGGGCCCCCAAGAACCATGCAAGAGAAGCCCATGGTATGGCTTTAACACGTAAGATCTTAGAAGAAGGAACAACTATTTTACAGATGAACAGTGATAGTAATAGATTAAACATAATTGAAGCACTCTATATTAAAGATTTGAATCCTGTTCTAAATTCACAAATAAGTGATATATATATATATATTCACTGTTTCGTTATTGAGGGCTAGGTCAAATAAAAGAAAATAAACTCCTTTCTAGGCCGACGTTTCGATGTATTTGTACATCATCTTCAGGGCTAAAAATTAGAGTAAGACTATAATACATTTATCAAAACAATCTACAACTCACATAGATTGTTTTGATAAATGTATTATAGTCTTACTCTAATTTTTAGCCCTGAAGATGATGTACAAATACATCGAAACGTCGGCTAGAAAGGAGTTTATTTTCTTTTATTTGACCTAGCCCTCAATAACGAAAAAAGTGAATAGAATAGAAGAGGTCAATAACAATTTTTGGTTTATATATATATATATAAATTTATAATTTAAATTATAAATATTGAAAAGGAGTCTTCTTTAGTTTCGTTATGTTTTCTGTTTATTTTTTATATTTTTAATATATTTTTTTTTATAAAGAAGGTATTGTTTTCTTGACCAAATTATTAATAAAAGTTTTTCTTTTGGAATTTGGTCAATTAATATTTGGAATACCTTTTCGCCAACGTTTTTTTTTTTTAAGCATCCTCGGGCTGTAAATAAAAAAAATAATTTGTATATTACTTTAATTCATATAAAAAATTAAAAAACTTACACCAAGGTTGTTTTAATAGAAACAATCAATAAAGTTTTTTACCTTCAGTAATTTTTTTTTTTTTTATATGAATGAAAGAGCATGAAAATGTCCTTTTTTTTTATTTATTGGAAGATATCTTAAAATTAAGGAAAGTTGGGAAAAGGTGTTCCAAATATTAATAAAATTCAGAAGAAAAAGTGTTTATTAGGTTTTTATTTTATATATATATATATAAATTTTAATTATAAAAGGAAGTAGAAACAAAATAAAAGTTTTCCTGGAATTTTCAGGTTAAATGAAACCTTTGGCAACGTTTTTTTTTAAAAACCTTTTACAAGGCAGAAGTATAAAATTCTTCAAAAAAAAAAAAATTCTCTTGGTTTTTTCTTTTTCCCGAAAAAGAAAGAAACAATTTGAATTTGTAAGTTTTTTTTTTTTTTTATTAATTTAAAGTGAATAAAATTAGTTTTTTTATTTTTATTGCTTGAAATATTTAAATAACAAGTTGTGAAAAAGTTTCCAAAAAATAAACTTACAAATTAGAAAAAAAGTTTTATTAAAAAAATAATTTTTTTATAAATTAAATTTTTGAATTAAGAAACAGTATAAAAAAAATAAAAAGTTTTAATAAAAATTAATTCTACAATAAACTTTTGATTTTTTTTATCTTTTAAACAAAATTAAAAATTTCTCTTAAAAAAAAAGAAACTGCGTTTTTTTTTTTTGAAAAGGATTTAAACAATTTTAATTGTTAATTTTTTTATTTTGTGGCTTTTTTAAAATTAAAGGAAAATAAAAAAATATATTTTTTATTACAAGGAAATAATTGAATTTAACAAAGAGTGATTAAAGAAAAAATAAATATGTAGAGAAAGAAAGAATAAAAAGAGAAAAATTATTTAGAATAAAGGGAACCCAGTTAAAATATAAATAAAAAAAAAAAAAAACACAAAAACATTTTATTTTTTAACTTTTAATATAATTATATTTCCTTAATTTCTGCTTTTTTTTTTCCTTTTGATTTCTCCGTTATTCATTTTTAGGATTTTTTTTTTATTGCATGGAGAATTACTTGGAGTCGTAAGTTGAATGTAACCAAAATGATTAAAAAATAATATTAAAAAAAAATAAAAAAAAATTTTTTTCAAGAATAGGGGACCCCGATGAATGGATGTGAAATACAGGACCACTTTTTGTTTTTCCATTTTTAAATAAAATTATATTTTTATTTGTTTTTTATTTTTTTGTTTTTTTATTAATTTTTAAAGGGCAAATTTTGAACTGAGCCTATTACGTTTTTATTCGTGTTTCCAAACTTTCAAATATATATATATTATTTTTAATAATTCCTTAATCAAAATACCTTTCTTTTGAGCAGTTCTTCATATTTTTTGTAATTTCGGGTCTTTTCAATGTAAAAAAATATATATTTATTATTTTATTATATTTAATAAAAATATAAAGTAATTAAAACTATCAATTTGTTTTTTAATCGGCAAATCAGAAAAATTATATATTATTGTGTATATTGGCAAAATTCTTTGAAACATATTTTCTAAATAGACGAATTCCGAATCAAACCTTTTGCTTTTTTTATTTTTAATATTTTCTTTGGTAGGGATGATTTCATAAAATTGTCCCAGAGATTTGAAAAATAATTGTAGGTTATCAAAACTTTTTTAAAATATTTTTACTATCTTGAACACTTTTTCCTTTTTTATTTAAAAATACAAAAACCCAAAATTGAAAAAATTTAGTTTTACATTTAGAATTTAATTTTTTAGAATTTTTTTTTTATTTAAATCAAATTAAAATAATATGTTTGAATGTTTTTAATATGTATATTTGTTAGGCAATATTATTATACCTGTACTTACACGTCTGGTTTCAGAAATAAAGTATAATAATTATTTACAGATTTAATAATATTATTATTAAATCCAATTTTGGCTGTTATGAAAGACAAATATTTGAATTTTGAAATCTTTTTTCTTTGAAGCAGGGTGTCGCCATGAATGATGTTGCGTGTCAATACTGACACGCGTGTCATAGGTTCGCCATCATTGATCTAGTTCCTTTTTCACCAGCTTACATCCAACATTTCCCAATTTAGCTACTAGCTTTTTATCTAGCTCCTTGTTTGATAATGTAGTTCTTTTTTTGTGGGGGGGGGGGGGGGCAAAAATATATTTTGAATTATTTTCCGGTTGACTGGAAGAAGAGTTTGAAAATTGAAGAAAACAGGTCGATCATGATCACAGCTCAAGAGATTAGCTAAAAGCTAAAAGAGATGTGGGCTTTTCCTGTGCCTTATCTTTATTTTTCTTGCCCATTCTTTATAACCTAGACTACTGATCGAAAACGCTGGTAAGGATTTTTTTTTCAAGAAAGCCAGTATTCCAGTATTGTTGTTGCATAACAATACAAAAGTTATTTCCTGCATATGCTAAAAGTTTTAATAATAAAATATCTTGAATTTTTAAGTCACTCATTGTTATTAGTTTTTCTAACTGATTTAAATTATTTGGTGGTGAGATTATAACTATCAGCCTGGACATAAAAATGAGAAGTCAGCAGATATATTTAATAGTCTGTTCACAGGTAGTCTAGTAATATATAGTAATATCCATATATGATGTAATTTTCTTTTTAGGGTTGAGGTCTAATGATTTGAAACTAGTGTTTTTGCCGACATGTCGACATATATTTATGTCATCTTCAGGGCTACAACATGATTTTTTTTACAATTAGCACTACTATTACTACTATTTTGGTTATTTATTACCTTTATTACACAGAGAGGAATTGATTAATAAATCAGTTATTTCGACTATGGATTTATCAATCAATACCTCTCTGTTACTGTACATATTAAAATGTAATAAATAACCAAAATAGTAGTAATAGTAGTGCTAATTGTAAAACAATCATGTTGTAGCCCTGAAGATGACATAAATATATGTCAAAACGTCGGCAAAAGGACTAGTTTCAAATAATTAGACCTCAACACTCAAAAAAATTATATCATATAAATATTGGGTCAAGAAAACAAATCATGAATATCCATATATATAGTAATATAGTATAGTATAGTATAGTACTATATTGATTTTTGTGTTAAATCAATAACACATACTTATATTTACACACAATATGACAAATTAATTTAAAATACAGAATAATGTGCTCATTATTTATCAAATAGTATATATAATATCGTATATATAGTATAGTATAATATATAATATATAATATATATATATATATATATATATACACTTTTTTTCGTTGGAAATACGATCCAAAACGGACAAATATAGTTCAATATTATTATCAGGATAATAATGAGGTTTTCAGATAGAAACATGCAGATTATAAATTTTATTTGACTTCAAATGATCTCTAAGGGCATAGGCTAAGTGTTTATAGCAGTATATTAAACCATTTGCTTAATACATACTCTAAATCGATTTAAAAGTTAGTCATCCAAAAACTAGTGAGGCGAAAAGGAATTCCCTTCTTATTTAACTTGGATTAGAGCTCATCAAAACTCAAGTACGGCTTCTGCCAGCACTCCATGGGATATAGCTGGAAACTTCTCATTGAACTGTCGTTAAGAAAATAATGAAATCAAGGCAAATGAACTTCTTGAAACGAATCAACTTAAACCGTGTCTGACACCACTTAATTAACTATTTGCTTTTAAACTTTTAATTCATTTAATCGTTATTATATTTGTTTTTAAATGATCAATTAGAAGCGATCAATGATCGCTCAATCAAAAGCGATAATGTTTAAAAGTTCCTTGCCTTTTCATATTTTATCACCATTTTTTTAATAAATTATTTCATTTATTATTATTATTAGTATTATTATATTATTTGTATTCTCAGTTTTATTTTATTCTATCGTAGCTTAGTCAGTACTTTTGTTTATGTATCATTTTCTCTGTTCGTTAATTTGTATCAATTTCCCTTAATTTTTTCAATTTTTTCTTTTATTTATTTATTGTTTTTTATATTCCATTAACTTAATGTAATTATAAATTGATTCCTGTCTACCTTATTTTCTGTGAACGGGCGCGCATGTGGCAACACTGTTGGTCTCCAACCGTCTCTGAACCAGTGAGCTTGGTTTCCCTCTCTTATCTCTCCTGAAGACGGTTCAAACCGAAAATTAGAAACTGTAAGTGTGTTCTTTTGATTTCTCTATGTTTCTTTGTCTATATTGAACCATATATATATAGTAATATAGTCATTCCATATATTTCCTTAAAGAAAACAAGTAAAATAGTGTTTTTTTCTAACGAGATTAAGTGAACCAATAAATGACGTAATTGATGTTGCTTGAGTGACGTCATGTGCAAGTCATGCACATCATGCACTGTGATTGGGCAGTTGAGAATACGACCCTGTAGTGTTCTAATACATCGCCATAATGAAATATTATTCTCTGAAAAGAACAATATTCCTGAATATTTAAACAAATCGTAAGTACGACCGTTTCTGCAACTATTTGTAGGTAAATTTTAACAATAAATTAAATCAATAATAGTAATAATAATAATAAATAAATAATTAGATTTCAATATCTTAGTGATTATGTTTAACCAAATGGCTTCTTCAGTTATAGGTTAGCGTCCTCTCGTTAAAAGAAATTATATTAAAATCAATAATACATACTTATATTTATACACAATGTGACAAATTAATTTAAAATACAGAATAATGTGTTTGTTATTTATCAAAATGTCAAACAAATATCCTACCAGAAATAAATTATTGAAATAATTAGAATTTCATTTTAGTTTATTAAAGTTTAATGGAATATATTACTTTCTAATATAATGTGTAACTATTGCAGTTTGAATCCAATAATAGTTATCATTGATTTTATGATTATGGTTGTTTCATATATAATATAATTTACTATTTTAATTCAGTTATTAGTAATAATTTGGTTGTACAATGTAATGATGTATCATTTAACGTTCATTTTACTAATTACTGGCATATTCTTTTAATTAATAAATAAAAATCATTCTTTATAATCATAGACTGCAAAATTACGTTAAATAAAACTGATTTAGAAGAAATATGAGAACATAATACAGTACTAAAACCATGGCTACAATAACCTTGTCCATAGAACAAGCTCAGCATTTTACAACTTCCAATATTACTTTAATATCCATTTCTTTTACCTGTATTATAATTGTTTACCAATTGAAATCCTTATATTTTGAAACTGTAGTTTCTATATATAGTCATATTTATAATTTTGAATTGTTTATTATTAAAAATTATATCAACACTAAATGATAGGTTGAGCAGTTTAAATGTTCATTACTTGTTCAATCTGTTATAATGTCATATTTCTTCCTATTGGTAGATCAATTAAGTTATTTTGCATACTAATTCCTTTTGCTGAACACCTCAATAGTTCATTCAACATTCATATTATATTGTATTTAATTTCAACTAACTCACTCTGTTCTTTTCTAACTTCCAATATAAATTTAATATCCATTTGAATTTAATATTAATTTAATACTTGTATTATATTGTTCACCAATTGAAATCCTTATGTAGCAAAGAAAAGATTTGGGCAATTGTAAACTTACTTTTGGTTCATTCTGCATTATCACATTTTTTTTCATACTTTGAAACTGTAGTTTCTATATATGATCAATCATATTAATAATTTTGATATTATGAAATTTTTATTATTAAAAATTATATCAACACAATTATATAAAAACTATTTAAGTATCTACCATATGAATTAGTTTTTAAATGTGATTAAATTAAATTTAATCCTATATCATGTTTATTAAGAAGTATTTTGCCAATCTAATTTAAAGACTTTTTAACACTTTATTTTGATTATTTGAGCATTTGTTTTAATGAAAATAATGAATTTTTTAAAGGTAATTCAGCAAAAAGAAACTTTATTTATGGTAATAATTTCCTTTGAAAATTATTAAAATTGGTTTTGTTTTATTTTAGTGATTACCGAATAAACTAAAAGATGTTTAAAATATTTTTGTTAACTTACTTCAGTATATTTGTTTGTGATATAAATTTTATATCAAAGAAATATATATCACAAAGAATAGATCATGATATATGGTTGTGTTTTTTGTTTTAGGATATTCATATTTGTGATTTATTTATATTTCACTGAGTCGTTACCAGCCTTCAGAGTGATTCTCATCTATTTTCCTGATGACGAAGCCATCAAAATATAGCAGTGAGTTTCTGTTTCATTTCTGTGTGTTCTTTTTTGTGAATATAGTTTTAGTTTATATATTAATTTTATAAAATATATTAGTTTTAGTTTACTATATATATTAATAGTTGGATTTTTATTAAATGTCATTTTTTGTTTTGGCTCTTTTGTTGTTGGCTTTGAAAAAGGTTTAGTTTGAAAAGGAACTTGAAAGGATATGGGGAGAAACATACTTTATTTATTTAAATAAGAAATGAATACCAGATCTGTGTTTTTGTTTAGTTTTTGTTTGAATACCACATTTAGTTGTGGAATTCAATAATGGGTTTGTCTAAAAAAATGTTCTAATAGATCTACATATTGCAACATTCTACAAAGATTAATATGAGATGCTAATTGTTTTATGTTTATGAATGACATTATATTTGGTTGATACTGAAGTTTGTGGAATGAACTTTTTCGTCCTATAAGAGACCTTCGATGTTTTCGACTAATATCCATTTATTTCACTATTCTTGTCTAATAATTCATACCATTATACTTAAAAATTTCAAGCTTCCAGCTTTAAAATTGTACCGAAAAGTCGGCTTCGAACTTGATTTGAGAATACAAAAGTCGCTATTTACCTACATATTTTTTCTCAATATACATTTACAGCAAAGTGTAGAGTATAGCATGCGAGAAAAAATAACATTCGCTCAGAGTAAATTGGATTTCTATGATTTTTGACTAAGGGAAAGAAAAGTGAGTTTTTAAAAAACTCTAGCATGCCATAAAATTTCCAGTATAATAATTTGATAAAAGACTAAATATGTAGTACATTATTCAGAATTAAAAAAAAAATCTTTTAATAATAATAAATGAAATTAACCTACATCTTAAATAAAAAATTGTCTTAAAACGAAATTTTTTCTTACATATTTTTGATATTTCAGACAAAAATTTTGTAGTGCTTTTAACATACTTAAAATATTTTTAATTTCTAAATGGGAAAATTTGTCTTAAGTATTAAATGTAGAAGGAGGTCAGATAAACTATGTAAGAGATCCACTGGCAATTGGAGCAAAAGCCATGCTTTCTTGTAGGAAATTATTTCTTATAAGCAAATTTTTAATTTACCTTTTATAATGTTATTACTGCTGTAGTTATACTAATGATTGTATAACTGTTAATTGTGAGACATACAAAAAAAGGCTTATCTATGGATAAGTGGATCAATCACTATCTGTACTACTTCAGGAATGAAAAACTAATAAACATCTCCCATTTAGACGATTATACTATGCTTAAATGAGACATTATATATTATATACCTAAGAAGTTTGATATTAAGTTTACTTAAAGTAAAGTTGAGTGTAGGGGCCACTCCAGATTTTTTTGGTTTGGCATAAACTGGAATTAAGAGATAAGGATAACATTAAAGGCTTCTTCTTGGCTGTAGTGCTGCCATCTGTTTGTAAATATTGTAACTAACTCAGCTGCAGCAAGAAGCAAATATTATAAAGTAATATATATAGATGAGATAGGACACTGCTAGCACGGATATAGCAGGGAACACTGGGAGGGAAGAAGCAATCCAGTGTTTACACTTCCTGGCGTAGTTCAGTTTTTCAAATTTAAATTAATAAAATTGAGGTATGTTGAAATGACTCATGCAAAATTTAAAAAAATCATCATTTTATTATAAAAAATGAAAAAAAATATTTATTAAAATAAATCGTGTATTATAAATCTGTGTTATTTTCAGTAGGTTATACTAGTATAAAACAAATGTATAATATTTAAGGGGTTTATGGGGTACATGCGAAGGCTGTGGGTCTGTCAAAACAATTTGTTGAAGATAAACGCTTCATTATAAGAAGAACGACTGGTCGGCTTTCGACCTGTCTGTCTTCGCTAGAACTCTTGATTTGATCAAACCGGAACTGAATAGCCAATGGCTTCCTGGTCACTTTTACTTGGACCTCCTGTTACATGGGAACACTGAGCAAGTCATCTTTGCTAATGGAACAGTCATCGGCTCATTCCTTACTTAGCACATCTTATGCATGTATAAAAGTCACAGTCAAAACACGTGACTCTATAATTAATCATTTCACCACAATAAAATTACTTTTCTTTTCATTATTTATATATATATATCAATGTTGAAACCACAAAATAAATGGGAAAAAAAGACTAAGATCTTTCAACCATAACAAGCGGTCTTCGTCAACTTGTGACTTGTTATATATATATATATATATATATAGTTAACACATGAAAGAGAAAAAACAAATAAAGACACACACAAAAGACTCACAACGATATTTCGACAGTCGTCGTCATCGGGTAGAAGTAGTCCCTTTGAGTAGCTGAAGCTAACTGATATTATATATATATATATATAATATATATATATTATATATATTATATATATATATTATATATATATATATAATATATATATAATAAAATTACATTCCTTGATGTTGATGTCACCCTCAACAATAGCAGTTTCTCCACCTCTGTACATATAAAACCTACGAATGCACAGCAGTACCTCCACTACAGTAGTTGCCATCCCACCCACATCAAAAAAGCAATCCCCAGATCCCTTTCCATTCGCATCCACAGGATTTGTAATAACTTGAAAAACCGTAGTTCCCATATTAACAGTTTAAAAGAAAAATTAGTTGATCGTGGCTACCCTTCTAATGTCATTGATAGTCGTGTCGTGCCGGCTGAAGTAGTTCACCGGCACGTACCGAGAAAAGACCACACTGATAGTGTTTTCCTGATATCCACTTTTTCCCTGGTGCTCATAGGATTGGCTCGGTTATTAAGGAGTTTTTCCCATTGCTCTCCTCTTCTCCTTCTACCTCGTCTATTTTTCCTGAAGCCCCCTCCTTATCATATCGCAAACCACCGAACCTCAGAGGCATTTTCTCC
Organism: Hermatobates lingyangjiaoensis; assembly: GCA_026182355.1. Lineage (NCBI taxonomy): Eukaryota > Metazoa > Arthropoda > Insecta > Hemiptera > Hermatobatidae > Hermatobates > Hermatobates lingyangjiaoensis. The sequence goes on along the minus strand of JAPFBL010000040.1, from coordinate 44,264 downwards.
CATCACTCTCCCTTGAACCCTGCACTTGGGAGGGGAATGGTGGAGTGCGGACGGAGCAGATGCCAAACCTGTCTTATCATAAACCCTAATCCCTTTTTTACTTCCCCCCATAGCAACATTAACTACCCTTGTCCTCCCCACACCTCATGCACATCGGTTAATTGCGTTTACCGTTTGGACTGCACCCAGTGTGATGCATTCTACGTTGGTATGGCCTCTACACAGCTCAACTTGCGTATGAATGGTCACAGGGCTTCCGTTGGTCAACGCAAAAACCTCCCTATTGCTATCCACTCTAATTCCCATGGACTGGATTTTAATCACTGCTTCCGGGTCCAAGTCCTTAATCATATCCCTGTTCCGTCTTCTCGGGTTACTCTAAGAGCTTCAGAGGAGGCAATTATCTGTCTTCTCAAAGCTCGCTCTCCTCCTGGCCTTAACTTGTACCGTTAATTTAATTTTTTTTTTTATATTATTTTTAAATTTTTTTTTTAATTTTTTTTTATTATTTTATTTTATTTTTTATTTATTTATTTTTATTTTTTATTTTATTTTATTTTATTTATTTTTTTAAATTGTTTATTGCTTCATTTACTATTCTTCTCTTTTGGCTATAGTGCTGCCATCTGTTTGTAAATATTGTAACTAATTCAGCTGCAGCAAGAAGCAAATATTATAAAGTAATATAGATAGATGAGATAGGACACTGCCAACACGGATATAGCAGGGAACACTGGGAGGGAAGAAGAAATCCAGTGTTTACACTTCCTGGCGTGGGTCTTTTTTTCAAATTTAAATTGAACGCTTCATTATAAACGTTTCATTATAAGAAGAACGACTGGTTGGCTTTCGACCTGTCTGTCTTCACTAGAACTCTTGATAAATATCAAACCGGAACCGAATGGCCAATGACTTCCTGGTCACTTTTTCTTGGACCTCCTTTTACATGGCTGGGAACACTGAGCAAGTCATTTTTGCAAATGGAACAGTCATCAGCTCATTCCTTAGTTAGCACATCTTATGCAGATATAAAAGTCACAGTCAAAACACGTGACTCTATAATTAATCATTTCACACACAATAAAATTACTTTAGTTTTTAATATATATATATATCAATGTTCAAACCACAAAATAAATGGGAAAAAAAGACTAAGATCTTTCAACCATAACAAGCGGTCTTCGTCAACTTGTGACTTGACGATGATCGCTTGTTATGGCTGAAAGTTCTTAGTCTTGGTTTCCCATTTCATTCTGTGGTTTGATCATTGTTTGTTATTTCACGTATTTATACTCAAATATTTATATATATATATATATTTGAATCACAAACACAGAACTAAGGAACAAACACTCACACAGTAAGAGTGTTTGTTCCTTAGTTCTGTGTTTGTGATTCATCTAGAAACGTATATATAATATACGTTTATATATATATTATTATATATATATTTGTAAACGTATATATAATAATATATCTGTTAATTATATTAGCAGATACATGATTTTGAATCAGTTGTTGTTCGGTTTTCTAACGAGTAGCAGTTATACGCGTCTTTTTTCCAAAACTCCAGGTAATTTTTCTAGTTTTGCCATCTATTTGATATATTTATCTACAACATTAGAATAATGTTGTTATTAATCATAATGATAGTACTTATGTTGTGTTAGTGTTTAAAACAAGTTTTTTTTTCTTTTTAATAAAGATGTTATTAGTTACATGAATGCAAGTAGTAACACTTGACTTCGCCATGTTCAATTTCTGAAACAAACCAACTTGATTTCAGAGAGTCACCAACAGCATTTTATGTTGGTTGTTTGATTTTTCTTACTTTCTGTTAAAATAAAACTTCATTTTAAGCATTAATTTTTCATATAATTTCATTTTCACAATTCACTATTAGTAAATCCAAATAAAAATTCAAATCTATAAATTTATTAAATCGTATATCTTTTTTTTTTAAAACTGGAATATAAAAAAAAAATCAACGAATATTTCTGAAAACTCACATAAAAGAAAATGAAAAAAACACAGGTTGAACTAGGATTCATTAAAAACATACGTTTAATAAACAAAGTGGAATCTCATGGATAACATTTTCTAGAAATTCTGAGATATAGGTTTCACTTTAATTGTGAAAAGTAGGCAATACTCGTATTTAAAAATTTTCTAGTGTAGGTTCTAAACAAGAAATTAAGGATGCGTGATTTTTTCTTGAAAAGAACAAACAGTAACAATTAATTTTTTGGCAATTCCTGTTTATAGGCAGAAGTCCACAAATCAGAAAGATAATATATTGTATATTGTTATTATAAGTAAGTACTGATATAAGTTTTAAAAGTGTTTTATAATCAGTTAAGTATCGTTAATATCACATGTGCAGTTAATATCACTTAATAGCAGTTGTGAAAATAAAGATTTGTGAACACCCTTCAGGTCACTTGTTTGATGGGTTAATTTGATATTACGCTCAAAAATTACACTTGTAGTTTAGATTTTTTTTTTAATGAAACATTTATTCAGCATGCTTTCTATAGATATTATATGCTGCGATATAACTAATTAGATTTATATTTTATATTTTTAACCCGATCCCCTAGCGGGTTAAATAGGTCTGCCCTTTACGGTCTTTTTGTTTGATCTGTGATTTTACATTGAGACTCCTAAAATTTTGTCTAACTCAAGTGTATTTAGAGTAGGGATCTTAAACGAGTACCTGATATCGCACTGTCTCGGGAAGGTTTAACGTCCTCTCTCAGAGGGACGATTTACTTAGATTTATTCACCTCCTGCGTGGGTAAATCGAGGGCCAGGTGGACATCGAACCCTGGGCTACCAGTTCAGAAGCGAGTAAGTTAACCACTTAGCTAACCTGGCCCCTTAATTAGATTTAAAATCACTACATTTCTTCGCTACTTGCTACAGCATATCGTATTTTTAGTTATAGTTGGAATACATAATTTTAATACTAAATACGAGGGTCGTCCAGAAAATAAGTTCCGTTTTGGTCTGTAGGGCGGTAGGAGTGGTTTTTGCCAAATCCGGCAACACCGCTCGAAAGAGGAGAGGTGGGGGAATAGAATGAGAGGTGGGGGACCTCAGTGGGTCAATTACCAACGTCAGGGCAGGTAGTTGAAATGGAGCCCTCCATGTCACGTCCCGCCACCTCGATCCCCGTTCCCTCTCGAGTTGTTTTGCGCGGAGTGATTCAATTTCTTTATGCACAGGGTTTCAAATCAGTTCAAATTCACGAACAGCTCATTTCTGTTTATGGAGAAGGTCTAATGAGTGAATCAATGGTGAGGAGATGGGTACGTGAATTTAAGGCGGGAAGACATTCAGCTCTCTAGGGACCCACCGGGCGGAAACTTTCCGAAAGTCAAGTTTTTCCGAGACGATCTCATGGATGAGGGATCGTGAGATGTCTGGGAAACTCAGGTGGAGTTCATCCAGGTTGAACGACGATCTTTGCGAATTGCTTGTCGATTTCTGCGACAATTTCGTCCGTCACAACTGAGGTCTGCCTCTCCCACTTTCATCCTCAAGTGAATGTCTTCCCGCCTTAAATTCACGTACCCATCTCCTCACCATTGATTCACTCATTAGACCTTCTCCATAAACAGAAATGAGCTGTTCGTGAATTTGAACTGATTTGAAACCCTGTGCATAAAGAAATTGAATCACTCCGCGCAAAACAACTCGAGAGGGAACGGGCATCGAGGTGGCGGGACGTGACATGGAGGGCTCCATTTCAACTACCTGCCCTGACGTTGGTAATTGACCGACTGAGGTCCCCAACCTCTCATTCTATTCCCCCACCTCTCCTCTTTCGAGCGGTGTTGCCGGATTTGGCAAAAACCACTTCTACCGCCCTACAGACCAAAACGGAACTTATTTTCTGGACGACCCTCGTATTTTTAACTTTATACATGAAAAGTTATTACAAAAGTTTGGATTATAATAATTTATAAATCTTGTTTCTTTAATTGTTCCACCATAATAAAAGTTTCTCAAATCTATTTGATTCATGAATTTTTTTAAGATAATCAAACATTTGACTGTTCTTCACAATTTTACTTTTGTCTAGATGCCAAAAATTTCCCGTAGATATTGTGAAGTTCATGAATCCGTGTTGCTCTTGATGGAGGTTCGGCGAGTTAAATAATATGTGATTCCACGTCTGAGGTAGGTTGCAGTGGCAGTCCCACAACACAATGAAGATTGATTCTACAGTGGGAGTCCTAAATTTTGCCTAACTCAAATGTATTTAGAGTAGGGATCTTTAACGATTACCTGACATCGTACAGGCTCGGTACCGACAGTTTAACGTCCTTCTCCGAGGGACGACGTGCTCAGATTTATTCACCTCCCGCGTAAATAAATCGAGGGCCAGGTGAGGATTGAACCCCGGTCCTATCAGTTCAGAGGTGAGTACGTAACCACTGAGCTAGCCTACCGCTAGTACAGGATTAACGCCCACCATTTCTTAAACTTTATGGAAAACAACCCCTTCTACCTTCTCCATGTATATATACACCAGATATTTCACCTTAGATCTTATTCACGTCCTGATGATGAATGTTGATCATTCGAAACATGTCGACCATAGGAGATGTACTTTATTAACGAGGGTGTTGTTTCATAACGAGGGTTTGAAAACCACATTTTCAAAAAAGCAAAAATGCTGTTTTGTAATGAAGTAGGTTTTGTAATTTGCTGTGTTTATTACTGTCTGTTGTGGTTTTTGCTGTTTTGAAAATGTGGTTTTTTGGTGTTCTGGATAATTAATAATACGCAATTAGGTTTAAACGACAAATGTCTGTTTTTTAAATAATAATAATAATAATCATAATAACACTAGGTATTTTATGATACTTTTGTGGTTCTCTAGGTACTTTAATTGTTGTTTGTGTCGTTTGTTTTCTGTTGGATGGTGTCCGATGATGAATTTATCTTGCTTTACTTATGTCGTTTAATAAATTGTTTTTTAGCCTTGAAATGCCAAACAACTTTTGGCGAAACGTCGGCTGATGTTCAGGAGTTGTATGTTTTATGACCAAAATCCTCAATAACCCCTTATGTGAATTTGAAATATCAGTGGTCGAGAAACTATATGAATATAACATGTTAGTTAAGGACAATAATTAAAATAGATGAGAATTTAACATGTTATATTTCATTATTTCACGTTACCTACCATGTGAACTGTAGTTTACTATGACTTATCGTTACTTATCATGTTATCTATTTCGATTATTGTAGTTAAAACCATTCTATTTTTCTATTATTTTACTTATTTCTTTATTTAATATTTATTACCTATCTCCCTTCTCTATTATATTAGTTAACAAATCGTTACGTACCATGTTATCTACAGTTTCTATTGCTTATTTATTACCTACCATGATATCATTAATATTACCTACCATGTTATATATAGTTTTTATTACTAATTTATTGCTACCTGTCATTAAATTATTTCGTTTTTCTGCCGTTACCAATCTGTTATCCAAAGTGCAATTATAGTGTCTCTCTCTCTAGTGTACAAAAAAAAACTTTTCAATGGCCTATACTCAACTTTACTACATATAAGTAAACTTGATATCATACTTTTTGGGTATATAATATCAAGCAATGATCAAACCACAATATAGAATGGAGAAACAAGGCCAAGATCTTCCAACCGTAACAAGCGGTCTTCGTCAGAGTCAAAAATCCAACCGATTGATTGTTAGTTATTTCACGTGTTTTCGTGAAATCTTTTTATATAATATATACCCAATTTAAAGAAAATACTTTTGTAAATTTAAACAACTCAACCAACAAAACAAGGTGGTTTTTGAACCACTGTGCATGTCTACTGTAGGAAATTATCTAATTTGTGTGTTTGCGCCTTGCAGAGTACTCCAGTGATATAGCAAAGGGGGGGGTTGATAAATCATTTTGGCTAAGAAAAACAGACAATTGAAAAAATTAAAATAAAATAAACAAAAAAGTTAAAAAATGACTGAATATGCAGAAAAAGGGTCCCCCGCCAGTTTCTCATATTGATTTTTAATTAATAATATATTAATAAATATTGTAATATATATATATATATACTTTTTTGATGAAAATACGATCTGAAATGGACAAATACAGTTCAATGTACATAAAGAAACGTAGAGAAATTAAAAACACACACTTACAGTCTCTAATTTTCGGTTGAACCGTCTCCAGGAGAGATAAGCAAGGGAAACCAAGCGCACTGGTACAGAGACGGTTGGAGACCAACAATGTTGCCACATACGCGCCCGGTCACAGAGAATAAGGTATACAAGAATGAATTTAGGATTAAATTAAAATAGGAATATGAAAAATAATAATAAACACAAAAAGAAATAAAATAATAAAAACTGAGGGATGAACAGAAGAAATACATAAATAAAAATTAAAATTTATGGACTAAGCTTGAATAAAAAATAGAGAATAAGACTTAAAATAAAAGCATAAAAACTAGATGCACTGACAAGAAACTAATAAAATGAAGCATTATCTCTTAAGATTAAGGCCCGGTGCACTACGCGCATTGAGCAACCAAATATGGGCTTCTTCGGAGGCTCGGAGAGTGAGATTTTTGCAGTCAGAGGGGATTTGTCGTAGAATCTGTAACCTGTAGCACTCATTAAAGGGAAGTCAGTGGCTATTAGCATGTATGGCGATGGGAAGATGGGAATGGTTGTTGACTGAAGCTCTGTGATCGTTCATACGGAGACTAAGTTTGGTGGAGGCTTGGCCTACATAGAACGAATATATTATATATATATATATATATATGGATTAATTTACCACAATGAAAACAATTTTTTAAAACAATGCTCTAAGGCCTTTCGTTAATACATCTTCGGAGAGCAAGTGAACTAAAAAAACAATAAATACTTGCTAACTTGGCTGATTGAAATTTCCAGAATTGATGGCAACCCTGAATGTGTTTAATGATGAAGTCTTCATCTGTCTAATTATCCCGTTAATCAAAACTTCATCTAATTTGTAGAGTCCTAGGCTATTGTTCATTAATTTCTCATAAAAGTTCTTTATGAGTGCACTTTCTACGATATTTCTTCTTCTTTCTGAAGACACATATATTAATTCATTTGCTTCATCCCAGTTAATCACATGATTACTGTCTCTTATGTGAATGAACAAGGCACTCTTTTCGTCCTCTCTTCTGATGGAGTATTTGTGCTGTTTTATCCTTGTAAGAAGACCTTTGCTCGTCTGTCCAATGTAAGACATTTTACAGTCAGTACATGGTATCCTGTATACACAACAGTCCTTTCTTTTTGGCTTATTGTTAACAAGTCTGTTAAACAAGTTACCATCATTACTGAACACAACAGAAACGTCCAATCTTTTCATAAATGAAGGCATATCTTTCAAACAAGGACTGTATGGAATGACTAACAAATTCCTTCTTGTGAACTGTTCTTCATTTTTTAATATCATGGATTGTTTCACCTTTTTTATGATATTGTCGATTAACCTTTTTGGATACATTAAAGAATCTGCAATTTTGTAAATATTTTTGATTTCTTCATCTAAAAATTCCTCACTGCAAATTTTGAAAGCTCTTAAGAACATGCTACTAAAAACTGACTTTTTAGTTTTAAGTGGATGAGCCGAGAAGAAATGAACATAAGATGAAACATTGGTTGACTTCCTATGAATACTGTACTTTAATTTATCACCATTCCTATGTAAAAGTACATCCAAGAAAGGAAGTTTATTATTGTTTTCATGTTCTATTGTAAATTTTATGGATGGTACAACCGTATTGAGGGTATCCAAAAAGGTGTTAACATTTTCATTTTCAGGCCAAATACATAATATATCATCGACATATCTAAACCATTTAGCATTAGTAGGTAGTATTGTAGGTAGGTAGGTGATCTCAAAATATTCCATATAGATATTACTTAAAACTGGGGAGAGACAATTTCCCATAGCCAATCCAAACTTTTGTTTATAAAATTTTTCTTGAAACGAAAAACAGCCATTCAATACACACAAACGAATCAACTCGATTAATTCTGGGATAGAAACTGGTAAATTTTGAACATGTTTGCCTAGTTCTGTCTCTAGGAAATTCAACACATCTTCAACAGGAACATTCGTAAAGAGAGATTTGACATCGAAGCTCACTAATTTACTATTTTGATAACAACAAGAATTTAGCTTTGATAAAAGATCAATATTATTCTTGATGTGACTATTAGAAATGGTACCCACTAATGGAGACAAAACACGTACTAACCATTTTGATAACTTGTATCCAGCTGATCCAATTGAACTAACAATCTGTCTGGCTGGACAACCATCCTTATGTGTTTTAATCAAACCATACATGTAGGGTAATGATGCAGATCTCTCAATAAATTTTGCAATTAAACTCTTATTATTGTTTAATATTAATTTTAATTTCTTGTTGAACAGATTGTTATAATTTTCAGTAGGGTCTGAGTTTAATACCTCGTATATACTATTATCAGATAACAATAGTTCCATTTTGGCAGTGTAATCTATCTTGTTCATAAGTACTATGGCTCCTGTTTTGTCAGCTTTTGTGACTTTTATTTCTTTGTTACTTTTTAGTTGTTTATAAACTTCAGTAAATCTTTTCGGACAATGAGGAGCTATCTCTTTAATTGATTTATAAATGTATCCTTTGCACATTGCAATTCATTCACATAAGAGACAGTAATCATGTGATTAACTGGGATGAAGCAAATGAATTAATATATGTGTCTTCAGAAAGAAGAAAAAATATCGTAGAAAGTGCACTCATAAAGAACTTTTATGAGAAATTAATGAACAATATATGTCAATAATATGTCGCTTGGAACAGCACATGTAATGAAAGTTAACGGTTGTTGCAATGTAACAGAACCCAGCCTTCAGTAAGTTCTTTTTTCAATTTGTTTATGTTTTTAAAGTAGAAATGACAAATGTCCATTGTTTATTATTTTTTTCTGTTAGTTTATAGCCCTGAGGATGTCTTGAAATAATGACGAAACGTTGGTAAAAAGGTGATTCCATATATTTACCCTGACCAAACTCCGAGAAAAAGAAAAAGTGTTTGTTAATATTTTGTGGTCAAGAAAACAGTACCGTATATAATATATATATATATATATATATATATATATATATATATATATATAAACGATTTCACATAAACACGTGAAATAACAATCAATGATCAAACCACAATATGAAAATGGGAAAACAAGACTAAGATCTTTCAAACGTAACAAGCGATTTTCGTCAGAGTCACAAACCGAACTGAGTTGGGTTTTGATCATATATATATATATATAACACTATTTATCTTTCTTATCGGGTTTTGGTCTAGCTTCAATAAGGCAACACCTTTAAGCCGACGTTTCGTCTATATTTGTAGACATCTTCAGGGCAACATCAATACAGAGTTTAGTTACTATAACATTGAACATAATTATATTACATTATTTAATTAATATACATAATTATTTTGGTATTTTTCTATTATGAAGAACTAATTAGTATAGATTCATTTTGATCTGTCAAACGGTATGGCTTGTATCGCTCTCACAAGCTTTGAGATTGAATTATAAGTCAAAAATTTTACATTTTATTGAAAAAAACATATTTTCCGTCGTTTTAAAAATTTTGAACATATTTTTTGTTTATTGGATTTGTAACTTCAAAGATAATGCAAAAATTTCAAAACTCTAGAGTTAGTAATTTATTAGAAAAAATGTTTTCTAAAAACCGGTTTTTAGCAAAAAAAAGTGACTTTCCTGTCATACATAATTCTTCCCAAACAATCATCTACACTATGGGGCCTATTTTTGTGTAAAATATCAATTTGATCCATCAAAGATTCTAGACCGTAGCATGGTAACAAGCAATGCTAACACTCACCCACCCACCCACACACACACTCTCTCACACACAAACACACACACCCACGTACATCATCGAAAAAACTTCATAACATTATTTACTGTGAAACCAGTAAGAAAATTCAAACAATCGTCACTTGCTCTCTGACGACGTGAAAACGAAAGGCCTCAGAGCGACTATCTTCATTCATTTGTGGTGAATTACCTGAATATTTATATCATGTGATATTGTGACAATTTTGTATATATATATATATATATATACATAAAACACTTAAAATAAACAGTGACACATATACTGAAGCTTAACAAAAGTGTCCCTGTTTATTTCAAGTGTTATCTGTCCTGCCGGACCGTTTTTCGTTTATCATGGTCTAATATTATATATATATATATATATATATATCCACTTAAAATTTGAAAAAACGATCCAAACTGGACGCAAATCAGTTCAAAAACGAAGAAAAGCAACACACAGAGAAAGAGACACACTTACAAACTCAAATTTTTGGATGATCCGTCTTCAGGACAAAAGAGAGAATGGGCTACCAAGCACGTCGGAAACACAACGGCCTACAGTAGGCCGGAAACACTTACAGTCTCTAATTTTCGGTTTGAACCGTCTTCAGGAGAGATAAGAGAGGGAAACCAAGCGCACTGGCTCAGAGACGGTTGGAGACCCTCCAACGTCTCCAACGCGTCTACAACCGTCTCTGAACCAGTGCGCTTGGTTTCCCTCTCTTATCTCTCCTGAAGACGGTTCAAACCGAAAATTAGAGACTGTAAGTGTGTTCTTTTGATTTCTCTATGTTTCTTTTTCTATATTGAACTATATTTGTCCGTTTTGAATCGTATTTCCAACGAAAAAGTGTATATATATGATTCACGCTCCGTTCTTCGACGTGGGGAGATCTCTCTCACTTCGTCCTCTCTTCTAGTCTACTCCTGATGCCAAACAACAGTTCGAAATATTAAATTCTCTAAGTGTTCCTTTTATTCTTTTTTCTGTGTCGTGCTTTGTGTAAAATATATTATATATATATATATATATATATATATATTGAGATAAATATTGTTTAGGCTTCAGCTATGTTTCTCTTTTAATTTCTCTGCGTTTCTTTTTCTACATTGAACATTATATATATATATATATATATATATATATATATCATTGATCAAACCACAATAAGAAAATGGAAAAGCAAGACTAAGATCTTTCAACCGTAACAAGCGGTCTTCGTCAGTTGGGTTTCAAAAACTCCAGTTGGGTTTTTGACTCTGACGAAGACCGCTTGTAACGGTTGAAAGATCTTAGTCTTGCTTTCCCTTTTTCTTATTGTGGTTTGATCATTGATTGTTATTTCACGTGTTTATGTGAAATCTTTATATATATATATATATATATATATATATAGATGGTAGGTTGGAAGGGTGGGTGATAGAGCGTTTAGCAGACTTTGAGGGTGTGTGAGAGAGTGAGCGTGAAGGAGAAGCTGTGTTTGACCCACTGACCTAATAAGAGTAACTGAGTGGAAAGTACAACAACATAGCTGGGAAGAGTCTTTTGGGATCATGTTTTTAAAAGTAGTTTCCAAATCGAGGTGTATGACGTCATAACCATTGGTGGGAGGGGGGGGGGGGTGGAGGAGCAGGATAAAGAGCACCAGGCCATAAAGGACTGACTATCTCTTAACTCAATCGGCTTGACTCGGCTCTGTTCGGCTTTAGTTCGGTTTTGCCCACTAGCCCAAACAGTTTTCAATTACCTATTGTTATGTGTTCTTTCAAACGTAGCCAAGTCCTTGGCGGTCCGCCCCCCGGCATTACATCCCCTGGGGGGCGGCATTTTGAATTGGTAATAATTAAAAAAAAAAAAAAAAAAAAATAATTATAAGCTACCAAAAACATCGTGAAATTATATAATAAAAACATTTTTAGGGCCGTAATTGATTTTATTTTACATTTCTGTAAAACTATTTCTAAAAAGGATATTTTTAACTGCAATATTTGTAAATAAAATAAAGTTGTAAATTTAAAAATATATATATATATATTTTATTAAAAATTATGCCAATTTTAAGTTTTGTTCTTTTCCGAGTTAATTTTTCAAGTTTTCTCACTATGGAAAAAAAAATCCATAGTGAGAAAACTTGAAAAATTAACTCAGAAAAGAACAAAAGTTAAAATTGGCATAATTTTTAATAAAACATGTTTGATTGAAGGTCTGCTCCCAAAATACACAAAATATATATATATATATATATATATATATATTATATATATATATATATAACAAACACTTTTTCTTCTTCTCGGAATTTGGTAAGGGTAAATATATGGAATCACCTTTTTTCCAACGTTTCGTCTTTATTTTACGACATCCTCAGGGCTATAAACTAACAAAAAAACAATAAACAATAAACAATAAACAATAAACAATAAATAATGTATATAAAGAAATATACATTGAAAAGTTTATAATATTTATTTACATAACCAGTTAAGTTATTTTAACAATTTTTTTTTAAAGAACTCTAAAATTTTATACTAAATTTATATTTCACGTTATTATTGTTCTTATATTATATTTGTGTAATACCATTTCTAAAAAGGATTTTTTTCAACTGCAATATTTGCAAATTAAAAATAAATATATTAAAAAAAAATATACATCGAAAGTTTATAATATTTGTTTCCATACGCAGTTAATTTATTTTACTCTTAACAATGTTTGTTATGATTTTGTAATTATACGTTTTTATTTTAGAAAAAAATTTTTTTGGTTTTCTTTGATGATGATTGTATAATAATAAAAAATATTTCGTATAAACACGAAAAATAATAATGAATAATCAAACCAAAATATGAAATGGAGGGAGTGAGGGGGGGTGAAGATCTTTCAACCGTAACAAGCGATCTTTTTGATTCAATTAAGTTGGGTTTTTGACCTCTGAGGAAGATCGCTTGTTGTGGTTGAAAGTTCTTGGTTCCCCCCCCCCCCCCCCTCTAAATTTCATATCGTGGTTTGAACAATGACTGTATATATATATATATATATAAATATATATATATATGACTACTGTAACAAGATGAAAGTCTAGGGATAAATAACAGTTGTTTACAATAAGATCCTTGATTGATATTCTATGAGTAATAAATATTTTGTTGGACTTTTTGGAATTTTCAAGGTTAATAGATTATCAATGACCAGTTAGGGGGGGGGAATGTTACGACCTCTACGGGTTGTAAAAATAGTTGCTACGTACTGGGTATAATGGTATACTATCGAATGTTTTCCTTATCTCGACCACATATATATATATATATATATATATATATATAACACTATTTTTCTTTTTTATCGAGGTTTATGGTCTAGCTTCAATAATTCAACACGTTTAAGCCGACGTTTCGTCTATATTTGTAGACATCTTCTGAGCTACATCAATAAAGAATTTAAATTACAATAACATGAAAGATAATTATATTACATTATTTAATTAATATACATAATTACCTTGATATTTTTCTATTATGAGAAACTAACTACATAACGTTTTTCTGTTCAAATCAGCTGGTGTGCTGCTCTAGTGACAGGTTTTCGAACCTTCTAATCAGACTTGAAAACTTAAAAGAACCATAAACACTCATTAAAACTATATCAAATAAGAACCAGCAAACTACAATCATATTTTTTAATTACTAAGTAATATACCATACAAAAAAAACGGATACAGAAAACCTAAGTAAAACATATAGTAAAATCTGGAGTGGCCTACACTCTACTTTACTATAAGTAACTTAATGTCAAATTTCTTGAGTATATAACATATAACGTCTCATTTAAGCATAATGTAAACATCTAAATGGGATATGATTATTAGTCTTTCATTCGTGAGGTAGTACAGATAGTGATTGAAGGACATATCACTATATATGCTTATTTTTGTACATCACAAATAATGTATTATTTGCAAATAATTTCATTAGTATAACTACAGCAGTAATAACATTTTTGAAAAACCAATGTGAACATTTCTTGAAACGAAATATTATCCTACAAGAGAACATGGCTATTGTTCAAATAGCCAGTAGATTTCTTACATCGTTTACTTGACATCCTTCTACATTGAATATTAATGTAAAATTTTCAAATTTGGAACAGTAAAATACCCTTTTTTTCTCTGAAAAACATCTTAAACAGCGAAGAAAATGTTGTTTTAAGGTGATTTGTTAATTAAAGATGTACGATAATTACAGTTATTAATCTCTAAACGAAAGATTTATATTTTGAATTAACTTTTACATTTTTGGTTTTTAACAGAATTATTATACTAGGAATTTTATGGCTACTTAGTATTTAATAAGATCATTTTCCTTCCCCTTTGTCAAATAACATATATACGAATTTTTTTTTAATGAGTGTTATCATTTACCTGCACAATATTATTCCTCTTACATCTCTTATAAGTCAATAATATATTTTCATTTTTCCATTAGAAACATCAATTTTATCTCAGTGGATTCGCTCAAAAAATTTCTAAGTCAATGTAAACAATGTAAAAAAATACAAAAAAATTCGACAAGTATAGCAGGTGATCTCTTAGTCTAGGATAAACAAAGAGTTTTTATATCGTTATTGCTCCTTCCCATAATTGAAACTTCATTTTTTATTATGAATAAAAATTTATTTATGAATTTATTTTTATGAATTTTTTTTTGAATTGCTAATTTTTTTTCCATTTTTGGTCAAATTTTCATTATTTTTTAACGAGCCGTTTAGCGTCAAAAAAACATTTTCTGATAACAGAAATCGTAGTGTAACGCCCCATTAGCGAATGTAATTTTGAAAAAAAATATCTCAATTCATTCTCCACATAATGTTCTATTTATAGGCATAGTTTCATTCTTGTCCGTCAAACAGTATGGCTTGTATCGCTCTCACAAGGTTTGAGATTGAATTATAAGTCAAAATTTTTACATATTATTAAATAAAAATATTTCCTGTTGTTTTAAAATTCTGAATATATTTTTCGTTTGTTGCATTTGAAACCTCAAAGATAATGACAAAATTTCAAAACTCTAGGGTTATCAGTTTAGGAGAAATAAATGTTTAAAAAAAAAACGGTTTTTGGCAAAAAAAGTGACTTTCCCATCATGCATAATTCTTCGCAAACAATAGGGATCTTCTTCCCTATGGGGCCCATTTTTGTGTAAAATATCAACTTGATCCATCAAAGATTCTGGACCGTAGCGTGGTAACAAGCAATGCTAACACACGCACCCACCCACCCACCCACCCACACACACACAGACATCATCGTAAATACGTCATAAAACGACTTCTGGGACCTCAAAACATGTAATTCCGTGAAAATCTCGAGATCGTATTTTTTCACGATCACTATACTTTACTTATAGTAAAGTAAAAAGTAGTTTTGAAAAATTTAAAATAAATTTATTTTCAATTTGCAAATGTTACAGTTGAAAATCCTTTAAAAACAGTATTACACAAATAAAACATTAAAAGAATTACGACCTTATAAACTCATTTTGATAAAAAATTTCAATATTTTTTGTTGGCTTTTTATTAATTTATTTTTTTCCATTTTAAACCCCCCAAAATGCCGCCCTCCCACCTTGCAACGCCACTGACCAGTAGAGGAAAACGTGCATATTAGAACATTGATATTTCAATCAGAATTGATAATTCTGCCTGTTTGGACTAAGAATATTCTGAACCATTGATCCGAGTCAACCGCATTTTGAAGGCCGACCTTCTTTATAGGCCAAAAGCTAAAGGTGATACAGCAGTTTTTTTTTTTAATTTTATTGCAGCATGATCCCCATTGTATCGAATGTATTGAATACACATTTTGTACAATACTGTTTAATTGTACATTATTTTAGTACAGGGGGACCAGGTTAGCTCAGTGGTTATCGTACTCGCGTCTGAACTGGTAGGTCCAGGGGTTCAATACCTACCTGGCTCTCGATTTATTCATGTGAGAGGTGAATAAATCTGAGTACGTCGTTCCTTGGAGAGGACGTTAAGCCATCGGCCCCAAGTCTGTACAATGTCAGGTTCTCGTTAAAGATCCCTACTCGAAATACACTTGAGTTAGGCCAAATTTAGGATTCTCAATGTAGAATCAATCTTGTGTGTGGTATAACAAAGGGTTCAAAGTTCGTCCTATGTGTGTTCCCTTGTGGGTCAGCCACTGCAACTTACAGTGTTGTTTAGTACTACTGTAGTGATACAAGTGTTTTTTTTTATACAGTAGTTTTAAGAAAGTAAACTCACTAGGTCAGTTGAATTGTTGTTATTGAAAAGCAGAGGACTCACATATTGCTCATTATATGGCTATAACAAGCTAATGGTATAACCTGTCTCCTAGAACAAAAGCATAATTAACTTACCTTCTAATGAAATATTAAAATTCTTAGGTCATACCCTAAATTGCTTCTTCATTGGTTTTGAGCTGGATGGAAGCAAATTACTGTCCTCTATGGGTTGGGGGGGACAAAGACGGCAGACAGAGCCCTCCCGTCTATCATGCACAGCGGCCATCTGTTTTCTAAACCTTTCTTCTGATCACTCGCACGTCGCGGGGGGGACAAAGACGGCAGACAGAGCCCTCCCGTCTATCATGCACAGCGGCCATCTGTTTTCTAAACCTTTCGTCTGATCACTCGCACGTCGCGGGGGGGACAAAGACGGCAGACAGAGCCCTCCCGTCTATCATGCACAGCGGCCATCTGTTTTCTAAATCTTTCGTCTGATCACTCGCACGTCGCGGGGGGGACAAAGACGGCAGACAGAGCCCTCCCGTCTATCATGCACAGCGGCCATCTGTTTTCTAAACCTTTCGTCTGATCACTCGCACGTCGCGGGGGGGACAAAGACGGCAGACAGAGACCTCCCGTCTATCATGCACAGCGGCCATCTGTTTTCTAGACCTTTCGTCTGATCACTCGCACGTCGCGGGGGGGACAAAGACGGCAGACAGAGCCCTCCCGTCTACCATGCACAGCGGCCATCTGTTTTCTAAACCTTTCGTCTGATCACTCGCACGTCGCGCTCGATGATTTATATTCAAACTAAATCCCACCAACCATAGACAGGACAGCTGGATTATAAACAAAACTTCAAACCTAACTGAAATATGATGAAAAAAAAGTGATATATATATATCTAACGGATTTACCAATATATTGCATAATAATTCAGATAAAATTATATAAGTTTTGAAGAAACAGTAATCATACGATGAAATGTTATTTTTTACTCGTTTATAAGTAATATAAACATATTTAAATAAATTCATTCAGAAGATTAACTGATTTTTATAATTCATGATAAAAAAGTTCGTTTCATTTCAAATGGATAGTTATTTTAATTGTTTTTACTTTTGCCTAATCTTACAGACGTAGTAAGCAATATAGATCTGTGAGATAATATATATTTAATTACCGGAAAAGTACACTTAAAAGAGACCACACAAAAAAACTACTGCATTATCATCAGGTAGAGAGATTTTTTTACATGTAAAAAAATCAACGCGAATCAAACATATAACTTCTGGGGGGACAAAGACGGCAGACAGAGCCCTCCCGTCTACCATGCACAGCGGCCATCTGTTTTCTAAACCTTTCGTCTGATCACTCGCACGTCGCGCTCGATGATTTATATTCAAACTAAATCCCACCAACCATAGACAGGACAGCTGGATTATAAACAAAACTTCAAACCTAACTGAAATATGATGAAAAAAAAGTGATATATATATATCTAACGGATTTACCAATATATTGCATAATAATTCAGATAAAATTATATAAGTTTTGAAGAAACAGTAATCATACGATGAAATGTTATTTTTTACTCGTTTATAAGTAATATAAACATATTTAAATAAATTCATTCAGAAGATTAACTGATTTTTATAATTCATGATAAAAAAGTTCGTTTCATTTCAAATGGATAGTTATTTAATTGTTTTTACTTTTGCCTGATCTTACAGACGTAGTAAGCAATATAGATCTGTGAGATAATATATATTTAATTACCGGAAAAGTACACTTAAAAGAGACCACACAAAAAAACTACTGCATTATCATCAGGTAGAGAGATTTTTTTACATGTAAAAAAATCAACGCGAATCAAACATATAACTTCTGATGCTTTCCATTGTATGATGATTTTCCTAACAAAATAATTGCCTAACAAATTTACTGCCCTTACTGCGAAGGGCAAAAAATGTTATAAAAAGAGAATATTCATCCTAGACTAATGGTTCAATTGCTATACTTGTAGGATTTGTTACATTTATTTTAATTGTTTACATTGACTTAGACATTTTTTTTAAGAAAATCGACTGAAATAAGACTGATGTTTAGAGCTATAATGGAAACATTTGAAATGATTCAATGACTCATATGAGATATAAGAAGGAAAATATTCATACATGTAAAAAAATCATCGCCAATTTATAATTTCTAATACTTTCCATGGTATAATGGATTCGTCTAACAAAAAGATGTAATCAATCTATATTTTGCGCCATTTAACAAAACTGTATAGCAGATGTAGATTTTCTTGTGTTTATGAATCATATTATCTATGGGTAATATTGAAGTATGATTGATTTGTTCTGTAGAAGAGCTGCTATATTGACAAATATCCAGTTATTTTCATTATTCTAGTCAAATAGTTTATTTTTATTCCTTATGAAAATTTCGATCTTTCAGCTATAAATTTTTTAAATTATACTGAAAAGCTAGCTTTGAATTTGATTTTAGTATATAGAACAGGCTAATTGCTGATATATATTATTTTCAATCAATAATCAAACCAAAATATGAAACAAGACGAAGATCTTTCAACCGTAACTAAGCGTCAGTTGGGTTTTTGACTCTGACGAAGACCGCTTGTTACGGTTGAAAGATCTTAGTCTTGTTTCATATTGTGGTTTGATCATTGATTGTTGTTTTACGTTTTTATGTGAAATCTTTTTATTTATTCAATATATATTTACATCAACTTTATAACCGAGTACAGAGCCCAAGAAAAAGCCAACGTCTCTTGGAGTAAATTAGGTTTTTATCTTTTTTGGCAAAGAGAAAGCAAAGTGATTTAATAAAAAAAAAACTAGTATAAAATTCTAAGTATAATTCTTTTATAAAATATAAAAATGTAAAAGATAATTGGAAATTAAAAACATTTTTGAAATATAATAAATAAAATTTTCTTATTTATAAACTAGGAATCGTAAATTGTTGATAACATTGTAGGACACTGATATATAAAAAAAATTGCTGAGTTCATATCAATGAAATATTACATTAATTTATTTGTGCTTTCCATATGCTTAGTCTGTATGGTTTTAAATGTGCTATTTTGTTTTCATTAATTAAATGAAACGGTCCAGCGGACTTTTTGATTGGTTTTTATTTATTTTCATTAATATATAATTGTACTATATTAATGACAATTTCATTAATTTTTAGATAAATTGTTGTTAATACAACTTTATTATTATATTTAGCATGCAGAATATATTTTGAAATATATTCAGTATTTTGATTTTTTCAATTGATTTCTTTGTTTAATTAATAAAATACTTCCTCATAGAAATTTTTCAATGAATTCAAATAAGTTATAATGAATAAAATGAAATGATTTTGGCCACCAATATATTAGATAATCAGGTAGAACTTTAAGAAAGCCATATAAAATTCACATTCATTATTTAATCAGAGAATGAATAAATGAATTTTCAAATGTTCATAACAATAATGAAGGTATTTTTTCAAGAAATTGCAACAGTTCTAAATTATATTTGAATGTGAACGTTTTTTAGGAGATAAAAATAATTATATTGTAAACCACAGTAAAGTTGATCGTAGGCCACTCCAAACATTTCTATTTTTTTAGCTTAAGATTTATTAGTTAGTTTGTTAGTTTAATTTGTTCGAAATTTATTCCTTTAGTGACAATAACAAGTGTGATGAATTACTCGTAATATTTTCACTTATGGGTTATACTTTATAATCCACATGGATTTCAACTGTAAACCAGTCACAGTACCAGATTAACAATGATTGTTAAAATTATTATTATAATTTCATAGAGTATATAAACTAGATTGGTATTTATTTTAGAGTTCGATTTTATTTAATTATGTTCCATCTAAAATTTTAGGTTATTTACTTCACAATACAGGAATAATAAAACAAATATACCACTATTTAAAAAAAATGACGATGGGATTATAATTGTTATTTGGGGGAAGCCGTGAAATGTGAATTTTTTTAATCTTCGTAATCAATATACTAATTTCCTCATTTGTTTGATTTGATTTCTTACTTCCATCTCTGTTATTTTTTATAATTAAAACGCGTTAGGTAGGTTGCAGTATCAGTTGCCGACCGACCTTCACAGGTG
This sequence comes from Hermatobates lingyangjiaoensis, assembly GCA_026182355.1. Taxonomy (NCBI): domain Eukaryota; kingdom Metazoa; phylum Arthropoda; class Insecta; order Hemiptera; family Hermatobatidae; genus Hermatobates; species Hermatobates lingyangjiaoensis. The sequence goes on along the minus strand of JAPFBL010000040.1, from coordinate 23,894 downwards.
TCGATTCGACTGAAAATTACAAATAGTATGTGTTTTTTTCTCTATTTAATATATGGTGTATGTGTTTTGATAACAGTCTTCTTTCTTTGAAGTAAATTTGGTAAAATTTATGCTTGCAATGGCTAAGAACGTTTTTTCTTTTAATGCATATATTCTGTGACATGTATATACATTCAAACCAGCTGAATAAGTTGTACTTTTAAACGGAAGTTGTGATAACTTATAGTAGGCAAATAAAATAAACTAATACTAATAAGCATAATAATTATTACAAAATGTAGCAAAATTATATTATGAATTGGTTATATTCAATTGATAAAGGTTTATAAAGAATAAACGGAAACAGAATAAAGAAGCTCATACGAATGTTGGAACAACATTTTATGAAAATTTAGCATGCAATTATTATAAGAAATATAATAGGTTAGGTTACTGAGAACGAAACGACTTCTTATTATCATTATTTGGAAAGACCATATTTTCCTTTGGAATCAGTAATTTGATTCTTTATCATTTCTTTCCAGTAAAATCTTTGCATTTTTATATATTTGAAACATCAAATATGTATTGATATTGACTGAAATAAATGAAGACGTATTAAAAGGTTATTTTTTAAAGACAATGATATAATAGACAATTGCTTTAGATGAAATGATTCAAAGAACAGAATAAATTACTACCTTCTTTAGTACTTATTTCGAACTATTTTAATTCATCATGCATCTTATTAAATAATAAATATTTTAACAATACTTTGTTGAAATTAGAATTATCATGAATTTATTAAGAGAATAACATAAATTTGAGTATTGTATTTTCTTTTTAAACTTGGATGTTCATCCTTTCATTATTGCATAGAACAGTAATGTACAATATTTCTTTTTCCTGTTAATAACCTATATTATTGTGTCATTATTTCCAATTAGCTAAAGTAATGATAATCTTATTGTTTCAATTGATTTTAATGAGGTATTAATTACTTGTTTGGTATTATAGTTAAATGCAAATCATGGTATAAGGACATCATGTATATTATTTCTAATATTACAAAACAGTAAACACATTCTCAATAATTAATTACTAGAATATAGATTTTTAAACTACAAACTTTCAAACCTTTTTCAAACTACAGGTTTATAGAATTGTGTTAAATACTTTTGTTAAAACGTTTAAATGAGGTATTAAAGAAAAAGTAAAACGGCAGCCTTGAAAAAGGAAATATTGTCAGGTTATATCAATGATTTACTAGTTTCAACAAAATGATAAACTAGAAAACTTTATTATTGTTCTTTTAATTCTGCAAACATAATGTCTAAACCAAGTACTAATTATTAGAGTAGTACATAGTATAATTCTTAGTAGTATATTTCATATAAGAAGTTTCATAAGGTGTAAATCAAGAGATAGTGAGATGGATAGTGAAATTATTATTTGTTTTACTTTTACTTTGTCCTACAAGAAATATACCTGTAAACATCTTTAATTACATTTATATCCAAAAAGTTACATTAAAGAATGTTGATAAGATTAAGAACGTATAAACGTTAACTATACAATATTCATTGGTTACTTTATACTTTAATTATAATTTACCTTTCTTAGTTCTGTTATTTATCATTTATTTACTGTCTAAACAAATAAAATAGTCTATTCGTACAAATATTTCTAAACTAGACTTGATCAATATTTGAAAACATTTTCAAAGAAATGATGTAACTAAATTTACCATAACAATACATAGCACAAATTGTACAGACTTAGTTATTATTTATTTATCGTAAGGAATATAATCTCATGGTATTTAAAATTATTGATTATAGTTTACTATTGATGTGAATTGTTAGTGTGGCTTTTCCTAAACAAATAATTTCAGAATGTTGTAATTTATTAGGATACATTTGGGTAATTTTCAAATAAGGAAAGCTTACAAATACTTTTAAATAGTTCCAATGATTCATTTACAGTTAAAATTGCAGCAAACAATGAAGTCATATTTAAAATAGTATTTTCAAATTGTATCAAAAGCAGTGTATATTGAATTCATCAGTTTTTAAATGAAGTGACTTATTTCTTTATTGCATTTCAGTCAAATCTAGATAATTTTTTGTCAGTCATTATGAACATTTCAGTACCTGCTAACATAACTTTAAAAAAATAGTATTTTCTATAAATTTGTCATAATTAAGTAATTAAAAATGTGATTTTTTTGATAGATCATATTCAATTTTACTAATTCATCAGTTTTGTATGTATATATCAAGTTAGGCTGGTTTATTTCAATGATAATCTTATGAATAACCTCTATGGTGTTAATAATCAAATGGTTTTAATTCAGCTTTATCAGTTATAAAATATTTTTTTATTTAAATAGTATTTAGGTAATTTATAGTTTAGAGGAGTGCATTATAATTGAATGTGCATGAGGTTGTAAAACAATACTGAATTTGAATCAATCATATTAGAATAATTAAATTTGTTTTCAGTGTATCGGGATTGTCTGAAATAGTGGCTGCGCTACATGCATCTTTCAAGAAGAATTATGTATACAGGTATTTATTTATTCAAATACATAACATCAACAATTAGATTGTAATATTAATGATCAGTTATTGTTTCTGTCTTCACACATATAGATTATTCTATAACTTGCAATGTTATATCAATCCTACTGAATGCTTTGAGTATGATTCATGGCTGTAAGTAAACTTCTAGTTGTTTCTGTTTACCATATGTAATTGAAGTCTGTTAGTTGTGCCGCATATATATTATATACTGTTTTTCTTTATCGAGGTCTGGTCCAGCGTGAAAACAATTTTCAATAAAACAATTAAACCAAAGTTTTGTCAATATGTTTAGATATTTTCTTATTGATACAGAATTAATCAATACAGAACTGTATTGATAACAAAATTATTGTAATTTTGAAGAGTTGAATCGTTTAGAAATATATACGAAACGTTTTTTTGAGAATTGTTTGATGCTGAACTAAACCTTGTTAAAGAAATATATACTAGGAATAAAATACAAAAAAGAGAGAGAGAGAGAGTGATATTTCAAGTTTTTAAATTAAAGTTATTTGAATATGGATTAAACAAAGTTTTTTTTTAAGGTTTGTAGTTGAAATAAATGACAGCTTAGTTGAGACAATCATTACTGTTTACTTACTGTCTTAATTCAATAATGAATTTCTAATCGACTTGTACAAGTCAAGATTATTTTTTTTTAATCTGAAGTATAAAGGTAGTTCCTTTTTAACAATTACTATAAATTTCATAATTTATTTATACAATTAATTTTTTCTATCCCTGTCATCTTCTAATGTGTTCATCCATTAGTCTCTTATCTATACGTTTTTTTAAACATACCAATGGTTCTGTAGAAATGAATCGTTTTGTGTTTGTTCGCTGTTTAGAACAATAGCTTTTGAATATTTTAATATTTTTACATTCCTGTGCTCCTGCTCCTGACCTATATATTTATAGTAATTTCTGCTCCTGACCTAGTAAAATCATTTGGATTAGCGTTTCCTTCGATTCATATCACTGTGCCATTATATTTCTTCTAAAACTTAAAAATGTAATTTACAAAACTTGAATTACTTTCGTTATGTTTAAAAATTAATTTAGTTATTTCATTTATTTAAAAAGTTTATTTATATTAATCATACCAATATATTATTTTAAAATATCGTCCTATCTACCTTTCATAATGTTGTTCACAGACCTTCTATTTTATTGAATAATTCCCCCTTTGATTTACTTTATCGTTTCTATTTCTTAATGAAGAATTCAAGTTATGTAACATTGAATAATTTGGGTTTGTATACTTTTCAAAACAAATTTATTATTTTTTTTCTATGTAGAAATGAAATGTATTGATTTTTCCCTGAGGATATCTCCTCTCCCTTTCTCTCTTCACCTCCCTCCATGTCCCTCTTCCTCTCTCTCTCTCTCTTTCTACTTTCCTCCCTATCACTCTCCTCTCTCTCTCTCTCTCTCTCTCTCTCTCTCTCTCTCTCTCTCTCTGCTCCAATCCCTACTGTCTTCCTCAGTAACTGGACCTTCTTCACCCTCTCTCTGTACTTCCATTCCTGTCTATCTTCCGGTGTGTCCGTCTACCTCCCTAGCTCTCTCTCTCTCTCTCTCTCTCTCTCTCTCTCTCACTCTCTCTCTCTCTCTCTACCTCCCTACCTGTCTCTCTCTGTGTCTCTGTCTCTCTGTGCTTTCAATCCTGTCTCTCTTCCGATGTGTCTCTCTCCCTCTCTCTCTCTCTCTCTCTCTCTCTCTCTCCCCCCTCTCTCTACCTCCCTACCTGTCTCTCTCTCTGTTTCTCTGTGCTTCCAACCCTGTCTCTCTTCCGGTGTGTCTCTCTCCCTCTCTGCCTCTCTCTCTCTCTCTCCCCTCTCTCTCTCTACCTCCCTACCTGTCTCTCTCTCTGTTTCTCTGTGCTTCCAACCCTGTCTCTCTTCCGGTGTGTCTCTCTCCCTCTCTGCCTCTCTCTCTCTCTCCCCCCTCTCTCTCTCTACCACCCTACCTGTCTCTCTCTCTGTCTCTCTGTGCTTCCAACCCTGTCTCTCTTCCGGTGTGTCTCCCCCCCCTCACTCTCACCCTGTCTCTTTCTCTGTCTTTCTGTGCTTCCAACCCTGTCTCTCTTCCGGTGTGTCTCTCTCCCTCACTGCCTCTCTCTCTCTCTCCCTGTCTCTATTCCTCACTCACTGGACCTCCCTTCCGGTCTCCTTCTCAATTTATATCCCTCCCTGTATCTCTCCCTCTGTCTGTACTTGCATCCCTGTCTCTCTCTCTCTTTCTCTCTCTCTCTCTCTCTCTCTCTCTCTCTCTCTACCTGTCTCTCTCTCTGTCTCTCTGTGCTTCCAACCCTGTCTCTCTTCCAGTGTGTCTCCTCCCCTCTCTCTCTCCCTGTCTCTTTCTCTGTCTTTCTGTGCTTCCAACGGTGTCTCTCTCCCTCACTGCCTCTCTCTCTCTCACCCTGTCTCTATTCCTCACTCACTGGACCTCCCTTCCGGTCTCCTTCTCTCTTTATATCCCTCCCTGTATCTCTCCCTCTGTCTGTACTTGCATCCCTGTCTCTCTCTCTCTCCCTCTCTCTCTCCCTCTCTCTCTCTCTCTCTCCCCCTCTCTCTACCTCCCTACCTGTCTCTCTCTCTGTTTCTCTGTGCTTCCAACCCTGTCTCTCTTCCGGTGTGTCTCTCTCCCTCTCGGCCTCTCTCTCTCTCCCCCCCCTCTCTCTCTACCTCCCTACCTGTCTCTCTCTCTGTCTCTCTGTGCTTCCAACCCTGTCTCTCTTCCGGAGTATCTCCCCCCCTCTCTCTCGCCCCTGCCCTCTCTTTCTCTACCTCCTCTTCTTGTTGTGCTTCCAACCCTGTCTCTCTTCCGGTGTGTCTCTCTCCCTCACTGCCTCTCTCTCTCTCTCCCCTGTCTCTATTCCTCCACTCACCTGGACCTCCCTTCCGGTCTTCCACCCTGTTCTCTTCCGTGTATATCCCTCCCTGTATCTCCCTCCTCTCTGTCTTACTGCATCCACCTGTCTCTCTTCGTCTCTCTCCTCTCCTCTCTCTCTCTCCCCTCTCTTCCTCTCTGACCTCCCTACCGTGTCCTTCTCATTCCTCCTGTTTCTCCTGTGCTTCTCAACCCTGTCTCTCTTCCGGTGTGTCTCTCTCTCTCTCTCCCTCTCTCTCTCTCTCTCTACATCCCTCTCTCTACCTCTCCTACCCTGTCTCTCTTCCTCTGTCTCTCCCTCTGTGCTTCCAACCCTGTCTCTCTTTCCGGTTCAGGTGTCTCTCTCCCTCACTGCCTCTCTCTCTCTCTCCCTGTCTCTATTCCTCGCTCACTGGACCTCCCTTCCGGTCTCCTTCTCTCTTTATATCCCTCCTTGTATCTCTCCCTCTGTCTGTACTTGCATCCTTGTCTCTCTCTCTCTCTCTCTCTCTCTCTCTCTCTCCCCTCTCTCTCTCTACCTCCCTACCTGTCTCTCTCTCTGTTTCTCTGTGCTTCCAACCCTGTTTCTCTTCCGGTGTGTCTCTCTCCCTCTCTGCCTCTCTCTCTCTCTCCCCCCTCTCTCTCTCTACCTCCCTACCTGTCTCTCTCTCTGTTTCTCTGTGCTTCCAACCCTGTCTCTCTTCCGGTGTGTCTCCCCCCCCTCTCTCTCTCCCTGTCTCTTTCTCTGTCTTTCTCTGCTTCCAACCCTGTCTCTCTTCCGGTGTGTCTCTCTCCCTCACTGCCTCTCTCTCTCTCTCCCTGTCTCTATTCCTCACTCACTTGTCCTCCCTTCCGGTCTCCTTCTCTCTTTATATCCCTCCCTGTATCTCTCCCTCTGACTGTACTTGCATCCCTGTCTCTCTCTCTCTCTCTCTCTCTCTCTCTCTCTCTCTCTCCCTGTCTCTCTCTCTGTCTCTCTGTGCTTCCAACCCTGTCTCTCTTCCGGTGTGTCTCCCCCCCCTTCTCTCTCCCTGTCTCTTTCTCTGTCTTTCTGTGCTTCCAACCCTGTCTCTCTTCCGGTGTCTCTCTCCCTCACTGCCTCTCTCTCTCTCTCCCTGTCTCTATTCCTCACTCACTGGACCTCCCTTCCGGTCTCCTTCTCTCTTTATATCCCTCCCTGTATCTCTCCCTCTGTCTGTACTTGCATCCCTGTCTCTCTCTCTCTCTCTCTCTCTCTCTTCCCTGTCTCTCTCTCTGTCTCTCTGTGCTTCCAACCCTGTCTCTCTTCCGGTGTGTCTCTCTCCCTCACTGCCTCTCTCTCTCTCTCTCCCTGTCTCTATTCCTCACTCATGGACCTCCCTTCCGGTCTCCTTCTCTCTTTATATCCCTCCCTCTCTCTCTCTCCCTCTGTCTGTACTTGCATCCCTGTCTCTCTCTCTCTCTCTCTCTCTCCCTGTCTCTCTCTCTGTCTCTCTGTGCTTCCAACCCTGTCTCTCTTCCGGTGTGTCTCTCTCCCTCACTGCCTCTCTCTCTCTCTCCCTGTCTCTATTCCTCACTCACTGGACCTCCCTTCCGGTCTCCTTCTCTCTTTATATCCCTCCCTCTCTCTCTCTCCCTCTGTCTGTACTTTCATCCCTGTCTCTCTCTCTCTCTCTCTCTCTCTCTCCCTGTCTCTCTCTCGGTCTCTCTGTGCTTCCAACCCTGTCTCTCTTCCGGTGTGTCTCTCTCCCTCACTGCCTCTCTCTCTCTCTCCCTGTCTCTATTCCTCACTCACTGGACCTCCCTTCCGGTCTCCTTCTCTCTTTATATCCCTCCCTCTCTCTCTCTCCCTCTGTCTGTACTTTCATCCCTGTCTCTCTCTCTCTCTCTCTCTCTCTCCCTGTCTCTCTCTCGGTCTCTCTGTGCTTCCAACCCTGTCTCTCTTCCGGTGTGTCTCTCTCCCTCACTGCCTCTCTCTCTCTCTCCCTGTCTCTATTCCTCACTCACTGGACCTCCCTTCCGGTCTCTTTCTCTCTTTATATCCCCCCCTGTATCTCTCCCTCTGTCTGTACTTGCATCCCTGTCTCTCTCTCTCTCTCTCTCCCTGTCTCTCTCTCTGTCTCTCTGTGCTTCCAACCCTGTCTCTCTTCCGGTGTGTCTCTCTCCCTCACTGCCTCTCTCTCTCTCTCCCTGTCTTTATTCCTCACTCACTGGACCTCCCTTCCGGTCTCCTTCCCTCTTTATATCCCTCCCTCTCTCTCTCTCCCTCTGTCTGTACTTTCATCCCTGTCTCTCTCTCTCTCTCTCTCTCTCCCTGTCTCTCTCTCTGTCTCTCTGTGCTTCCAACCCTGTCTCTCTTCCGGTGTGTCTCTCTCCCTCACTGCCTCTCTCTCTCTCTCCCTGTCTCTATTCCTCACTCACTGGACCTCCCTTCCGGTCTCCTTCTCTCTTTATATCCCTCCCTCTCTCTCTCCCTCTGTCTGTACTTGCATCCCTGTCACTCTTTCTCTCTCTCCCCCCCCCCCCCTTTTCCTCCTTCCTGCGTTAACTGTTTTATTTTCTTCATCCCTCTCAAAATAATAGAATTATTTTTATTTTCCCTCTTCTATTATCAATGCAATTTAATATTCTGAGGTTGGTAAGCTACGCACATAATTTGTAAACTATGAAGACAAACTATGATATACGATACTAAGTTTTTCTATTGATGTTATTGATTTCCTTAAAAAAATCTAGATTCGCATTTTAAGTAACTGATATATGAATGTTAAACATACAAAATATTTAGTAAATATTTTCAAACCTGAATATTTTTGCTGCTTATGTACATAAAGTTTGAGGAACATCTAAATACTTAAATAATAAGGGTTTACTCAAATATATATCTTCAATGAGGTAAATGAAAGTCATATGACGTATCACGTCAGATTTTTATTTAATATCAGGTGTGTATATTAATTTCAAATAACATTATATATTATATAATAATATAAAAATATTCTTCTTTTTTTATTTACAGTTGATAAGTGCATCACCTACTAGGGCACTGCCTCGTTTTCTTCGATTCTGTAATTCCTCATATTTCGTTATATAGCTTTATTTCCTTTAGGAATGATGTCACTTCACTGGTGTATTTATTATCAGGGCCTAGTGCTATTATCATTTTTGATAGTATGCCCGCAAACATCCTTTCTTCCTCTAATTGTGGTCATTCTTCAGTTAAATGGGTCCTGTCAACACATCTTTACACTTTGGGCATGAGGGTCTTTGTTCTTTGGATAGCAGGTAACTATGTGTGGCTCGCGTGTGACCTATACGTAGGCGGTTTAATATCACAATCGTTTCTCGATTTCCTGTTCCAGTGTTCATTGTTGTCCCAATTGATCCCATTATTTTCCTAAGTTTAGTGGTTTCTTCATTCCATTCGGTTTTTCAGCCTGTCCATATTGCTTTTATAATGTTCTTTCTGATGTCATTCAGCTTCACAGCTATTATATTTCTAGTTTCTTTGTTATTTGCTTCCTTTGCTGCTCTGTCTGCTTTATCATTTTCTTCAGTACCGACAGGGCTTGGTTATCCAGGCAAATAGCACTTAATTTTTTATAATATTTATGTCATGGAGGCATTCAAATATTTTAATAATTATAGGATCTTTTAAATTTTGTTCTTCTAGGACTGTCAATGCCGACCTGGAATCTGAAAGAATCAAATACTTTAAGTCTGATTCTGTATGGCAATAATTGTGCTTTGTATAAGGCTATTAGTTCAGCTGTATGAACACTGGCTACATGAGGATCCATATGTGGAAAACCACCTCTAACCAACCATCTCTAACCTGTTTTGACTTTACATGTGCTCCTAAGCCTTTCGGCCATATAACCACCAAAAATGGAATCAGGCCGACTAGTTTAACGTACTACCCTTTAGCCACTTTAGATTACTCCAAAGAGCCCGAGGTAACCATCTCTAACCATAATAGGGAAAACCAAATTTCTGGCGCTAGATAATTCACAAATAAATAGACAGTGTAATATTTGCCTTTACTAATCCATTTCATATTTCTCCTCTCCTCTCTCTCTCTCTCTCTCTCTCTCTCTCTCTGTCAATATATATATATATATATATATACTGATAAAAGTATTGACCGTGGAATAGAAACAAAACTAAAGTTTATCGGGGCTCGGTCAGTTCTTCGGGTTCAAATTAAACTCTCATTGCCAACGTTTCGGTTTTTATTTAAAACTTTTTTCATAGACAGAAGCAGGGCTGTGGGGACAAAGTTGGAGTCGGAGTCAGAAGAAATCAGCCGACTCCAACTCTGACTCCTCACCTAGTTATTACTTGTGTACATGAAAATGAGATAAAATTGATAAAACATGATTAATTAGTCCAAGTAGAAATATTTCTTTGGAGAAGGACATTGGACATTTGGTGATAGAACACAAAATGGCTAGTTTAATACAAAATATCTGGCCTTGCTTGTTCAATGTTTACTTTGTTGTTAGTAAATATAATTTCAAACTTCTTTGTTATTTAATGTCGTATTTAGACATAATATAAATGCTTAAATAGAAGATGTTTATTAGTCTTTCATTCCTGGTGGTCGACTCAGTCAAGGGCTTTGTCTATAATGAGGTTGTTCGTTCGTCTATGACCTAAACCGTCTGGTTTAGAGCTGCACCAACGAACAAGGCTTGTATCCAGATCGGTCAGAGTTAAGTGTGGCAGCCTTATTGCCAGTGCTCCTTAGTAAGCCCAAACTGTGGGTATTCATCATGATTTGAAAATGGAATCCATAGATAGTCACATCACCCAACTTACTGCCAAAGTAGACAATAAACTACCTACTCATCCAAACCTCTTTGTACAAGCTTTAAATCCTGCCACCAACCTTCCTCAATCTCACTGAACAATTACATCATCCATGGACTATTTTCTCAATTCATGACTAAAAGCAGTTTTCACTACGGAAAACTATAACCAACAGGACCACATGACCGCGAATATGACATAGGACTGCAAGTTACGACCTCCACTATAGTGCACATATATATTTGTTGGTCGTTCGATTCCTGGCGGTATAGTGATTGAACCAGTTATCGATATAAAACTTTATTTTTGTATATCACACTACTGAAACGAATGGTATCATTGGAATTACGACCGCGGTAATAAGACTTTTGTAAAGACAAGGAAAAAAAACGTGTTCCGAAACAAACTTTTACAGGAGAACATGGCTTTTGTTCTCATAGTCAGTGGATCTCATTCATGACCATTTGAAACATGACATGGCCAGTGGATCTGATACATTTAATACTGGCTTTCGTTCGGAGACTTCAAAATATTGCTATTTTGTTTGAAAAATGTCAGAAACATTGAACAAAAAATATCACCGAGAAATCAGCTTAAAATTAATATCCGTTTTACAGGTTTAGACTTTATAAAAAATTTCAGTAAACATAAATATTCAGAAAACTTTTCAAATAAATAGGTTTAGAGGGTACAAGGTTCTTTTTTCAAAAATAAGACACTGTCTTACTTTATTTTCAGGTCAAAATCCGTGCTAGGGCTTATTCTCAGGGGAGGGCTTCAAGTACATTAAGTAGATTTACGTATTTTTGTTTAATATTTATTTTTGTACAGAAATTTAAATTCATTCGATTACAGTCATGTTATCTTTTCGAACATCGTCATAAATTATCAACATTTTGAATTTCGTTCTGATTTTCCTCCAAATCTATTTCCTGTAGAATCATTGGTCCGAATCTCTCATATCTTGCTATATAGCTATCGTTAAATGAATAATTCTTCTAACGTAGTGCAATCAGTTATTATGTGGTATTTACTCATTGAAGAGTGAAAAGCTAAAGAAAGTCTACAGTACAATTGGAGTTGTAGCACAGACACTCACCCTTAGTTAATGCATGAGAACACTACGTGTTCGAACCGCGTTGTTTATACCATTAAATTTTATATGTGGAGACCATTTCTTTAGCTTTTCACTCTACAATGAATACTTCTTGTCTAAGTAGTCTGCTTGAAACGAACTTTAGAGGTAAACAAGGAATTTCTTGGAATAATATTTTCGAAAGAATTCTCTAAAATATTACGACAGCTAGAGATACCTACTACATTCAACAGCAATTTTATAACGAATTATTTTTTTCACATAATCTTAACTATTTAAGGGGAGGGCTTATAGTTCAAAACGTCTCGAAAATCACGCTAAGACTTATTTTCAGGGGATGTCTTATTTTCGGAAAAGAGGGTACTATAGTATGATACGAGGTGGTTAGAGGTCGTACCTGCCTTCATTTTGTTTATCTTCTACTTACCCTATTATTTTATAGCAAAAACACAAAATTCATCACAAGTATGCTGTCACAAAGGAAACAAATATCTTTTAAATGTATTGATTTTCTGAGATAATATAAAGTATGTGGTAGATATAACAATATCGATGGTATTTTCAGGTCAATCTATGAAATAGAAATTTTATGTGTCGTATTAACATTTAACGCAGTATATACTGTGCAGTATATTAACATTTCGTATTTTTACTGTGGTATAAATTTCAAACAAATATTTAAATAAAATAATTGAAATAAAACTGTAATAAAAAAAATTATTGGAAGTGTTTCTTTAAGTTTAGATAATAATTAGTAACTGGTTATTAATTAGTAGTTTATGATAATTAATAACAATAAATGTTGTAAAATTATACCTTCAAAAATATATAATCACTGAATAGTTATGTGCAATATTTTTACTTAATTCATTGTGTTTCAACTGATAACCAATCGGTAGCTTACTATAGTATAGTGTAGTAACTCTGCTCTACTATAGTAGCACCGTTTAGACTTTACTGTTATTAATTTATAATATTTCGAATAATTAATTTAAAGCATATTTTGATTATATATCTTTTATTTTTTTTTAGAAATAGTTTAATGCATTTATTTGTATATTAAATTAATGTTTATATAAGAAAAACTGATAGGAGGGGACTATTTTAAAATGAGATAATTTAGATGGAATTTGATTGGTGCATCTGTAAAGCATAGTCATTCTAAAAAGGCGGCAATACACTCCTAGTTTAATCCTCCGCGTCCTTTTAAACCTGTTCATTTTGTAACCAGTTAATTCCTTAAACAATACTTCAAATAGTAAGTACAAATTCCTTCATAACTTATTCTTGTATTTTTAAAGATGGCTGAAGTAGTTTAATGTTTAATAATATTATTTTCATAATTAGCAATTAATTAAAACGATTCCATAAACTGGATAAACTAAACCCACAGAAACAACAGACATAAAAGATTTCACAAAAACTCACTACTACATTTGGACTGTCTTATCATAAAAAAAAAAATGAAAATCGCTACGAAGAAAAGCGAATTATATGTGTGTTGTGTCTCTGGAATTATTTTCATAAAAATAACTAATTAGTTTTTAAATAATTATTAAACATTTAATAAGAATAATAAAGCTTTAATTAGATTTATTTTATGTTATTTTAAACCTTATTGATTCTGCTATAAAACTCTGCTATCTTGTTAGAATGTTTGCACACAGGTGAAACTTGAATACTTTTTTCTTTCAGTTTATGCTGGATCATTCAAATGACCTGATCATTCAATATGACTTTACAAACAACGACATTAAAAAGAAAGAAGAATGAAAAGTGAATTCTCTCGACATAAATCAGGTAAAATTAATTGACTCTATATGTAAAATTTATTTCCCTTATAGAATAAACCTAACCAGTTATTTTGTACGAAAAATCTTAGTCACATTTTTGTAAACGTTATTGTTATTTAAATGAGGGTTTTTTTTTATTTCACGTAGTTGCTTTTAATTCTTGTTATAAATATATATATAGATAAAGCAAATTTTATTTATCAGGAATTGGTCAGTTTTTCAGCTTTAAATGAAACTTTCAAAGCGAACATTTTGATTTAACAATTGCATTCGGAACTTAAGCAATAAACATATATATGAAAGTCCGAAAGTATATATAATAAACTATTACATTGGAAGTTTAAAATGTAATTTTAGGAATATACACTTGAACACAAATCAGCTTAAATACGATTGTAGGGTAAAAAGTTAATGAAATGGTCTCCACATATAAATATTTAATGGTATAAACAACACGATTTGAACACGTAGTGTTCTTCCTCGGTCAGTTGTACCGACATTCACCCTTAGTTAATGCCTGAGGAAGAACACTAGGTGTTCGAAAAGCGTTGTTTATACCATTAAATTTCTATATGTGGAGACCATTTCATTAACTTTTTACCTTACAATGAGTAAATACCACATAATAACTAATTGCACTATGTTAGAATTAAATACGATTGTTGTAAGGTAATAATCCTTTCAATAATGTTTAAAATTATTATGTTGGGTAAAATAAAATGGAATATTTCCATTAAGAGTTTTTGTTAGTTTTAAATATGCTTGATTGTGTATATACCTTGAATTGATGTTTCATTTATTTATTTAATAAACAGTGCTCTCTCACTTAATTTAATAAACAGTGCTCATCCCTGGGAAATCTGCTATTTCCATTGCCTCTGCAACATAGAAGTGTAATTAGGAAAATAGAACAGCTACTTAACAAAGTCGTAAATGCAGAATCTGCTGTTTTTCAACAATATATGCTTATTTAATAAAATAAATGACTTTTTTTTACTTTTTAATGATTTCTTATTTTGCTAAATATACTTATTGTGTATTTACAATGTGTCTTGAATCATGTTGAACTCTCTATCTCCCTTTCCCTCTCTCTCATTTCCTCTCTCTCCCTCTTTCTGCCTCTCTCTCTCTCTCTCTCTCTCTCTCTCTCTCTCTCTCTCTCTCTCTCTCTCTCTCTCTCTCTCTCTCTTAAAAACTTAATCTTTTGTTGCTGTTGAACATCTCTCTCTCTCTCTCTCTCTCTCTCCCTCTTTCTGTCTCTCTCTGTCTTAACAACTTAGTTTTTGTTGCTGTTGAACTCTCCCTTTCTCTCTCTCCTTTCCTCTCTCTCTCTTTATCTCTCTCTCTCTTCCCCCCTCTCACTCTCTCTCTTTCCTCCCCCTCTCACTCTCTCTCTATCCTCAATGTTGTAATTTTTTCCAAAAGTTTTGGTGAACTGCTTTGAATAAGCAGAAAGCAAAGGAATTTTTAATATTATGATAGAATTCCTGATTGTCTCCGAGAGCCGCGCAAAAACACATGTTGGGCCGATTGTGGCCCGCAGGCCGGAAGTTGTCCATACCTGTGCTAGGGAAAAGCTGTATGAAAGACAACGCATTGAGTTGACTGGAGGAAGAATTGCTGTTCACGACTTAACGCCAAGTCTCGGGGGGGGGGGGGGGGGGGGATGACTTTAATGTCAAGCTCTTCCCAATGATCCCAAGCATGGCTCTTTATTAATTTCGAGTAGTCAAAGAAGAAACCCTTTCATAACTTGACGTCGATAAACGGTCTTTCATTAAAAGAGATTGATCTTTGTCTCTTTTCTGGTCGCACGGTTCTCGTGAGAATTACTTTGTCTACTTTGTCTTACAAATCACTCTTTATTTCTTATTCTTGTAGTAGGCATAAAGTCATTATTATTATTATTTTATTTTCAAAGAAGTCAGGCATCTGAAGTGGTCCACTCTTGAGGTAATATACTGCCCCTAAGTAAGAGTCCGACCCGACCCGAAATAAAGTAAAAAGTAAGTAAGACCCAGAAGATCAGTTATAGTACGATTGGTAACCAAAGAAAGTTTGTTTGCTTTTCTTTCAATAGCTGTCTAATCGGCATGTTGGGTCTAGGATACCTTTTTCATCTGATTATAGATATACAAAAAATTAATATCTGCAAACGTATTTGTCTATTCTACGAGCCTGTTTAGTTCATTTTTTGATTGTTTGTCTGGTTTAAATATAAACTTTTTTAAAAGTATATATATATATATATACTTAAAATAAACAGTGACACATAGACTGAAACATAACAAAAGACTCACTTTTCAATATTTCTACCGTAATGGCGGTCGTCCTCAGGAGAAGAAGTGAATTGACAGAGGGACGACAGTCAACTAAAGAACTCATTGGGTGAGGGCTAAAGCAGTGCTGCCAATATATATATATTTGCATGGAGACGTTCTTCTTGATTTCTTCGGAGACATTGATAGAAGAAGCATTAAACACCGCATGCGATTGGTTGACTATGCTAGCCAGCCCAACCAGTCACCCGGCCTCTCATGGCTACTCAGCCAATTGGTCATCACCACTCACAGGGGCATCGAATTCGCTTACATCGATTACTAATTTGTACGAGCTATCAAAGTTTCTGCAGCTAGGTATAACATTCATATCACTTATTTGTGAATATAGAACAGGATTCAAATCTTTAATATAGAGAGCTTCAATTATTTTTAATCTATTGCTATCACTGTTCATCTGTAAAATAGTTTTTCCTTCTTCTAAGATCTTCCGTGTTAAAGCCATACTATGGGCTTCTCTTCCATGGTTCTTGGGGGCCTCATTCACTAAATGCATGCTCAATCGTCTTGAAAGCTTAGTATTTGTCATCCCAATATAATAATTTGAGGGCAGGGTTGCGCAGTCCCCTGTATTGTATGTATATTTATATATTAAGTGACACTTCTGCAAGTCTGGTACAGCTTTTCCACGACGGTTTCTTAATATGAGGTCTTGAGTTTTGCTATTTTTGTAATGTATTCTTAAATTTATTTTGTCATTAGGATCTGTGGTTTTGACATTGTTCTTAATAATCTTCTTTAGTGCTGTTTCATCTTATCGGTATTGATTATTCATATATATATATATATATATATATATATAACCCCGACCTTCTTATAACGCCCGCTGATAAAGGTTCAACCGTCGTTCTTCTTGATCGTGAAACTTATAGAACGGAAGCCATGAGACAGCTGAACAATGCCTCTTACTACCTCCGTCTTAATTCCAACCCTACCTCTGAGTTCCACACCGAGCTTATTAACGTTATTAACAGTTCCGCCTCTATGGAGGGACTTAGTTCTGAAGAAGCCGCTCTACTTGTCCCTAAGAACCCTCGCTGTCCTGTGTTTTACCTTCTGCCCAAGATTCACAAGCCGTATAATATGCCCGACAATCCACCCCCAGGCAGACCAATAGTCTCCAGCTATGGTTGCTTAACGGAACGCATTTCTGCTTTCGTCGATGCCGTCCTCCAGCCCATTGTCACACGTCTTCCTTCCTACTGTAAAGACTCCTTCCACTTCCTTGAAACCCTCCGTAACCTTACCCTTCCTGACACCTTAGACAATCCTCTCATCCTCGTCACTATGGACGTTACATCTCTCTATACTGTCATTGACCACGACGAAGGGTTGGCCTCGTTACAGTGGTTTCTTAACCAGAGACCCTCACCTCAATCCCCCTCCACTAACTTTGTCCTCCAGCTCTGCTCCTTTGTTTTGCGTCACAATGTCTTTAAGTTCGAAGATAATTTTTACCTCCAAACTAGAGGTACTGCCATGGGAACAAAAATGGCGCCGTCTTTTGCTAATCTCTTCATGGCCAAACTCGAACAAGACTTCCTAGCCTCCCACCCTGATCAACCCCTTCTCTATACTAGATACATCGATGACATTTTCTTCATTTGGCCACACAGCAGAAACTCTCTAGACACTTTCATTTATGCTTTCCAAACTTCCTGCTCTACGCTTAATTTCACCCACTCTCTTTCATATCGTTCCTTGACCTTTTTAGATGTCAATGTATCAGTTAACGGCAAAACCTTTACTACTTCTGTTCACACCAAACCCACCAACGCTCAGCAATACCTCCACGTCAATAGCTGTCATCCTCCCCATGTAAAAAAGTCTCTACCTCGCTCCCTCTCTATCCGCATTAATCGCATTTGCAATAGCCTCCAACAACGACAGCTCCATGTCGACAAACTCAGAAAGAAGTTCATTGAACGGGGCTACTCTCCCAGGTTTGTTGACAGACGCCTGATACCTCCCACCACCAACTACCAACCCCAGCCTAAAACCCCAACTCCATCTCCTCTCCTCATCACTACATTCTTTCCAGGCGTCCACAAACTCAGGACAGCCATAAAAGAAATTTTTCATCTGCTCTCTTCTTCTTCCTCAACCTCGTCTGTCTTTCAACACATCCCCCGTCTCTCCTTCAAAAAGCCCCGCAACTTAGGCAACCTTTTCTCCCATAGAACTGACCACACCCCCAGGCTTGTAGGTGATCGCGGAGGTACTCAACGATGTGGCCGACCCCGCTGCCTCACCTGCCCCATCATTAACCCTGAACCTCTCTTCTCCAATCTCAGCAATAGTTTTCAAGTCCCCCCCAACACCTCGTGCACCAGCACTAACTGCGTCTATCGCTTGGAATGTGTCCAGTGCGGTGCTTTCTATGTTGGCCTTTCCTCCAACATGCTTAGCATCCGCATGACTGGACACAGAGATTCAGTCAGACGACGCAGCAACCTGCCTGTTGCTATCCACGCGAATAGCCATGGCCTTAATTTTAATGACTGCTTCACAGTACAAATTCTCAAAGTAGTTGCAAAAGATGAGAAAAGGTTAACTTTGAGAGCCTCTGAGGAGGCTCACATTTGGTTACTTAATGCCCGCTCCCCACCTGGCCTCAATCTCAAACGTTAAAGTTGTGTGTGTTTTTTCTTTTTTTTTATTTTTTTATTTTTTTTTTTTTTTTATATTTATTGCTATTTATATATATATTTTTTTTCCCTCACTCTCGTTCTCCTCTTCCTCTTCGCCACTTCTGTCCTCCTTTCTACCTTTTTCCGACTTATACGGTACGCGTGTTCGCTCATGGTGGAATGGTGTCGTTCACGGGGGATTAGCCTGCAGCGCCTCGAGATACTACAACTGGTGACCGCCGCCTGGAGCCCCCAGTAGCCCTCTGCTTGTACGAGTGGACGCACGTGCCTCTTCCTCTTCCCTTCTTCTTCCCTTCTTCTCCCTGACGACGAACTTCAGTTCGAAATATCGACCCAGTAAGTTTTCTCGCTTCTTCTATTTGTTGTCTTTTTTCATTTATATATCTGTCCGGTTTGGACCGTTTTAATATTTTGATTTAGTATAGCACTTTTTCGTGCCACTATCCTTTCTACTCACTGTGTTGTCTTATGTGTTCTTAATCTTCTACTTATTAATTTTCCTTACCCTTTCCTACTCCTTGAATTTCTATCTGTAATTTCTTTTCTTTTTATTCCTTTGTTCCTGTAACTGTTATAATCTTTTTACCTTCCAACAGCTCTTATATTTTATATATTATTTGTTTTTTAAGTTTTTTATCGCTTGTAGTTCCAACCCTAATTTATTTTGCTTAAGCTGCCTGGTGTTTTTTTTTTTTTTTTTTTTTTTTTAAACTTATTATTTATTTACAATGGCCACCCCCATAAATTATTGGTTTAATCTTATTAGCTCCCTATCGCTCAAAATAGCCAAATGCACCACCCATATCGAATTTATTTCTCAGTGTCTGCAGTTAAATATCCCTCCCAATGGTTTGACCTTGAAAATGCCCCTGTCAGGTATGCCTCCATTGTTTAGAAGTCGGATTTCCCAACTTGGATTTTTCACCTCCCTTCAGCTTTCTTATCTGACACTAGATAGCTACTTACGCTTACGTGCTTCCTACACTGATCAACTGTCATCCACCATAAAAATATTGCTTTCTGTCTCTCACAGACATTTAAAAGAAATCACGCTCCGGATAGCTGCAGCCGACCATTACCTTAATTCTAACCGTCTTCGTTCCTTAGAAAACTTTCTAATCTTTATCAAAAATACTTCAATGCAGGCATGAGTCTCCCGTTCAAACCAGCTTTCCTCTACCTTAGTAATCCTCCCTCTCTGCCTCTTCGGTCACCTAATCCTGGCCTCACTACCCACATTCCTTTACCCCCTGAATCCCTTGTACCTGAATCTTCCCCTAACCATTCCCCCTTACCGCATACCAACTCGCCTTCTGAAAACCGCAATAACATCTGCAATATTTCATCACATTCCCTAACCCCTATCGAAGAAAGTGTCCTTTCCAAAGGACTTTCATTTTGTCCAGTCCCTAAAATTAACCAAGTGCAACTCCTTGAAGATGTTCAATTATTCTGCCGTTCCCTCCGCTGGCAGTACTACTGGAAATCTAGTGAAGAACACATTACTCCAGTGGACCCTACTGTCCGCCCCTGCCTCAAAAAATTCAAACCTCCCACTAGTCGTGAACCCCCAGCCCTCCTTGCATCTCATCCTCTTGAACAATTCATCACCCTACTCCTCAGTAAAATTAGCAGTCCATCCTTTCTTAATTCCCTTAAACCTACCGACAACTTAACCCATGCTGAACGTTTGGCTGTGAAGAGACTTTCCCGTAACCCCGACCTTCTTATAACGCCCGCTGATAAAGGTTCAACCGTCGTTCTTCTTGATCGTGAAACTTATAGAACGGAAGCCATGAGACAGCTGAACAATGCCTCTTACTACCTCCGTCTTAATTCCAACCCTACCTCTGAGTTCCACACCGAGCTTATTAACGTTATTAACAGTTCCGCCTCTATGGAGGGACTTAGTTCTGAAGAAGCCGCTCTACTTGTCCCTAAGAACCCTCGCTGTCCTGTGTTTTACCTTCTGCCCAAGATTCACAAGCCGTATAATATGCCCGACAATCCACCCCCAGGCAGACCAATAGTCTCCAGCTATGGTTGCTTAACGGAACGCATTTCTGCTTTCGTCGATGCCGTCCTCCAGCCCATTGTCACACGTCTTCCTTCCTACTGTAAAGACTCCTTCCACTTCCTTGAAACCCTCCGTAACCTTACCCTTCCTGACACCTTAGACAATCCTCTCATCCTCGTCACTATGGACGTTACATCTCTCTATACTGTCATTGACCACGACGAAGGGTTGGCCTCGTTACAGTGGTTTCTTAACCAGAGACCCTCACCTCAATCCCCCTCCACTAACTTTGTCCTCCAGCTCTGCTCCTTTGTTTTGCGTCACAATGTCTTTAAGTTCGAAGATAATTTTTACCTCCAAACTAGAGGTACTGCCATGGGAACAAAAATGGCACCGTCTTTTGCTAATCTCTTCATGGCCAAACTCGAACAAGACTTCCTAGCCTCCCACCCTGATCAACCCCTTCTCTATACTAGATACATCGATGACATTTTCTTCATTTGGCCACACAGCAGAAACTCTCTAGACACTTTCATTTATGCTTTCCAAACTTCCTGCTCTACGCTTAATTTCACCCACTCTCTTTCATATCGTTCCTTGACCTTTTTAGATGTCAATGTATCAGTTAACGGCAAAACCTTTACTACTTCTGTTCACACCAAACCCACCAACGCTCAGCAATACCTCCACGTCAATAGCTGTCATCCTCCCCATGTAAAAAAGTCTCTACCTCGCTCCCTCTCTATCCGCATTAATCGCATTTGCAATAGCCTCCAACAACGACAGCTCCATGTCGACAAACTCAGAAAGAAGTTCATTGAACGGGGCTACTCTCCCAGGTTTGTTGACAGACGCCTGATACCTCCCACCACCAACTACCAACCCCAGCCTAAAACCCCAACTCCATCTCCTCTCCTCATCACTACATTCTTTCCAGGCGTCCACAAACTCAGGACAGCCATAAAAGAAATTTTTCATCTGCTCTCTTCTTCTTCCTCAACCTCGTCTGTCTTTCAACACATCCCCCGTCTCTCCTTCAAAAAGCCCCGCAACTTAGGCAACCTTTTCTCCCATAGAACTGACCACACCCCCAGGCTTGTAGGTGATCGCGGAGGTACTCAACGATGTGGCCGACCCCGCTGCCTCACCTGCCCCATCATTAACCCTGAACCTCTCTTCTCCAATCTCAGCAATAGTTTTCAAGTCCCCCCCAACACCTCGTGCACCAGCACTAACTGCGTCTATCGCTTGGAATGTGTCCAGTGCGGTGCTTTCTATGTTGGCCTTTCCTCCAACATGCTTAGCATCCGCATGACTGGACACAGAGATTCAGTCAGACGACGCAGCAACCTGCCTGTTGCTATCCACGCGAATAGCCATGGCCTTAATTTTAATGACTGCTTCACAGTACAAATTCTCAAAGTAGTTGCAAAAGATGAGAAAAGGTTAACTTTGAGAGCCTCTGAGGAGGCTCACATTTGGTTACTTAATGCCCGCTCCCCACCTGGCCTCAATCTCAAACGTTAAAGTTGTGTGTGTTTTTTTTTTTTTTTATTTTTTTATTTTTTTTTTTTTTTTTTATATTTATTGCTATTTATATATATATTTTTTTTCCCTCACTCTCTTTCTCCTCTTCCTCTTCGCCACTTCTGTCCTCCTTTCTACCTTTTTCCGACTTATACGGTACGCGTGTTCGCTCATGGTGGAATGGTGTCGTTCACGGGGGATTAGCCTGCAGCGCCTCGAGATACTACAACTGGTGACCGCCGCCTGGAGCCCCCAGTAGCCCTCTGCTTGTACGAGTGGACGCACGTGCCTCTTCCTCTTCCCTTCTTCTTCCCTTCTTCTCCCTGACGACGAACTTCAGTTCGAAATATCGACCCAGTAAGTTTTCTCGCTTCTTCTATTTGTTGTCTTTTTTCATTTATATATATATATATATATATATATATATATATATATATATATATATATATATATATATATATGAAATTAAACACAACAATAAAACAAATAATATTACATATATATGTAATATTATTTGTTTTATTGTGGTGTTTAATTTCATATATTCTATCAAGAGTTATTGTTGATTATTAATCTTTCATATATATATATATCAATGACCAAACCACAATAAGAAATGGGAAAACAAGACTAAGATCTTTCAACCGTAACAAGCGGTCTTCGTCAGAGTCAAAAACCCCTACTCTGACGAAGACCGCTTGTTACGGTTGAAAGTTCTTAGTCTTGTTTTCCCATTTCTTATTGTGGTTTGGTCATTGATTGTTGTTTCACGTGTTTATGTGAAATCTTATATATATATATATATATATAAAGTTCGTGAGTTTGTTTGTTTGTTCACCCATTTCCCGTGGAGATAGAGACCTGAAATTAAATATATATTATTTAACCTGAATAATATTATAATAATAATGCTATATATATAGGTATAATAATATAATATAATATTTAAATAATATATAATAGGTATAATAATAATAATAATAATAATAATAGGTGTAATGATACTATAATAATTAATACTATAATAATATATTTTATACTATATTAATTATTTACCTGAATAATATTAAATAAAAGAAAATTATCACAATATTCCCAAAATTGGAACCAGGGTTGCAAGTGTCTTGCGTGCTCTCCGATGACAGTAGTGAATATGTATTATAAATAAATGCAACAAACATATAATGAACTACTATATTAGAGGTTAAAAATGAATAATTTCAGAAACAAAGTTGAACGCAACTTTCAGATAAAATACGAATGTTCTAGGGTAATATTATAAAGACACATTTCTTTCATTAATGTTATTTTATGTTAGGTAAATACATTGAATATTTCAGTTTACAAGTTTTGTTTGTTTTAAATGTATTTCATTGTGAATATCACCTCGATTGATGTTTTATTTATTTATATGATAAAAAAAATGATTTTTTTTTACTTTTAAATGACTTTTATTTTGTTAAATATACTTCCTGTGTATATATCTTGAATCATGTTAAGAATACTATATCAAAAGCTTGGGCCGTATAAGAATCTGTTTCCGTGTCTTAATCACAAGAAATAACAATTAAAATTATCCCTGTCAATCATGTTCAGTGAATTTGTTTCAATAACTAATGCTATAATTTCTGAATGACACAAGAATAATATTTTATATTAAGGAGGGATATGTTACAACACTACGGAGTCGTATTCTAAACTGGCCAATGAAAGTGCAATGACTAGCTTATGACGTCACTCAAGCAACATCATTTCAATTACGTCTTTTATGGGTTCCTCTAGTCTCTTTATATAAAGGCTATTTTACTTGTTTTCTTTATAGAAATATATCGAATGGCTCGGACATTACTATATATTACTGGACTACCCGTGACACGTTAGGTCATAGAGTCTACATAATTAGCAAATATGTTGACTTCTCATTTTTATCACTGTGCTGATAGTTATAATCTCGCTGATAAATAATTTAATTTACTTAAAAAAAATAATAACAATGAGTGACTTAAAAATTCAAGATATCTTATTATTACAACTGTTAGCACACGTAGAAAATAAATCTTGCACTGTTATGCTACAACAATACTAGGATGGTGGCTTTCTTGGAAAAAAATCCTTATCAGCGTTTTCGATCGGAAGTGTAGGTATAAAGAATGGGCAGGATGATTAAGACATTGGAAGGGTCCACATCTCTTGCGATGCGATCATGGTCGGCCAGCTACCTGTTTTCCACTTCCAGTCAGCCGGA